>OZ001258.1:23303575-24503575 GCA_963924015.1 Macrophya annulata
CTAGAATTGATTATTGTTAAGTTTTACATGAACTATTCTAAGCGTCAGAGCGTTGACTGATATATTATTCAGTCAACGGTCAGAGTAAGTCCCTAGATAGCGTTATCAAAACGTAGATATCGTATAGCATGGATGTAAACCTCTAATTTAGTGGGTTCGCTGACTTGATAACGATTTAGTGTAATGAACAATAAATGAATATATTATGCATATGCCATTTTAAATTATAGCAGTTATTATTTTCTTGAACCTCACCATAATTTACGTAAATTTCAGCAATAAAATAGTCACTGAATACATACAATGATTCGTCTATATATGCTTCGGTAATTTAGAATTTTTGAAATTTTTCGTCGAAAATTGCTCCTGGTATCAGGAGAACATCTGACCCGAGGAGGTGTGCTGAAATTTTTGGCGGGAAAACCAACGCCATACATGCAAGCAGGCATGCTGTTGTCTAGGTGTATGTCTCTATGCGAGTCTCTGTACGCTCAAATTATTTAGAATTTTTGAAATTTTTCGTCGAAAATTGCTCCTGGTATCAGGAGAACATCTGAACCGAGGAGGTGTGCTGAAATTTTTGGCGGGAAAAATCGAGAGCCTGTGTCTAAGCAAGCGTGCATTCGTATAGATATGTCTCTGTGCATGTCTCATTCGCTTTTAAAATTTGTAGTTTTTGAAATTTTAAGTCGAAAAATTGCTCCTGGTATCAGGAGAACATCTGAACCGAGGAGGTGTGCTGAAATTTTTGGCGGGAAAAATCGAGAGCCTGTGTCTAAGCAAGCATGCATTCGTATAGATGTGTCTCTGTGCATGTCTCATTTGCTTTCAAAATTTGTAGTTTTTGAAATTTTTCGTCGAAAATTGCTCCTGGTATCAGGAGAACATCTGAACCGAGGAGGTGTGCTGAAATTTTTGGCGGGAAAAATCGAGAGCCTGTGTCTAAGCAAGCGTGCATTCGTATAGATATGTCTCTGTGCATGTCTCATTCGCTTTTAAAATTTGTAGTTTTTGAAATTTTAAGTCGAAAAATTGCTCCTGGTATCAGGAGAACATCTGAACCGAGGAGGTGTGCTGAAATTTTTGGCGGGAAAAATCGACAGCGTATAGGCAAGCAGGCACATGCATTTGCATAGGTAGATGTATCTCCATGCATATCGTTATAGGTAAACTTACGTCATCTAATTAAAGTTTCTAAAGTTAGGAATTGATGGGAGGAAAAAGTGGAAAATAACGGAGCAATTAATTATTGGTATATCTGGAACTTTATTGCTGCTGTATCTGTGATATTGCATGACAATATTGTGTACAATTTGTATGTAATTGTTTCTTAAAAATAAATACATATGGCAATTGATGGAGTCTCGGTTTATTTATTCTCTAGCATACAAGTTATAGGAATATAAACCACATTTGTTATTAGAATAATATACTACACAATATAATTAACTGTACAAAGACTAAAGTTCAATAAAAACTCATTTGTCGCAATTGCAATTGATTTCTCAGAAATATTATTGATCCAGAGGCTTCCTTTTCGAAAGTTGTTGTCGTTGTTAACATTTATTTATGCCATAGCCCCAGATGGGCCGAAAGGCAATAATCAGATTACGAAGGTATAATTCAAATAGTAAAATAAAGAAATACAGGTGTAGCATCAATCGAATATCATACAAAAATAAAGAAACACAATAAAAAATACAAGTAGCCAAATCCTTGGAATCCTTAGAATCCTCGCCAGACGGAGATGTTTGGACGCTGATAAAAATGACTGTAACAAAAGGGCGAAATGATACAATACCACCGTCATTCAGTATATTAAAAAAAAACTAGACTCTCTTTTTGTCAACAAGTATACATCTATTTCGCAAAAATTTCTCTGCGTTTAGTGTATTTCTATTGAAATATGTTATAGTCGTATTTCGTTTACGCAACCCCCATCCACACTCTTTGACGCCTCGAGGGCCACTGACCCCACGTCGAATGTCTTTACCCTAGGTCAGCGCTCCTTCGTGCCTGCAGATAAGTGACGCCGTCGAGGTGCCAAATGGTATCGCCATCTCGCAGACGAATTGAAAAACTACTTTTCCAGCAAATGCAACCAAACTACAATAATGACATGCGGCTTGCAGCCAACAAGGCGTATCTATAACAGCGGCAAGAGTAATTCGCCGATTTTACTCTCGAAGTAGCGATACCATTTGGCATCTCGTATACATTTTGTAATTTTTGATTGATTTAATATGGATTTAATAGCTAACGCAATAACTTTCGATGAGGGGGTTAAGGCTACGTTTTATTTAAATTATAAGCTAGAAAACAGATCTATCTATCCTGATGAGGAGTTGACAAACTCCCATCGTTACTAAATTCACAGATAATGTCAAAATAATATGTATGTTTATACGTAATAATTTATTTAAGTACGAAGGCAGACACAAGTTATAGTTCACAATCATAATTGACAACATTTGTCAACTCAGTAACGCCGATATCATTTAATAATATTTATAAATAATAATTGTTTATAAATATTATATCATTTAAAATTTTGTTAATTCATAATCGGTAGTAGAGTATTAACAATCAGAGTTTTCGTAATTTTCGTTAAATAATAGTAAATTATGTATATTCAATTAGTTTCATTAGTTAATATTTCATTTAAGTACATACAACAAAGCATTAGTGCATAATAATTATCTATGCTGGTTACAATTCTAAAACTTATTGTAAACCTTAATGCCTTCATCATAAAAACTCTTTTCTATCATTTTATCGAGATCTTCAACGTCTGCAAATTTCTCAATTGATTAATAAACTCATACAAACATAGGTAATTCAATATTTATAAATACCTAGAATAAATTCATTAAAATTAACATGAGGTTTTTGACTTAAATTTTATTTTATTAGTATGAGTAAGTATAGAATGCCATTAACTATTTTGCAGTCACGTATTCAACTTATTTTTAAATGGCAAGAATTTTGTTCACTTCATATCCGTGCTGCTATTTGTCTATCAAAAATTCAAACATAAAGCAAATTATTGAATTGCAATTTGTTATTTTGTCAAATTTATTTATAGAACGATTTATTACCTAACTTTGATGGTATATAAAAATTGAAATAAAATCAAGTTATAGCTCATTATAATTATAATTATGGTTTATACTGTTTAATCCCTTATTTCGGCGATAAGCCCATCACACGTTGAAAATTTCTACGTCCATTTAGATACTGCATTGCCTCTGAAAAATGAACAAAACGTAAATAAAAGAAATATATCTATACCAATATTAAGTTAAATCTACTCAAACTTACCGTGATATGTTCTCGGCATTACAAGTTTACATTTGTCATTGATTTGATACGTGTATTGGAACTCATTTGTAGTTTCTACTTCATTAGTTTCAGGTGAATAAACCTCAGCGTGAACAGCTATCTGCATCATATTATGCTCTGTGTATATAACCTGAAACATAATATACAAAACTATTATAAAATCTGACCATAAAGCTGAATATACAAAAATACATATACGATTTTATCATTTTTTAGAGCCAAAAGTTATGACCAATAATTGGTTTGAATTAAAAAAATTATGGTACGGATTCAAGTTATTTAATGCAAAAAATTGTCTGAATTGTATACAGAATTTTCAATTATACCCATACAGTTTTTTTTGTCATAATATTGTTAATTAACTGCTGACTTACGTTTGAAAACATTTTTATGATAGAACTGACGTCGACAGGATGGTGAAAGAAAATATCACTGATATGCATCAATCGTGGTCTCTGTTTGCCAAAAAGAAGAGCCGAGGACCAACTCAATTCCAAAGCATGTCGCATTAAGAATCCTCCAAATACCTAGTAACAAATTATTTTATTCAAAGTGTTGATGATGATTTTAACTTAGCTGGTAAAGTATACGTAAAAAAAATTTATATATAAATAATTAAGTAGCAGAAATCTAAATTTCTAGCTACAAATTGTTAATAACTATAAACACCCAATGATCGAATATAAATACCTTGTTATGATAATTTCTGTCTTCTGGGTGACTGTAAATCAAATTACTTATTTCTGAAGATTCCATCCAAACAGCTCCTTGGGGTAAAGTTCGCCTGCTGCTTAGATAGTGGTTCGCATCTATGGTCTTGATAAATACATCGTGAATAATTTGCTGCTCTTCAACAGTAGGAACCATTTTTATCAATGACTGTGTTTGAACTTGTTGTCTCCGTTTCTTCCTCGCTATTTGATGAGTGCAAGAAATTTTAACATATAATATGCTGTTTATAAGTTGTTTTATGTGTTTCAAATGGTAGAAATCACGTGTGATTTGGCAATTGGAATGTTTTCTTACCTTCACCTCCTTCAAGTATTTTCGTTTCGTGCTCCGATGCAGGAACTATTTTATTGACAAATGCTGAACTTGTATTAAGAGAATTTCTAGCAGCCATTAAGAACAAAGCACGTGTCAATTTTTGCCAAGAATTCTGATCCCTTTGTTCTAGCCATACTACAACTTCCATTGACGAATTTCCTACCCATGACACATGACCAGAAAGTCGAATGTCACCTGCTACCTATAAGTAAATAATTAAATAATTTAAAATACAAAGATTATTTTTGAATATCCATGAAAAAGCAATAAACGATTATTCTGAATTGAATTATGGTATTTTTATTTATATTCCCAAAGAGGGGAAAGAATCAGCTGTATTTTGGCCTTGTATACTCTCATAATATCTTAAAAATCCTAGGTTTAAGATTATGTACTGGTGAATAATTATTTCTCGCACCACTAGCTATACTAAGAATATTATTGTAAAATTATAGGGCAATGATGGTTAAACCAACTTAAAAGTGCAGAAATTTATAACAATGTTAGTTATAATTAATAAATTAAAGAGTATGACTCAAATTATACTAATATAATTGTTAGGGCTGATCAGAAAACAACCGTATAAATTAGCAATGCATATATAATGATTTTGATTTAACCACAGAAGTGATATTGATAGTACTAAATTCATTAAGATCAGATAATGTTCTGAACAAATAAGCATTAAAATCTTGACACAAGGTTTTTTTAACATTAATAGTTCTGATCAGTCCTAATATTCACGAAATTATGAAAAGAAAAATAATCACAAACCATGCTTGTGAGCTGTGATGTTGTTAGCATTATTATGGAAAGTTGTAAGGTACCTTGTCCTTAAATACCTTAGGAATATAATCCGTAAAGTCAATTTTGTCTACTAGAGCGGTGACCAATATATAGGGTAGAATATCCCCTTCCTTCATTTTTGGATTCAGTATATGCTTGCTGGCAATCCAAGCTAAAACAAACACTCTTAATGTAAAGTAAACCATTTGAAATATTATATTGAACAAAATAATAGTTCAGAGACAAATTGATTATAAGAGCAATTGAAATTTTATCAATATTGCTCAACTGCCCAGTTAAAAATTTTTATTATTGGAAGAAATTCGAGCTAATTAACTTGGTGAAATTTATCATCGAATATATTTTACACAATACACATTCTCATTAAAACCATGAAACCATTTGAAAAGTCTTCATAAAAAGTGAAGGAACTTATTGTTAACTTTATATTACCTGCGAATGTGTCCATGTCTTCCATAAGCCTTCCCAATCTAACATTACCCAAGAACGTAACATATTTTTCTTGTAAAGCAAGATCAGAACTCAATGGTAAAATAACTGATGAAAAACTATCCTGCATAGAACGTGTAGGTAGTTCATCCTGCGAGGCTGGTAACAGTTTCAGCAAATGTTCACGGGATGGTTGTAATGGTGAATAACCAGGACTAAGTCCCATAAGTTTCATCAGATTTTGTCTGACTGAAATAAAAGCAGTTTTGAAAATTTTTATAGTTGTAGAAGCAATGAATCTCTCAAAATTTATCTAAGAAACTCTGAAATCAAAATTCGGAGTATTTGAAAGAAAATTTTTCTGTTTTACACTGTGAGTTCCCAATTCTTGGAGTTTTTAAGACTTTAGCAAAACTTTGAACTTCTGGACGAGTTGTTTATATTTATATAAATCATGTTTTAAGTCAATATTTGCAGAATGATTATGACTGAAGATAAGAGTTCCTCATACAAATCAGACTGTTATAAAAATGTGATAATACTAACCATCAGCGATTGTACCATCTGTAGCGATCTGACCACTGGTATCAATCTTTCTTTGTTCCAATAAAAATCGTTGAAAACCGGCCAAAGTTTTTCTTCTAAATGGTAAAATTGATGAATTATAATAACGTACCATCTTTGGCAAAGACAGTTTTGCATTTTGAATAAACATTGACTAATCTATTCTAATCTAATCACAAAAAAGACGTCCGTATTATTTTTTAAATTCTAAAACAGAAACTAAAATTTTTTCTTATTATTTCTTGGTTAAGGTGATACAAAAATGATACATGTATCAAATCTGACCGATTATGGTAATAGATGTCAAAACAATCGAACCCAAGATCACCCAGATGATCATCATTATTACATAAATTGCATACTTACAATAATAGTGGTTGACGAAGCGTGTTCCTCAACATCGCACTTGGTGCCATGATTTACCCTGCACTTGTGTAAATAGAAATATAAAATCCAGGGTTTATCTGATAATCAGTTGAAGTTATAATCCAGAGTCCAATAGTCTCAAGGTTACTGTAAATCAATTAATTCTTTAGCATGATTCAAAATCGTGACAATATTTTATTTCAATTAAATTGATTCTTTGTTTGAACTTGAATTAATTAAGTACGTGTTGATGGAAAATTGTCATTTTTTAATCAGAGTTTAATGACGCAAATTATTTGTTAATGATTGGCAAATATATCTATGTATGTATGTATACTGCAGGCATACTTACGAGTCTGATGAATTGGATAAGACGATATTTTTCGGTATTTGCGAAGGTATTTGTTACACAGTTGTAACACTTGTCATGTTAACTCATAAGCCAACGCCTCGTGCACTGCAGTTATCCGTACTGTATCACTGTGGTCAATGTTAGCAAATGAATAATACAGTAGAGCTTGTGAGAAATAAGCACTGATCTCGAAATAAGTTAACAATAATATTAAGAATTGCCGACTGGGTTAAAGTGCGGTTTACAGTCACCGATAATACCGATAGTGTACTCATTACCTCTCTATGAATGGTGCTGCTCCTTGTTCGATCCAATTTTGTCGCAATTTCACACTTCATACAGCGTGTTCACTTTCGCGCGTTATTGGCAAAGAGATAATTGTTAATGGAAAATCAAAATTTTTAAAATCCGTGTCATCGGTATGTCGGTGGATAAATTGCGATCTCAATTGAAAAAAGTATTTGGTCACGATGATTTTAAAAGTGAAACACAAATGCGTGCCATTCAAACCGTTTGTCAAAGTATGTGTGTACACAATATTTATGCATCCCAATATTTGTTTCGCACTAACCCTATTCTTTGTCAATTTGCTAAACACACTTGAAACTACGATTATAATGTACAGCATGAAAGTTCAATAATTATTCATTATGCGGACGAAATTCTTTCGTCGTATTATATTCCTTTGTTGTTATACATATCTTTGTATCTTGCCCTATTCCGGTGTTTTTTTTCTTTGTTATTTACGTACTCTACAACTCAATAATTTTTGGCAATCCGTTCAATATTCATTTACCTATTTTCCAGGAAAGAAAGACGTATACATCTGTATGCCTACAGGTTCTGGAAAGTCGTTATGTTTTCAGCTACCTGCCATCCTTCAGAATAACAAAGTTGCTTTAGTTTTTTCCCCATTGGTAGCTTTAATAAAAGTGAGTTAGATTGTAAATATATCTTCTTATATCGACTATAGAATATATTAATCCATTTGAATAAAAATATATGAGTGTATTATTTTATTCTTTTGTTAGAACCAAATCGACATTTTACACTCTTTGAAGATAAATGCAAAATCTATAAATTCCAAGACTAAGCCGGCAGAAAAAATTGCCATAATAAAAGATTTGCAATCTGAAAATCCGAAAATAAAAATGTTGTATGTTACACCAGAAATGGGTGCTACCCGTGTATTTGAGGTATAATATCATTACATCTTTTTTATGTAAAGTATAACATTCAAGAAACTCCTTATATCTTATATATTCTTAGTAATTAATAATAATCGATATAAGTACTCTACAAGCTTACCCATTACATTTCCTGACAATTTTTTGCCTACTCAATTCATGCTTTTAAACTTAAACAAAATCTTACACCCATCGTAATATTTTTTAAGTAAATTAAGCCATTTTTTGGGTAATTTTATTTTTATATTTTGTTCATCACATTATGCATTTTAACCCGTTGCTATATTTTTCAGAATTTAGTTTATGAACTATACAACTCCCGTGTATTATCTTATATTGTAATAGACGAAGCCCATTGCCTAAGTCAATGGGGTCATGATTTTAGACCTACCTACAGGGAGTTGGGACGATACAAGCAGATATGTAAAGACATTCCAATAATTGCATTGACGGCTACAGCTGATAAAGAAGTAAATTTATATCATCTATCGTGGTAGATCAAAGACTTGAAAGTAAATTATGGATATTAGCATCACTACAAAAATCTTGATGAATTTTTTTCAACACAATTTAATGCTTGTAGACAAATAAATTCGTTATTCCAAGAATGTAACATTCTTTGAGAGCTGAAGTCTTTTAAAAAATTGTTTAAAACTATTCATTTCAGGTAGTAAGCGACATATTTACTACTTTACAAATGAAAAATCCTGCTACTTTTATACTGCCTGTTTTTCGACCTAATTTATATTACGATGTGTGGTTTATCGACGTATTATCCAACCCATTTGAACATCTGAGAGACTTTATCGCAACGGCTTTGGGACCGGTGGATGAATCCATTCCGCGTGTATGCCGTAATAATTATGTTTATTTTATACATTGCCACAATTGCATTATAACATTCATTGAGAGGAAAATATTTTTTGAAATGAGAGAGAAATTTTTATTTTTATTTTTAGTAAATGTAAAAAAAGATTTGAACAAATTAAAAGCAATCTGAATATAACAACTGCTATAGACTAAATTTTCCACAGTATTAGAGTTAAGTTTTGAAATTTTTATTATTTTGAATCCAATTCTAGTATCTGTGTTTTAATATTAAATTTAAATTAAAAATCTATCATAAATATCGAACATGATTGCATATGTAACTTTGAAATTTTTAGATGACTATTGATAGTGAATAAAAAACAGTTTATTATTTTAGGAACAGAGAAATTGTGGTATAATTTATTGCCGTAAAAAGGAGATGACAGAACTTTTGGCTGAAAAGTTGAGCGCATTGGGCATTAAAACGTTAGCGTATCATGCAGGTAGTTATTTTGATGAAACTGTAATTGAATTATTTCTATTAAATATGTCAGACACCAGATTATTTAGAAATCTGAATTTCTAGGTTTATCAAATAAAATGCGTACCACAACACAAAATCAGTGGACTTTAGGAGAAGTACCAGTTATAGCAGCAACCTGCAGTTTTGGAATGGGGGTTGACAAGGGGCCTGTTAGGTGAAAAACTCCAAAATTCCAAACATTTCTCTGATCTTTCTCATTCCTCTCTTACTATTTTCTTTTCTTGCTGATATCAGATCTAAATTACGGGTATTAGTTATTCAATTACAATCTAAGAGAGAATCTTTATAATTTTTCCAACTGAAGTGGTACAAAATTATAAATAAATTCCCATAAATAAAATGAATTATGTATATTTAAAAAATTTTAGATTTGTCGTGCATTGGACAGTGCCCCAAACAGTTGCTGGCTATTACCAGGAATCCGGAAGGGCAGGAAGAGATGGAAAACCTGCGATGTGCCGAATCTATTTTCATAGCGAAGAATGTAGCGCACTTAAATACATTCTCCGCTTGTCAACAGAACGTGATCATGAGAGATCTACTTTGATCTGGAAGGGTTTTGAACAAATGCAAAATTACTGTTTGGAAGCAAAGTAAAGATCATATAGAATTGGTAGAGAGTACATTCAATTTTTCATACTTGTTTTTTTCGTAAAACAATGGGAAAGCAGAAGTTTATGTTGCAATATGGTATATGGTTTTGTTACCTAATCATTTTTGAAAATTATCTAGGTGTCGTCATGCTTTATTCTCAAAACATTTTGGCGACAAGCCACCACCTTGTACAGACCGCTGTGATTCCTGTAGCAACAAAAAAGAAGTTGAAAATCGAATTGATCAGTTCAAAGGTTGTGGTGGTCTTACCAGGAGATCCAGACCAAATGCTAGTTCTGCTTTAGATGGTATCGCACTTCCAAAGTATGACAAGTTGTAAGTTATTCTACTTATATGGATGATATTTTTACCATACAAAAAAAAAGTCTTCTACAAAAGTAATGTATCTTTTTGTGTAGATTATAAATCTGCACTAAAAAATAGGAGTTTCTATTTAAAAAACATAAGTTATCTCATAAAAACTCCATAAAACCCTACAAAAATTCAACACACATATCATTATCAAATATCCCCCTCAGAACCATACAAATTATGACTGAAGTATTTTCCTGTATCTAGCTTAGTTTCGAAAATATTAGCCTGAATTGATGAAAAAAAAAACTACCCCGTGATAATAGACACTCATAAATTATGAACTTGTTATATTAATTGTTTGAAAATATTTTTAATAGTGACGCAGAAACAGATCATGACAGCGATGAAATATCAAGTGATAGGATCAAGGCTCAAGAAAAACGTGAAGCCAAACAGTTGATTGAACACCAATTTGCTTTACGCAGGGGAAATGGAAAATCTGATACGGTAAAGCTATTGAAATAAATTTCATTAATTTACTTGGCGATAAATTCATTATAAATAAAAATCTGATCAAAGCCTGATCTTCAATGTCATTTATATTTATAATTAATTTGTCCAATATTTTATCTTTCTATAGGAAAACAAACAAACCGCGTTGGCTGCATCAAAATCGAATGTCTACTCTGCTGAAGTGACTCACATTAAAGTAAAGGGATTATCAATTCAGGTAAAATTTTTTCACTCATTTTTTTCGAACAGTTACCGTGATAGTCATAGCATGGAATCACTTTGATTAAATGGCCTTGTTTTTGCTCTTTAAAATATTGATGCTCATAAAAGCTAAAGAAAAAGCAGAATTTCAACAATTCTAATTTGATAACAATATTTAAAATGGATGGATTTGAAATCTATCATAGAATAGTTTCCAGTTTTCATTCCAGAATTGTTAATGTATTCAGGATTCAATATCATAATTTTATATTTTGAAAATTCAATTTCTAATTCAAATTTAAGTAAATTATGACTATATCATAACTGAGTATTAAATTGTATTCATATTTTTGGCAGTTGCGGGAGCACTTTTATAAGAAATTGTTGGAAGAATTGACAAAAAATTATAAAATGTTTGAAAATCATACTTCGTTGCATACAGTAACAGAAGAGGATATGAGTTCCTTGGCGAAAGAGCTTGAATATAAAATTTTCAGTCGCACTACAGCTGTTAATGTATACAAATTTAATATTTCAAAAGTGGTGAGTATTCTTCAAAGTTCGATAATAGTATTCAAGCTAAGCAGCCAATTCTCATCCCAGTTTTTGGCTTTCTATTGTTTTTAAGCACCATGGCATTTCTAATTATACAAGTAAAAAAAATTATCTGTTGTTCATACAACTTTGAGAAAACAGTTTTCTGAGCTTGAATTGGTATGATATTTGAAATGAAGCTGTGAACAATGTATTATCTATGTATTCTGTGATCTAGGTTTATTCCTTAACAAAGTCAAACAATTCAGGGAATCTTGATGCTAATTTGGAGCACTATGGTTTGAATACAGACCGTGTATCATGCTATGAAATATCAAATAAACCAAAATCAACTGAAGAAGTTTCACGAAAAGTAGGCAATGACTTTGTATCAGCAAAAAAAATTCACGAAAATTCTAAACAACCGGCCATTGAAATAGAACAAGATAATATTGTTAACAAAACATCAAAAATATCAGACTATTTCATAAAAATTCCTGCATCACAAGTTACGGAAGTGGAACAAACGGAAATCAAATCTGAATACGGATTTCAAACTGCTTTGCAGATTACTCAAAATATTAAAACTGAAAATCTAAGTGAACCTGATGCTAATGTTGGTGGTAATAAACGTAAAATCGATACAACAGTTTTAGCTGAGACGAGCATAAAATCTGAATCCGAATTTCAAACTGCTATGCAGATTACTGAAAATATTAAAATTGAAGATTCATGTGAGCTTGATCACGTTAGTAAGAAACGTAAAATTGATGAAACAGTTGCAGTTGCTTCACATGGTATAAACTTTATGAGTATAGATTCCGAAAAGATTGAATTAGATGATAGTACGGACAATATGAAGCAGAGTAATAACTTTCCACAAAAGAATTTGTCCAGTTCGAGTACAATGGCTGGTCCCAGCACACGTATTTCACATCATGAAACTAAGAGTAATAATATTTCTGAACGATCCAGTAACCGGAAAGGCATTGTACCGAATCAAGACACTCGGATGTACAGTATGAAAAATTCTAAGGAAGTAATAGCATGGATAAAAAAATATTTAAATCCTTACTACAAGACCGTATACATTCCGGACAAAGAATCTTTTGTGCAAATAGCGAAAGGTCTCAATAAAGGCTTAGAAGATTTTCGTAAATATAGTAGGTCAAGTTTAAATATTTTAAATGTATTATAAAGCTTTTCTTTATCATCTACAGTTCTCAGTGATAACGATGAAACTGTTGTCTTTTGGTCATATGTAACGCTTTTGAGAAGTAAAACTTATTTGAAAAAAAGTTAAGACACTGACAAAGCACATTATTAGATTAATTGATTTAGTGTGATGTCAATATTGTGTTTCAGATGAAAAGGAGATAAGACATCTTGTTTCAAAACACATCGAAAGCGTTATTCGGAATTAACAGGTACCAACGTTTTTCAAGACACTTGGAATCTGATACATCTGCTATATTGTATTCTGAGTTCTAACTATACTCAATTTTTATGTGAGTCAATTCTACCTGAAGTCGGATTGTAAAATTGTTTAGTTCTCCTGTATGTTATCAAATAATAACTTGAAGCTATGTTATGTTATTTTAGCACAGTTCGGTACTTTTCAACACTGAAATAGACTATTTATACGCTCATTCGTTTTATATCGTTATTACTCCTAAACCAGTGTAAATATTCGTTATGAGAATATATGGTATTATCATTTTTCGTTTACTGATGTTGATAATTTTTTTCAAATATTACCTATTACAAGGGTTCCTTATGAGAGGAGGGAAGCTATGGATGAGATATACAAAGAAACTGACAAATTGACTGCCTTCAGTGGTCTGTAATATTTTATTTTCTGTTCTCCAGCCCCATTTTAGCTTTTCGAAAGTAGAATAGCAGCCTCCTCTCGCATTTAGCACTTCAGATATTGATAAAATAATAAAACCAACATGAGTTAGATTCTTAAATGATTTCAAGATACTACGGTGTTACTAAAATACAATAAAAATAAAATACGGTGTTACTACAATAAGACTTGAATAGCAATTTCTAGGTATACATAGATGTATTGATTTCACATTTACACAGATTTCGAACAGTTAACTTGATTCCCTTGTAATTTGCGTTAATCCTTTGCTAAGGTAATATTTCTACTGCGTATCACCTTCGATACGATCATAGATAATAGATTCTATGCCCTGTATAGTTTTGATGCAATTTACTGTTGCATTTAATCTATTAAATTATTTAAATTTGAAAAAACAAATTTAAAAGTATTTCAATTACTTTACTTGATTATCACAAAAATTAAAACGACTTATTTTCAATTAGTTTAAAACAGTACACTGTTTATTCAATTTACAAGGAAATAAATTATAAGTCAAGTAATTTATAAGTTTCCATGGGTCTTATAAGCCCTTTTTTCTAACACTGGAATGTGTTGCCGACGTACAATGTAATAATACTAATCAAAATAATTAGCTTGCAAGCAAGCGAATGGAATCTCGACTTTCCTTTATGTAATATTAAGTGAAATGGCACTAAAATTTATTTACATAAGTGTTAACGTGAATTCAGTTATTTAATTTAATTACTAACATAATTATTTACCATTTTCACTGGTCTTGGTGGCCTCGGTCCGCCAGGCTCACCCGCCCTCGTATCACAAAATATACAGTTTACCCAGGTTTAATGCGATATACATGTTGTAGATATATGTATAAATATATCTATGCCTGAATTACTTTTCCTTTTTACATAATCATACATAATGGTATTCTTTCCATACTCATTCATCTGTACATACATATACATAATACATTCATTGTTGTAAGTTATACACATCTCTTTCTAAAACTGAAGAAACCAATAAATATACAATGAAACGTATATTAAATTTATACCAATATTATTATTAACATTATTGGTAAATCTCTATATTTTTTTACATAACAGAGTGATTTGAATCATTCAAACACAACATCTGGCAAAGTCCAAGACACTTAACGATACACTTTGATAATTTTCTTTCATCTACAGCTCTAAGTTATATGCAAAGTAATGCAAATGAATTTTTCTTAACAAAAGGTATTATAGCCTTGGAGTATTTTTTTTTCTTTGTTTTTCTAAATTTAAAGCTATAAAATTAAGTACAGAACGCATGAGACGTGTAAATTGTTAAAGTAAAAAAAAAAAAAAGAAAAAGTAACAAAATAAACAATGCTTATAAAATATGAGAATTTCTTATTTCTGTAAGCTAATATTACACAGTTCTTGTCTTCATCGTCTTACCATAGGCTGTCATCATCACATATTTATGATTATTCAATAAATAAGATAAATTATTCTACTTAAATTATATTTAATTATTATTCCTCTCGATACCTAAGATACGTCTAAACTTGGCTTAGACTTTCTTGAGCATAGGTAAATGCAGTACTTCTGGTATTTCAATATCTTCAAGTCGAATGTTTGATGGGTTGAAGG
Source organism: Macrophya annulata (assembly GCA_963924015.1). Classification (NCBI taxonomy): domain Eukaryota; kingdom Metazoa; phylum Arthropoda; class Insecta; order Hymenoptera; family Tenthredinidae; genus Macrophya; species Macrophya annulata. The sequence goes on from OZ001258.1 coordinate 23,318,670, forward strand.
GAAATCTCACGGCATAAGTAAACTTCAGATCTTTAAGAAGCTGTGAAAATAAAAATAATAAAAACTAATTAAGTATAATATACTGGAATAAGATTTGGGTGCTGAATGATCTTGCCCTATCTGAATTTTCAGTGACCTCTGACATATAAATACAAATTCCTGATCACATGTATAAATTCTGTAACAAACCTGTTCATTGTTCTCTCCCCGTTCCTCAAGTTTGGCCTGCACCTTCCTGATGAATGAGACTGGAACTCTGGTCTCAAAATCATCTGCTGGTGTGTATAGGTTCAAAATCTTGACAATTTGATTAGCAGTAAGTTTATTGCACATTTCACAGACTGAATTCACATCTTCGTCTGTCTTTCGTGCTTGTAGTAGCTGAGCAGCTTGGATAATTGGTTGTAGCGCTTCGGCAGCAGCTGAAAGCCGCTGGTCTCTGGCCCATTGCTCAAGATGGCTTAAGTTGTATCTATTAAAAGTATAAATGGATTGATAATTACGATCAATATCCATTAAAATTGAGGATAAGATTTAGGATTTTATTCTAACAATGAGTATAGACGAGATAACGAGATTTTTGTCGTCTGAAATAAGTCGCAAATCTTTTGGTCTTATATAATTACCTTATTTGCATCCCTTTAGTCCATTGGCACAGTTCGTTCCTCAACAATAGATTATTAAGTGCGCTGGCGCACATGAAGTAAAAAAGTTGCTTGAAAATCTGAACGACAATTTCAGGATCGACACCATGATACTGTAGAGTTTTGTTTATAGAAGTTAACTCTGCTAAAAGTTTGTCCAATTTTTGTTGCGTAGATTCTGGTTGTTCACCGACAGATGAGGATCTTGCCCTTCCTGCGTTATTTGAAGTTAGACCAGAAATAGCTTCATGTTCTAGAAGAGCAGGTACTGTAAGTGCCTGTATCCGTTCTTTCAAGTGTGTTACAATGTTATTGAAAATCCATAACACAACATTGCTCAGAACCACCCGATACTCAGATAGATCAAAGTTTCTTAAGCATTGTTCATTTTGTCTTGGAGTATTCTCAACTTGGAACGGTTTGTCTCCGGAATATTGTTTCATGTTATGTAGCAATCTCAGTGTGTTACTCATCCATAATACACCGGAGTCAAAGTCGTCTCGTTTCTTTATTAGTCGTTTAACTGTGTTCAGGTAACAGGTCAATAAAGATCTGACCTTGTCATCATCATTGACAAAGTCCGTGTGCCTGATGCACATAAATAATATGTAGGCTGGCAATCCAGGAAGTAACGTAACAGCTACGCGTGGCTTCAAATCTAGATAATAGAAAAGAAGTGTTGATAACTGTTGAATTTGAACGATGTAGTTATTGTTTAGACAAACTATTAATGGAGAATAACAATTTTACTGGATTGCATTAAATTTTTTTATCATACAGATAATGATAAACATTTTCTAGGCAGCTTACCGATAACAAGATGTCGAATAATGACTGCAATATCTTCTTTTCTAAATTCAAATAATCCTTCATAATCCCTTTCCTTTTTCCGGACGACTGGCATATTTCGTCCACTTTCGGACGATAGATTTCCTGTTGTTGAAACCACTGTTGCTTCGTTGCCAGATTCGACGCTGTCTGGTACTAGAAACATATTTACATAATTACAACATTGTAATTAAATAATTAAGTTATCATTCAACATGTAGCAGGTGCATTATAGAGTTTGGACAATGGATCAGGCGATCACTGTTGATGTGAATACAAGTTCAATTCTCTGAGGAAATTCTGAGGACATGATTATACCCACTCACCAACATCTTTAGACACGTAAAATCGATCCTTACTATCCTTACTGTCCTTAAAAACATCACCCTCGTCTTTGTAAGCAGTAGAAAAGTAATATTTCGATATTGAGAATTTAAATAATATTTTATAAAAATTAATTATGTGTAATAATAATAAAATTATACTCACAGCCAGCATCTTTAAGTCGTTTCGCAAGGGTCTTACATTGCTTCTTAAACTTTCTACATTCCTCGGCTATCTGGTCATATTTTTCTTGAAGGTCCTGTAAAAAAAAATACACAGTTATTTTTCAATATTTTATTAATATATAATATTGTAAATAATTTATGATTTATGTATTTAGAAACAGAATAATTATTTCAAATTTTTTTTACCAAATTTTCCGACGTTAGTCTCGTAATTTCGTGTTGCATGTATGCTTCAGTCTGTGTTTGCGGAGACTTGCTTAAATTTACAGAAAGAAGCTTCTGTTGTCTTTGAATTTCGTCCTGCAATCTGTCGATTTCTGCTCTCCATTCATCCCGTTGAGATCTCCAGCCCTTTTCCTTTGCTTGTAGCTCATCCTCGAGTTGTCTGTATGTTTGAAAAAAAAAAAATTGTTGAAAGATTGTTCGAATAATTTACAGTCTGCAATTTTCTACAGCTGAAGCATTACTATAATAATAAACTATAATTGCCCAAACGATAAAATAAACTGAACCTAATTATTTCTTTAAATGTATTTCATTTTCAGCAGACTTATTTATTATTACTAATTGTTAGCAACGTAATATTGAGAAGCAAATAAAGCAGCAACGCAGTTCTCATGATTGTTAATCTCCTACTGAACTCACTCTCTGGAAGATTTTCGCTTTTTAACTCTATAGGATATATTGTTAGGCATGCAAAGATGACAAAAGAGTCAAAAGTTAATATTAAACAAATTCACCGATTTTTCTAGGCCACAAGAAAACTGTTAAAAAAGAAAAAAATGTGTTATAAAACACCTGTTTATCTTCTTCTGCGCCTCGAATGCCAACACTAACTCTCCATCCTCATTTATTATATCAACGTCTCGTCCGTAATTAGAACTAAGGCTTTTCATCTTCCGTGTCTGATCGGCCAACACGCTGTGCAATTGGATGCATTCTTCACGACGACGTTCAAGTTCTTCTTGGAGGACCTCGAATTGATCTAAAATCAAGTACTATATGAAATATGCTGAAAGTGAATACATATGTCCAATTTTTCATCACTTGAAAACAGATAAACTAATTACAAAAAATGATTCATAAATCTACGCGGAGAATATTATATGATTAGAACTAACGTTGATGACTTATAGCGATTTAATTGCTCATATAAGGATTTCATATTAAACAAGTTTGATTTTAGCTTAGATAATAATTACCAGCTATGATAATCTCATCATAATTTTCAAGTACAATTTCCCATTGAGATTAAAATGGTTTCAATTATTATTTTCAATGAATTATAGAATGGCGAGGATATGATCACACGTAACATATTGTGCCACAATATATGAGAATTGAGTTGCAGCATTTGATACAGTTATTATTTTTATAGTAACACAGCTTATTCGCTGTACTAATGAGAACTGAGCTGGTTAAATTGTGAGTCTCCGTAAGTTTGAGATAAGTTTTTTTTAATATCTTATCTCTATAATTCTAATTAATGTTTTATCTACCCAACCGATGGGATATGGCGAAATTTAATAACACCTGGAACATGGCGGCACTATAAAGCATAAGCGTTATTGAATCATGCTCACACCAGTTCTGGCTATAGAATCACAGATGATAAGCAAGTTTAATTTGATAAGATTTATACGTGTTAAATTAATTGCTCATCTTATATTACTTCAGTGATAGTATATTCGTAATTACGAGACTGAATGTCGTTCAAACAAATTGCTTGATTATTTCAATTTTTAATATTATGTAAGACAGATTAGACTGTTGACATACAAAATAGTTGCACATTAATAGATAAATAAAAAATCTTACCCAATAAAGTCTGTTGAGCATTCGTAGAGTCCGATCCAGTAACAGCCTTCCTAAGCGAGTCGAGATCCATCTTGAGCTTTTCATTTTCCATTTCAAGTTCCTGAAGCTGTTGAATAATTATAAATTGTATCATTTCTATCAAAACTATAAAACCAAATCGATGTAAAACTTCAATCCGTCTCAGCAGGTGCGATTTAATATTTTATATAGGTATTCCTACCCTGAAGCTATCCTGGGCTCTGATGTTATCTTCAGGAGTGTCTCTCTCAGAGTCCTCTAGCATCCTGATAAGTCTTCCCTTTTCCTTTTCAACGTCTTTCAACTTCTGTTGTAGCTTCAAAACTAGGCCTACATCTACCAAAGGTTGATTAACATCCATTGATTCGTTAACAGCCTTTGTTGAGTGAATTTCTCCATCCAATGGGCTGTCTGACCGACGTTGATTCCAGTCAATAGCTTCTACTCGAGAGTAAGTGGCAGCAGATGAAGTAGTGGAGCGTACAGATCCATACCCAAAGTCCTGTAAGAAAATGAATAGGTTTTATATTTTTAAATTTTGAATGTTTATCATACTGCAAAAATCACTTTATGATTTAATTTTATCTTAATTTTAAACAATTTCATTTAAAAATGTTAAACATAATAATATTCATCGAAAGATTAGATGTAAGTTTTGTTTTTCCCATAAAAATTCAAGTCGATATAATTGGCTTACGGTATTTTGATCATCTTGCGGCAATTCTGTTGCCACAACTTGACCACTTGAACTGGAGGCGTTGCTTAGAGATCTTGAATGGCCAGGAACGTGTCTGGCAACCTGCTGCTCCAACATTTCGGCATGTTGTTCCAATTCGTGGAATTCTTTGAGTAATCTTTGGTATGCGCCACGGTCTTGGTCTTGATCGAGAAGAAGTAAATCCTTCTCTTGTTCCAATCGGTGTTTGAGAATCTCTTCAGCTCCACGTTGATTAGTTTTAAGTTTCTCATTTGCAGACGATAACTCTAGTCGTAATTTTTCATTTTCTTCACGAAGACGTTCGTTCTCTTCGCTGCTTTGCCGCGTGCCTCTTTCTTTGTCCTGTAAAATGGGAAGAATAGTTATTTAAAAAACTGAGTAAAAAAAATATCTACAAGTAATCCAAATTATTACTGAATTTATTTTTCAATTTAAACAAACCTGCAGCAGATCCATTTTCTCATCCCTTTCAGATTTCAGAGTTTCTTGTAACTTGTCCAGCTCCTTTTCCTTCTCGAGGAATAGGAGATTTAGTTTTTTATTTTCCACCTCTACGGCCTTCAGACCTTCAAGTTTAGACTTCAACTCCACCACTTCTTGCTGCGCCGTTTTGAGGTGGTGGATTTCCTTCGTCTGCAAAACGGACAATATTTTATTGACTTTGGAATAATTAGCAAGACGTTCAATTGCTGTGCAAAAAGCATGCAAACGCACCATATTTTCAACGTCTCAAAATCAGTTTTGTTACACTGTAAGAGCTAGAGTTTAGCTAATCTCGTTACAAATAAAGATTCTAATTACAAAAAAATACTATGACACAGAAAATGAGCTAAACAGTTCTAAAAAATGCTCATATCGATTAAGAAATTAAATACACTAGACCCTCATCTGTAAAAGTAGGTATAGTTTAATATTGGTGAAAAATTTGTAACAATTTCGCTTTTCTTCTTTCAGTCAACTAGAAAATTGTTGGAACAAAAGTTTATCCAGTAATGCATCATATTACATCCCGGACTTCATAATATTTTGTTGAAATTGATCAAATAGTTTACTGAAATTTGAAATTGCTTCCCTGGGTCTTACATTTCGTTTCCAACTTGTACCATGGCTGGGCAAAAACAACTCGCCACCACAAGAAGTAAGAACTAAAAATATTTCATGTAGATCGAAGTAATGGTTGGTCAGATGATAATAACAATAATAATGATAATTTAACACTACTTTGGCAACACATTTATTCCTCTTCTCTGCCCAAGCTTTTAACTAGATTCTTCTTCCATACAATACCAGATCTATAACGTAGGAACTACCAAGACATTGAAAATAAGGCACGCAAACAAGCGAAATTCATACTCACTAGCTCGTTGATCTTGTGTTGCATAGATATGATCTTGTTTTCAAGCCCCTTGTTCAAAGATTTAACATGTTCAACGCTCCTGGCTTCTGTCTTGAGTCGTTTGAGCTCTTTCTTAGCTAGATACCTCCTAGCACAAGACTGTACAATAATGATATTGTGCAATTTCTTTTTATAAGCCAACCTGGCCAAATATCCTCTAGCAAGTCTTTGCACAAGAATAGCTGCAGCGTTGTCACGCATCATTTGATACTTCTTACGAGCCAGTAGCCCTCTGCCATGGGTCTGCAGACCCAGAGCAGTACGCTTCAAGCGAAGGTACTGAGCCCGCTTCACCCAGCCCCTAATTCGCGTCTGTATCTTGATTGCTGCTCTGTGCCGGCGAATAGTTTGCGCTCTTTTTCTTGCCAGATACCCTCTGGCGTACCTCTGCATTCCTTCAATCGATTTACGGATCTTACGATATCTCTTTCTACACAGGAAGCCACGAACTGCTTTTTGAATTATTAAGCAAGCATCCCTTTGTCTGTCGCCTCTAAGTTTTTCAAGATAGGCCACCTGTCCAGCTCTGAATAGCACTTTCGTTTTACCAAACTTGAATTTGTCCTCATCTTTTATGTAATTTCGTAATATTCGACGACAAGTTTCCTTTAGATCGTCCCTGTCGATGTCTTTAAACTTGCAAAGGCCACGATACCTTTGATAGAAGTCACAGTACGTTCTTTGACTAGGAAAACCAGCTGCAGATATTCTGATAGTCTCTAATACTCCGCAGGCCCTCAATTGTTGTACTGCCCTCACAGGGTTATACTCGAAGGACTCTTTTGTATCGTTTGGTTTTATACATCGTACATAATGCGGCGTGGTTGCATTTAATGTTGACATTAGCATGTTCAATGATTCACGGAATTGTGAGCCAACCTGCAATAGTTCAAAGATTACAATATGATCAGTATTTTAGATATTGTACATTTTTTAATCATGCACAATAAAAACTAAAAGGTTTTTAACAAAATAGATAACATAGATAGATATCTTTATTCATGTCCATGGCATTGTTGGACAATATCGGCAAATTACAAATATAACATAGGCATGTGTATAACCGTAATCTTGCAGCAACCAAGGAAAAGTCGTGAAAAAAGAAAGCAAATAGAGCGAGCACAAAGAAATAATAATACAAAATTCACTTAACACTTAAGTTAATTTATCTAGCGAGCTAATTAAATAGAGAAAGAGAAAGAGAGAATCAATTTATTATGTCTTGGGTCCAAAACCTATGAGGACTCAAGTAAACAGATAACAATATAGGATATAACAGAGATAGGTGCATGAAAAAAAATATATAAAATGAAGAGTAAGAAGATGAGAGAAAAATGAAATAAAAAATCAAAATAAGAATATACTAATAATGATGTAACAAGAACATAACAACACATACGGAAAGCAAAAGATACAATGATTGTAGTAAGAAAAGTAGAATGACTCAAGAGTAACAGCATGCAAATACAGAGCGAAAGATGGAATAAAATAAGAAATGAAGAAATGAGGAAATGACAAAAGAAAAGGAAATAATAATACCATAGATGAAGATATATAACAGTGCAACATAAGTATGACAATATGGATAAAAACTAGAGATACAAGAGCAAAGATTGGTCGATAGATGGCAAACAATTTACTCCACTTGTAGACGATTAGTCAAAATTCAAAGAGACATGATAGTCAAAAGAGAACTACTCACTAGTTAATAACAATTTACCGTTTTATTTTTCATGAACCACAATTAAACAATTGACAATACCTAAACAATTGGCAATACCTAAACACTGATCATATTCCAATCTTTGAAATATCATTACAATCAGAAGATCTGCGGTGGGATATCCAGCTGCAGATATCCTGATTGTCTCTGATACTGCCCTCACAATGTACTCAAAAGACTCTTTGGTATTATTTGGTTTTATACAAGCTACATAGTGTGGCGTGCTCGCATTTAATGTGGCCATTAGCATGTTTAATAATTCATGGAATTCTGAACCAACTTGTGATAGTTCAACGATTACAATATGATCAGCGTTTTAGGTATCGTTGATTGTTCAATCACGGTTCATACGAAATGAAACACTCGATCTAAACAGAAAGAACGCAAATAGACAGATGTTTAACGATTATCTTTAGCTGTAGACAATCGGACAAAATTCAAAGAAATTAGATCTCCAATAGTAACATAGTTACCAAATGCTTATTAAAATTTTCTCCAGCCCTCAGCCAAATATCTTATTGATAGATCGTGTATCAAAGTTATTGATGATACCATTTAAGTAAAATTGATTATAACAGCATGATTCTCACTTATCAGACTCTATTTATAGTGAACTATATTTACAATCTGATGATTAACACATGCTATGATAATAAATTTCACTTAAATCATATCAGCAATAACTTGAATTGATAATTTATCAATAAGTTAGTTGAGAGCTGCAGAGAATTTTAATAAACATCTGGTAACTGTCTTTTCTTGTTGAATCTAGTCTCTTTGAATTTCCTGATTCTTCACAGCCGGGGAAAATCGTTCGACACCTGTCTACATTCATGTTTTCTCTGTTCAGATCGAAAAGTTTTACTTTTTATAAGCCACGAATGAACAATTAACGATCATATTGTAATCATTGAACTATTGCAGGTAGGCTCACAATTCCGTGAATCACTAAACATTCTGACAGCCACATTAAATGGAACCAAACCGCACTATGTAACTTGTACAAAACTAAACGACACAAAAGAGTCCTTTGAGTACAACTCTGTGACGGCAGTACAACAATCAAAGGCCTGTTGAGCATTGGAGACAATCAGAATATCTACAACTGGTTTTCCTAAATCAAAGAACTTATGAAATTGAACCCAAGTAATGATATTTCGAAGATTAAAATATGACCAGTTTTGTCGGCATTTGTTAATCATGGTTCATAAAAAAGAAAAGCTTTTCTACATAAACAGAAAAAATATAAGTATATAATTTAACATATATCAAACTCGAAGAATATTTCACAAGTTTCTACAATAAATAAAATCCTATTAATAAATTTAGATGCCGTTTGAATTTTCATTGGTTTAGAATTTTTTAAAAGTGAAATTCAATTGTATAAATGTTTTTGCGACTGTATTATTTTTGAATCCCAACTTCTTGACAAGAAAATAAATAAATAAATAAATAAGTAAAAAGAGGACATTTCTGTGATCTAAAGTTACTAACAAACAATGATTTCGTCTGCAGAAACCAATTCACTACAATATGTTTGATATGTCAAGCTTATCACACAAATTATAAACAAAATAATTAAATAAATAAATAAATAAATATAAAAATCATCTATAATCAATGTCTTACAGTTTTCTTATTTTGTTTCGTTGTACTTGGAGCCGGCTTCTGGGCAGATATTTTCACTTTTACATTAGGAACTCCGAGTTTTTGATCATCGCCACTGAATAACTTCTTCAGTAATTTGTTCTGCAAAATTATAACAATAATCATTTAATCAGTAATACAAACTTTTCTTATCATACCCTTGCTACCAACTGTATGCAGAGTATATGCATGTATGTCAAATTTCTATCAATCAATCAATCATTTTACAAAAAAAAAAAAAAAATAATCAAATATATTATATCTGGTTTGTAAGAGACGTAAAAATATCTTCAAGTTGGAAAATTTGAACACATTAGGTACATTTGGAATCTTCAACATTTTTTGTTTGTTTCATATTCTTAATAATACGTATGGTAATAATTACGTAACAGAATACTAACTTTTCCGTATCTCAATACGTCGATTTGTTCTTCTATAACAGTGTCTCGATTCTTTTCTAAAAATCCAGCAGTTTCGTACTGTACACGATCAGCAAAGTGATGGATCAAAAAAGCCGTGGTACCAAATCGTGGTTTATCAAAATGTTTCGATTTCCCACATTTTGAATAAAGCTTTTCCGCCCACGAACTGTCCGAACCTTTTGGCATCTAGAAGTAGAAAAACAAATTGCTAAAAGTTGAAATAGTATAAAAAGAAAATGTTTTTCGATTCAATTATTAAAGACAACGACTCATTTTTTTTGTTTAATGCAACGAATTTGACTTTCTATATTTTTCAATCATCAAATTTTTTATGTTCGTATTCGTACTGTTTTTTTTTTTGATAATATTATTACCCTGCATTCTTCGTCCAGTAAATCAAGAATTCCCAATTTGGTTTCTATGAGATCGATGCAAGGTTGATTGTCATAAAAGTCGATAAATGTCCACTCGATTTCCTCCTTCAAATACTCTTCTTGTTCGAGTTTAAAAACGTGTTGATTAAATTGTTGTTGAAGTTTTTCGTTTGCATAATTAATGCAAAATTGTTCGAATGAGTTTGTCTCGAATGTTTCAAAGCCGTAAATGTCTAAAACGCCTATAAAACATTGAGATTTACTCTGAGTCTGTAAAGAATTATTTATCCCAGCAACAATCCAATTGAATAATTCCGCGTAAATGTGTTTTGCCAAAGCATCTCGAGCCCCAATAGCTTGCTCGACGTTCATAGGTTTCAAAAAAACTTCACGCATAGAGACTATCTTCCTATGACAAAGCCATTTTCGCATCTCATTAACGTTGATACCCAAAAGTTCAGAAATAACAAGAAGGTGTTGATCCAAAGGCTGAATAAAAAGAACAAAGATAAGTCTATCAGTTTTCGAAAAATCTTTGTTTCATTTTTATTCAGAGTCCGAAAGAAAAAAAAAAAAAAAAATGGATAAAGGTAATTTTTTTTTAACACATACAATCTTCAATATCGAATGATAAAAAGTCTAAATACTTACGGAAATGGTACTTCCTTCGGTATCGTTATTGTCGATACTTTCCTCCGCTTCATAATTAACAATATTAACATTTCCTAAGTGCAATATGGCGGCTAAAATTCTAAGTAAATCGTCCTGCTCCTTGGATGTAAATCCCAACATTGTTAAAGCCGTGATTGTTTCGTCGAAACATTTAGCGTCGTTAACACCATCGATTTTAGGATTTTTACCTTGATTTAAATAATGAAATTTTTCTCCAGACTCCAAGTATAAATGAGGTAACTGAGCCCAGGCGTCACACATTTGGTAAAATATATGATAATTTCGTTCATCATTTGCCTAAACGTATGTTAAAAATATTATAATATTTTGCAATTATATTTCTTTTTATATTTTTTTTTTTCTTTGATTTTCAGTTTTTTTGTTTTTGTTTTGTTTTCGTATAAAAATTATTAATCATAGATTTTTGGTTTAAAAAAACGTATAAATTCCATTTCTCGTCTAGTTTTGAAACTCACTTGAAAAACAACTCTAGATTTTTCCAACAAATAGGTCCTCATGCTAGCCCCAGTGATGTGATAATTTTTGTTGAATTGAATTTCAATGAATTTTCCAAATCTTGAAGAATTGTCGTTTCTCGTTGTCTTCGCGTTACCTATAGCTTCCATTATCGGTGAAGAAGCAAGTACTTTTTTTTCAACCTGTGTTTCAGTCGACGAACCACCCACAGTGGCAAAATATCGCATAGCATATTTTGCAGATACTGTTTTACCCGCACCCGATTCTCCGGATACAATAATCGATTGATCGTGACTTTCTCTATATAATTATAAAACAAAAATACTAATAATAATAATGAGATACGATAAAAATCACCCGTATCATTGAATTTATATTTCATAAAAATGATTCGTCTCATTAAGATGAAATTTGTGAGGAATTTTATTAACATCATTCAAATGACAATAAAAAAGCAAATTTTTATTAAATTTTTGCATTCAAAATGTTCGAATTTAGGTAAAAAGTTTTAGTATTCACCTTTCCAATTTTGTGTAAGCTTCTTCAGCGACCGCAAATATGTGTGGTTCAAGATCGCCCATGGCTTGACCTCGATATGCCCAAATAGTGTCATTTCCGTAAATTGGTAATTCATTGTACGGATTAAAAGCGACTAATACGATTCCGCAGTAAGTGTATATACAATGCCTTTGAAATCTAACTTGTAGATTATACAGGACGGCAGGTTCGTGAAGAAACGATAACGATGTAAGATTATTTTCTCCGATAAGAATATCTGGATTTCTTAAAGGGGGTAAATCGGCGTCTGATTTTATATCAACAACTTTTGTCTCATTTGAGTCGTCTGTTCTAACTTGTAGCCTTGAACTACCTGCTTTGTAATCCTCAAGGAGCGCAGCTCCTTCCCAAACTTTTCCTGTGTGTGGGATCCATACTCTGCTGTTCTGAAACAAAAATAAAAGAAAAATAACGAACAATAATCAGCCTGATTGATGAAGAAAATCTGCGAAACTATAACCGAGATATAATATATTCAAATTTTGACAATGTGCATGTTTCATTGACTCCAGCACACGGCTGAATCATTTTTTTATTTTTTTTTTCACACGTCCGTTCCGACGTGGTATGTAAAACGATCGAAGTTCAACGTGTGTCAACCAGATAATAACCTGACTAGTCGATGAAAGACAATCCCGGAAACATAGTTTAATTAAGCGGATGTTAGCTTTATCAGCGCACTATCGCCGCGGGCGGTTCCTATTATCAACGATTTCTGTTCTAACACCACAAGTATGTATCTCCTTTGAAGAACTTACCTATACATATGTTTATAGAATGAATCCTGCAATGCAGATCTGACTGCAGATAACCAAATAATGTGAAACTGAATATTGTATGATTGAATCGATGTATTTGATGATTTTTGAAAAAGTGATAATTTTTTATAATTTTTTTTCTTCAAGTAATGATACCTCAAAATATCCTTACTCAACGATGAATGAATATAGTAAATAAGGCTGATGAACAATGTCATTAATTAAATTCATATACATAGTAGATAACAGAACTCGTGATAAGACACCTATAAAACGTTTAGTAAAATGCTTCATCTCACTCGTTTGGACGTTTTCAACATGTCTAAAAGAGACCTTCTAGATCCATGTACGTAAGAGTTGTCTTTCTGTCTTTCTAGAAAACGTCTTAATTAACGTGAAAGATGAAAATTGATAAAAATGTCTGAAAATGTACACACCTACGTCTTTCGGTTTTTATTTTTTATTTTTTCCTATCTGAATTACCTGATGCCTATGACTATAAGCTACATACTTCGTTCACTCAGCCTTGACGTACGCTATACAGTATATGTATGTGTGTTTGTACATACATACATGAACATATGATTCTCTGACATAAATACACCATGCCCTAGATATCACCTTTAAAAACTACTCCCACATTTGTTATTTTAACCACCGTGTCAAGTTTTCCAAGATTTAACCGGCCATATTCGTTATCGAATTCTGCAACATTCTGATTGCTAATAAGCCTTGGGTAAACGGCTTGCCCTATATCGTTAAGGAATTATGTCATGGAATCTCGAAGACGAAAATTATGTCCGTAAGTTTTATATAAAGATTGTGGTTTCGATGAACTATGATAATTTTAGTTTGCACAGTTTTTGTAGAAGCATAGAAAAATATAGAAACAAGAAAAAGAGTTATCTGAAAACGATAACCAGTAGACCGACAATGACTAACATATTTAGCAGCAAGACGAATTAGTAATTTTCACAATCATTGTATTGCAATATTATAAACAAAAAAACAAACCAAGAAATTGAGTTCAGGTTCAGAAATCAAGGCCAAAAAAAAACTACTAACATCTTATTCTTTAACAAATGTCATTTTCGTGTTCATTTCTTCTGCAGAAATCTGATTATCTAGTAATAGTTGTGTCAGCTATTTCGCTTACGATAAAGTATACGTATATTCATATGCCTAGAGTCTTTTTACCAAAGGGAGAGGCAAAAGGAGGAAATCTTACTACGACGTGGGAGCGGTCCGAAAGTAAGTGTAACAGTTGAAAGGATAAAGGCTGGGTTATACGCTTCGACGAGGCCGCGATATACATGCTTGACATTTTGATTACAAGAAGAAATTTTTGAGTACTTCATTTCACATAAGAAAGAACACCATAAGTTTCAATCTGGCTTTGAAATTGTACATTCGTCTTAAAACTGAAAAAAAAGAAAAAAAGGAAAATGCTTTTACTTGAAGGATGAGTCGAATTCTTTAGGTACGAAATTGATAACCAAGATAACAGAGAGTTTGAAAAAAAATAAATAAATTAAAAAAAAAGGGAAAATTCTAAAACGAAGTGTACGATGTGTTTTGACACGGATCTAGCGCGAGAATAAGTTCATTATAAAATGGGACAAAAGTAGGTATAAGTATCTATTTAAATAGCTATTGCCATATTGGCCCGTGCAATAATGGCAAGTAGCTGACCTCGACTCGCTGCTGACCTGACCAGCTCGTAAAAACCAATATAATCCCGTTTCTTCGAACCTGTGAATTGTAGTTTAGCAAGTACTCACGCGAACGCTAGTATAACTATTCGCTTATTATATATCTATATAGAAAATTCCTTTCTCCGTTCAACCGTTAGAGCATTTGATCATCGAGTATAACATCTATCATGTCTTTTCACCCCAGCTGTATCCATAATATAGATTACGTAGAAAAATTGTATACTTATTACATATACAACAGTTTACCGAACAGGTGATGTTGAACGAGAACACAATCGACTTTGACGAACAATTTTTTAACGTGTGATTATGTTCTCTGAACAATTTTATTTTTATTTTTTTTGTTTTTTGCAATATCGGTTTAGGGTAAGTTCGTGCGATGATTAGACACAGTTTAGTTTTTTTTCTCCGATGCTCATAGATGATGAAAAATTTTTTTAATAAATCAAATAGTCGATCTATGAAAGCGATTATTGGCGCGTGGGGATAAGGAAGATTCTATCCTCCGATCAAAGTCTTTTCAGTGGGAATAAACTAACGGTTTTATACGCGAAGCGAGAGGTAATTGTTTAGCAGTTTGAATAACTCGTTTACGTGACTTATTGTTGGCCCCGTAATCTTTCAGGCTGAAAGCCACAGGGTTCTTAACGCAATTTCTGTATCTCGGTAAGAGACTGCAGTAGAGAACAATTTCTAGAGGATGCAGTTCTGTATTAAGATACGCACACACTATTTACGGTATTATACGTATATATAAACGCTTAAACGTCGCGAAGCGTGGCAATTCACATTTTTGTCGATTTTATAAGCAGAATTTTTTACAATCTGAAGTACAATAAGTTGGATATATACTTTTTTCAAATACAAATATAAATTTTTTTAGTGTTTTGAATACGTGAATTGTTGATCGGTTGGAGAACAAGTACGTTTATGCAAGATGTACCTGCAGGCACATCCGGGTCAATAATTGCAAGGCTCTTATCTTCGCAGCTATGAGAGATAGAAGAGAGTATAGAAGATAGTAAAGATGAGTGGTTTCGTTTCGTATCTGGTATGATATGATGTGATAAGTTTTTTTTAACTTCCCGCAATGAAAATTGAAAATGTTTATAAAAAAAGGGAAGTTATTGGTTTCGGTCCGATTTTCGAAAATCGAGTTTTCATCAGATCTCGACGTTTTGGGGATGCACGTCCGTACGTGTATGTGTGTGTGTGTGTGTGTGTGTGTGTAAATAAATTTTTGTCGTACGATATCTTTAGAACGAATCGACCGATTGGAATGGTTCTTATGGCGATTGAAAGGGTTTATCAAGACTTAGATCTGATTAGATTTTGGAGTCGATCGGTCGAGTAGTTTCAAAGTTATTTGAGAAATAAAAATTAAAAAACAATTTTTTTTCATGTTTTTAGCGCATAACTCCTAAACTGTTCGTGCGATTAGTCTCAAAACTTGATCAGACTCAGCTCTTGGATAGCCCTTTCGATCTCCGTAAGATTCTCCAAAATCGAACGATTGGTTTAAAAGATATTGCACGACAAAAATTTCTCTTTTTGCCATACGATACCTTTGGAACGAATTAGCCGATTTGAATGATTGTTGCGGCGATCGAAAGGGTTCATCAAGACTTAGATCTGATTAGATTTCGGAATCGATCGGTCGAGTAGTTTCAAAGTTATTCGAAGAATAGAAATTGAAGAAAAAAAGATTTGTATACGGAAAATTAATGATACTTATAACCTTCTTTAATTTATTATAAACACAATAGCATCAATTAATTGTAATGTATTTAACACAGCGGGAAGTTTTCGGGTTGGCTCACAGGTCAACCGGTTTCCTGATTTTTTATCAACGTATTACCGCATCGGACAAGTGCACCTTGATTTTTTTGAATTAGAAAAAAAAAAAGAAAAGATATGCTTTTATGAATCTTTTTGAAATTTAGAATAGTTGTAAGTTGCGGTCTGAAGATTCAAACGCGTTATGAAA
This sequence comes from Macrophya annulata, assembly GCA_963924015.1. Lineage (NCBI taxonomy): Eukaryota > Metazoa > Arthropoda > Insecta > Hymenoptera > Tenthredinidae > Macrophya > Macrophya annulata. The sequence goes on from OZ001258.1 coordinate 23,334,934, forward strand.
AGACAAAAACAAAAAAACAATTTGAAAACTTTCACACCTTTAAAGTTACATTGAAGATCAAGTTAGGAAAATATGAAATTATATACTAAACTGCTGTGTTTTCAGGAATCGTTAGAAAGTTTGAATTAAATAGTATATAAAATTATGGTCAGCTCAGATGCGTGACATTGTTCAATAAAATTGAATAACTGTATAAGCGCTGTTGGTTACAGAGCAATAAACACCCAAGTTCGAGTATATATATACATACATATGTAGGCGAAAGTACCTATATCGTTTTACTTAAATAATAATTCTTTTTTTTTTGAGTGCAGTGATGAAATTTCAAGAAAGTGTAAAACTGATACTCCGCCTCTCTCTTTCATTGTAAATTTTTTTAATTTCATTTTCTTCTATATCTGACAGTTGTGAAAATATTCACAATTTTACAAAAGAGTATATAATTTACTCGTATACATACATATACGTATGACGTTCATTTGTACACAAATGACTCACCAAGTTATCAAAAAATAAAAAACGAAAAAAATTCTATTACAAACGTCATAAACGTATATCAATTCCGCATGTGCAGACGACTGTCATTTTACTGAAACTTATTATCACTGTTAATATTATTACTGTTATATTGTTATCGTGACTAGCAAGTGAATATATCACTTTTGTAGGCAACAGATCAGCCAAATGTGATTCCTTGATTCTTGATGAAAATTATTGTTTAATTATTCCCATATAAGCTCTGTTTTAAAAAGACAAAGAGGGACAAATGCCTCTTAGATATTTCACTATTCAAAAATAAAATCTATTACAAGGTGAAATGTTCTTTCAAATCGGTTGTGTAGTTTTAGTTGATTTGAGGGAATCATCAGCTAAATTTTATCCGTAGAATTTGTTAAATTTTTTTTTATTTTCTTTTTTGTAAAAACTATAACTCTCAAAGAAATAAAATTGAGAGTAAATTTACTATTTAAAGAGACTCGTGATTATGATGAAATTTGACGATGATGTTGCGGTTGTAAATCAGTAATAACCATGATGCATGTGTCGTCGTGAACGCGCGGCTTCACTTTTCAAAACAATTTCTTCGCATTGAAAACATTAAAAAGTACATCGTAAGTATATATCCAGACACCTTGAATGGCTTCACGGGTTCTACTGTCGGTTGGTATAAGGTATTGGCCGAGGTATTGGCTATACTTGTCTGACTAGAACAGCGAGCGTTGGCCTTGCGTTAAACTGTAATATGTATCATTTTACAATTCATTTTGCAATTCGCGTAATATCAACGAATATCCAAAATTGTGGATTCATTTAAACCCCACGTGATTTGATCAATTACGGTGATACAATTTACTCACAGAATTCCATCCAAAATTTGATAGTTTTCCTTTCTGTTCCTTCATTATATTATTTAACATTAAATTTTTGCAAATTGTAGATTCCTTTAACGTTCTTAACGGCCAGAACATGTTCGTTCATAATTTATTCGAGATTGGAATAAAGAAAATTAAAAAGAAAATTAACAACAACGGATATAGAAATTCCAGTTGAAGTAACGAAAGGAATCAAAAATTGCTTTTTTTTTTTAATTTTATTTTTTTATTTGTTAATGTGATTGGTTGACGATTATTAATTGGAATAGTCGAAGTGTGAACACCTCTAAGAAAGAATATAATATTGTACAATTTATCAATCTTGTATTTCTCATTTCTCATTTTGATTTATTTCGCAATTTATAGGAAAAGGACGTCAAGAGAAAGGCCTAAGATTTATATTACACTAATCTATACAGCCACCATTACCTGACAATCGTCATTTTTAAAATCATTCTATTTTTACAGATGAGCCTTTTGGTTGATGAAGTTTTTAAATTGTTAATCGAGGGATTTACCAAGTCGTGTATGAGGATACAATACTGAAATAATACTTATTATACTTCCTGATTTGAATTTTAAAAGATACTGCGATTTGCACGATCTTTTTTCTACGGTCTAACAACTCATTCAATGCATAAAATTTTATATCCAAATTTGAATGAATTTGAACCTTTTTGACAAGCTTGGAATTATTTACGTAAAATTATTGTTGAATGACGATCGTTGATTTTTTTTTTTTTTTTTTTTACCTTCTTGATTTTTACTACCCGTTACTAGGTACTACTACTAGGTTTACTAATAGTTACTAGGTCTTGTTCATATACGTATAACTAGACATATATAGTATATGTCTTTATTACGTTACAATAGGTATTACATATATTTCTTTTTTTTTTTTTTACATGAGAACGTGTATCTTGAAATCACTCGTTAAACTTGCCTTGTAATCTTCTGTGAAATGGTTACTCTTGCACTATTCTTTATCAGAATTATAGGAATTGTTATTCTGACCTTCCGGTGTATGTACATTTCACCATGGGAATGCCATGGATTCGCATAAAAAATGAACCAAATACACCTCAAATTCTAGATCCTTGATCCTTTTGATGCAACATTAATTAAAATCGTTTAATTTACCAAAAAAATTTTTTAATCTAAATATTTCTTCATTTTTTATGGTCGTAATAAAAATTCGGTAACGATTGTTCTCTAGAGTCTGCAGAAGCATTTTTTTACAAATAAATATTTCACAAATTAAATATATGTTTTCTTTTTTTGTTTAATGTTAATTTTATTTACTACCGCACAGTGTACAACTTATCATATTCTACGAAAATAAATATAACTTCGTAACAAGTATAATAATAAGTAGGTGTATTATATATAAGTATATATATATGTATATGTATATGTATACACATAATATGTGACGCAATTAAATAACGTTACGTAAATTTAATAATATATGATAAAAGTTGTGTTGTGACACACCGAAAGGTTTCGAAGGTAGGTATGTACTTCCGTACACTTACGTCTGAACCCTGTAAATAGAGTTTATTTGGAATTTTGCGACAAGTAAAATTGTCAAGGACCACAGCGTTACATAAAAAGGTCGCAAGATATATATATAAGGTCAGAGGCCACAACCCCTGAATAATTATTTATTATATCTGTACATGAAGTGAGGTAAAAAGAAGCTAAAACTGTTCGAAAATCAATCAACTAATTACCTGAATTATTTTACAGATACGATGTGTAATATTATGAAATATTTTTCCGGGAAGAAAGCTTATAATAAAAATTTCATGATTGATTAATTAATTAATTAATTACCGATTGGACTTCGTTATTGAGGTCAAAGAGACGGGCATATAACTAATCGACTGTGGTGTTAAAATCAATCGATACGGATTTTTACAATCTTTGATAAATTTTAAAGCAAACTGAATTCAATCATGGGAATAAATTAGACCGAATAAAATCAACGTTTCTATATAGAGATTTTATAATGGCTGTAAGGTTGTGAGTTTATTCTAAATTGTTAGAGTTTAGAGACGAAATAAAATAAAATTGAAAATAGAATTTCAATTTTTTATATTTTTTTTTTATTTTTTGGAATTGTTTTTTTCAAGCACCTGTAATAGCCCCAATCGCAATTGCTAAATAGCTGACAATGCGCGTGTACATACTACGAGTATGTTATATCCGTTTGTGCAAGCAAATATTTGAAATTATGTATCTTTATCGAAAAGTTCATTAGTTTGTTTACCAAGGTATATGTGTCTTGTTCGGGTTCGTTGAAGACAATGAGGAGACACACCTTGAAACTGCCCAATTTATATGACTGTACGACAAACCGCTTGACTGGCGTGTAACGGTACGTGACGTCATATTCTCTATTTATTATGCAGACCGAGTCCAATTTGAACTCTAGAGTATCATATAGTGTACGTAAACGTACGTGATTCCGAAAGATATACCGTTTTTTTTTTTTTTTTTTTTTTTGCCAATTTTTGTACAGCAAAAAATAAAAAGTGAAAAAATAAAAAAATATATAAAAATGAGCAATGCAGATATTACTTTTAAATTCAGGAGTTTATCTTTCATTTTTTTTGTTGTTGTTGAAAGTGCCGTAATTCATTTTTTTTTTTGATAAAATTATTAGACTTTGAAAAATTAACGGTTCTTTAACGATATGCAACTTTAAAAAAACAAAATTTGTTTATCATTTCACAATCTTTCAAAAATACTACATTTTTATAATTACTTATGTAATTATAACAAGCAATTATAATATTTATGAAATAATTAGCAGGAAGTAGAAAGTTATGGAAAAAAAGAATTTAGAAAAATAAAAAAAAAACCTAACAAACGATAAAAAAATCGAATAATGCTAAAAATCAGTATTCATCGCCTAACATCTTGTACTTAATTTCTGTTCAACACTGTACACTGAGTTAAAAAAAAAAAAATACTTTCGAGTCCGAAGACTGTCAATCAAAAAAATTAAAATTAAAAATTAAATAATAGTTTTAATCTATGTTTCAAAGTAAAAGTGTTAAGTTTAGTATACCTATAAGTATATAATAACCAACAATCTATCTCTCATTATCACGAGAAGATTAAATCTCATCTGCGAGGTGTTGATGAGATTTTTATTATAGTGTGTACATATATATATACGTTTTAAAAATACTACGTAAAGATTCCAGTATGTAATGGGTACAAATTCTGGAATACCTATACACATTATAGTTTAGTGGTATATGTATATATAAATTGACAAGCATGTAGGATTGAATTATTCTAATAGTCTAGAGTTTATTTTCAGAGTTTGACTGATGACCGAACTGATGAAACTTTTATCTGTATGATATTTATTAGTAGGTACTTTCTAGCCGTTGTACATTTACAATTAGAGATTTGCTGATTATTTGTATGGACAATAGCTTCGTACTGATTGTGAGAATTTCGAGTACGTGTATATATGTATAGGTGCCTACATATATGTACAAATAAATTAACCTTTCTTCAATCATAGAGCCATAAACATATCTCAGCTACGTGTGTACCTGAACAATGAGTGGAAATATTTAATTTTCACCGTATAGAAAAAGAGGAAAGAAACCGTTGTAGGTATATCTTTTTGTAATTGCAATTGAAATACGGTTTTTAACATTAACTATTTTTCTTATTTTATTATTTAAGACGAGAATGAATTTGCAAAGAATTTTTTTTGCAAACTCTAATCAAAGCTATATGTTGCAATTATTGAATATTTTTATCTAGCTTGAAATTTTCTTCGAAGCAAACGATGACGATGATTGAGGAAACCGAAACTGTATTCTTTACCTATTATAGAATAAACGGTAATGATTTTAAGAGAAATAAAATAAATTGCACTGCGAATTGGTGAGTAAAATGTAACGATTTTAATTTTTTTATTTGTTTTTTTTTTTTTTTCTATTTTTTGCGAGAAACTGATGCTTTCACCGCATATTATAATACTTAAACCATAATCATCGAGCTTTCGCCAGAGAGACTAATCGTGAACATAGATATAATAGCGGGTGTAGTCAACAGGCTATAGACTAGGTATACCCGTACAAAATTACGTTTTATGGATAATCATAATCCCAGACTATCGCATGCCGGAAAAGATATTTTGGTATCAAAGAAATGTCAACTGTACTATAATCTATAAATATCCTTACGATTAATACAAAAGTAAATTTATACTTATATATAGATTTAGGCAAAAAAATTCAAACACTTGAATATACGAAACGAAGAGGCCGCGGGGTTTTATAAAGTGATCATTTTTTCACCTATTTTGATAATATGATTCTTGGAGATTATATCTCTGTTTGATTTGTTGAAAAATTCGCAAAATTGAACTCGAAAGAGACAAAAATGTGAGGCTGTGTACGATCGATAAGCATCTCGACTTTATGCCGCGGTCAATTACTTTTTTTTCTCAAAACCGCATTTTCCGTTGGTTTGCCACGATAACTCAAGAACGGATTCAAATATCGACTTGATTTTATCCTTCAAATGAAGATAATGAAATTTTGAATAAGTTGAACCGATATTTTCGAACCATTTTATTAGAAAATTACTAAATTTTTTTCCTTTCTTATTTTTTTATTTTATGGTAGCCATCTTTATATTTTTGACTTTCTCTTTTCGGTCAACGGTTCAGTTTACAGAGGAAGATCTTACCAACAAAACTCCGCCGGAAACAATGAAAAATTCCAACTCATTTACTCAGAATCGTGGCAAGAAAACATATCATTGCGCAAATCGCACGGTCATTTTCAACCATCAATATCTCCCTCAATTATTTACATTCAACGGATTTTCACGACTGGTTTTGTTCGTTAAGAAAGCATTAAAAGCATCCAGATAAGGAAATTATTGTATGTTTCTTCGTTCGTCCACAAACGATATTTAAATTAAATTAAATTTCATCAAATTTTCAGCCTTTTAAACCTTTATGACTCCCTTAAGGTGTTGTATCCCGTTTTCCACTTATACACCTATATTCGGATTAGTTTTCCACAGATTTGTTAAATCGCAAATAGATAAATAAATAAATTTAAAAGATTCAATTTCACAGAGTATCCCAAATTTGTTTTTACCTTCTCGGAGCTAATTATTATAGTTAAATTAATTACCTACTTTCAAAATGATTCAATCACGATGTAAATTGATGAATGGTAAACTGCAAATATGTAATAATCAATACGAATCGGCAAATAATTCCGTTACTGTATAATTATTCGCGCATAATTGTTTGATTAATTAATTAATCAGTTTTTCTACGTGATATGTCCGATGTGTGTAGACATATAGGTATGTATTCGTGGAATTGAGATATTAGTGAAATATTTCTTAAATATACATGCATGTACATACATCCATACATACATCCATACATACATATACTGTATTGCGCCAATTATTATCCAGAGAATATAAAATTATCGTTTGGGAATGGTTCTCAAGCTTTCTACGCTATATGAACATAGATAGGTTTATATACATACGCGGTGTATGTATATATAGCGTTATACTAACATGTAATTCACAGTAATTAGAATCTCTGACGAACGCGTGTCTCTCGTGTAGGTAAAGTTTAAATAAAAAATTCCCACGGTGTATTTGACGTATAGGTATAATACTTCCCTCTTTGCAGTAATGAAAAAATCAAAATCTCATACCGCGCACATAAATTATTATAAAATTTATTTGAAATTTTTTTTTTTTTTTTACATCTATACTCATTGATTGACTATAATTTACGGAAAAAAATAAAAATAACTTATCAAAATGAACTAGTTTTTCTTATATTCATACATGAAGTGACTTACCGGCGATTATACACCTAAAAAAAATCTCGGAAGTAACTAATGCTTTTGAAGTACCGAAACTCACTACTTATAACATAAAGTGGTTAGCTTATCGCATGTCGTTAACACGTTGTATCAAAACACGCACATTAGTCGTATCCGTATCTCTGGAACTGTTATAGAAAAAAAAAAAAAAAAGAAGAGATCTTTAAATGATGCCCTTTCGATGTTTTTCGTGGCAGTAAATCAGATAAAAAATATCGATATATAATTATTATATAAAATATTTAACTAAAATTTATAAGATTGTTCAAAATTTATATCTATAATGTACAATATTTAGACTATCTTTCACTACAGACAACCAACTACGCGTGACCCTGATTGTCTTAATAAATTTGAGTCTATAGCATTTTTATATAGTCACGGTTTGTTGAATATAGCGTTTATATAATTCATTAAGTATTTTTCACGGTGAGTAACCTGCCAAAGGATAAAACTATTACCTGTTTATTTATTTATTTTTCGTTACTTCTTTCTTTATTTATTTATTTTCTTTCTCTGTGATTATACACGGTCAATACTCGTCAATTAAATCTTATCGCTGTAGGTGTGTATATGTAAAGCTCACATATATCATACTACATATATATTTATCATCACGAGTATTATTCACATCAACCACCCGATTAATCGCAATCAAGTTTTTATTTTTTATTTTTTTATATTGTCAACCTATTTTAATCCAAAATATACCTATATGTATATTTTCATTCATGCACTATATACATATATAGGTAATTATTATTCAAGATATGTTAATTTCTTATCGCTAGATACATTTGCAACTGATTTCTGTGTGATAAGATGTGCATAGAAACTTTAGATTCGTAATAAAAGTCACACGTTCTAAATCCGCACACGAGAGTAGGAACGATTGAGGATAAAATTTAATACCGGAAATAATTTTCTATTATACCTACATATACGATATTTGTCGAAAAATTTATATTATACATATACATGTTTTGAGATTTAAAATAATTATATATTATTTAGGGTATGAATGTTATACATAGATTTTATACCATGTATATCATTTTCTATCAAGTGGAATTAGAAAAAAAAAAATATACGATAAATTAATTTGAGAAGATTTTCAATTATGGTAAATTGAATTTTCTTATTTTTAATTTTAAAATAGCTGCATAAATTAAAAAAAAAAAAAGTCGGGTTTAAGTAGCTAGTAAATCTTATTACTAGTTATAAAATGGCGCCCTAGATAAGGCCATTCCTATATAGGTAGAGGGTTTCTCGATTTTTTTTTATGACTCGTGGTCATTGATAATAGTGAAAACTTTGAAGATTTGGCCTTTTCAAAGTATAATAAAAATGAAAAAAATTAAGGAAAAGAAAACAACGATAAATAAAATGCTAAAGTGTTGAAATAGTCCGAAATAAATTACTTGAAATGTATATTATAACAGAAAAAGTCGTTTGTTGTAAAAAAAATTTCGAATTTGATATTTTCCCACAATTTTTCTTGCAATAGCAAAAGAATTTTTCTACAAAAAAAATGGAAAAAAAAAACAAACAAACAAATTAAACTATCAGAGTCTGCAAATTTGTATACTTCATCGTAAATCATAAAAAAAAGTTTTAAAAGAAGAATTGTCTGTAATTTGTTTTCCAATATCGATAAACGATAATTTGACAGAAAATTTTTTTCATTTATTAAAAAATAAACTTCCGTTTGAAAGTTGACAAGGTCCAATTCTATTTCTTTATAAAAAAAAAGAGATATCTGTTAAATATAAATCATAAATTTCAAGAAACTGTACAAATTTCGAATACGTTACAGGACTAGCCTTATTTGTCTCTGATTATTAGCAAAAACATAAAAATACATAAAGTCCATATTTTCTATGATACAAATTCATTTTTTTTTTTTTTTTTTATTATACAGTAAAAAATTGGTTTGACAATGTTTTTAATTAAAATTCCTCTTATCATGACTATTATATTCACACTTTCATTTGCCGCTCTGCCTATATATTAGATCATAGAAATTTAATCATAGCGCGTTGATTACGGTGAAATAAAATTACTGTATAATTAATAAAAATGAATGTGTTCAAGCACTTTTTATTTTTTGGTTTCATATACATACATATACGTACATATGTATATAATATACAGAAGATATACGTATTTGTTTACTCAACAAAATTTAACGTATTCCAATTTACTCGAGCGTGGAATAGTGTAACACACTACAGTACCGCAACGTTAAGTACTGCAGTAATGATATGTATACAAGGATAGAAATTTAAAACAGTTTCATTTTCTTGCTGTCAGACACGCGTAACATCTAAGATATATAATAATTACATGTATACAATATTTTTATTTAATTTTTTTTATTTATTTGTTAACGTAATTATAACTTTCGATTTTATTTTATTTCATTTTATTTCGTCAAAATTCAAAGCCGATTTATCAAAGATCGATAAATTTGAGAATAAACGGAGGAAAATATCACCGCGTGTCATTCTCGTGAAGTTTTGAATACGACAAATTATTATCCGTAAATTTACTGTGACTATGTTTAGGGTATTATTAATTAACAATATTTTATATTGCATACGATAAATAATGAGAAACAAACAAAGCAAACCTATTGCGAATAAACTTTGGATAAATCTGGGTTTGCTACGAAATAGGCTCAGTCGTTCAAGTAGAGATCGATAGTCCTGCTAGTTCTGCCACCCCCCGCCACACCCCGAAGCGACTCAACCCTCGTTGTGAAAACGCGTGGGGGGTAGATCGAGGTCAAGTTTTCCACCTATAGTATAATATTCGAGTCGTTCCCCTCGAGATATCTCTAATTCGCATTCTCCAGGTCGAAACGTTTGCTTAGTAATTATAACATGTATACAATACGGATTTTTAATATATCACAGATTTGAGATATGAAGAAATTTTTTATCGACCGAAGTTTATCGCATCAAATCGCAATAAATTTTTTTCGAAAGTATTTAATAAGATCGTTTATAACCACGTCGCGGTTCATTAATCGAAAAACTCTATTTAGCGTCATTTGAATGACACCAATTTCCGCATAACTTAGGAAGTAAATTAGCTAAAACCGAGAGTTATTATATCATAACACAGCCTTTCAAAACTGTCCATAATTCTTTCTTTTTCTGTTTTATTCATTTATTTTTTTCGCTCACTACGAACACACAATCTGAGAAGTCTAAACGGTATTTCATGCTATAAGATACTAAATAAAACAAAATGTATGATCGAGAACATATTGGCCAGTATTCATCAGTCACTTCTAACTAGAGGTCACTTTTAGCCGTAAGATTTAACACAGATAAAAACACCTCTAAAGTCGATTTTAACTCTATGTTAAACCTCATGGTTAAAAGTGACCTTTAGTTAAAAGCGACTACTGAATACTGGTCTGAGAGTTGTTATCAAGCTTTTAATACTCTGTCCATTAGTTTGGGTTTTCTTTTTTGTTATTTTTTTTCGCAAACTCTTGAAGCGTAAGAGCTGAAAGTCTAAACTGTTTTTAGTGCGATGAATATAAAGAAAACAGAGAGAGAAAGGTATGAAACAAAACAAAACAAAACAAAAAAAAGATCGAAATGTATAAACCGGTGAGTTTATTGACTAGAGAGACTCGGAGCTATTCGTATATTCGTGAATCACCTGAGATAATAAACTCTTTGATTGTAATAAGAGATATTTTGTTATTACGATGTGAAATGCGTTGGAGAATTTTTACCCAACTGACACAATTATTTACAGCGAATCAATACCGTTCCCTTCGAACTGGCATCATCGAACAATACGAATATCTAAACCTGTGTTATATCTCGGTTCGAGTCAATGCGAGTTGTCGTGTGTCGAACGGTGGTCGAATGATTCACGAATTAAATAATTTTTTTTATATTTATTTTTTTTTTATCTTCTTTGTTTTTATCATCACTGAGGTTTATCGAACCACTGAAAATCGAGGTACGAGTCGATCGATCGTTTTAACACGTACTTTATAATTTTTTCTAGACCGATATTGAGCTCGGCAAACGTTGTGTTGATCATTTCAAAACGCGCTTGTAATACGAAAATTCACTTTTTCTTTATTCGATAATGTATCGTCAGGTTTCCACTTACCTTCACATATAGTTCCCTCGTTGTCATCGTAATAGTCGAACAGAATTTAACGCCAGATTAAACTTTTCACAGGTGGTCGTTACGAATTTCAAACACAGAGACTCGCGATCACTACTTGCCAGGCACACAGCTGGCTCCTGGCTGGCTCGCTTACTATCGGTTAAGATTGTGCGCTTCCACCTATTCCCCCACCTTGCGCAAGGTAAACCGTAGCCGCAAATCGACAGGTGTCGCACTCTGTTTCTATAATCATGAAACAATATGCGTTCTGAACAGCCGCTAACGTATCGGCCGATATTATTGCTCTGTAATCAACCGATAAGAGATTTCGTTATACCGGCAGTGATACAAGATGTCTGAGTCGGTTGTTTTATCGACAGGTTTTGTACATTAGATAGATTAGATATACCATCGGAAATGCAAGGATCTAATAGTATCGATTTCATTGCTAATTTGAAAAACTGAATAATAAAAATATAAAACAGAAATATTTAGAACAATCTGAAAGAAAATAGAATAGAAAGAAAGAAAATAGAGATTTTGTTTTATTACTGTTTATCTTTTCCCATTCTATTTAACTAGTGGAAAAATTTTTTCTGAAGATATCTCTGAAGTCTAAATTTGTAGTAAAATTATACGTAATTTTTTTATCTACTTTAAGAATCTCAAATATTTGGACTCTTTTAGTATTTATTTGCTATCTTTACAAAGTTTCAGGAAAGAATGTCCACTCTGGATAATGGATAATTATATCGAATAAGAAACAATTGTATAGTATACGTATACATGTGATATTTGTAACAATGAAATAAAAAGAATGTAATTGCGTATTGAATTGAAGTACATTGCATTTGCTTTATCGAAATGTTGTTAATTAATTAACCTAATCCCAGTTCCTTTTAGCAGTATGAATTCTCTGATTTTTTAATCGATAATGATTAGAAAATAACGAAGTGTTATTTACCTAGATAATTAATTATAATATAATCAGCGAAAGATTGAAGCTGTGATAAATTCGTTGAAATATTATCACTGAAAATGGCTTTTTTTCAACTGGCTTTAAAAGCCAGGAAACTTGAGAAAATGAGGCTGATATACGAAGACGAGAAGATGAGATCTATCGAAGTATCTAAGGGCGCGAAGATCCATTATACTTTTTTCCAAAAGATCAGACATAAGAAAATGCTGTACGTTTTTTTGGTTTTGTATAAAATTAAGTCACTACGAAGTCTATGAAATTTGTTATGTTCTTTTTCATTTCATTTCACATAGAATTTCCAAAAATTTTATCGAGATCCCAATGATCTTGAAGAGAAATAAAGTTTCCATTGAATATTCAATTTCAGACTGAAAATGAGATTCAAAAAGTGGCTTAAAAAGGTAACATCCTGCCCAAAGGATTCTTGGTTTCATGAAAAAGCTGTCTTACTTCGAACAGACGAAACTTTTGAAAACTATATTTTAAAAAGTGTGATTGGTTTTTGCGGAGGCATATTTCTCACTTACTTGTTCTTCATGTTCTTTGTATTTCAATTGAACTTTACCCTCTCATCAGCGACACTGCTTTGTTCATTTTTCGGGATAATCCTGACAATCGGATTAGCATTTTCACACCGCGTCAGGTACACCTAAATTTAACATCAATTTAATTTTCCCTTATTTGATCTACTGAACAATTCTCAAATCTTTTCTCTATAGATGCGTTGTGTTTTTATTATTGCCACAATTTTTCTCAAAGCGTGGACGCCAAGCTTTGATGGCATATGCATTCATCCTGGCGTTAACTGGTCCAGCAAAAAATACTCTTCATAATATGGGTGTGTTGTCAGAATCGTTGGCTTGCGGACAAGTAAACAATGAATATGTTACACACTTTATTAACACAAACGTAGCAAAAAGAAAAAAAAGAAAACTATAAAAAATTGCAAAAATTCGCACCGTTAATATTTCCGTATTCTAAACTTCATCAGGAACAACTGAAAGCTGCTGTTAGAGCTATCGTAGATCTGATCAAACAGCCTTTTTACGCTCTAAGAGATTCCATAGCAAAAGTTATGAAGTCTATACGAGCTGTAGTAAAGAAAATTAAAGAAGCTTTATTAGCTATAAAGAGAATCGTTATGAGCATATGTAAGTTTAATTGCTATAACTGTGTATACCTGGTTGTTGAAACAATCTGCATGGTATATGATTGGGAAGTGGTGAAACTAAATTTCAATTATTCCATTTCAGTAGAAGTTTTTAAGGCAGTATTTCAATGGCTCGGTAGCATAGTGAATATTTGTAACAAAAAACTGGGCACACCTTTCGACAGATGCCAAAAGGTGTTTGATGGAGCTGTGGCAGACTGCAAGGCTTCACTTGGACCCCTTTTCGGAGGCATCTGCAATCTGGCCTACATGGTCAATCTGTTGTGCTATGTTGTTAAACCCTTTGATTTCATCTGCATGCTGGTATCTTTTATTACAGACAGTATCCTGGGAGTTGTTAAAAAAAGTACTTTATTTTTGGCACACAATATGCACATATCATATTTATAATTTCACGATAAAAAATGTTTTTTTTTTTTTTTTTTTAAAGTTGATGCTAAGTAAGCGATTCGAGTAATAATCCTTTCTCGGTAATTCTAACAATATAATTATTTGTTACATAGAGATAAAAAAATTCGTTAAGCATGTTAAGGCGATATTTTATGTGAAAGTGAAATTTTCGCACTCCTTTCACTTTGAGACAAACCAGAGTAAAAGTCTCGAAGAAGTAGCAACCGGAATTGTAACTGAGATAAGATCTCGAACAGACAAATTCCTAACTGTATTCGATTGGATGAGTTTCGCAACAAGTTTCTTCTTCATGTTTATGATGCTGAGGTTATCTATGACTAGAAATTAAAATTTTATTTTAATTATCATTGCAAAATTATGAAAAATTCAAACACTGCCAAATGCTAAACAAATGCCAAAAAAAAAAAAAATAAAAAATACCATACGCTTTCAGATTTACATCATTATAACATAATTGCATAAATATTCGTTTTAAGAGATAACAAGCTACTGCCACACATGGATTAATATACATTCGTTTCAGAGTAATACATTATCGTCATAAGTGGCTGACGAGTGAGAGATTTGACAATCGTTATCTAACGAATGATCTGCGAGAAATTGATCTGAGAAGAGCTAGGCTAGATAAAGAGACGGTCTTGCCTCTGAACCCGAGAGAAAGGAGAAAATATATTCCTCTGACATCGATTAAGCTGATCAAAGTTGAAAAGATTAAACTTACTAAGACTGCAGTATTTTTATGGCTCACGACGTTCAAACTTGGGATTCACATGATGGCAGATTACAGCTTGTACTGGATCCTGAGTACGATAAGATATCACGGACGCTTCCAATCCAAGGTATATGAATGCAGATATTCACACAAATACATACAAACGTTAATTATGATCTCTTTCTATTTTTTTATCGTTTTTCTCCATAAAAATGTCCATTTGGATGATACTTTAGGTTGAAACGCCAAATTCTGTCGGAGTGTACGTTAGTGGTAATGGTTTTTTGGCTGATTTGTATCGAAGCATTGTGAAAGCATTTTCACCGCTAGGAACCGAAGTCGATATGGATACTATGCCATGTTTGCCAGACCCAATTCCCCCCGATCTTGATAGATATACGCAAATTATCTCGTTGATTATTTTCTGCTGGTTTATGGCTATTTTTGAACCTTATGGCCTAAGATTAAGGCACGTAGTGATGTGCTACTATCATCCGGATCGCGCTAGGCAAAGGGCTGTATGGTTGTACAATCATATCATCAGGTAAATTCAAATCTGATCATCCTACACACGTTCATCATCCAACATTTGACACACAAGATTTTTTTTTACCCAAACTTATGTGACAGGTCACGTGGTAGTTTCTTAAAGTTCGCTCGACGACAGTTGCGGCGAAAATTTTCAAAGTCTGATAAGAATGGAGTTATCGAAAAAGTCACGTTAAAAGAACGACTGGTAGCTGTGTGTCCAATTTTGCGTCATTGCTGCGGAGCTAACAACCGTATGTGTGTTTTGTGCGGAACTGTTGAACGTGAGAGTCAGCCACCGTTGATAAAGTGTCCAAAGCCAGGGTGTACTGGCTTATTCTGTGTACAGTGTTTCTCGGATTTACAGAACTTGTGCACAATTTGCTTGGAGCCAATTGACTATGGTGATTTGTCCGATATGAGCGATGAAAGGTGAGCTAATACAGCGATGTATGTATGCTATTGAGTCAGAAATTAGTGACCAGTGATTTGTTGTTCGGGTGGGTACAGAGATTCTTCGGACGGTCAGGAACCTCTGCCTTGTGGCCAGAAGCGGATAGATATGTTGAAAAAGAAAGCTCTAAAAGAAGAAGAAATGAAGATTGAAAAAGAGGTTATAGAGAAGGAGAAGGACGAGGAGGAAGATGAGGAGGAGGAGGAGGAGGAGCAGAAGGAAGAGGAGGAGGAAGAGAGAGAGGAAAAGAAAGAAGATGAGGAAGTGGAGGAGGAAGAGGAAGAGAAACAGGAAGGGGAAGGTGAAGAGCAAGAGGAAGAGGAAGAGGACGAGGAACAGAAAGAGAAAGAGGAAGAGGAAGAAGAAGAAGAAGAGGCAGAGGCAGAGGCAGAGGAAGAGGAAGAGGAAGAGGAAGAAGAAGCGGAAGAGGAAGAAGAAGAGGAAGGGGAAGAGGAAGAGGAAGAGGAAGAGAAAGAAGAAGAGAGGTCGAAAGAGAAGGAAGAAGAAGTGAAAGAGGTGAAAGAAGTAAAAGAAGCGGAAGAAGAGGCGGAAGAGGAAGAAGAAGAGGAGGAAGAAGAAGCTGAAGAAGAGGAAGGTCTTTTGGACGAATGCGACGAGGAAGATGAGGATGATGACGACGAAGACGAATGTGATGATAGAAACTGTTCAATCGAAAACACAGTAAAGGAAGAAGACGAACTAGACGATTCAGAATGCTGCAGTTCTTCTTCGACTGTTTATAGTTATTGTAATTTCATCTAAATTTGATTTTTAATTAATAATTTATTTCTGCTTTCGATTCGTCTCATGTTCCCCTTTCATTATGCTTTCTTGTCACCTGAAGCTTACCAAGACGAATCACCAGGAGAGGTTGACGTCACGCAACAACGAATCCCGTATAAAGATGTTGAGGCACAACCAATCAGGGATGATGTGACTATCCAGGTATCAAATGATTATAGTATTATTATTTATGTTTCTAGCAGACTGCATTGCTGTTTTTTATTTATCTTTTATACAAGAAAATCCCGATATTCTTTGATGTTACTCCACATTGATAGGTTTTTAATGATCCATCAACAGAAGAGGAAAGTCTAGAGAGTGAAGATCTACGAGATCAGGAATTGCGCTGTCATAAAAAAAAATGTCGTGAAAAGGCTGAGCAGAGAAAGTCAATAGAATCTCCATACGATGCTGAGTCTACGTCATCAGCTTCGATAGCAGATACTGAATCGTTACCAACCGACGAGGTTGACGAAGAGGAAATTTATCAAGAAGAAATCAGTGATGGATACGAAGAAGAAAAATTACTGTCTAAAAAACGGAAGAAAAGGAACAAAGAACGAAACCGAATGAGAAAAATTGTTGCCATTTTATCGAAACCATTTTCAAAGAAAGGAGTAAGTCTGTCTTTGATATTTATACATGAAACTTTTTATCATTTCTACGTTTGTTCATATTGATGAAAGAATTTTGATGACTCAATTTCCAGTGTGATCGTCGCTGTCCTGGACGAGGTATTCAAAAAAAAAGATCATCTCTTTTTGATACGATTGTAAACATGGTCCAGTCGAGGCCACAGGCTTATGCTGAGGGTCGAAAGGCAGCTAATATGCGTCTCAGGAAGGCTAAATTGAATACCAAGCCGCGTGCTTTGCTTGAATCTTCATCTTCAGATCCTGAGGAAGTTGCAGAAACTGCCAAAACGTCTCCAAAAAGTAAATTTCCGGGTCCGAAGGATTTGGTGGAGCTACTAAGCCCCCGAAAACACACTGCGATGCAAGAGATCCAACATTTAGAAGACTCGATCTCATCAGGAGATAACTTGTATTCAAAAAATTACGATTCTCATCGTGAAAGGCGTAAGAAATTGAAAAAAATTTCCAAAAAATGCAAGACAAATAGAAAAGAAGAAAAACTGGTAAAATATCCGCATGAAAAAAAATTCGAAACCAAAGAGCTGCCGAGGTAATTTGTATAATCAATATGTGTATCTTTCTCAGTGAACAATGAGCTGCACTTATTATGTTTAGATACTTAAAGCCTGTAATCGAGGAAACGAAATACAACGAAATCAACGAGCGGGAAATATACGGAACGCCGAGAAGTGATAAGGAAAAAGAAAGCATGAACAAGCTCAGTGATACCAAGTCAACCTCAAGTGCATCAAGTGTGCATAACATGTGGAATATAAGAACTGGCGAGGACGGATGGGTGAGTAAAATGATTTAGGATTAAATGAAACTTTCAAATCTTTACAAGAAATGGATAAACTAAAAAGATTTTCAATTTTCAGAACTTCTGTCTTTGTTCGAGAGTTTCTTCTATCTCTAGTTTAGACGTTTTTCAAAGTCCGATAAATAAATACGAATTAGAAATGAGTACGATCGAGGAAGGAAGCGACGAATTTTCACTAAGTTCACAACTTGAGGAAGAATCTTTCCAAACTGAAAGTGAAGACGGGATTGTAGACGTGACTGGAGTATCTAGCGTAACATCAGGAGTCAATTTAAACAAAGAAAACCAGTGTGAGAATTCAAGAATTTTTTTCAAACCACTTAACTTTTTTCCCTGGGGTTTCTGAAACTCATAAAGATACCAATAATCGTTTGTCTATTATGTACAGATACAAAGAAGAAGAGTATCAAGCGATTAGTTACTCCTTTCGGAGACAGTACTGATGAAGATACACGACCTTATAGATGGAGATCTAAAAAAGCAAGGCAAGAAATGAACGCCTCAATTTACGATGAGAAAGTACAAAATATAACGAAAAAGACTAAACCTGAGACTAAACCGAAAAGGCACGAGGTTAAGAGGTCTAAATCGATTACTTTACATGGGTCAACGCAAATTGCTGGAAAAAAAGGGGAAGAAACAGCAAAGACTGGGATAAATGATACGAAAATACGTGAGAAGAGAAAAAGACGTAAAAGAATTGACATTAGTGTCGAATCACCTGGTAAAAAGAGAAGAAAAAAACGAGTAGTGGAAGATTTAGGTGAGGATTTGAAGCGAAAAAAACTGCCAAAACTATACAATTCATTGGTTGGATTTGAGACGATTGACGTTCCTCCACAACGGCGGCAGAAAAAACTTCGAGAAGTTGTTAAACTTGGAAAGGAGCCCGAAGGAGTGGATGAAGTACGATACGAAATCGAAAATAAAATTGGAAATGATAAAGAGAAAAAGAAGACAAGAGGGTCGAAAGAGATAACTAAGAAAGAAAAATTTGATAACATATTGAAAGTTTTCGATTTCACCGGCGAAAAGATCGAGCCTCAAGTTGCACCCGTTTCGAAATTGAAACCAGATGAAAAAAAAATCGCACCTCAGACTGCTGCACGAAAAGTTCAGACAGATTTCGTGAATTTTAAAAAGAAACCAGCTAAATCCTGGATTATACGTCCT
Organism: Macrophya annulata; assembly: GCA_963924015.1. Taxonomy (NCBI): domain Eukaryota; kingdom Metazoa; phylum Arthropoda; class Insecta; order Hymenoptera; family Tenthredinidae; genus Macrophya; species Macrophya annulata. The sequence continues at coordinate 23,354,016 of OZ001258.1, forward strand.
GAACAACCCGAATCTGATACAAGTGACACCGAAACGCCAACGGAGGCTGAAGAGTTTAAACAATTGATAAACACAAACGAATTCACCAACGCTTATAAAAAGTATAAACATAACACCCGTAAGGCCAAGAAGAAACATGCTGGACCTCAAAGACGTCGAGAATCACCACGAAAGTACGAAAAAAGACGGAAGAATATTAACGAATCTTATTACACAGACCCTGAAGATAGCCCGCGAAGAAGAGATCCTGAATCCTTCAGAAGTACTTTTAGTGACGAAGAAGTAAGCCCGCGTAGAATGTTTCCCAGTGAGCACAGAAGACCGATGACCAGAGGTAGATACGAGGATGGAAATTATGATCAGGAAGATGTAACAAGACCGAGAGTAAATAGGGAAAACTTCGAGAGAAATCAAAGAGTAGAGAAAAATATTCCTGGAGGATATAGAGACAACCATTTCGCAGAACGGATGGCGGAACGTAAACACTGGTCAAGATATCACCCAGAGCTTCCAAATCGTGATTATAGACACAGAAGACGGGATTACCATTCTGCAGAACGTCCTGGAGGACAGTTTCCCGCAGATTACAGACCGGCTAGGTATCCTGCGTCTGGTGACAGCGCTCCTGACCACTACGAAGGTCGTTATAGTAGGGAATATAGTCCTGAGAGAAATATCTACATGTATGAGAGTGGATTTCGTGAGGCTGATAGACGCAGACGCGGTCTTGCAGAAAGACATGATCCTTTTTCGCGTGGAATTAGTCCGGAAAATGGAAGGCGACAACGAGTGAGAGACATGTTTGACCTCGACTATAATAGGAGAGAATATTTAAATCGGGAGAGAGAACATCGCGAGCAATACAACCCTCGACAACCCACTTACGATCATCATAATTACTGTCAAAACTATGATCGCAGACCAGGACATGGGGCTGAAGTTCCAATGAGTGAAGTACCTATGTACGATCCTTCATCTCCTATCACAAGTGATAGGAGGACTTTCCCTGCGGAACCAGCTACCATTAGGTGAGTTGAAATCTCTCAAAGCTAGCATTTGGGTAATTATTAATTAGACTTGTATTTTTATACACTTTGATATGTATAGTTGAGGTAATTACTAACTGCTTACATGACTTTTAGATATCCTCAAAGGTATCCTAGTCCCAGAACTTACCCCGAAGGCGTTGATCCGTACTATGGTATATCATCACCTCATCCAAACCTCTACGTTCCTTATAATCAACCTCTGCCTGAAAAACCTATACGATATTCTCTTGCTGAGCCAAAAACGGTTAGGGTCATTCCTGAAAAGATTGATCAGTCCTGTGGTGTGTCATCACCAGATCCGAATTATTGCGATCCATATGATCAGCTTTACAGCCCGCAGATTGTGACTGAACAAGCTCCGAAAATACCGCCAAAATCCACGAAGGATAATTCAAAGAAAAGCTTTATAAGTGCACCAATTTTAAGAAAGTTTTTGCCCATTTTTCAAAAACCGGAACTGATAATGGAACTGAAAGAACACGATAGAATTAGACTGATACAAGAGAGGGAAGCCAAAGAGAGAACTCATGAGTTTGCACAAACTATTAGGATCCCTATGCCATTGCCGACGATTCAATCAGAACTGAGTGAAGACAGTAGTAAAGTGAAAGCACTTCAGCCAAGCAGTATGATGGGAGATAATCGAGAAAATGTCAGTATACAATCGAGTTTGTAAGAAACGGAAGGAGTATATTTGCTCGCAATAAGTTTCAACGGATTAGTCAAATTTCGCTTAATGTCATTGTTCACAGTCGGAGAATAGACTACCTTATCAAGAGACTGAAGCTTTTAAAGAAGTCGTGAATGAGTATGAACAGCGTCGATATTCGAACCAGCAAAGGAGGAAGCTTAGTGATCGGAAAAGCATGAAAGTTGCTTCCCAGCAGGCGGATGCATCGACGGATATAACCGAGCTTTATCCACCGAAAAGCAAACGGACTGATACCATGTCAAGAATTGCTAACAGCTTTATAAATACCTTTGGTTCAAAAGTGGGTTACTTTACTAATAATTGTTATCTAGCAATGAGCTTATACGATTTGCATATTGGAGGAGGATACAGGGTTTGAAGTACGCTGATATAAAACCGCGAATATAAATTTGACATTACTCAGCTGTTTTTAAATGTCAATAAAAATTTTAGTAGACCTCTGCAAGATGATTTCTCGTGCATTTTATTTGGCAGTTTGAAGATATAACTCCAGATTGTATTTTCAATCAAACATTTGAATTTTCCATTCGAGTCTGAGTTACATATCGTCATTTTAATGAGTTTTGAAATCAACAAAGAGGCCTATACTTATAAGAGACTTTTCAAATTCATAGCCAAAAAAGAACAAATCTCAACAAAGCTCCTCTCAGCGAGCCGGCGAATTTTTACCAGGACCAAGCCAACGGGTAATCCTATGTGAAGATCCTAAATGTACTAATAAAATTCGCAATACGAGCTCAAGGCAAGGGAGGAGATTTGAAGTTGACCATCCAAGAGAAATGTCTTCGGATGAATTGAACCCATTTCAAAAAAAGAATCGACGCGATCGATCCGTCACGGGTGAAGAAGACGAAGAGGATACTACGGATAACAACGAAACGACACGTTGAAAAAAGGTGTAAGACGAAATGACTATTTTTCATAGTATTCGCATGCAAAAGCATCACTCATGTGAATTAAAGAGAGATTTACTTTCGTTTCAGGGAAGCAGATCAATTCGGTTATCATGCCTCATATCGTTGATCGTCGTAAAATGAAAAAGCAACAATTCTTTGCCACCCCGTCACAGGTCTACAATATTTATTACACCGAATCAGTTCCTACACAACATTTGCCCAGCATAGCCCAGAACTTGACAAAATCTTTTCCACAACTCGGCTTATCAGCTCCTTTAACTTCGAGAACGAGTAAAGCTTCTAGAAGCAGCGGACTCTTTCGACGAAATCGACATACTCTAAGGGAAAAAAAGCTCACAGACAGTTTGCCATATTTTCCTGAAGAGTATCATCGTAGACAGATCGCAGAGTGAGAAATGCTCAACTGAAGTATGTGTAATTTTGTAATTAAATTATCTTTTCTTTTTGTAGCTTCACCATGAATCAACTCAAAGTACAAGCGGCCGAGTTATATCAAAATCAAAATTTCGGAGCTCAAAATGACCTAAATCAAACTCCGTTTACAGAGTGCCAAAGTAATGCATTAGTGAACTACGGAAAGCAGTATAAAGAATGTCAGGGGTATCAAAATAATGTACAAAACTTTAGGATGAATCATGATTCTCCTCGAGGAAGTCCAACGTCTATTAATTCATCTCTAAGTTCCTGCAATCGAGGAATGTTAAATAATTCTAATCAAATTATAACAGTTCCGACTCAGCCAATGTCTTCTGGCCAAGGTTACAGCATGAAGATTGAAGTCTTAGCTCAGCCTCTGAAGTCAGAGGGCAAGAACCCGGAGAAATTAGTAGAGGATTTCACAAATGCATACGAAGCTGCAGAATTCATGAGACAAAAATCTGTTGAACAGTCTCAAAATGTTATTGCGGAGTCTAATTACGTTGTTCCAGTGTGTAAAGTGCCCATTCAATCTGATGGAAAGTCCATCCCATGTACAAAGAAGAAAAAGAAAATGTCATTTTTTACTAAAATTGTAAGAAGGATCAGACACGAAAGTTCTCAATCAGCAGTCAGCGTCTGCAAACCATCGCAGATCTATTCTGGGGAAAACTTACAGCCTGAAGTTTCTGAAGGTGATATAAAAACGGCGGTAATATCGATTGGAGAAGGATATTCGAAGGCGTCTTCTTCTGGTCTTGAAAAGTCTACAAATGCAGAGGTTAAAAAGTCTGGCAAAAACGAGCTTTACACCGCCCAGGAAATATTAAGTCCTAGACAAATGATATCTTCAACGACAAATCTGTGTTCAGTTAAAACAGAAGTGAAAAATATCGAACCGGTAGAATCTAATGATAAAACTATTGCTTTTGCGAATAAGGAGACAGATTTGTCTAGTGAAGAGATCGCGAAGGTTACGCCGAGTTTTCAGGACGTTATGGCAAAGCTTGAAGACACTTTAGCCAGGTAAATTTGATCGAAGTGTATAAAAGTGTTTTATTTTCTTGAAGAGATTTACGAAGATATGATTTTCATTTTTTCAGATATCGGTTCGAATCAGACGTAGAGCGAAAGCTCTTCGCAAATGTGATAACGGATCATTTGAAACAGCCCGGGATCAAGCTAAATATTTACGAGCAATTTGTCGTGGAGATGATGGAGAAAGAAAAGAAGAAGAAAGCGAGTGGAAAGAATACGATGACGATCGATGAATTTAGTGATAAGGAATCTGACAATTTTATCAAAAGCCAAAGACCTTCGCAAGTTAATGTTCACAAGAAATTTGAATATCAGAATGTGCCAAGAACACACAACTTCGCTACAAGATCTCAGGTGTCTCAAATTAACGAGGTGATCAATCAATCGGACAATCAAACCTCTTCATCTAATCCAAATACGAATAGCAAATCTGGCGCTTCTTCCTTATCCTACATCTGTGGAAACTGCAAGTGCAGGAATCCTCCGTCACTCTTAAGTCAGGAAGAAGATCTTCACTCGTTGAAAAGAGAATTCACAAAAAAGGGTATCAATATCCCCAAAGACATAGACGATGATTCTGACAAGTGGAAAACATTGTACGAACCTGACGTGGTTCAAAATAGCAACTTCATGTTTGACACGAATCATGGAAATATATTAAACGCTCATGATGACGACCAAATCAAATATCAACACTGGCTGAAAGTACGTAGTAGACCTGGCCGTTCAAGCTGTCAGGAATGTGTCGACGGTGGTAAGTCAAAGGTTCTAAAAAATGTAAAATCTCAGAAAACTCTCATTGTTAATTCGTATAGAGTTAGGACTGGTCATTTCAGTCGTCTCGGTTAATAACCGATGAAAATGTTTACCAGAGCAATTAAAAACTGAGTATTTAAATTTTGATTTAAAGGTACAAGTTCCAGACACTTTAAAAGTACCGAGTGTAGTGAGAACCTAGAGACTCCTCGCCACCATTCTACGTCTCATCGTCGTAGAGAGCGTGATCATTCTCCTCCAGAGAGAGACATCTCTTCCAAGTCATTGCACGATAGTAATAGATTTTATCACGCATCTTTAAATCCATCAATCTCAGGTTTCGAACACATATACCTCGACCCTGATTCAGAATCACGAAGATATCCTCAAACTGCAAATCTCGCTTGCTGTGGTTTGGTCATGTATGGACAAAATGAATCCACGCTTAGGTACGTGACGATTTACATCTGTTACCTAATTTCTCTCATGATGATGATATTAAATTATCACGATAAACTTTGTCACTCCATTAATCTTTATTCTTTCAGTTTGGCACAGGGTCAATGCTGTCATCGAACGATACCTGTGTGCGGAACTGTTAGTCGAGGAATATCACCACGGTTCGAAATGTTGATCATTTTTATATTTAATAGACCCAAATCTATTCTCTTTCATCTTCAGATGTATCAAAAGTTTTTTAAGTTATTCATGGATCCGAAGCTTATCGTTCAATTTCATAAAAATTATTACATTACGATAATATTAACCCATTCATTATGAACGATCGTCGATGTTTTATTATAAAGATTCGTTATAATATCACTTGTTTCTTCATACCACCAGATATGAACCGAATTTCATGCTACCTTATCACGAACAAGACCCATGCTATCTCCGACGTAGTCATCTCAGGGAAAAAACTCAACGAAACTGTCGTCTTCATAGAAATGAAGAAAAGAGAAGACGCCATCAACATTATCAAATTTCTGTACTATTATATCACGAATTTATTTATAAACGATACTATGGTATTCGTACAGTTGTTGTGATACGTTTAGTTTGGTGATTCCAGGAATTTGAAGGAGCAGAAAAAGAAGAAGAAGAAGATGAAAATTACTCACAAGGAAATCCTCAAGGAGTCATCGATGCAGGACTGTCGCCACCTTTGATGCTTAAGAACTTAGCAAAGGCAGCAAACACCGTTTTAACTACAATTTTCGGACGGTCTACTGGTCAACCGGTATAACGATTTATAAAATTTCATTTGCAGTTAAAATCTGGGAAGTAAATATTTCCGATTATTTACGGACAGATTCCACAGTTAATAAATTTTATTCGAAATTGTGACAGAGTATATATGAACGAAACAAAACTTGTGTTACATTTAATTGGATACGATCATTTCCAACTAATTTCTTTTTGCGAAGTAAAATCGGTGAAAGCACTTGCGCTCTTTCGTTCGCGATTGTTTCGGTAAAGATGGCCGATCTTTAACCAAAAAAAGAAAAAAAAAAAAAAAAAATCAACTTAGCCTTGAATCAAAATTTATAGTATCAAAACGACACAATATACTAATCCCTATATTGGGGCCACATGAATAGAATATACAATGTGGAAATGCTTGTGGCAGGTCGACAATCAGTGCGAACTAAATTACTAACATTGAATTTGACAGCCGAATCAAGAACGTCAATATCAACCACACAATAGAGAAGTTAGAAGTCAAGATACCGTAGTAACATCAAAAAGTAAACGACTATAAACGTATTCAGCTATGCGTCAGCAACAACATTAAGAATAAGTAAAAAGTCTGCGGTCTTCGATTCACAAGGAAACTAAAATGGTAAGAAAATGATGAACCCAAGATCCAAAAAAATCCTAACCATTCTACAAACTAGGAAGGATCAAATATTTGCCCGTAATTACTCAGATTCTTTTTCGAACACTTACGAATATTTGAAAGTCACTAAAATCTGTACGATTACTAAATTTGAGGAAATTTTTAATTGGTAAAAATAGAAGCATCGAACTCATTATTCGTTTTTTATTTGCAGTAATAATTTGGCGACATTATAATAAGCGGTCCATACTTCTCATCGTCTATCATCGCACCCCGAATTTGTACAAAAAAAAATTAAAAAATTGAGAGGGATGTATCGGCGTTTCGGAGTAATGAAGTATTTTTGATAAGCAATCGATCTGAAATCGTATCTATGTATGGTGTTCAATCATGTCGACGAATGTCGAAAACTCAAGTTTGGGTTGGGAGAATATATTGAAACGTGCAAAAAAGTACTATCTTCAATCAAAGAGTAAAAGCAAACGTCTTGATTCGCGTGCGAAAGGAGTCACGAAAGAAGCACAGAAAGTAGTTTTACAACGTCAAAAAGCGTCTATCGAACTGAGTAGTCCAGTGATTGGTAAATCCTTGGAAGAAAGTGTAGATCAAAAGATTTTTAATGAAACGATTACTCAGACATCCGTCTCGAACAAATCACAAGATACGATGATAAGAAGCAAGAGTAAAGATGTGAATGAAATTTTAAAACCGAAAGCAGCACAGCCAGAAATACATAGCGGAAACGCAAGTCTACAAGGTGTCAGAAACTCTGCAAATCTATCAGAAAATTACAAGCCGGAAGCATGCAAGAATTATGGATTGTCGAAAAGTTTAAACTCCGATAAGCTGTCGGAGATTATAAACAGTTCGATAAAAGCTGCTGTACAAAATCTGTCCAGTGATACAAATCCGAACTGTTGGAAGCAAAAACAAGGGCAAGAAAATTTGACACCGATTGAGTCAACATGTTACAACGATACGTGTACCCAGCGTTTAAATTCGAGTCAGAATAAGGAAAATGTTAATAGTGGTACTCAATACTCTCATCAAGCAATTTCCTCCATCAAGCCCAACGTTTCGGGTAAAATTTGTAGTATTTATGCGACCAACGGTTCAAAGAGAAGCTACAATTCTCACCAAAGATTATCACCACGTAAATTGCCGACATGTTGCGTACCTTTATCGAAGTCCGGTACTAACTCGGTGATGTGTCATCAGTCGGTTAGTAAATACAAGCAGATTACATGCCCCTGCGTAAAAAGGCAGCCAGATAAATCATCGAAGTCATTGAAGTCATGTAAGCCCTGCAAGCCATGCAAGCCTTGCAAGCATTTGAAATCTGACAACCGGAAAATGACAGGAAATGTAAATATCTATATTTGTTCCGAAGGTAACGAGGGCGGTAATAAGACTAAGAAAAAGACGTCGGAATCTACTTGTAATTCGATGACAGTAACGAATGCAAGTTGCGCTTGTTCTTCGACTGACGTTTGTACTTGTCAGAGTACTACTTCGTCTAAAACTATCCGCAATTTGATGGATAAGCGAAAAAATACGGATGATATTACGCTGAAATGTGCATGTGGTAAACTGTCATCAGATTGCAAATGTCTTCCTGCAGTTCAAACCAAAAGTGATGAAACCGAAGCACTCTGTCTTTGCGATATGTCGAGTCTAAATCCCACAACTTCGAATGAAACTTGCAGAGAAGTTGTCGACTACAATCTACAGACACGAAACAGCTCTGACTCTTCACCTCAGGGAGATTATTGTACAAGAAGAGTTAGATCTAGGTCTCCATCGCGGATTGAGCCCTGTTGCACACGACAAAACTTCGACACGTTCGACGTTGTGGCTAGTCTTGAAAATGACTCGGAAATTTATGTTGAAAAATCGAAAATTACGACGTGTAACAGTGGCCGGGGTGATGCTGTTCAAAAATTTTCATGCTGTGAGACAATTTCAAATTATTCTGAGGGTAAATTTAATGTTTGTGGCTGTACATGTGACGTAAAAGATTTCGCTAATCCGTCACTGCGAAATCAGCGTGAACAGTACGTGCCGCAAAATAATTTTAACTATTCTAGAAGGGAGGATAATACTTGCAATTTTTACACATACGAAAATGAGAGCGTGTATTCGTGTGGGAGAAAAAGTGACATCGATCGGTCTGTGTGCTGTCAAAATAATAATATTAGCAAACCACGGGTTCAGTCACAAAATGAAAACTACTGTACTAAATCCTGTGATATCCAAAGAAGCTCCGTTTGCGATGGTAAAAATGAACAGTGGACCAAGTATTCAAATTTCTGCATTATGGAGGAGGATGAGACATGTGATGCATCGACGTGCCAGCCTTCATCCACTAAACAGCAAGACTTGAAGAGAATGAACAGTTTTCAAGAGGAATCTAGAAGGATTTGTAGAAGAGATAGTGATGTTTGTGAAGATGAAGCAGACGCCATCGTAGAGCAGCGAGTAATTAACGATGGAAAAAAAGATGAGGCAGAAAACGTAGTGAACGATACTCTTCCAGCATCACAAACTGTCACTAGCATTAAAAGAATGTCGGTAGCAGAAATTGCGAAACTTTATTCGAATGCAGACAAGAGTACATCTTCTAACCTCATACCCTTTACTTCTCCTGTTTCTCCTTCGCCTCTGGTCGTGAAAGAAAAATCAGTTGTACAGCCTAAAACAAGCGTGAAAAAGGAGTCTAGAAAATCTACTTTGAACTGGCCATTTAGTAAGACAAAAACTTTGATTGGCAGTAAAATTTGCGGTAGATCTGTAGAATCTAAGAAGTGTAAAATCCTACCGAATGCTGTGAAACCCCAAGTTGACTTAAATCCTATGGAACCTGCTAAAAATGGTTCAGTACTTAACAGTATGACTAAAAATTCCGATTACATGATGGAGAAAACTGCAAATGATGGCAATTCTGCTTGTATTACGAAGAGTCCCACCCGTGAAAATTCTCCATCCCACGTAAAGGGATCTACAGGGGGCAGCTCTTTAATTGCCATAAAGAGTTCCACCATCGCAGATGAAAAGTCTAAAGAATTACTCATTGGAAGTAACAAGACCAAGTTGTCATCCTCAAAGTTGGGTAGCGTTATAGCAGAGAGGAAAAATTCATTTCAATCAGCTTCCATTGAAGTGGCTTCTTCTCATGTTAATCAATCCACGGAGCCTTCCTATTGCGGAGCACCGGATGAGGACATTTGCACTTGTCAATATCCGCAATGTTCTTGCTCCAATAAACCTCAAAAAGATTGTTGGAGTTATACCACACAAGATCAGCCTCAAGAACAGTCTTGCAAGTGTTGCAAACAGGATAATCGACCTTGCTGTTGCTGTGATGTTAATAATCAGCAGAAACAGTATCACACGATACCGGAAGACGTTAGTTTCCGAGTCTGTACGTTGTGCTGTCGACCAGAAAAGGACTGCTGTTGTAATTCTGATGGGCAGACACCCAGGCAGTCAAGATCCCGATCTAACTCGTACACCAAAAACGGAGACTGTTGTGAATTGGTTTATAGAAAGTCACAGATTTGTCTGTATTGTGAAGAATCGATAGATAAGTGTACTTGTCGAGTACCTATACAGAAATGTAGCTACTGCGGAATGCCGATTGATGTGTGCAACTGCCAAGACGTAACAGATGACAGTTACGATGGAAATATTTGCCAATGTAATGGTCGTATCATTCAAAATTCTGACGGTCCAGTTGATCAAAGCATTTGCGTAACGGCATGGCAACCCAGAAGAAATGTTCGTAAGTATTTTTCGAGAAACCAAGAAGAGAGAGACAACCTTGATTGTTCCTGCTGCGATTCTGTCAGGCCTTATGGCTCGGATGAACTACCGTATCAAAGATTGAGCGTATTTTCTGACGTTATGAATGAACTTCAACAAAAAATGAGTGAGATCCCTTGCTGCAACCAATGCGGGAAAGTTCCGTGCTGCTGTTATCTACAAGAAGTTGAAAGTTATGCGAGGTTCGTGTACCAAAATTAGGTTTCTTGTTTTGTCTAATCCCTTCTTGGTATATAAAGAAGTCTAGTTAAGTGGTTTATGAATGTATATACCGTGTGTTTATACCTATGTATTTTTTGGCACTGGAATAAAACAGCCCAACGAATGAAGAAAGAGTTTGTAACGCAAAGCAAAGAAAATCCCGGAGTAGATCGCCACCCTGCTGTCACTGTCTTGAGACCAGTCCTTGCAAATGTGGAGGACGCAAAACTGCTTCGTGCCAAATTTGTAATCGTTGTAGAACAACACCTTGCAGATGTAGAAAAAGCAGATCCACTCAAAGGAAACCACAAGCCAAATGTTACTACTGCAAGAGTTCACCTTGTAGGTAATTGATACTGCTGACTAACTCCTGAGATATGGAATATCGATTTCAAATATGTCAAGATTGATAGCTAAGTACAAAAGTACTTATTTGTATCTTATGAATCCGAGACTTGGGCCTTTGATGGGAATTCGCAATACTTATTCATGCCCGAGGTCACAAACATGGTCATTGCATAAAAACCTCTTTCTTCTAATTTTTAATCAGCTAAAATGAAATTTCGGCTTCTATAGATACTTTCAAAGGTTAATTTTAATTCCGTATTTTCGCAATGAATAGAGTTTCGCTTGTTCGATTAAATTATATCTTCACAGAGTATATACATTACCATAATCAAGTCGACGTCTAACAATGGGAAATTATAACGGAACTAGGAATACTTTACCAACTGGTTATGTTATACGCGTTCTAGTTTAACCCGTGGAAAGAAATGATAGTTCTTAGCCAAGTGAAAATAGTCCAAATCGCTTGATAGAGTCTGCAAAATAATTACGTAGACATTAATTTACATTGAAATTAGTTTTTTTTATAATGCAAAAACGATTCTGATGAGTTAGAGAAATTTCTTCGTTAACGGAAATCAATGTACAAATAATTGCATTATAAAAATCCGTGATAATCGAAACTTTTCGCATACCTAGGTGTGAGACCACAAAGACCCCTATGACAGCTTCGAAAATCTGCAGATGCAGCGTCTCTCCATCACGTTCTCAAGGACAAGCACCTACACTGTCTGATAAAATCCTTGATAGAAATTCTCTAGGTCCTCGACCCAGGAGTTGTCGTTGCCATTGTGGAAGCCCTAGCTGTAGATCGCCTCCAAGAGGTCAAGAAAGACCATGCAGTTAGAATATCGTCACTACTCTGCATACACGTTTTATGGAAAAAGATTTAAAAAAAAATAGCAACTAGCATAGAGTGTAGACGTTCAAATTTGTTATAAGGCCAGTGAAATTTTGTCGAATAAAATGAACACGAATAGAAAATTAAGACTCAGATCACCGCATGTCTTAATGGCACTTGATTCCACTATAACTTTCATTATAATATAATACCGTTTGAACTATTCACATCGATTCCACAATTTTTATCAAAGAACGTGCCCGTTTAGTTGAACCGAAAATTTCTGAATTTATAGGATAATATTCAAATCCCTGCGGGTGTGACTTCATGAAGAAAAAAAAAAAAACTCTGTGAATGATTAAGAAAATCCTTAACTGTAGGAATATTATTTATATTATCAGTAGAGTTTGGCTCAATGATGTTCGTCATATACTTTATTTTTACACTGTACAGTTTTTCATATTTACGTATTATCTGTTTGGTTTGAATAAAAGTGTTTCACCGTCATGGGTTTTTCTTCTTTTGCAATACGTACAGATAACTTTTAAGATGTTTAAAAAATAAATAAATAAATAAATAAAATCACTAAGCAGATAACTAAGTACACATCATAATTAGTATACATCATCTAAAGATTATCAAAAACTTATGTTGACAGTTAGATTATTTTATGTACGCAAAAATGTTAAAGCATATAATATTTGGCCTCATTTTTTTGAAATTCTTTAATACTTTGACCCTAACGTATATAAAATATACAGATTATTTTTCCGTTATCTTGCTTTTACAGTTTTTCAGTATTTGAATCAACTAAAAATGCCCAATTGTTCGTATTTCAAATTGAAAATAAATAAATTAAGTAACAGTGAGTCAAAGAGTTGAGCAATGGAAGAATACTGAAAGAAAAAAAGAAAGTTTCTGGTTAGGGTATCAAATTGTTTAATTAACTTTTGCTATTTACGATCGTTACATTGAACCGTGCAAACAGTCATCAGTTAATTATCTTTCATGTTACTTTATTACGAAATTGCTTGACCACAGATATCGTATGATATTACTGCCCAACGAAGTTTTATACTGATATAAGTAAGTTTACTCGTAAATAATACATTCACGTCCCCAAGTTCATTGTCGACGTCTATAAGCTGTTTGCATATATCACGGAGAAAAGATTATAGTGAAATTTCCCATTTCCCATAGAAAAGTCGACTCTTTTATTCATAGTTAATTTCCCAAGATATTAAGGTAATTTTTCGAGTCTACTATAGGAATTTTCACCATGTATATGTACTGTAGGGAATTTTTATTATATTCAATGGTAAAATATCCCATTCAGAAATGCCATATTCAGAAAAGTAAGCATAGGAAAAATTACTATGTGACTATATTGTAAATTTAGCATTGCTAAATGGGATATTTTATACCATTAAACATAGTAAAAGTTTCTATAGTACATGGTGAAAATTCCTATAGTACACCTTAATATCTTGGAAAATTTATTATGGATAAAAGAAACTATTTTCTTATAGGAAATGTGAAAATCCCATAGTTGCCATAGGAAATTTCACTATTATCATACGTACACATAATAATTTATTCAATTTTTATAGCAAACAATTAAATCTCGGATGAAATATCGAGCCAAAGTATAAACAGAATTTGATTATATGTCTTTAATTTGAGTTTTGATATCAAGCATTGCAGATATGACTTCTAATTTTTTAATTTTATTCTTATCACTCAAAGATTCACCATCCCAGTCATTTTACGCACATATTGGCCTTCCCCTTTATATATTACGAGATAGTTTCACAGAAGTATATTAGTCTGTGTGTAAGCCTAATCGCGAGGCTACTGATTATTCCAAATTTATACATGTGTATGAGATCGTTACACATCTGTGCAAAAATTATCGTCAGAATGACCATACGCATAATTAATGAAATTCACAAATTTAGGAATATATATTGTATATGGTAGAGTGTTGTTATTTGTTCTGATAAGAATTGTTATTACCATACGAAAAATGAACAGAAAAGCAAATAAAAAAAATACCTAATCGAATCGCAATATGTGTTTGTGTGTTGCACTGCATTGTGATGATTTATAGTGAATAATAATTTCGATATTTCCATTGGTTACCAAATGTTGAAATATATTTTTAACAATAAATATTTAAAGTCGTTTTTTTAGATTAAAGAAAGCTGCTTCGATTAGAAATTTTTGTTTTACTAAGAATGGAATATCGTACAGTAATTCTGAGTCAATAATTACGAAATAATTATGATAAATAAGAAGTGTTTGTTGTTTCATAATACATAAATATTATTTGAATGTATATAGACGTATCGATAAGCGTCGTTGTTTTCTTATATCGATTACTGTATAAAACTAGATTCTATACTCGTAATTAAATAAATCTTTACAGGGCCATGGGGGGGAAATGCGGTTGTGCACGATGCAATCGATACGCAACTGAATGATGCAAAAATTTACAACCCTATGCAGCATTTTACAATTTTCTTTAAATTTTTTTTTACATATATTGATGTTCGACAATTATACACATAATTTATCGAAAGTTCCGAATTCCCGAATTTTTGAAGTTCCAAATGATCAAAATTCCGAATTTTATTATACCTACACCTTTAGCCTAAACGTACTTACCTAAACGTTTAGATTAGTTAATCGATCTGTGCTTTTATCACCTGAATTGTATAAATGTCCATTTTTTACCACAAAATAAAAATAAAAAAAATGAGATAGATTAGCAATACGATTCATTTATTGTTCTTCAATTTTTAGCGCTTTGTATACATTCGATTGTCGTATCAATCCTCGTCGTTATTATTTTACAGCACAAACTCAGCCTTAAGTTTACGAAAGTCTCAAGTTCGGATCAGACTTGACCGCGTGAAAGGAGTAGGGGGATATCTCAGCACGTATAAGATGCCGTTGTGCTAGACTTGAGCGATTGCGACTTGAACGCTTCTAGTGTGAGTTGTGTGTTAAATCTCATATTTGTTCAAAGATTAAACGGAATTTTTTTTACTTCATTTCACTGAGCTGGTTCATGAATATACAATACTGATTCTGACAAGAAATAAGGAGTATCCCAACCCGGAGATCGTGCGATAATATCTATTTTCTTTTTCAATTAGAAATTAGTCATAAGGAATTTGACGCGTTGTGAAATCGGTATCGATCTATAAAATTCTTCAACTCTGCACTTGTTCCTCCAAACTGCTCTCAAAACTATTTAACAATTTAATAAAATGCAGGCAATGGAAGTGTGTAGTGTTAACACTAACGATTTAGAGATTAACAACAACAAAAAGAACCAAAACAGTGCCTTTAATATTAACAAAAAGTCAAAAAATTTATTAAACGCTTCTAAATCATCAATTGGCAATGTAGTGCCTCAAGTTTCAACACTTCAAGAACTAATCGGCGAGTTACATCAAGCTTTTGCTACCGATGTAGTGGACATTGATTATGTGCAAGAACTTATGGATTCATACAAAAGCAACCCCCATGACTGGCGGAGATACGCCAAGTTTGACAGATACAGGTAAGCGATTGAAAAATTCAATTCTACGTATACATTTTCGGGTTATCGTTAGTTCAGTAATCTTTTTCATTATCTTACATATTCCGATACCGCGCCAGGACTGATTTAAACAAATCGGTTATTTTAGATCTAATTTAACTTAACGATAGTAAATCAATTTGATTATTGTTCATATTGACAATATCCAATCACTAATTTGCGACGGTTTTATTAATGTACTTTTGAACAGTGATTGTTCAATGCTGTTACATGGATAAGAGAATTTAACTGCAGCAGTAGCTACAATGTGAGCTGCAATATCGCCACCTCAGAAAATACTAATTATCTTACGATTGTAAAAAAAATTAGGAACCGAAACTACCTGCTCACACTGTAGAAGCTTTCAATTTTCACAATGATTTAGCTAAATGAAAGCTTTTTTGTTTTAATCAGTTTTTTGAAAGCAGGATGATTATTTGGTGTAAGAATGTTAAGGATTTAAGAAACTGTGTGTTTCAAAATTTGAATTTAGTACTGAGACAGTAGTGTAGCAATAATTTTTTCTCTTTATTTCTTTTCTGCTTTTATACCTGTAATTGTTAAAAGTAGCGTTATCGAGGTAGAACTTGTTCTAGACTAAACTGAACCAGCTAGATGGTACAGAGGCAATTATATGTATATGTTATAGTACTGGATCATGTATGTAAATATACTTACATAAAGCTGACAGTAATATTACCATGAATATGAATCAGGCCATTTATCGTAATAAGTACCTACCTCAACTTTACGTCTTTAAAAATTATCACCACATTCCATTGATGGAGGTACAGAAAGGACCGTTAGAACGAAAAACCAGTTGGTCAAATTAGCGCCGGGTATGAACCACAAACAAAAAATGTTGATCCCCTGAAACATAGAAAACTGTTCTATGTCCTGGACGAGGTATAAATTATGGATATTCTAGTAGAAATTTTTAGATTTTTGATGGTGTTTTAATTGTATTATAATTAACACAGCATCACCTGTCTACAATGAAAATTTATTATTAATGATAGAAATGTTTCTTCTAGTTCAGCAATTGAAGCTATATTTAATAATACGTATAACATTACGATGCGAAAATTAAAAAACAAAATTTTATAAAAATTTCGATAAGAAATATATTCATTTAAAAATTTTATCTTCATTAGCTGACATCTGAGTTATGTGTATACATATATATAAATTGTGCAACTGCGTTCACGGGTTGCAGGGGTATAAAGTTCAGATTACGATTGTAAAATAATAATATATATAGTTTGATTAATCGTCTTAGTATTTGTGAATGAAAGTTATAGTCAGCTAACGATAATAAGCCATAATCACAATGTCTGTATTTCTCAATCAAACTGCAACATACTAAAATTTATATGATACAGTTCTCATGCTCATAGTAATCTGCAATGTAATTTGCAAGTGCCTTTTATGAATTAGCTACATATCGTTAGAAATTGACGATCAGTCCTTGGTACAGCCACTTATACGCGAATGTACACCAGTATTACAGAATTCTTTAACTGTGATAAATTTCTAGGATATTAGTCACTTTAGATTGTTACCTGGATTAGATAAATCCATTTTTGGATCAGGGCAATACTGCCTTATATATTTGCAATCAATATCTGCAAGGCTTTTAGTCCAAAAGTCATTCGCGATAGAATTATACAAAGAAAATTGAAGGCTGTGATTGTTCATTATGTTAATCTTCTGAATCGTGATCAAGGTTTATTTATTATGAACTTTGTTTGATGTTAAAGACATGCGAATTCCATACATTGCGAATATATACGAGACAAATAAAAATTAGAGTATAAATTTGCAAAAATATTGTTTCATAAGTATAAATTTTTTTTTAAGGTACACGAGAAACTTGGTTGATGCAGGAAATGGGAAATTTAATCTCATCGTACTCTGTTGGGGTGAAGGTCATGGATCTGCCATCCACGATCATGCAGATGCACATTGCGTGATGAAAGTTTTACAAGGAGAACTGGCCGAGGTAATAATCGACGATTATTATTACTTGTATATGAATTACAGAAGCAGTTTCTTCAGCTAAACGAAAAGTCATCATTACTTTTTCCTGAATTGTCCATTTTCGAAAGTATATGTTAACTGTTGAAGGATATTCCACACAAAGAACAGATGACGACTTATAGGATGTGAAACTTGCTTAATTACCTTTCAGCGCTAACGTTCCGTTAAAATTTACTCTATATTTACGAATTTAAAGATTTGTGCAAATAGTCTTTTTTAACGAGGCTGATTAATCTTATTTCAGATACGATACGCCTGGCCTACGAAAACTGAAAACGACTCTAACAGCGAGAATTCAGAGTCGATTCGAGAGATCGAAAGAAACACTTTTGGCAAAAATTCTGTCTGTTATATTAACGGTACGTAAAAATAATCGCAATTTTTAATTGTAAAATATTGAACATGTCAGTTATTTTGTTGGATTGAATTCTTGACTGAAGATCAGAGCGAATAGTGGAAGGTAGGTTATTCTTCAGCCTGATGAAATACCTTTGGGATATTTTTGTAAGGGTATTAAATTAGTCAGTACAATATTTGAACAAATATTTTCAGATTCCCTCGGGCTACATCGTGTTGAAAATCCCAGTACCGTGAATCCTGCGGTTTCCCTTCACCTATATTCACCTCCGTTCACATCGTGTTCTATTTTCAACAAGCAAACAGGGCAAAGCTCACCCTGCAAAGTTACCTTCTGGTCGAAATTCGGAGAACGTCGTAACCGAGTAAGTCATATTTTTCTTATTTAGAATTATTAGAGATGATCAAATTTTTATCGCTCAAAAATCGAACTCAAAATCTACTTTCGATTAGCATTGTACTCCATTAATGAATTTCTGTATTATGATAACTGATGTGCGTATATATTGTATAAGTTTAAATTTACATATCGACGTCATATCGAAGGCAATTATAATCTTGGTACAACCATGCTGATATGTTGTTGATTTGTGAAACGATTCGAGATGTGTAAAAAAATAATTTATTTATTATCTAAATCGCAACTACTATTATCGTATTTCTCATATATTTTACTGACGTGGTGATTAACAACAAATATCACAATATTTAGAATGACGAAAAAAAATTTATCGCTAATAACATGAGGCCATTCATTTGTGAATCCATTTGAATTTATTAAAAAAATTTATCAGAAGTATGTAGATAAATTCTCTTCGTTATTTTTAATATTTTATAATTTGTGATGACTGAATATTTAGGTACCTAATACATTAAGTATTCAATTTAATCTGCTCTACATAATTGTCTTTATTTTGTATCGACAGGAAATTCAAGAGAAAAGAGATCCCGAGGATAATTGAACGAAATTCAATTGCCTTCATCCAAAGAGTACGAAGAATAAATATATACTAATTGTTATTAGATATTTTAAGATCATGGCTATTATTTATATATTTGTTAATCCTTAGTCCCCCTTTATTTTATTCTTCGAACAATAAACATTTTTTTTTTTTTTTTTTTCTTTTTTATTTAATTAAATCTGCAGTGTACGCAGTTTATGATAATGAGATAATGAAAATGAATATTTGAATAATTGATATTTCACTACAAGCTTATAGAATTACGATATTTATAATGATAATTTACGGACGAATGATCTTATTTGTCAATTAATATATTCTACGAATTGCTATATAATAAGTATGGTAAATAAAAATTTTTTAAAAAAAATTTACATTTTATTATATCCATATATTACTGAAAATCGGGTAACTATATAAAATAACTCCCCCCCCCCCAACGAAATCTGACGTGGAATATTCCAATATTTTCTTAAAGTAGATAACAGCTGTTATAAATATAATCTTTTAAAAATATACATTTCGACGATTTAGATTATGTTTATCGCAGTGCCAATTTGCGTTTACAAACTTTTTTTTATTTTTTTTTTAAACTATTTTGCAAGAATCGAAATAAGTACGTTATATATCACGTTATCAAATTAATTAAAATTACTTATGAGTATGTAAATAGTTTCTAAATTAGCTTTCTTGTCATGGATTTGAATCTATCAATTCGATAATAAATGATGCAACAGAAGTCACATATTTCTAATCCACATTTATTGCATTAGAAACGATGCAGTTATTCCCACATCGACATATTCCGTTTAGTTATATAACGATAATTCACTCCATATAATCGAATCGTTTGGATGATCAACAATCGAGTAGCTTAGTGAAAAATTTCTTCATCGGGGTTATCGAGGATGACACGATATCTATAGGTCAGAGGTAATAAAGACTAGATACATATATTCTGAACAATTTTGTCTTCCGGTTATCAACCGTTTACGTCAAATTGTATGATAATCACCGGCCGGAATTTTGATGCCACAAAAATTAGGGAATCCAAATTTATCCCAAATATCTAAACTAATCAATTGTAGATTTACAACTGATGCAAGTTTATTACTGAGTGTGAATTATTTCTATAGGATTAGTATGAAAAAATAATTACGAAGTTTCCAAAATTGAAAGACATGGTAAGTACAGTCAATAGTTAGATTTCTGAAATCAGTACCACAGTAAATAAAAATCAATTACTTAATTGGATGATAAAAATTTGAAAAAATAAAACGAGAAAATTTATTCGTTGATTACCGATATTCTCGAAAAATCTGGAATTGCATGTCATGCAATAAGCATTTTACCTAATTTTATATTGTGGTTTTATTGAACCGTGCAGACGCTGTAAAAATCGTGCGATAAATAAATCGCTCATTCATCCCTACCACGCGTGATCTACTTAGCATTTTTCTAATATGATTTACGTTCAGTTCGCAGCTATGTATAATCCTGGTACATATGGTATGCATGCACGTAAATATTCATATACGTTCGAGTTATATGGCTATATGCAAAAACGAATGATCTTCGATTCCCATGTAAGAAAATTCCTATATAAAAATTTTTTACTTCGATCAGGTGTTCTACTGCAAGTTTAGCCCTAAATTTTTTTTCTTTTTATCATTATTATCACGTTATAGGTACTTCTTCACTCGAATATGGATTCCATTGTCAGCAGTTATAGTTTTAGTTTCTGAGATAAAAGCATCGAAGATTATAATTAAATTCCTTTTAACTCTTTCTATTCGTTGTAAATTCTATATAATAGTAAAAATGCATTTAAAATAAATTACTCAAATTCTCAAATATCTATAAAGTTAACTCGCGTTTTAATATCGATCAGTATTATAAATATCTTTTACCTATGTACGTACTTTTGTTAATTCGAAATTTTTGAAGTTTCTTTATTTAAGACTTGATTCCGTTATCACGTGCGAAGTCTTAATTCTTAATAATAAGATTCAGTATATTTAAGTTCACGAAAGTCCTGCAATATTTTTTTAGCGTCTCCGTTTTGCCCGCCCTTTCCCTACATATTAGATCTCCAACTTATCACAATAATGCAAAATAACACGCGATGGCTATCATACCCGCAATCTAGTTATACATATAAGTATAATGCTTCGCCCCATCTCATGCCTACAGGGTATTTCGCTTGAAAATATATTTTGAATTTCACGATGTAGTGATAGTCTTTAGGGAGTTATATTTTTATACTAAATTCGGGACCCCATAGTGCCAAATTTATTAACAAAATATAATATTCATTCGCAATGCAACATTCTTGCAAGTTTTTTTTTTAAACTAATTTTGAAACGAATTGCTCTTTTAATAATATCGATAGATCAATGTTGTTTTTTCTTATTTACATGTGAAATGTTATATGGATGTGATAAAGAAAACTTTATCAAAAATACATTTTTTTTTTTTTGTATCGTTTACTTAGCAATCAATTATTCAAAGATTTATTAGACCACTGTTTCGGACGTTTATAAAATTTGAAAAAATAAGCCACATATGCTTTAAAGTTTCCTACAACTTGTGGATTCTTTTAAAAGAATCTTTCTGCCTCATTTTCGAGATAAAAATATTCAAACTTAGGAATGCGCGCAAATTGGACATTCAAGTTTGAATTTTTATGGCAAGCTACGCGCTTAATCTGATCGATTTTCGAGGTGTTCTTGAGGATTAAAAATTCTGAAAATAATTATAATTAGATATTTAAAGCATCGCTTCAACCTATCGTCGAATTTCAAGGATTTATTCTCTCCCTATTTCGACTTGTACTTTTCCAAATGTTCGAAGTAGAGATGTATCATTGTTGAATAAACATTCAGAAATCGAATAGCGCCATCTCTGAGAAACTCTTCCTACACGTATTAAAGAAATACTGATTTAGTACTCTACGGAGTTCACCGATGTCGCTACATTAGTAGATTGACGATTAATTTTCGCGGGAAAAATATTCTCCATCGTTTACTTCGGCGTTTTGTTACAATAGCTTATTAATATCATTGTTTAAACTAAATATTAACCTTCTTTTACACATTTATCGAAGTGCCTTAGATATCAGAAGACAAAAATGCCACCTAAACTAGACAGAGATTACGTGAAAGACAAAGGTAAGCTGTTATTACATTACGATATGACACTGAACATAACCATAACCCCTTAACTTTGACAATCAACATTACTGTTTAAAAAAAAATAACAATCTGGAAGCATTCAATAATCTATTTAATTTTAAATTCACGATAAATTTGAATGATCTAATGAAAAAATTATCATTTTTCTTAGAATACTTCGTTTCTTTCATGTCCCGAAATCACACCAATAAGACACATTAATGTTAATGTTCTTTGTTATAGAACAACTGAAAACGTTCTTTGCCGAGTATGCAAAAATGGACGATAAAACAGGGAATAAAAACTTTAAATATCGTACACAGCTTACCAATATTGCTCATCGAGAACAAGTAGCGTTTAACGTAGATCTAGACGATGTTGCCGAACTTGATGATGAATTGGCCCAGGCTATACAGTACAACACTCGTCGTTATACCACATTAGTATCAGAAGTAGGTTCAATGATTGCTCAATCATATTCTCAAGCTGATTCCTATCCCTATTTTCACCTTTTAAAGCATAAAAAAAAAATTGAAAAATTGTGTTTTATTACCATAAAAAAAACTTTCATCTTTACAGTCTTTGCATCCCGCAAATATCTGATTTCAGTACCGAAGTTTCGAATGGAAATAATTTCAAACCCTTAAATTTGATCCTGAATAGAAAATATGCAGTTTAAGGGATATTTCTTACTCATTAATTAATTTATTTATTTATTTCACCCAATTATAGATAGTCCAGGAAATGTTACCTGGTTTTAAGGAGCGAGTAGTACCGCCCAAAGATGCGTTGGATGTTTACATTGAACATCGTTTACTGATGGAACAGCGTAATCGACATCCCGGTGATCAGAGAGATCCAAAAAATAATTATCCCCCAGAGCTGATGCGAAGATTGTGAGTATGAGAAGAGATAAAAAATATGGTTGGTGTTTTCTAGACTATTTTGGGATGAATTCTTTGGAAAAAGTCGTTTTTGTTCAGATAATTTTCAAATTTTTTATATTCACATTTGTGTCTTTCAGCGAGGTCTATTTCAGGGATTATTCAGCTGCCAAAGCTCTACCGGTTAGAGATATTAAAGCAGATCATATCGGGAAGCTGGTCACTGTTAGAGGCATTGTCACTAGGTCTACAGAAGTTAAACCTATGATGGTCGTTGCTACTTATACTTGCGATCAGTGTGGGGCGGAAACATACCAACCGGTAAGAAGAAGTTATTAGTATGTATAATACATATGCACTGTGTTAGCAGCTGGTATTGAAAGAATATTTTCTACTCTTGGTTTTGTCCATATAACGCTCGAAACCTGAAAAAGAATTGAACAAACTGAAAAGCTTGTTATTTTTTTCAAATTATTTTATATTTAGAATAACACAGTCTGAATAAGAGTAATTACATACTTGTATAAATTTGCTTAGTTTTATTTTATGAAGCTGGATATAATTAGTTTTTCTTTCATCAAGTTCAATATTTTATTTAACATACCGATTATAAGTCATGCAAAGACTTATTTGATAAAAAGGAATCGATTTATTTAAACCGCAATTTGACTTGGTTTCATTTCTGCGAAGATTAATTCATATAATGTTGTGTTAACCTTTTTGGAATTTAATTCAACCGATTTGTCATATATTTAAATCGACTTTAGGTACTCTCGCTGAGTTTCATGCCAATACAACTCTGCCCAAGTGATGAATGCCGCGTTAATAGATCTGGCGGAAGATTATCTCTCCAAACAAGAGGATCAAAGTTTATTAAATTCCAAGAAGTCAAGATCCAAGAACACGTAAGTTGGAATTACACAAGATTACATCCTTTGAGGAGATGTATTGAGGTTTTAAATTGCCTTTACATTATCTTTTAGTGTATAGCTACCAGTTAAATAGGATAATGTATTCTTTTCAATAATAATCACTCGTGTTTTATCTTTCAGAGTGATCAAGTACCAGTTGGTCATATCCCTAGGTCATTGACAATTTTTTGTCGCGGTGAAATGACCAGGCAATGCCAACCAGGCGATCATGTAACTATTACAGGAATATTCCTACCTTTATTAAGAACAGGATTCAGGCAATTGGTATCTGGCTTACTGAGCGAAACATTCTTGGAAGCACATGTGAGAATCTTTTCTAGTTTAAATAATAATCGTGATTATGTTATTCAGATGATTTGTTCAGGATAGAAAAATATGAAAACTCAAATAGTTATTGTGAATCTTTAGATCGATAATTGTTCGTTCTTAGCAAAAGACTTTGCTCTTTTAAAACTTTAAATAAGAATCTTTTATTCCAGAAAGTCCTTGGCCTCAATCAAACCGATGCAGAAAATGATGCTGCAAAAGAGCTAACAGAGGAAGAGTTGGCACAGTTAACAGAAGATGATTTCTACAGTAAGCTAGCTTGTTCGTTGGCTCCGGAAATTTATGGCCATGAAGATATCAAAAAGGCTTTGTTGCTACTTCTTGTTGGCGGTGTAGACAAGAGCCCCGATGGCATGAAAATCAGAGGTACATTAATTTATTGCAATTTCAACACTAAAAAGTACTTCAGGTCTTAGACCTGACTGGCATGAAGAACTTTGGCATTTTTCTCTTTCCTTTTTAGCGTTTTTATCTCAATGGTCGCGCTATCCTTCAGTTTCTGGACTATTGCAATCCTCGAAATTTGATTCAATACACGGAATTCAAAAGTACTTAATTTAGTTGGAAACAATGATTAAATAATTAACGACAAAGTCTATAATAAATATTATTATAATGAAGTTCTAATTTCTAACAGGCAACATCAATATCTGTTTAATGGGCGACCCTGGAGTAGCTAAGTCACAGTTATTGTCATACATAAACCGTTTGGCCCTGAGATCTCAGTATACAACTGGCCGTGGATCATCTGGCGTTGGTCTAACAGCAGCTGTGTTGAAAGATCCTCTAACTGGTGAAATGATGCTGGAAGGTGGAGCACTGGTTCTCGCTGATCAAGGGGTTTGCTGTATTGACGAATTTGACAAAATGGCAGATGCAGATCGAACTGCTATTCACGAAGTTATGGAACAGCAGACCATTTCAATAGCAAAAGCAGGAATAATGACGTCTTTAAATGCAAGAGTGTCAATTTTAGCAGCCGCTAACCCTGCGTATGGTAGATATAATCCTAAAAGAACTATCGAGCAGAATATACAACTTCCTGCTGCTTTATTATCTCGATTTGATTTACTTTGGCTGATTCAGGACCGGGCTGACCGAGATAACGATCTACGGTAAGTGAAATGAGCACAATATTGATGGACGTTTTTTAGAATAATATCAGACCATTATCTAGCCAATGAGCAAAGATTTTGTCGTCTTTTGAAAGGGCTGGAATTTTATTACTGTTCTTAAATTTCATGGAGATATTTATGTATATGTCTGCTAATATTTATAATAATACTTGCAAAGGCCTGGAATTTTCAAATATGCAGTCTTTAGACTCTTTGCATATAGAATTTTGAGAAATACGTTAATTGAATGGTTGTTGACAGATTGGCAAAGCACATTACCTACGTTCATCAACATTCTACACAACCACCCAGCAAAACGCAAACTCTTGACATGAATTTGATGAGAAAATATATCGCTCTTTGTAGAAAAAAGGAACCGGTTATAACTGAGGATCTCACCGATTTTGTCGTCAGTAAGTATGACGAGGCTTTTCATTAACAAAGTCCGGAAGCAGAATTTGAATAACCATAAAAAAAAATCAATTTTTAATTCAAATCATTATTGTTTAGTTTCCAATGAAGCTAAGAAATTGATTTTACTGTTAATGATATAGTAAAAATATTCTTCAAGGTTTCTGCTGGCAATCAATTCAAATCACAAAATTGAATTGGGTCTTTTTTTTCAGATTCGTACGTCGAGATGCGAAAAGAGGCGCGAAATAGCCGAGACATGACTTTTACATCGGCCCGAAACTTGTTGGCAGTATTACGTCTCTCGACTGCATTGGCTCGTCTTCGGCTTTCGAATACGGTTGAAAAGGACGATATATCAGAGGCAATTCGACTGGTTGAAATGTCTAAAGATTCCATAAATCACATGGAATTACAAACACATAAACCGCAGAATCCGGTCGATAGAATTTATGCAATAATCAGAGAATTGACCGGGGATGAAAAGACTGTTAGAGTTTCTGAAATATTGGAACGATGCACTAACAAAGGGTTCAAACCTGATCAAGTGAACGAGTGCATTGAAGAATACGAGGAACTTAACGTATGGCAAGTTAATCAAGCCAGGACGAAAATCACCTTCATATAAAATCAAGGCGCGGCGATTATTTGCCGATAATTTTGTGGTACCTATTTTGTTTTATTTCTCAGCTAGACAATACGTTTGATTTTTAACGATTCCGAGCGTGTTTCTTGTAGAAAACACTGTCAATGATTCATAAGATTTTTGAAACGTTGTCAAGCTCATTTTTATATACAACTTTTTTTTCGGGACTATCAAAGATGCAAGAATAGAAAAAAATAGTTGAGAATACGTTTTTTTTTTTTTCATTTTTTTTCTTTCTACAATTATTTTTAAGATGCTATTATTCTGCATTTCCGTAAAGTGCCCTTTTTCTATAATGACAAACAGTGAATAAAGGAATATCATTTGGTATATCGCTTCTCCTGTCTTAAAAATCGTTTTTATCCACTTTTCAGGAATTCACGAACATAGTAAGCCGCATAATGTGAGTATGATAAATAAATAATGCAACATATATGACAAAATAAAAAAATAAACATTAATCGAATAACAGAAATTTTTTGAAATAGTTTACTTATACTTGTTTTATTATAATTGGTTAAAGACCTCAGAACAATGAAAATTGTTCGCAACAACGTTTTTCAATTCCAAATGAAATTGAAATTTTTTTAATTTGTTTCGAAAATTCGTTAAGTATAGTATTTCTTTTTTATTTTTTTTTTTATTTTTGTATATTGGCATAGACATAAGGTACCATAATTCATTCTAAAATTAAGTAATGGGTTCGATTCCATTAAATTTATTAAAAGGTATACCGAATAATCCCTTACAATAAAAAAAAAAAAAAAAAATTCTAATCGTTCGAAATTTCCGATGATTTTTAACTATATTATAAGATTTCTAAGTCATTTTAATTCATTTCGAACATTATTATACATAATATTCGTTTTGATTTAACTTTCTTCTCAATATTCTAATACGATAACGCATTTACATTGTTATAAAATTTCAATTATCAAAAAATAATTGAATGGGTTAAAAAATGAATATTTTGAATTATCCGCTCTTTTTCAGTCACGAATACGGTCCGATTCCTCCAATACGGTACATCCGAATTGAATCAGATTCAATTTTTAAATATGTAAATACGTTTCAATTGTTTCTCGGTTGTTGGTTTGTTGGGATACGCTAGAACCTAAAGTGGTGTATTAAGAAATACAAAATACGTCTAATTCCTGTATAAAAAGAAAGTTCTAAAACGTCTCTTTAATCATCGATAAAAAGTGAGCTCTTAATGTATCATAGGAATCTTATAATTAAGTAGTTTCAAAATATGTATATCATTAATTATCGACGAGTGGTACGACTCAATGCCTGGTATGCCGGATCTTCGGAATCGTTCGGGTCAGGTCGGAATTTCGTTCGCTTATTAGTTAGCGGAGTCAAAAAGATGGCGACACACGCGCCTTGCTCGCTGGCTGGCAGACACGTCTGCGTCGGCGAAGGACGAAGGTCGGTGTACTCGGGGGGTGAACGGTTTTAAAATCAAGTCTCAGTTGTGGCGAACGATCCGCGGAGCGCACTTCGTGTAGCACGTTGCTAGAGCCTCATAAATGTCTCGAGCTTAGAAAAAAAAAACAAAAAAATAACGTAGTTTATTTAACCGAAGATTTTCGCTCGCGGTTATACGAATTATAAATAAATAACCGAATGATATAATACCCGTGTTTAATAATAAAGTCAACGTTCGAAACAAAGTGCGACGACGGTTAATACGTACAGCCTGAATTTATTCGGCTTGCCAAAATGCGTGCTTTACGTGGTGTATTTGTGATCATACTGTGTGCGTGCGTCGGTGATGTGTTTTCGCGGACGACCAGGACTGTGTGCGAGACAGTTAAACCCTTTTTCGATGGAAAAAATATATCCATTGAATATTTGGAGGACGAAGCGCCCTCGAAAAGTGAGTAAAACACGACCCTTGTTCGTAATGTTCATATACCGTGTAGATATTTTCATTCTAGCTTTTAACTCATCGTTTTTCAATTTTGTTTACCTTTTTTTCTTCTTTAACACCCGAATTTTGGACCGCTCATTTTTACAGCCAACATCAAATCTAATGAACATTTAACCTCGTATTGACTCTATACGCGTTTCGAGTTATAACCAGCTTTTCCAATCACTAAACGCACGAGGTTCTCTTCAGCTGTCAAGTTCTCCTTTTTTCAAACCTAGATCCCGCGATCAGTGCCCTCTAGCTAGGCTTAACATATATCATCGAGAATGAAAGAGTGTTATTATTATCGCTAGATTCATCCGTATTATAATTCTATTAACTCGCGTAGCAGTAAGAAACAAAACAAAAAAACGTCAGATATGAGAATGAAATTGGCTAATTATGAGCATTGTCGTACATACTTGGCAAAAATTAACTTGATCTATTTTTTTCCCGCGTTTAAAAATTAGTTTAGCAAAATTTATTTACAGAGTTAACATCTATTTTATTAATTGCGTGCACGTGGAATAATGAGTAACTAATAAATGTTTAATTTGAGATTAGACGAAGTCGCGGTATATCGCGGAATGTAGATGTAGGAATAAGGTATAGGTATAGGTATAGATATAGATAGATTTTCGACTTGATTTGTAAGCTCGTTTTAACGTTACGTAATTGAGAAGATCGTACCTTCATCTGATAATAGCCAGATGCTTTAAAACGTATCTTTTTATACAATGCATATACGAATTAAGTATATGTGTGTGTGTATGTATGATATAATGAAGTTGGTCCTTGCAGATGCATATTACGAGAAGGAGATGAAA
The DNA here is from genome assembly GCA_963924015.1 of Macrophya annulata. Classification (NCBI taxonomy): domain Eukaryota; kingdom Metazoa; phylum Arthropoda; class Insecta; order Hymenoptera; family Tenthredinidae; genus Macrophya; species Macrophya annulata. Next base: position 23,383,132 of record OZ001258.1, read on the forward strand.
TAGTTTATTTTTCGATGTTTTTAATTTGATGTGTACATTTTTTTTCTTTTTCTATGATATTGAGATCTGGTTAAATCTACAAACCTGTTTTCTAACATCGTGTTTTAATCTAATCTTATAGTTACAAGTCTTCTGAAACGGTTAACAAAAGAAATAAAACCAATAAAAAACAAAAGTAAATAATAACAAAACAACTAATCGAAAATAAAAGTAATATTTCTTATCAATTGATATTGTACACCTACTATCTCGATTGACAGAAGCGTGTTGTAAATATTTGATGTCTTATTATTACGAGATTTCTGAAAGTCGAACTCGAGCGTGCAAAATAATAATAATAATAATAATAGCGAAATAAATAATGTATCGGTTGTAAATCGTGAATATGAGTTGCATAATTCGAAAAATAATTAAGACTTTATGTCAAAATGTGCTTTTTTTTCTTTTGCATTTATTCATCTCTTTTTTATTTTTCTTTTCGAAGTAGAAGAGAACGAAAACGATAAAACGGTACGTCAGTGATCGGTCTTTCTCTGTTTGACGTAAGACACGTGGCGCGGTTTGATAATTGGTACTGAAAATAATCTGAATATAATAACGACATACGTGATTTATTATGCATATAGAAAAGATATATAATATATGTATAATAAGAGCTTGTAAACATGGTTAATTAAGAAGTATTACGACTTGTCGGTGAATACGACGATCTTTTTATCAATTTCAACCCCCCACTCCCCGTCTCCGATCTTTATATATAAAAATTTTGATTCTTATACGCGAATTTGAGATGAAATATATTAGGTATTGGTATATATATATACGACATATTATATACGAAGACGATGATTTTATGCCAATCGACACTTTATATATATTTTTATTTTTATTTCTTTTTCCTTTTGACGCGACGCGAGCCTCCTCCGCAACTCACCGTGGGAATACCTGAGGGCTATTCACACGCATTCGTGGGATTCTCCTCTCTTCTCCTTTAAGTTATGTGGGGTAGTAGAGACTGACCATTGAATATACAAAAAGCTATTTAATTTTTTCTTTTTCTTCTTGTTATCTTTAATTTCTTTTCAACGATTTTTAAATCTACAATTAAAATTCCTCGACAACTAAATAAGCTTTTTATTTATTTATTTATTTATTTATTTTTTGCAATTTTAATATTTGGATGAAATTTATTATTACTTATTTTTATTGGATTTTCAATAACCGTTTGTTTTTTTGAACAGATATTATCAACCCACGTTTAACTTTTATACTTATACGAATCTAATTGTGGAAAGATCCAATTCGGAAAGTAGATAATTAGATCGAACGTCTTTTCTTTTTCTTTTTTCGACACGATAAAATTCAACTTCCATGTTTCATACCGCTGAAAATAAAAATAATAAAAATAATAATAATAATAATAATAATAATAATAATAATAAAATAAACAAGAATGAAAAAATGGGGAAAAAACGAAAAAAAAAAAAAAACAGCCTTGTATATTATTCATCGACAAACTGGTGGTATAGGTATACAACCCACTGCGAGAACACCTGAGGGTTATTCACACGTATTCCTTCGTTCTTTAGTTCGTTCGTTCGTTCGCTCCCCTACAGGCTAGACTCTTGGAGTCTAGAGCCTTCCCTCGGTCCGCTGACACGTCGTAAAATATTTGGTTCTCACTTTCCATTCTTAACGGACCAATCTCACTCTCAATGGACGGCGAGAGGAATACATGACTTTTCTTTCTTCGACTAAAAGCGTTAAGCGTAAAGCTGCTTTAATACATGTATCTATATACAAATAAGTATGTACATATGTACTTATAAATGGAGGAGGATCTCGATAACAGACAACTCGACTTTTATGTTTATTTTAATTTTAATAACAATTTTTTTCTTTTTTGTATTTTATTTATTTTTATTTTTTTATTTTACGTGAACAGAAATTTTGATAATTTCTAAATATTATTGTGTGTCGAAATGTCTGGGTTTCATCTAGAATAACAACGAGATGTGTATTTTTGATTTTTCTAAAAACAATAAAAAATAAAAAAAAAATTTAATAAATTGAACAGGAAAAAATATTAAAAAAAAAAAAAAATTCTTCGGAGGCGAAGTGTATGCGTCTAAAGTGTAGAAAAAAAAAAATCAAAAAAATTCGGCACCTCTGCTCACTGACGAGGGGGAGGAAAATGGGAGGGAGTAAGGTTTACAAACGAGAAGAATATTTGAGTAATTTAAATCAGAGAATTCCATTGCGACTGGAACGTTGGAATGTATATATATAAATGCGTTACAACCGTACGTTAAGGATTCTCTAAATAACTAAGTGGGTTTATCTCGGTTGGAACTAATTTTTACACACGTAGTTTAAAACCATTTGTATACCTTATACATAGCCACGTCGATGATACGTGTAATAACACCTTTCTAATGTTACACCGCAGTGATATTGCTTGCGCGCGGTGTTAGTAAAAACCTGCGATATTTTTTAAAAATTTTATAAATATTTTTTTAATTTATTTATTTTTATTTTTATTTTTTTATTATCAATCTATAATCATTCACTCATCTGTACTGCAATTTGATTTATATATCTATATCTGGTAAATAGAAGAAACCAAAAAACAAATAAAAAAAAAATGTTTAATTACTTATTCACTTCCTCGATACGTGTGGTAAAAATTTATAATATACGTGTACATACATCAAGTTTCTATACCTATATGGATAAGTGTAATATACTAACGATCGATTTCTCGTAGATTAAATTCATTCCAATTTTCTTTAATTATTAAATACAGTTGAAAAATTTTATTACAGTTGAAAAATCTGAGTTTCAATCAAAATATTTGAAACAATTTATAATTCTTTGAAAATTCCTGTTTCACAGAGTTTGCATATTAGACCATTTCAAAAAAATCGACTATTTTTCATTTTCAAAGAGTAAGTCAAAAATATTGTTCCAAATGACAAAAAAAAAAATGCTGTCAAAGTGTGAACTCTTAATATTAATATTAAGAGGTGCCTCATCGCGATTTTCTATTTCCAATCTAAATAACATGGGGAAATTTTTTTTTAAACTTTGGAATTCTATAACTCGTCAACGCATTAGTGTACTGATAAGACCAGAACATATTTTTGAAGTGAATTGAACGCTCTAAAAAAAAGGTCTCTTGTTCTTTTTCGATAAATCTAGCTATTTCCAAGTTGGTGTATTGGTTATTAATGGTAATTAATCATGACGAACTTGGAAACAGTTGGATTCATCAAAAAAGACCAAGAGACCTTTTTTGTAGAGCGTACGATTTCGAACAACACTACTCATGCAGAATCTTTCTAAGTAGATTAATTTTCAAGATATAAAAATCGAAAAGTTCCACAAGACCACTTCCCATCTTATTTAAATGGGAAATAGAAAATCGCGATGAGGCACCTCTTAATATTATTATTAAGAGCTCAAACTTTGACAACATTTTTTTTCATCATTTGGAACAATATTTTTGACTAACTCTTTGAAAATGAAAAATAATCGATTTTTTTGAAACGGTCTATTGCATATATAGGTATATAACAAAAAAAGAAAAATAAAAAAGAAAAACATTAAAATTTTCCTCAAAAATAATATTTTTTTCGTATACTTTTATCGGGGGTTATTACATACAGAACACCTTTTTTTTCAGCGACAAGTGTAAACCTATGTGTATTTTTGTGGTAAAGATACTTAAATTATCTTAAATTAAGGTATACATATATATACATATATATACATATATATATATATATATATATATATATATATATATATATATATATATATATATATATATATATATATATATATATATATATATATATTTTTTTTTTTGAAGTAAAATCGTTGTGTGTTATACGTATTATTTTACGCGTTTACAAGTTTCGATAAACTTTTTCAAGATTTATAAAGTTTGAAAAGAATGTAGGTGTATATAACCTACCCATCCGAAGGTATGGATGTATATGTATGTACGTATAATATCGATTACTGTAAAATGAAAAAGAATCTCACAGGGATTTTTACCGCGATTTTCCTTTCCTTTCCTTTCCTTTCCTTTTCGCAGAATTTATTCCAATTCCATCCATCTCCCCAGAATCATGTGCAAAGTTTAAATTTGGTGGTGAGAGGCTCGCGGATACGGTCCGGGGATCGACTTTTCGTCTAAAGGCTGCAGTCCAGATTGAAATTAACCAAACCACATTTTCATTTATTTGTTATACTACTTTGGTATATATTTTCAATTTTCATATACCTATATACCAAAGCTGCTGCTTATATGTACAGAAAAAGACGTAGAACGAACTTATAAAATGGATACATTGATTTATTTACATAATTCACATCGAAGTTTATGGGTTTTCGTCAGTTTTTAATACCGCGAATTTTTCATTCCAACGCCAATATATTCTCGTACCTATAACGTATTTAATATAAATAAAATAAAAAAATTTTCTTCAAACCTCGATTAGTTTTATTACTGAAGGTATTTCTTCTCTCTCTCTCTCTCTCTTTCTTCATATTTCACAATAATTATATATAGAAAGTTTTATTTCTTCAATTATTTGCCGATTTAATACATCGATAAATTTATGGGTATTATACAAGAGCTATTTCATTACTGACTATACATTATAGTGTATACGTAGAATCGAGAGTCTTGAAAGTGGCGGTCCAAATGTGGTATTTTTAATAATTGATTACGCCATTTGCCAAAATGTTAATCCTAGAGATGAGAACGCGGATTATGAATTTGCGGACCAAAATTCACGGAGTTAGTTAGAATTATAATTTATAAGAAGAAATTCGAGTTTTATTTGAACATACATAATATCGTTGTTATAAATCACAGAATTTATTTTCATCTTTCGATATATACGGAGAATTAAATTCAAATAAGTAGGTAAACAAAAAATTTCGATATATAATATTCAATATATAGTTTGAAATGAAATAATTTCATATTCTAATATATATATATATAGTCTATAAAATATACCGGTTTTTCTAATATATACATATATGTATATACAATTTCTGAATCTACTATATTTATAGCTTGTTCAATTTTTTCATTTTGCTTCTTATGAACAGCTGTTCCGAGTAAGCTATTGTATAGGATGATATTAATTGTCGTACATATACTTATGGGTATACTTATAATAGATATACAGATAGATGTATGTACAATGTGTACATACATGCAATACATGTATAAGGTATACGGTATAATATAAAGTTGTTGTATTCCTCGAACGAGGCCGAGTAATATATCGACAACCATCTTTGCTGATGTTCGTCGTAGGCATCTCTGCATATAGAGATCTATGCAATATCTGTCACAGCATACATACGCGAGACTGTATTAGATAGAGTATTACATGTGTCCTACGTATAACAATATACGTAATTCGTATATATACCTATAGTAAATTATACGTATATTCTATATATATATATATATTTATTTCTTCACCTTATATGCTGCATCGTTACAAACGTTGTAAATTTTGTCCTCATTTTCTTATAGGTATTAAAAAAAAAAAAATGTTTTTTTTTGTTTTTTCTCTTTTTTGCAGATCTTTTATCTCTTCGTGTTTAATTGTTAGTTTTCTTATATAATAAAAAGAAAAGCACGAGACGTATATATGATTATTGAATATTGTTTTATGCAGTTGTGATATCCACAATTTTGATTAAACGGTGGTGCAAATGTATAGATTAAAATTTCTTTTTATTTTTTCGTTTTTTTTTTTTTTAATTCTGAAGTTTCATTTGGATTAATTGAAATCAATACGTCATGTAATGAAATTCTTTACCTGCATTTACGTTTATAATTATATTTATCGTGCATTTTCAAAATGGTTTATATATATGTCACTTTCAATCCTCGAGGCGATTAGATTGTAAAATAATTACTATACTATCATAAAGTATAATATAACGTGGGTTCGAAATAAATACTTATAATCATATATCATATGTTCACAATTATATACACAAAGATATGTTTTTAATCGTACTTCATTATATATATATATATATATATATATATATATATATATATATATATATATATATATATATATATATATATATATATATATATATATACGTCTATGTATTTATATATATATATCAAATCGATCTTATCTTTAACTGGAAAAGTGTTATAAATATAAAGAGGTTTATATTTTATATTTACTACATATATATCTTTACGTAGAATTATTAATTTTTTTTTATTTTTTATCTTACATACAATTTGTGTGTGTTTTTTTCCGTTTAATTATTGATTGTACACATAAATATTCCTGTTGTAATGAAACAAGAAATTGAATTAAAGTTGGTAGGTACGTACGTCAGTCATGAAACTATAATATTTTCAGAATATTTATTATTCATCCAGATCTTCATCATCTATCTATAAATATATATATATATATATATATATATATATATATATATATATATATATATATATATATATATATATATATATATATATATATATATATATATACCTATATATTATATCTTTAGCTAAAGCCTTTTATATATATATATAGTAAAATCACTTTGTTTTACATTGAAAATTTCTCTCGTTCATTCAAATATTCTGACAGTTTCATTAAAGTTTTGACAACCCATTGCTTGGGCTATTCCATATTCCATATTCAGCAGATATTCTCGTGCGCCGTCAATTACGTTCGCATTATTCGTTAGCTGGTTCTTCCACCGATCGGAAGTGAATTTTTTTTCTTTTTTTTCCTTCTTATGCCATATTATTTTTTAAGAAAATTTATAAAAAAGGGGATGATTTAATTTTTTTGATCTCCATTTCTATTTATTTAATATATGCCGCTATAACGCTTTATACTCTATGATTAAATTCTATTGATTCAACTTGGAAGTAGGTATAACAGATACCGAACGAACGAATGGGGGCTTTGAATCAGTCTGTTTTTAAGCTTTACGTTATACTCTGACTACTTTTATTTATTCACTATCTGTTTAGATGGGATTTTGAATTCTTGTAAATTCGTGGTCTTGAAACGTAGTGCGCTGTTGGAGAGAAAAGAAAAACAAAATAAACATATATATATATATATATATATATATATATTACAAAAATACTGTAGAATACGGCAACGTATATACAGGGTGAATCTTATCAAAGTTTAAAAATGGACGTTTTTCGGCTAATTAAACAACTGGAAGGGTTGAAAAATCAGACGTTACTTTTGAACTGTAAATGGCTTAATCCTGTGAATCCAATTTTCACAGGATCCCACGGTTTATTTTTTCAAAAATTATGTTTTTGTAGCAACTGAGGCTGGGACTTTGATAAGACACACCCTGCGTAGGTTTCTTTCTACTGAATTATTGAATAAAATGAGTTAAACAAACTATACGATTTTCTAAGATATATATATTAAATTTAAATTTGAATCATCATATGACTATAAAGTATATATATTTTTTAATTGAAACCGTATATATATAGAATCGATTTTACGAAGAAAAAGTGATATTCAAACTTTGAGGGTTTTCTTGTTGGTCTACGATATAATATTATGTATTAATCGAATTAGAGTCTCTAGAATTTGAAATTTTTTAATTATTGACGAAATTTCCTATCTCATGTTATATGCACATACCTATATATAGAAACGTGAATTTATTTACCTCTGCATCGATGTATTATAGGTATGATATATATTGTATATTCAGTCACGTTCGTCAATTGGTTAATCAAATAATTAATCAAATTATAAATAAATTGAGCTTATATAGTATTGATCAAATTTTATTTTTTATTTTTTGTACCTACTTTTGGATATTTCGTGCAATAATTAATTACTACATAGCTGTATAATAACAAGTATAACGATATATTGACAATCAATAAATATATGAAAAATAAAAAGTGTCAAAATCTCGTCATTTTACGTGAACAGCAAATTCTAAAAAAAATAAAAAATATATTTATAAAATTATTACATATTTTTATACAAAATTTCTTCAACTAGAATAGGTATCTCTTATCTCCAGTTCAAAGAGCTCGATCGATGGTGGTTATGTATAGCCACTACCTACCTATGTAAGCTATAAATATAGACAAGTAATTCCAGACTATATTTTTATTTCTTTTATTTTTTAGATTCTTTTTTTCTTTTTTTTTTTATTCTTGTTTTATGTAAATCATACTTGGTCGTGCGCTGTTCGCTATATGTATATACTGTATGTATGTATGTACATGGTGTAATATACGCCGTTGTCATCCTCTCGGTATAGCAGCAGCAGCAGCAGCAGCAGAGAGACTTTATCAAATTACGAAAGACATTTATTTCATGGTAAAATCGATCATCGATTATCTTACTGTCAATTCACCAAGTAAATTACTTAGAAATTTTACCCTATGAGGAGAAAGTGGAGGAGGGGGAGGATACTCTCATCCCTAATCTTAAGATAACGCTAAGGTATTAGGCACGAAAAAATGTCGATCGTCCAACGAAGGACCAAGGTCAAGTACCTTCAGGATACTTAAACCTATTCCCCTATGCCGACAGAAAGGTGTGGGGGGGGGGGGGGGGGGGGCAAATTTATTATTATTATTATTATTTCTGATAGTTTTTGGCGAAATTTCGAGACGAATTTATTATATATTTTCGCTTTTGGGTGCTTTTATAATTCGTTGAAAAGTTAGAATATTAAGAATACAACTTAAATTTATACATAGACTAACTTTTTACAAAATTATAGTATACGTATATATATATATATATATATATATATATATATATATATATATATATATATATATATATATATATATATATATATATATATATATATATATATATATATGTTATTTCGGGTTGTTTTACGGTTGGTTATAGATTAGGAATCTGCGACCTTCGGAATTGCGAAATTTAAAATCTCGATAAAATTGGGATTAGAAATTCAAATTGAAATTTTAATCGAAATTCAATATACTCAAAACGTAGATCGATCTGTTGCGAATGACATTGAGAAAGGGCGATCGATTGATCGGAATAAAAATAAAAATTAAAAAAATAAAAATAAAATAAAACAAAAAAAAAAAAAAATAATTGAAAATAGTTGTCATGATCGGCTATAGGCGACGAACCGTCGATCTTACTTTTTATACCCAAAGTATAGGTATATATATATTTTCCTGTTCATGTTTTGCTATCTTGTTTCACAATGAGGTACGTTTCGCCCGAGTGACGCGGACTTTTGCCACCATGGAACTTTTCATTTTTTATTTTTATTTTTTATTATTTTTCTTTACTTCCCCCCTCTCTTTTTTTTCTCTCTTTTTTTCATTTTACTTGATATTCGGCCGTGCGCATTTCGTTCTAATTGACTTTTTACCTATACATATACCTATATCTACCTACTGCCTACTCTTTCAACGTTGCTGAAACTTCACCATCTGGAACATATATTTTTATTCTTATTTCTTATTACCATCTGGACCACGTTATACATATATATGTATATATATATTCTTATGCTGAAGTTTATAAAATTGTTAAAAGGTAAAAAAAAATTATTTTTTTTTAAATGTAAGTATATAGGTATAAATTTTTTTCCACAAATATGATTTTTTTTAAACATATTTATTGTACATATAGGTATTATACCCAATAAATCAGATGTTGTTTATAATAAATATTTATTGATTTTTGAAACTACATATATATTTCTCGATATTATACCTATGTATCTACTTATGTATATGTCTATATTAGGTGTATCTATAATACCGTCACGCTTTATACGGTATAGATAGGTATAGGTTATAATTTTAATATAAATAACTATTGATGACGGTATAGTATAACACGCGTGACCATTTTCTACGATCGACCTTGCCCGTGGGTAGGTATATAACCTATAAGTACATACGGTGTGTGTGTGTGTGTGTGTGTGTACACGGCCTTGCATCGCGATCAGAAAAGCCGGGAGACACATGAGGTCGTAAAAAATAATCGTGATCTAGAAGCTGCTTCGTGACACGATTGTAGGTATACGTTATCTGTTTTTTTTTTTTTTTCTTTCTGTTTTTTTTACTATTATTTCATTTTAGTTTTTTTTCTTGAATTAACCTAAAAATGCGTCTTACTTTCTTGGAGTTACGTTGAAAACGTTGGATAATCAGAAAATGATAATAGATTGGCATTAGAAGTTTTATTTTATATTATTTTTTTCATTTTATTTATTCATTTTTTTTTTTTTTAAATTACTTTTTAACTAATTCATGTTTATAGGTATTCGATCCTTTTGCTGTATATAGAAAATGATTGAGTTAACCCTCCGTCAGCAAACTGTAGCTCTACTACCTCCGTCAGACAACTGGGTCTTTCAAATTTTCGAAGCTATAAAAGTGGTATAAAAAATCTGAAAAAAAAAATTAAATATACTCTTGAAGGTCTGAAAAACCTATTTCTACCGTTACATTAATCTGATTTTTGTTTTGGTTCTTTATACGTGTCTAAATTGAAGTAAAACTGTAATTCCGATTGTGCCCTAAAAGACCCAGATTGCTTACGGAGGGTCAAATATTATATGATCCATATTATCGGTTCTTTTTTGCAATTTTCTCGTTACGTAGATATAAAATTTCTATTATATATTATTCGCCAAATTTTAATAGGTCTGTATATAGGTTTATTTTTTTTTTGTTTTTGATTTTCGATTTATACGCGATTTGAGCCGTATAATAATAACAATTCTTAAATGTATTATTTGTATCAGGTAATCTTGTGAAATAGTATGACAATCCTGCCATGTCAATATGAAATTCATAAATTTACGACTCTCTGTTGAGCCGGAATTCGTACGAAATTTATTTATCATCGCATATATTGGTATATACCCATCTAAATATATACATATATATATATAGTATATATATATATCGAAGAACGATCGTGGCGTTACACAAATAAATGGCACGACTTCCCACGGAAATTCGAGAATTATTTATAACCCGAAAAAAAATCAAAAATAAAAATTCAAAAAAATAATATAATAATAACAATAATAAAATCAAAAATATATAAATGTCAGTATATCAATATATATACATATATACGAATATATATGTAGATATCTGAAAATTTCCATCAATTTATATGAATTTTTACTCACTTTTTTTTTTTTTCCATTCGGTTTATATCCGCATCGTTGCATTATCGCTGCTTATATATGTATACCTATGTACAGATACATACATAAATCTGATGAGAATATACGACTCGAGTGCAGTGATCGGTGAGGCAGGTTTATATATTTGATTTTCTTTTGTTTTTTTTTTTATATAATTCGAAAAGTCTAAATATCTCGTATATAAGTAGGGGTTATAGGGGGGCAAAACAGGTAGCTCGGTTTAATATGATAATTGGGTGCAAATATCATAATCATCTTCATTAGCTTCAGCACATGAACAATTTGATATATTTTCCGCACTTATAATTCTTTGTGTATAAATATATAAACGTCAAAAAATTGAAGTATAAGGGCGTTTTTAAGAAACTATAACGGTGCCCCTTTTCACCTCCAATTTCTATATATATATTTTTTGTCGATGTGCACGTTTTGTTCCCCTCTTCCCTCTATAACCCCACGCCATATCGCGATTGCAGTTTACCTTTTTAAACCCCTTTTCATCTATAATTTACGGTAAATTTTTCTTATTATACCCAACTTACTTGTAGAGGAATGGGGGAGAGGGGGGGCTAAGAACTTCTGACAGTGACTAATGCATTTGCCCATTTGGGGGTTGTACAACTCCTATACGCCCTTTTCTTCTTCTTCTTCTTCTTCTTCTTCCCTTTCTATCTATCTTCTTCCTTTCCCATCCCGTTCCCTTACCAGTTTATACCCCAACTAGAAGGGTGACAGCGTGACAGAATGGGGGGAGGGTGGTAGTAGTATTTACGCCAGTAACAACAACCAAACTGTCAACCCAAACCCCCCCCCCCCCCCAATCCAACTTGAGTTATTTCTCATCGTTTAAGGTTTGTCATTTTTACCATTCACTAATGCGCTTATTACGTATACACCTATACCTTTACCTTAGTTGATCCGAATATTAATAAACCACGGTTTATCAACCACATCGATACAAGTGTTTATATATGTGAAATAATTAGAGGCTAAAAGATTTTATTGAATTATATTTTTTTGTTAAAATTCATTGATGATTATAATCCGACTACTTAAGTAAGGAAGACCGGGGCAAAATGTGTCTATCTGAAAATTTTCAAAATAATTGGTCAGTTTGCCCCGGTCTTATACCTAATCTTAAAATTTAAATGAAATTTACAGCCATCATGATGCTGAACGTTTTATACCCGTTTCATGCTTTCAGACATTTATTATTATTTATTAGAGTTATTATTATTATTGTTATTATCATCACCGTGTGTGTAGTTAGTTACAGTTATTTTATGGATACATAACTACGGTACATACATACATATATATATATCTAGATGAAATTGAAATAAATTTTTGGTTTGTATTGGTTTATATCGATATCGAGCGAGTTCGCCATTGATATTAGATTAGTGGCAGAGATATGAACCCTGCAGGCGCGTATCTGTCGCTTTCGATCTGATATCTACATAGTACGAAGTGTACGATATGTATATATACCTATGTACAACTAGTCTGACGATATACACGGTCATAACCAATATACATATATATATATATATATATATATATATATATATATATATATATATTTTACGGAGTATATACACGTGTATATATGCTATATCTACATACCTTTCATGGTAGCGTATTATTCATTTGTTTAGTCTGTTCGTTTCTTTCGTTTTTTACTTGATTTTTTTTGTTTTTTTGTTTTTTTCTTTTACCTCTGCTGCTGTTGCGTGGGCATTGAACTCTGTAGACCCGGAATCGGCGATATTCATCGGTACCCTTGTACAACAGCGGAAGAATTATTGACCGCGAAGTAGGCACCAAGTGTATATGTATAATAATGATAATTTTTTTTTTTTTTTTTTTTTTTTCAAGTCGCTAGGTTATAGGCTGCAAAGTGTCTAGCTGCGATCTGCAGAAAAGGAAAAAATCTCAAAGATGTGAGAAAATCTCAAGGAATTTTTCTTTTTTTTTTTTTCTTTGTTCATTGGAGAAAGCATCTATTCGATAATTCGTTAAATTATTTACACATTTTGAATTTACAAGTATCTCGGTTAGGAATAATATGTAATAGAAAGTTTACATTCGCACGGATTTTTGTATAATTTTTATAAATTTTTTGAAAGTGTTTTTATTTATTTATTTATTTATTTTTTCATCAAATATAGGTACAGCGTTTTTTGATTTCCGGTATAATTACTAGGATGTAGAGACAGACTGGGTAGTGCAGTCTAGTCGGTGAAAAGTCGTATATACCCATCTACGCAAAAATGTTCAATTTCGGGCTTTTTTTTTTGCAGCTTTTTTTTTCTAAGGAATTTTAAATCGTCCAGTCACTGGATACATCCGGTTACGGATATATCCGAGTAATTAGAAATACTCCTCACCGAATTGGCATTATTTAAATCAAGTCTTTTAATTCACTGATTAAAATACTGGATTAAATCGATTGATTTTTCGTTTAAAATTACATATCTCGATGAGATTATAATTCGGTCCTTGAATGCAGATTACAATTTATTTTGAAGGTATTGAAAATTGAAATTTTGAAGATATTTCTTTTTTAGTATACGAAAAAAAAAAAAATTATTTTTTTTTTCATTCATTCAGATTCTCGACAATATTGCAGATATCGATAATCTTCGCAAAATATGTATATATATATTTTTTTTTTATTTTCTTGCTAATTTTTAATATTCCAATGAATTAAATTCGCGCTTGCGAAAACTGGCTAAGTTCTTCATATCTTTTCACTAAGAGGTTGAATTCTACCTATATACCTGTATATATATAAGTATATAGGTATATTATATAATATCTGCAGCGCGACTGAAAGGGATCATCTTAAGAATCGGCGACGACATTTTTTTTCATCCGTAATTGCAGCTCATTTATTTTTCTAATTATTCTTAAGAGTATAAGGCGGGTAGGTAGCTATATAAATATATAGCTGTAGTGGTAGGTATATAAATGACCAAGCAGGACATAAACTGTATAAGAAAAAAGAAAACCAAAATACAAGAAAAAAAATAATAATTATGAAAACTGGAAAATAATAGTAATTTTTTCTATATCTAGTATTTTGAACAACATAACGATCGCGTCATAGTAATACAGATAGGGTTAAAGAATATATAATAAAAATGAAAAAAAAAAAGAAATTATTTCTGTCTTCAAACCCGCATCGCATGACCATCGTGGTTTAGGTTTAGGGTTTAGGCTCAGATCACAAACCACATGTTAAAACGTAAATATATATCTCTATATACTTAAAACTTAAAAGTTTATATATATTATCATTGTCACATGTTTTTTTTATTTTTTTTTGTCACGTATGCACAACGCATCTTCTTACATATGAGATAACTAACTAACGCTTATGTAGACTGATGCAGTTTCACTTGTGCATATGTTTAAACCTTTTTTTTTTTAAACTCACGAAGGATATATGTATGTACATATACATATATACGTATATATATTTATAACAACTTGTATATTTTCAAATTCTTCTTTTTTTATATATATATTTTTTGTTTTCAGTCATCTTCCTAAGTAAGGGATGTACAACTATCATACAGTCTGTACCTATTCATATATTTTTTTGTTTTTTAAGAATCAAAAAAAATAAATGAAAAAATATCTGTACGTACACATATATATGAATATGTACTCAAAATCTTTGATATTCTTCTCTTTCCTTTTATATACATGGTAGATAGGTCTACGGGTATATATACATATATATCATTGCAAAGTATTTTCCGATTCGCCTTTTCCTTGTCTTAGGATTAATCACGTCCTTCGTCCCTTACACTTAGCCGTGAACTTACACAGTTAGAGCTGTCGCCAAATCTAGGCTATAAAATAAAACTTGACGCCTGGATGGTTTCCTACTTCTTCTGCAAAAGAAAAAAATCCTTTACGATAATATCTCCTTTTCCTCGGAGTCATGAGAAAATGAATTGACGAATTGATTTTGGATTAAATTTGTTAAAGTCTAATCCAATTTTTATGTCAAGAAGAATCGATGTAATTAGGATTTTTTTTTTGAATTTCTTAAATTATCATTTGGTTAATGTTTTTTTTTTATTTTTTATTTCTTTTGGATTTTTGAAATGGAATGAAAATTTTCATCTCTTTGTACGCTCTCTGCACCCGTCAGATTTCAGTTTGAACCGTTGCTGCAGTATACCGAAGGTTGCACAGGCAACGGGCGTCTACACAATGGAGTTTCGATGGCTGCGGGCGACGCCAAAGGACCTCGGCTCGAAAATGCACAATGCCAGTTCCCGTTTCAGACGCCATTTTATTCGAGACTGTAAAGAGCTTATTGCGCTTCGGCGCCCGACAACCTCCAGTAGACGGAAATAATAATTTTCACTACTGCACTCTATAGGCAATGAGAAATTTATATAATATCGTATTTCGCGTTTTAATCTAAACTCTCATAATTGAGAAGATCATTTTCGGATATCTTAATTAAATATTAGACATTTGTAGGGATTTTAGCGACTATATCCTTTAAACATCCTCGCATCTTACATCATGAAAAATGACATCGGTTAACTGTTGACTTCATTTCGGAGTCAGTTTTAGTCTAAACTGGTTTCGGCTTCGTAGGCTTACTCAATATTGATGCGATTCTAGCTTGGACTAGGATTATCAAAAAATATTTAATTTTCCATACATTTTCAAATTTCTAAAGTCGGTATAATGAAAAACACGAAAATTTGAATTTTCTAGAATTTTTTATAGCCAAACGAACTAACATTTTTGAGAACTTCTAGTCTACGCCAAACCTAAGTGTAAGGACTACGTCTACAAAAAATTAGAGATTGATCGGACTAATGATTAATCAGTTATTGAGGCAACAGTAAACCCATGTCATTTTTACAGAGCTTATACTTCGATCTATTATGGTAGCTACATCATGTGAGATGCGAGGGTCTTTAACGCCGAGATTTGTAGATAACATTACGTAGAATAACAACCTGAAACAGGATATCTGTATATTATGTACCTTAGTCTTTACAATCCCCGAAAAATGTGTCGAATTTTTGCATCGTTAGGCTTGAGTTACTTTCATTTATCGCCAAAAGATATGTTTCAACTTTTTTCTCGATATTTTTGTTTAATAAAATTTTTCTGATGAATGCTAAAATTTCTGTTATATTTAATTTTTTTTTTTGTTTTTTTTTTTGTTGTTTTTCTATTTTACAATTGGGAAAATTATTGAATTTTAGAATGAAATAAATCGTGTCTCATGGCTCTACGAATCAAAATGTTATATATCGTTGGAAATAGAATTAAAAAAAAAAAAAAAAAAAAAATTGTATGTAGTTGATCATACGTTTGCTATTTCCGCATACGAAACCGGACGGAAAGAGGAATGGCGAAAAAATATGGAGAAGCAATAAAAGTCACCTATGGAAATCTGTGATACTTGACAGTGGTAATGTACGGCGATGATGGATCATAACGAAAATTCATATTTATATTTACATGTAT
Organism: Macrophya annulata; assembly: GCA_963924015.1. Classification (NCBI taxonomy): domain Eukaryota; kingdom Metazoa; phylum Arthropoda; class Insecta; order Hymenoptera; family Tenthredinidae; genus Macrophya; species Macrophya annulata. The sequence goes on from OZ001258.1 coordinate 23,399,884, forward strand.
GTTATATATGTATATATATCTACCCAGCACTGTGTGATATATAGTAAACTTATTGAGAATCGATAAAATTCTAGCGTGATAACTGATAAGTAAAAACGACTAAACCAACTAAATCGGTTTGCCAAGCTCATATATGTATATATATTTTCGTTTATATTTAAATATACAGGAAATTTTCATTTCCTTATATATACATATATGGGGCATTCCAGCTATAATCGAGCGGCCATTGCCTCGACATTTTTTTTTTGTGATGTCAATTTTTTCTCAGGTACTTTTCGACAAAAAAAAGATATACTTATCCCTAAAAAAAAAAATTATTCATCATCCGGTTCCAGTTTATTACCTTTCAAAGCAGAAAAAAATTATTTTCTACCAGAGTGTATCCTCTGATTTTTCTCAAATAAATTCACTAAAAAGTACATTAAAAACCGCATCTTTTGGTGGCTATTTTTTGTCAAAAAGTACCTGAGAAAAAATTGACATCACAAAAAAAAAATATGTCGAGGCAATGGCCACTCGGTTACAGCTGGAATGCCTCATATATTATATGCGATGTAAAGGTATTGGATTATTTGAAACTATCCAACAAACGTTATATAGGTATACATTTTTTTTTTTTTAAATAAGCGGATGCAAATCGAAAAATGTAAGAAATTGAAAATCTGAAGTTCAAAGTTTTGTTGAAGATTTTATTTTTCATTGATCATTCGTATGTCCGGTACTTACCCCGCGTTTGTTATGTCTGCTACTATACGTCAGTGTTTGAGAAGTTTTACTTTAACTTTGAAACTGTACCTACCTACTGAACTTTATGAAACTTGTATTATTAATCAATTAATGAATTGATTAATTTTTCATATGTATACCGGCCTAAGGTACAGGGTGACGAATAAATGGTACGGGCGAAGTTTCAGGAAATATATATTAAAACGTGATTGACGAAGTTTTGGATTAATCAATTACGCACTAACGTCGTTAATAACATCCGTTTATAATCGTTGTAAACGCTATAATTTTGTACGCGTTAAGTATCGTGGGTTAAATTTCGGGTTTAAATGAAAATTAATTGTAGCTATATATACTATATGTAATATACATATATGTATATAATTTATCACGATGCAACCTGCGATGATTATTATAGATGTTGGTGATTTTTCATCATGAATTCTGTGTGAACTAGAATTAAATCCGGCCCGATTTATACCTATGAAAATATTTGTGAATTCTGTTTTTTTTTTTGTAGTATTTATCCGTTTTTTTAATCCATATTAACTATTCGAAGAGACAGAGAGAGAGAAAGATACGGAAATAAAAAAAATTGAAAATTCATATCTAAAAAAGTATTTGAACTAAAAATTTGAAATTATTTATTCAAGTTCTTATCAATTTGCTGCTAATAATAAAAACAAAAAAATTATCAAAAAAAAAAAATTGAAGTAGGTGAGGAACCGAGCATGTTTCACTTGGCAGAGAATACCTCATATATAATTAAGATTCTTTTTGTTTTTTTTTTTTTTATTTATACATATTTTTTTCTACTTTTTATTTCCCCATCTTTTCTTTATTTTTTTTTGCCTGATTTTTGGCAACTTTATCAGGATATGATATCTGCGGTGAACTATATACATATTGGGTATATATGAGTAGGTATGGGAGGGGGATAGAGATGGTGGTGTTCGCAAGCCGCGAGTCCATTACATCGATCTTCGGTATCTGACACGATAGCTGACGTGTCGAAGTGCAGTAGACACTCGCGAAAAGTAATTTGGTCAAATTACATGAAGCCAGAGAATACTAGGAAATGATATTTCAAAACTTCGTTTCTTATTTAACCCATACCCCCATTAATCGACATATAGCTTATACCTAATTGAAGGTCTCTGAGATGTTCGAGGAATAGTAATTGTAAAAACAGAATGAAATAAAAGAGATAAAAAAAAAAGTAAAAAAGAAGATTAAAGAACAGTTTAAAGACCACAATTTCTATACATATATCTAGTATCTATCCTTTCATTATTACTCCCGCTCATGAAACATACGTTTGTACAGACACACATTATTATGTCATATTCTTGTATTATACGACTATGATATAAGGTACTTTAACTTTGACAAAAGAACTTTTATGGCAATGTATGTGGTACATGATCCTACAAGTATGTATGGATTTATACTTTCCTTTTCTTTACTTTCTGTTTTTCCTGCGTCACTTTATAGTGTCATAAAAAATAAAAATATATATAAAAAATGAAAGTAAGATTACTCGGAAATTTATAAGTATCATAGTTAGGTCTTTGTAACGTCAAAATCACTTTTTAAGATTTGAATCGTTGTTTTAATGAAATTTGTAAATTTTGTTTCACATTTGAGATAAAAAGATGCTTTTACTATTTAGATAAGAATTTTTTTTTTTTTTTTTTCATTTCCGTAATAGGAGTTCAAAATTGAAACTTCGTTCAGTTTTACATCTTAAAACATAATACGAAAAATAAAAGATTGTAATTTTCGAAGTTTTTTTTGCATTAAAAAATTTCTTTCAATTTTTTCTTCTCATTATTATGTAATTATGTTATGTTATATATATACATAATTATATTTGATGTAAATATAATTACTGCTGTACAATGTGCAGATATTTAATAATATCTACGATTATACGTGTAGGTATAATATACCTATATAATTTTTTAACAATCTCTTTCGATCAACAACATCGTTCGTAAATATCGAAGGAATGATTTTCCATATAATCGAGATCGATACAAAAAAAAAAAAAACAAAATTCAGTTTTCATCTTTTACAAATTTGCTACACACCTCGCGGTTTGAATTGTAATTGTGTTGTACAGAAAGAAAAGGAAAGACTGAAAAAAGAAGAATCTTATCAAATTTTTTTTTTTTTTTTTTTTTTTTTTTTTTCTGTTACTTGTTTCTTTTACTTCATAGTTAGAAACCGTTTGAAACTTCAATCACGAGTTGAACTGGTACGACTGTTAGCGGTTTTGCCTTTATATGTGGTAATGAAAGTAATTTAAAGCTGTTTGTTAAAACGCAAGACAAGTTCGTGTGTTCAAATGGGTTTCGCGGCGCGAGTAATTACCCTTTACTTTACATATACGTATATATACATATATAAACATGTATTACTAAATAACTGTATACCTATAACTATAATATATCTATAAAACTTTTCAAACTTTGTACAAACTATTTCTAAATTTACTTATAATGTTCGTTTATTATTATTATTATTATATACCGTACACGCGAAAAAATTGCAACTTTTTTTCAGTTTTATATATCTGCATGATGTATGGATATTTTATTATCGTAGAATAACAAAAAAAAAATAATTTTTTTCAAATGATAAAAAAAAAAAAATTGTTCAAATTTTGGAATCCGATTTTTCTATTAATTAATGTTCACTACGTACCCTATACACTTGATTAACTTTTTGTGTTTTTCAACATTTTTTTTATAATCTTAATAAACTGTTGTCTAAATTTCTGTTTTTTATTTATCTATTTACAGCAACGTGTGGTGGAAGTTGTTGTAACTCAAAAATGGAACAACGAATTCGTAACCAGGCAAGGGATGATTTTCAAAATTTGATGCATCATCACAGCAGAAGTCTTCAAGGACTTCTAGCATCGACTGCAGACGCAATAAGGGGTGAGTCTATAAGCATTTTTATATATTCTTAAATTGCATGAAATTCTTTCTTCTCAAAGTGATCGAAAATTCATGAATATTCATCTGGATTAAAAAAAAAAAAAAAAAAAAAAAAAGAACGCGATTCATCGATAAATCACACCGATAATAATTCAAAAATTCTATCTTCTGACGTAAAATAAACTAAATGAAGAATGAAATTGACTTTTGTCACATTGCGCTGTGATAGGATTGAGTCCCAATTCTAATTCCTGCCCAACTTTCATGATATATCTTATCCCAACATAACATAAATTCATGAATAATTTCACTTGGATTAAAAAAAGTATTCGATTCGTCGATAAATCACACATCGTTAATAATTAAGGAAAATTCTATTTTTCATGATGTGAAAGAGTCCAAATAAATAATTGAATTGACTTTTGTCATATTGTAAGCAGTCGGTAAAGAGTCAGGTCTAAATAAGCCTGTATAGTGGTTATTGAAGGTATGCGTGTACCTTACACCTATATACTTTTTTTTTTTTCTTTTTACTTTTTATCAGTTCTCGTCTTTGAAGTATTGAGTAAACCCCTGAGGTTTTTCTACTTTCGCAGTCGACTGTACAATCAATCGCTTTAACCCCCGGGGGTGTTTAGCCCACATACATTACGGATTTACCGGCGTAAACTCTCCGGCGCAGGTGCCACCGGGAATGATTTAATGCCCTTTAAAACAAGAACGAGAATTCTACACCAGGTATATCTCCCACTACTGGAACACTGAGTTGTTCCTAGGCACAAACCTACGACGAAAAGTTTTGAAACTTCAGTAGGTATAAGTATCTATATACATTATACAACCAACTCAGAAAAGGGTCAAACTTCTTCTTCTTCTTCTTCTTTCCCTTCTTCTTCTTCTTCTTCTTCTTCTTCTTCCTCTTTGGGGAATTGCGAGCAGTGGTTCTGTCTCAATACTTTCTCTCGGCCAAAAAAGTACCTATGCAAATATATGTGTATGGTATATATATGTATATATATATATATATATAGAGAGAGAGAGAGAGAGAGAGAGAGAGAGATATTTCCGAAGAATGTCACGGTATGAAAATACCCGGGAATCTGACCCGAGCTATTATCGTATTCCAGACGAATCCGAGATCTTTTATATATATATATTTGTTTCTTTTTTCTTTTTTTTTTATCAAGATTTAGTTTCTCACGAGAGAAAAGAGAGAGAGAGAGAGAGAGAGAGAGAGAATCATGCCATGAATTCTAGCAGACGTTCGGGCGCCACCCAAATAGACTACCACTATATCATTTATAACACCTTGCGCAATGCAGTAAACAAGCTGGCCAGTAAAGGAAATTGTTCAGAGAAATTGGATATATATATATAATACGTGTGCACTTTAATACATGGCCTATATAGAGTTTTTCGAATTTTTACTTATAGCTAGCTGTGCAAAAGAAACTCATTCTTCCATTTTTTTTTTTTTTTTTTTTCTTTTTCGTGAAAAATTTTTGAATCATGGTCCAGTTACTAAATTATTAATCCAGTTATAAATTATTTAGTAAAATGAATTTTAGAGTAGAAAATAATGAGATTAAAATATAGTATATAGAGAAGGTTGGGGCATAAAATGGGCCTTGTGGCTCAAAAATATTGGGGGGCAAAAAGTAAAATGAGTGAAAAAAAAAATAAAGATGGAAAGCATTTTTTTTTTATTAAGGGGCCCATTCCCCTCCTCTCCAATATGGGTAAACGAGACAATGGTCATTTTTAGTGCTGCAGAGGTGAAAGGTCGGTTCGTTTTGCGGGATATGAAAGGCGATTATAAAAAGATGCTGCAATGGCCGTAGGTATACCGAATTACTGTAATGTGTGGGCTTCTACATTGGGTGAAAAACTTCATTTTTGTATATAAAATGATGATCTATTAGCGATAAATTTTAGTTATTATTTAAAACTATGAAAATATATGGGGCTGGGTTGCAGTTTACAATTTTAAAAGCTCCAAACAGTAAAAATTTCGAATTTTGAAAAAGTATTTTCCCAAAAGTCTGCATAGTCGATTGAAAAAAACTTGAAATCGAAAAACATCGAAGGTTAAAAATTCCGAAGTCTAAAGTTTCGAAAGGCCAAATCTCTGGAATTGAAAATTCGTGCCCGTTGATAAAATTTCTGAAAATTTTGATATGATAACGATTCGCAACTTTTCGAAAAAGTATTTTCCTGAAAGTCTGCATAGACGATTGAAAAAAAAATGTCAAATCTAAATTCTGAAGTCTAAAGTTTCGAAAGGCAAAATCTTCTTCATTTGAAATTCGTGCTCGTTGATAAAATTTCAGAAAATTTCAAATCGTCTGAAACGAATTCGTAACTGTGTACATACGTAACATAACTATATGTGCAATGTGCATCTATATATCTATTCTAACGTATAGTTTCGCGTGCCAACTAGAACGCGAGGACTTTCGAGTACAATTGGGTTATTATACAGAGTCTGCGAGAGATTCTTGGCTTTCTTCTGACGCTCTTGACGCTTTGGAGTCGAGACCGAGTGACCTGATTCTTAAAAGTGGTTTAAAAGTCAACCGCTCACCACTTGAATCACTTCCTAAACGTATATAGAAATTGAATGCCGAATTGAAGAAAAATTTTTCCAAGTACCTACCATTGCGCTTTTCTATATTACCAATATCCGATTTATCACAATCCTATATTTCCACTTACCAATCAATAGGTATTAGTTACTCGTTAACTCCAACCCTGGATAATCGGGATTATAATTATTTGATTTTGATTACCGCCAAAATCCGGATAATTTTAACAGTAATCTAGTTTTTTTCGATCCCATGCAAAGTCTGATTATCAAGGACCCTTTTTGAAAGGGTATTTTTCCCCGGAAGTCAACATAGTCGATTTAAAAAATTTCTAATTTAACAACACCGAGGTTCAAAATTTCGAAAGCTAAAGATCCGAGAGGTCAAAATTCCAAAACTTGAAATTCGTGCCTTAAATTTTTGGATTTTTAGACTTTCCGAGTTTTTAGCTGTCTGCATTCAATTTTAATATTCCGAATTTTAACGATTCTGAAAATTCGGAATCGTACGTACGGTACGTTTGAAATTCTGAACTTCAACCAGACCCTAAAACGAGAATTTTAAGATCAATAATCCCGCTATTAGGAGTTGAAACTTCTGGAAAAAAAATTTTGTTGCTTTTTTCTTTTTTAATTTTTCAAACAGTGCGAATGCGAGTTAATGAATTACATCAATCGTCTTGAGCAATGCGAGCAAAAGTTCTAAACAAATTCCTGAAATTCAGAAAATTAAAAATCTCCTGCAGATTTTTTTTTTTTTTTCTTTTTTTTTTTCAACCCCTGTTTCATACACTCGGCAATTAATTTTTCAAACAATCTCGACTACGTGGGGTAGGTAGGTAGATATCATGGTCAGTTAGAGTTTGAGGCTGAATTCGCGACTTTACTCGAGGGTAAATTATTCATTTTTCTTTATTGATTCTCAGTATTTTTAGTCTCTCTTCTTTCCTACATCGCAAACTCGCGATCTCGCTTTGGCTTCGGTTTGAGATTAATACCATTCGCTGTTCCCAGTCTCCTGCAGCTTTGAACCAATAAAACTAAGATGAATGAATTTTCTTTTAGGCTATGTGTTCTCTTTCTTTCTCTCTCTCTCTTTATCTCTTTATCTCTTTATCTCTTAACTTTTCGTTTTTTTTTTCTTCTTTCTTTCGATATTTTCCCATACTTACATACCATCGTCTAAAAACCACCCCTAATGCTTTTTCACGAGAAAACTTTCAGAATTGCAAAATACTTTTTTTATTTCTTTCTCTCTCTCTCTCTCTTTCTTTTTCTTTTTCCTCCGCATTGGACATTGAATTTATGAAAACGGTCTTCTACTTTTCGCAATTCAATTAAAGAATCAAAATTTTATAAAGTCTTAGGTTTTATGAATTCGTGTTTTTGTTAGCTTCTAATTATTCACAAAAGGCAATTTTCAGTATAGTAAGTTTAAAGTTACCGGGTGTTACCATGCGGTTAGCACAACATTAACTGAAAGGAATATTAATTTATTAGGAAATAAAATTTGTGTATATATTTAATCCTCGAATGAATAATATGAGTTATTAATTGAAAAATTGATACGTAAGTTGTTCGTACGTTTATTTTAATGATAAATGAACAGTCTTGGTACGTTTCGAAGCAATAGAATATATTCATTAAACCAAGAGCTCCCCGATACGATAAAAGAATAAACCCTGAAAAATTATTCGAGTATATATACGACGCCGTGGCGCCGTTACTTGGGCGTTGTGCCCTGGGACGTATATTTTTTTGCAATTAAAGTTCAACGATTCAGGGTTTATACATTTTTTTTTTTTTTCTTCATTTTCATTTAACTTTTATTTTATTTTATTTTATTTTACGTTTCTCTTCTCTTTCTTTCTTTTCTTTTTCCTATAAGAACAAGTTGGAAACCGACGAAGGTGAATTGGAATTAAATCTCAAAACTTTTGTTCGAAAAATTTTATGGAGCTGTATTATATTTTTACAGATTCAATTATCCCAGATTCATTTTCATCTCTTTTTCCAACGCGTTAGCAGACATTTTTTTTTTTTTTTTTGTTCCTCTGTCTTTCTTTCTTCCTTTTTATTTTTATTTTTTGACACACACACACATACCGTGTAAGTATTCATAATAAACTTACGTCGACTTGTTTCTCTACGTCTATACCCAGGAGGGGTAGCATTAATAGATGACCATGCTCTACTTAACGGACAAATGATGATTGCTCCACAGGAAGTTGTCGTTTCTAGGCTAGATTCATTTTCATCTTATATGGAGATCACCAACGCCTATAAGCAAATTCTCGTTTGCTATAATTCATCGCGATAAATATCACAAAATTACGTTATAACTATAATTTTATAATACGCTTCATACATAATCTCTCTCTTTTTTTTTTTATTCATTCATTCATTACAAACTCATTCGCAATCGGAGGAAAATTTTGGAATGGGATTTTTTTAATTTTTTTTTTTGTTTTAGTTTGTTTTTTAATAATTATCTTCTTATAGGTGGTTTAAAAAATCGATATCATATTGTTTGTACCGATTTTCGAAAAATATGCTGATTCCCATTGATGAAAAAAAAAAAAAAAAAAAAATTAAGGTTAACAGACGTTTTGCTATTTTTTTTTTTACTCCCCTGTTTTATCATAAAACGGTTGAAAAAAACTATTTAAGCAAAGATAATAAAAAAAAAAAAAACAAAAATCGAAAAATCGAAATAAAAAAAAGAAAATTCTGACACTTGTTCGATGCTGCCTAGTACAGAGATGCTGCACGTTGCCTTCTCGTTTGTTTTGATCACGATGCTATTTCAGTACATCCACTTCCAGTTTACCTATACCTACCTACGTGTATATATATATAAAGATGTTTCTCAACGTTTTCAAACGGTTCCGAGATTTCTCGCTTAGTCAGAAAGTCGTATCTTAACGTTCATTTCGATCTTCAGTCACTCTTTTCGTAGTCAGTACCTATACGGCAGCAAACGATTAACGCAACTGCGTGGGTGGCTTCGAAGAAACGGGAAATTGTTAGAGGAATGCGTGACTTTTATTTATTTATTTTTTTTTTTTAACATATATAATATATGTAGGTATATACATTTTTGTAATTCAATTCTGTTTCTTTTTTTTTTTTTTCTTATATATTATTTTTCTTCTTACTAACCTATGTACAGCCTGCGGCAATGTCTTTATGACTATTCTTGCGTAAAACATTTAAAAAAAAAATAAATAAATAAATATATGAAATGAAATGAAATAAAATACTTGGCGCCATCATACATATTCAATAAAAATGTTAATCAGATTTTAAGCATTCGTCAGAAAGTAAGCTTTTGACCCAAAGACCATAACTTTTGTTACTGTACCTATAATATGTTTTTGAAACTCTATTTTTTTCCGAGATTTGTTCTTTATTTTTTGTCATTTATCATCGATTTAATTAAGTGTTTTTTTTTTTTTTTTGTTTTGTTATTATATAACGTTAATTATTTACCATTATTATGTATACGTATGTACGTATGTACATACTTTTCGATTCTATATCCTACAGATTTTCGATTTTAAAACTTTGGGAATTCTGACCATAATCGATATTTTGTAGAATTTTTACAACCGAAAAGTTTTACGTGGAAAGTCATTGAGATAAATTTAATTATGGGATAAATTAATTGATCTTATTGTCTATTATTCGAGTTACAGAAATTTATAGTCTATACCTATATCAGTATGGTATTAGAATTTTCCACAATCCAATAAATTTAATTTACTAAAAAAATTGAATAAATTCATTTTTCATTTTTCAAAATCTGGTTTAATTCGTCTTATATCTATACAGAACTGACAAAACTGACTATACAGAATGAAAATGGAAAATCGAAAATTTAAAAGAAGTTTGAAATTTATCTTTAAATCTCTCTACAAAAATAAAAAAAAATAAATAAAAAATGAAATAAAATAAACACACAAAAAAAAAAAAACCGTATAAAAAAAGAAATGTAAAAGGAAAAAATTTTTGTCGTGAAATACCGCGTTGCTAACCACTGTGAGAAGAGATTCACAGAGTCCAATGCACGCAGTGGACGGATCTCGAAGCCGCGAAGCTGCAATCCGGTCTTGGGCCGTGGCTCGCGGCTCGCGGCATTTTGTCCCTGGGTTTGGTCGCCATATAAGGACCCGCGGGCTCATTCCTGCATTGATGAGGGCCCCGTATCTGGGCCCGTGCTACCAAAGATATTGCAACGCCCGTTTTCGTATATCGAAACGTTCGATGGTCCAAAAGTTGAAAGAGACCGACGAAATCTCTCACCGCATGGTAACTGGGGCCATGCACCGTTTCGTTCATCCCGGTGAAAAAGATAAAAATAAATAAATAAATAAATCGAAAGCATTTTCCGAATATTATACAGTTTTTGGTTTTTATTAATTTGATATATTTTTTTTTATCACAAATTAATCTGATATTAATATTGTCTTCTTTGCACACGGATTTTGCGCTCCAGTTATTTCAAATTCTATAATTAATTATTAGTTTGGTGTTAAAACTTGTACATGACTTTATATCCGCATATATTTCAAAGTTTAAATACATAATTACGAGATTTTGTAACGCATTTTCATGAGTAAATATCCGTACCTGTACCATAATATCCATATACATATATATCTATACCTATATATAGTTACAAATTATTTCACATCACGTTGCGAATCATGATTCGCTAAATTCCAGTCACGTAGGTATATCGTGCGTGTGTGTCCCCGGTAACCAAGCTTGTAATTAAATAGTTTGATTTTTATTTAAAAACCAAAATCACGATCATCACGACTTTGGATATTGAATTAACTACACAAAAATTAGATTAAAAATAAGATTATTAAATAATTTTCATTTCAAATATTTTCTATATCTTAATTGTTTCGATATAATCACGAAGTTGATTGATAATAAAAAAAAAAAAAAAAAAAAAAAAAAACAGTCTGGATTGAAATTTTTTTTTTTAAACTTAATGAATTCAGAGAGACAACGTATTAGCTACAGGGGTTCAAATTTCACTAACGGATACTGCCAAATTCAAACGAGTATAACGAAGCCAGAGTTTAGTTGAGAATTGCGGCCTACCACTACTGCCCGCAATGACATAATCGCAATTGTTAAACTAATTTCGTTAATTCGTCGAAATTGATTCTAATCGACCTAATTGGCCGAGTGAACGCTAGTACGCACGGTTCGCATAGTGGTTGGATTATTCCTCTGGGGCTTTATATTGCATCGCGTAACATAATTCGGTCATACAGTCAGCCAGAGTCTGATGCTGCAACTATTCGTTACAATAATTAATAAATAATATATACGTATAACAATTTTTTTACAACAATTATAACGTATAGTTATAATTCGAAAAATGATATTAATGAATATAATGTAAATAATTTACCAAAAATATTTTTTATTCATAAATTTAGATTTGGTATATATTATATACCTATGGTATGAATATATCAACAGGAAGTATATAGGTGCATAAAAATTAGGTTAAGATAAGATAAAAAGAGAAAAGAAATGTAAAAATTATCAACCTTTTATAATCAAATAACGATTATTGACAACTACTTGGTCTGCACGAATGGAGAAATTATATAAATTTTCATAGTCAAATTATGTAATGAAATTAACAAAAAAAAAAATAAATAAAAAAATTCATATATATCTTACGCAATACATAGATAAGTATATATAAAGTTATGACATAGAACGATCAATATTGTTTGCTTTTTATTATACGAATTTTTAAGATTTTATATTACGTAGGTATAATGTACAGTGAAACTTAACAATTCGTGTATTATTATATCATTCAGTGCAGGTATGTATGTATATACGTACTAAACACAAGATATATAATGTTTTCAGTCTATTGTAACGAATAACAAATTAACTATGTTGAGATTGTTATATTATAGGTATAGGTTTTCTTTCATTTTATTTTTTATTATACACTGGATGAAGCAAATGAGGCAAAAAACAAAAAAAAGAGCAAAAGGAGAGAAAGAAAAGATGTGAAAATGTATAAAAATAAAAAGAAAAGTGATAACAGTATAGGTACCCTACGTATGTATGTATGTACGTAGATGGATATATATATAGATGGGTACGGAAAATGAACGGAGAAAATCACGGCACGTTTTTCCCGGGGTTTGGTACGCGACGAAACTATCAATTCATCGAGTGACCAATCACAATGTTCGTATCGAAATGGTCCGACCAATCACAAGACGAGAAAACTACCTATGTGACGGTTGTTTCTAACGAACACGACGTGCAAACTTTGGAATGCGGTCGCCCTAACCAAACCTTTTCCTTTCCTTTTCGTTTTTTTTTTTTCTTTCTTTCTTCCTTTTCATTTTATATCAATACTTTTTATTCACTTTTTATATTCGCATACGAAACTATACATATGATGTGGATACAGGGATATATACATATATACAAGGACTGACACGTATGTACATACGTGAAGAAATACACCGGAAATCCAAAAAAGAATGAAACAAAAATCATAATTACGTATTCTGAGTTAAGACAGATAAAAGAATGATTATCTAGATACACATTTTTCATTTTAAATAAAACTCTGAACCTTTTTTGGATTCATGATTAAATTCTCAGCAATATTTTGAATTTACGGATTTTTTTTTTTTTTTTTCCTTTCTACAATTTTTTTTCCTTTGATGTATCTACTTCAAATTTTTGATTTTCGAGACTGGTCGATTCAGCAAAGATTCTTCCCAGGTCTGATATACAATGTTCATATACTACTAGCTCTGATATACGTATGATGTGTGTGAGGATGATGCAAACGACTTGGAAGACTTCCCATCCATTTACTAGTCACGCAAAAGATGAATACGAGATTGTAAGACGTTGCGACACTTGGCTATATGTATTATACCTATTTTATATCCATGTATATATTTACGTATATACATGTATTTATGTTAGTGTATAAGTTATTTACGATACCATACATGGTAGTTGGAAAGATTTTGCATCCGGAATTAATATACTCATAAACATATCCTATACCCATACGTGAACGTCGATTTATTTTATTTCCGCAATATGTTTCTTTAAAGAATCGCATTTCGCGATTTAGTTTATATATCTTCGATTATATCATAACGATTCAGGCTCAACAAAACACTCCTTACCGATCACTCATGAAACTCATATTTATTATGAAAAAAATCAAAAAACCGGTTGACTTGTGGGCCAACCCGAAAACTTCCCGCTGTGTTAAATACGTTACAATTAATTGATACTATTGGGTTTATAATAAATTATAGAAGGTTATAAGTAGAATTAGTTTTCCGTATACAAATCTTTCTTTTCTTCAATTTCTATTCTTCGAATAACTTTGAAACTACTCGACCGATCGATTCCAAAATCTAATCAGATCTAAGTCTTGATGAACCCTTTCGATCGCCGCAAGAATCATTCAAATCGGTTAATTCGTTCCAAAGGTATCGTATGGCAAAAAGAGACATTTTTGTCGTGCAATATCTTTTAAACCAATCGTTCGATTTTGGAGAATCTTACGGCGATCGAAAGGGCTATTCAAGAGCTAAGTCTGATCAAGTTTTGAGACTAATCGCACGAACAGTTTAGGAGTTATGCGCTAAAAACATGAGAAAAGATTGTTTTTCAATTTTTATTTCTCAAATAACTTTGAAACTACTTGACCGATCGACTTCAAAATCTAATCAGATCTAAGTCTTGATAAATACTTTCGATCGGCATAAAAACCATTCCAATCGGTCGATTCGTTCTAAAGATATCCTACGACAAAAATTTGTTTACACACACACAAACATACGGACGTCCATCCAAAAATAGTCAGAATAGTTTCCTAGGACCCCAAAATGTCGAGATGTGATGAAAACTCGATTTTCGAAAATCGGACCGAAACCAATAACTTCCCTTTTCCTATGAAAATTTTCAATTTTGATTGCGGTAAGTTAAAAAAAAAAAAAAAAAAAATGAAACTAATCTTTGCACGGATTAAAAATTTGACCATCTGTCGAGATTATATACGTTAAAAAATTGTTTAGCGATTGTGAGAAGTGGTTCCCACTGGATACTGTATCATATACTATAGAACGAACAGAAGTACTTAGACAGCTTTTACGTACCTAATATATTGATTAATTTTATACTGAGTTAATTTTTGAATTTTTTTAAACTATTCGATATTATTGCAGACCCGAAAAGGCTAATTCAAGTCTACGTTAATTCTCATTCCATCGATAATTTAAATCTCAAATTTTTTTTTTGGAACGTTAACGAAAAAAAACTTCTTTCGTTGCGGTTAGCTTGACTCATTCATTTTTTTCAAATTTAATGTTTAACCCTCAAGTTATTATACGACACTGATAGCAATCTAGGGAAAACTCTTGACGTAAAGTAAAGCGTGAATTGTGTTTAGACGATGAAGTTTAACCCTCCCAAAACATTCGTGTAAACCTAGTTTTCAAAATCTTACTGATTTCAATTGATTAAGAAAAATGATTTTGTCAATAATTTTAAATCACATAAAATAAATTGAAATTATTTTCATTGATTTCTAACAGAATTGGTAAAAAATTTTACGAAGATTTCATCATTTTCGCTGATATATTCGTACCTAAGCGTTAATCTCGGTCAGCAAATGTGGTCTTGGTTCTGTTCATCCCTTTGCTAGTTTCCGGCTCAATTAAGTGCTGTCGCAAATTCAACTGACAATGATAGCGTCTTTGGTTGGTAGGGGGTTCTGTACAACGTATACTATACTATATATATAAGGATGTATGTATGTATAGGTATGTATATATATATATATATATATATATATATATAGCTATAATGTAGATGTTGTTTGTACGTAGCGTATATGTAACTTGAATAATTTCAGACAGTCAGAAACAAGATACAATTCGCCTTGGTTTAATCCTGAGGCAATTGCGAATGAATTTTTATTGTCATGATTTATTTAGACGAAGGTTTTGGTATGGATCAGACGAGGTGCTTTATATAGGGTTTGAACTGATTGATCTTTAACTAATCCTCGAGCCAACAAATTTATTGTTATATATATATATTCACGTCAAAGCGTTGACCAATCAAAAAAAAAATTTTATTTATAGAATTATATAGTTTTTTCATGTATTATGTGGTATAAAGTCTCCTTGTATTAAAATTTAGCGTATATTACGACGTTGGACTAGTTTCTGAATTGACGAGTAAAAAAAAAATCATCGTTATAAAAAATTAAAAAACAAAAAAAAAAAAAATAAAAAAATTATTTGAAAAAAAAAAAAAAAAAAATGTATAATCGTTCGGGCGAAACGTGGCGGGGAAGGAAAAAGAGTTCAAGTATACCGACCTATTAATATAAGCTGACTAAGTAAACCAGCGCGTAAAAAAGTTGGGGTTTGGAGGAGTGAGAGAGAAAAAAAAAAAAAATGTGTAAAAAAATTTATATATAAAGAATAAAAAAAGCGGGAAAAAAATGGTGGAAAGAGTGCGAAAAGTGGATAATAAGTTGAAAAAAAATAAAAAAAATAAATAAAAGGATTTTTCGTGATTTTTTTTTTTTTTTTTGCAGTGTTATTTTTATTTTTATTTATTTCTTTTTGTTCATTACCACCATTTTCATTACGCGCGTTGAAAGTCCCTGGCGATCATGAGCCAGGTTTTGCAGCGGCGCCCCTAATTGCTACAATTACTTACCTGTCGCTGTGCAACGGGGTCTCGAAAATATTCTCGAGCTAGCCCCCGGTATCCGCACCTTTTATTCGTCTTCTTCTTCTTCTTCTTCTTCTTCGTCTTCTTCTTCTTCTTCTTCTTCGTCTTCTTCTTTAAGTCTCGCATTCTCTCGTCTCCTTTCACCGTCAAACATCTTACAATGTCGGGGTCTGAATATCCGAGAACCTGCAACAGCAAAAGCAAAAGCAAAAGCAAGAGCAAAAGTAAAAGCACAAGGCAAAAGCAAACCAGAGGCAGGGTAGAAAGAGAAAGAAAAAAAAAAAACCAAAAAAAAAAAAGGAAAAAAAAAGTATGTCGCCTTTTCTTTGGGGAACGAGCCGCCCCGCATTACGAAGCCCCATCACGTTAATATCTGTGGCCCTATGTACTATATACTATATGTATATATGTATATACTAAACAGCGTATATCATCCGTCAATTTAATTGAAACTGTTTTGCATGTCAGGCACGTGGCTTGTGGTTATATACGTATGTATGTATGTATGTACGTACTTAGGTACCTTAGTTATATAGTACGATAGGGAATTGTGTTTTACGGTTTAACATTGAATTGGTTTCCTTTTCGTTGATGATAGAGAAAGAGTAGACAGCTATGAAATAGTAAGCATAATAATTATTAATGCAGATACGATCACAGGAAAGAGTGAGACTGTGAAAATAATTGTCATCTTTTGAGTGGATATAGAATATTTTTAGAGTTATCTATAGGTATGAGGGAAAGTGGGGCCCACTTCTAATATGGCCCACATCAAAAATTAAAATTAATAAATAAATAAATTTGATATGATATTTTATTTTTATTTAAAATATGTATAATAATTATGACACTTTTTGATTTTATATCTCAAGTACTAATCCATTTAAAAATATTCTGCGTATATACGTTTGTTCAAAATTGAACGATCTACAAAAAAGGTATCTTGATCTTTTCTTATAAATCTCACTGTTTCCAAGTTATCATGTGATTATTAGCCACATGACTAACTTGGAAACGGTTAGATTTATCGAAATAGACCAAGATACCTTTTTTATAGAGCGTTTAATTCTGAACAAAAGTAGCTATACGGAATCTTGTTAAGTAGATCAGTTCTTGAGATATAAGAATCGAAAAATGCTACCACAGAACATTTCCCATGTATTTTAAATGGCAAAATTAAGAAAATAGTGACGATCGATCTCTAAATATTAATATTAAGGGTTCATATTTTAACAGGCATCTTATTTAACCTTACTGCAACTATTGAACGTGACGTATTATGAAAGAAAATTTTTTTGATTTATATTTTTTTTTTTTGAAACACCCGAATATACAATTTGATATTTTTTAAAATTTGAATTATTATTAAAATTGTATCCAAGTATAGGTGTACAAGATCAAGAGTTGGATAGATCGTATAACTACGATAAGTACGCTGGTATCAAGATATGTGGTCAATATTACGATATGGAATATACAGAAAAGCAATATGTCAAAGGCATATTGTACGTATATATCTATAGCTACGGTTCCGTAACTTTACGTCATACTAAGAGTGAATTGCCGGAATAAAAAAAAAAAGAAAAGAAATGAATAAATACAAAAAGAAAGAAAAAAAAAAATCGTCAAAGGAGATCCCCACTTTGTCGATATTTGTCGAACCTACCTAGTACTTTTATATACATATGTATATATACATACTTATTTCTGTATTCGTATGTATATAGGTATCGCACATTCACACTTATACAAAGATTTTTGCATATAGATAGATATGTACGCAGGATAAAGAGTACCTACCTACGTTAATACATGTATATTTAATCTGGAATGGTGTCTGTCACGTCAGAATGAATTCTACGTCGTAAGCCTTTACGTACGTAAGTATGTAACACATACCCTACTCAACTAGTCCCTACGGAACTGCGTTGTTTGTGTTTAACGGAAGTATCCCTCGCGGCGCGGTGGTAAAACGTCATTTTTGGTATGGTCACGACTTACAGAGGTGTCGTATCAGAGGGATGGGGACTCGCAAGTACAGAGGGAAAATATTCATCGATACAGTAATTGAACATTATTTTAATTTTTTTTTTTTTGAAACTAATTATTAAGTATACCATTTATTACAAAGTGTAACTACAATTATTACTCATAATCGTAACTGTTCAATCTTTGGGCCTGAAAAATGGGAAAAAAAAAAAAAAAAAAATAACAATTTGTTTGAACAGGATGTTACATGTTATAAATTTTCAAAAATCTGATTCTTTAGACTGAATAGACAATTTTGTCATAAATAAAGAGTCCAATAATTTCATCGACTGCATCTTAGCTATGGTATAGTATATAAAAAAAAAAAATCGACTATTTTTCATTTTCAAAGAGTAAGTTAAAAATATTGTTCCAAATTACGAAAAAAAAAACTGCTGTCAAAGTTTGAGCTTTTAATATTAATATTAAGAGGTGCCTCATCGCGATTTTCTATTTCCCGGTTAAATAACATGGGAAAATTTTTTTTTTAACTTTAGAATTTTATAACTCGTCAACGCATTAGTGTACCGATAAGACCAGAACATATTTTTGTAGTGAATTGAACGCTCTACAAAAAAGGTCTCTTGTTCTGCTTCCATAAATCTAGCTATTTCCAAGTTGGTGTATTGGTTATTAATGATAATTAATCATGACTAACTTGGAAACAGTTGGATTCATCGAAAAAGACCAAGAGACCTTTTTTGTAGAGCGTACAATTTTGAACAACACTACTCATGCAGAATCTTTCTAGGTAGATTAATTTTCGAGATATAAAAATCGAAAAGTTTCACAAGACCATTTCCCATGTTATTTAGATGGGGGGTAGAAAATCGCGATGAGGCACCTCTTAATATTAATATTAAGAGCTGAAACTTTGACAGCATTTTTTTTGCGTCATTTGCAACAATACTTTTGACTTACTCTTTGAAAATGAAAAATAGTCGATTTTGTTGAAGCGATCTAACATATACATAACGAATAAGTATTATTTGACTTTATTTGTACGTTTCTGGTTTTTAAAAAAATCATGAAGTCCGAAAGGTTTGTATATATATAACATTGAAGGGAGACCGTCGATAGAATCTTTTTTCGAGTCCTTATGAGAATTTATTAAGAACCAGTGCTTTGTATTACTTAAATCTAACTCGGGGCAGGACTTTCAAACGACTTCTTTTAAGCGATAAAAGTCCGGAGGTAAAGAGGATTAAATGCCAAAGGATTTTCCTGGTAGGTGTTTCGTTCGCCTGCCTCCTCACCCCCAGGAATTTTTTTTTTTCTTTTTTTTTTTTTTTATATGGTTAGCTTTCGGGTATTGGAATTTATTTAATTACGCACGATGAAAATTCAGGGAATAAAAATTGTCGGGGTAAAAGAAAAGAAAAAAAAAAATAATAAAATAATTGATATTCACCCTACTTTTGGTCAACTCGACTCATAATACGTATAACGTATAGTTGAAATTAATGGCCGACAATCACTTACTGAATATTTTTCTCTTTTTTTAATTTAATTACATTTTATTATCAAATCAATAATCACAATTTTTAATTTTGAAACAAATCAATCACTATAATAGCAAAAATATTACCGTTTATTATTCATTTTTCAAAAATATAATGTAAGTAGGTTAATACATAGAAGAAAACTGTGATCGTATAAATCGATGAAGAATTATTTAGTATACCAACCTATATAGAAAAGTGACGTAATTTATTCATATATTATAATTTGTAATTTGTAATTAGTTAATTACGAATTCGACCTGCAAACTGCAGTGGTTGAAATAATAAGCGAATCGGATTCATCGAATAAATTATTATATAGCTGCTCTACCTGCAATCGATTAAAATTTATTACTATACCTATACGTATGTATATGTTGTACATGTACAACATTCATGTACGATAGAATTGTGTAATGAAATAGCATCGCGGCAAATCACATCATTTCACTTGTACATTTTCCTCGTGTCGCTTCAACGTACCTACATACATACATGCGAATATGTTCGCTATACTGACTGATGATGCATTTTGATTAACAATCAATTTACAAGTCCCAGTATCGATCGATACCGTATTTCTACTAAATTGAGAAAATAACAGATATTATAGGAAAGGCTTTCAGGGAAATATTCTTTCCAAATACGATACAGGTTGAAGAGTTCTTTAATTGTGATTTTTTCCATAAAATATCATGTCTAAATGAATGTATTGAAAATTATTGAAATGGAAAGAAAGAAGGAATGAATGAAAATAAATTTATTATCTCGTATCATCATAGAGCTGCAAGAGTATAATAGCCTTGAAATATAGTAACTCGAAGCACGTGCTTTGACTATAATTGAATCTCATATATAGCAACAGTAGTATGAATCACATTAACTGCACCGACAACTCTACTCGTTATCAGTTGTCAGAGTAGCCATTCATATCAATAAAATATTCTTATTAGTATAATCAGGGGAATTGATCGTAAGATTATATCCAATAGATTATTATCTACATCTTCGTTACGTGCGGTTCAAGTATAGGTAAAAAAAAAAAAAAAATCGGAATAATTATGTTATGTGACTAAATGATGTAAAATGACTAGACTTTCAATATCAACTTTCAAGCAATTTATTGGAAAAATTTTTCAAGTGATAAAACAAGATATTGAATGTGATCCTTAAAATATTATAATTGGTTTTGTGTGTTTGGATGTAATCCTAAAATATTATGACTTGAAGTTTACATGTGCAAACGATTTAGAGACTTGACCTCAGAATTAGACCAGGTCGAGTTTATATCTAATGACTGTTGAATAATGAGGGTAAAATTTACCGATGATCCATGTAGGGTTAACCGCGATAAACTAGGTATTCGATATACAGTTAAAACAATGAAAGTTTGAATATCAGACAATTGATCGAGAGTGTGATATTGTATCTAACCATAGTAAAGTAACCGGTCATCGCGATACGGTTCATATATTAATCTGGGTTAAGGGTTCCGGTGCATTCTCGAAGCCTAGGATTATGAATTTTCCTAAGCCACTCGACCACCGGAGTGCCGGATTTTCTATATAATATTATATGCCTACTATCCTATCCAGATTATTATTCTCTCTCTTAGTCGGTTCACTCTCTCTCTCGTTCAACCTCCTCTTCCTGTTTCCGTAGATGATGTATGGATAACCACCCCTCATTTAATTAAGCCACCAGTGTTGCGCCCCTTAGGTGGCTTTATGCATGTAGGTATATGTATGTAGAATGTTACACCATCAGACCATCCCTTTTCATACTACGATATCCCACACCATGTTATTATCACAGTGCATATAATATAGCGAGAGCTCTAAGTACCATATGATCTCGATCAAACACGATTAGCGCTTTAGAATTTCCAGACTCTTTTTTTTTTTGTTTTTTTCAATATATTTGCGATTTTACACATCACTGACCATCGATCTTTACAGCGAAAGACATCGATCGAAAGATGTTAATTATACTTTCGTATAGTTATTGCATTTGAATTTTTATTGTACATACATTTAATTGCAAAATAAATCGTGGAATTTTGGTTTTTTGTGAGTTTCAGTTTTAAGGAAATAAAATCTTTAGGTATAGATTGTATTTAATTATACTACAGTCCATCGTAAGATTTATACAACGTTGTAAAAAAAATTAAAGTACACTAGAAAGTAGACTAATAAAATTGATTAAAATTTTGCTGAAGCTGGATACGACGAACTAAATTGAGATAATAGGATAATTTTAATCGGAATATGCTGAAGTTATCGGTAAAGATATTGAAAATAGAACAAGAAGCAATAGAACAAAAAAAAAAAAAAAAAAAGAATAGATCGAAATCTTGAAGAGGTAATTTAATCAAAGATAAATTACTTATACATATTTCATTAGGATCGAAAGATTTAAATCACGAAGTGTATATTCTGATGTTCAATTAATACGTAACTCGTGTACGAGTATGTAATTTAATTTTATTAATCTGAAAAAAGATAGTAAAGACGAAAAAAATGGGTTTAAATATCTTGAAACGATCCATAAGAAAGTTCAATTAATTTCCTGTTTATATGTAAAACGTCCATATAAGAATTATCTAAAAAAAAAAAGTCTTCGCTTCAAGAATACTTCCACTTTTTCTTTTTTTTTTTTTTTGTTAGAAAATTGAATAACCGATTGACCCGAAAATTGGCAACAGTAGTTATTACTTTATAGTGGCAAATATCAGTAAAGTATATGATACCTATACTGGGTTGAATATACAATTTGGCAATTGAATACATAATATATACATCGTTGAATAAATATTTGTTAAATTTTGAAATTTGAGCTAACTACAGTCACCTCGTTTATAGGGTATTTATAATCGAAATCGTTAGTTATTTGTAGCTATAGTTTATAGCTTATATGTATACATATATACCCAGTAATACTGATTTGATTTTGTTACGAATTAGCATAGTGATTAATGACCGTCAATTGTATACCACGCGGTGAGATTCGAAGTGTTAATTATTCGCCCCCCCTCCATCCCCCCCCCCAACGCGTTGCCCCTTCCATTTCGAATAATACGATCGGAAGTAACTTTGTACAAAAATGTGACTTCGGTATAAGTTAGGGGCTTAATTACTGTTGGTGAAACTCACGGTAATTATACACGACGTTTCAAGTCACACTAAATGCTTAATTTAGAAGTTAAAAAGTTTTACAGTAGCTAAACCAAAATCTTTGGGTGGATTTTAATTTATGGTAAATGGAATCAGACCCTCCGGGATAACTAGGTATACCTATATATACTTATATATGTATATATATGTATTAAGGTATGGGGGATGATGTGGAGTGAATTTCACGGTAACATGGCGACTGTCGTTCACTCTCAAGGGAATTTATACGTTATTACTATATATACAACGGTCGATAACTACTTCGTACTAATGTAACTTTTTATATATGATAATAAAATTATATATCCTTGTCTTTTAACGATCGATATCAATAATTTTATCCTAATTTCAAATCACGAATACAAAACAATGTCACAAAACCGTCATCAATCTTATTTACAAAGCAAATTGCGCTCTTCTAAGGGTACTATATATATATATATACGCAGTGATGTGTATACGTACATAAGTTATAAAAGAAAATTTTGCGAAATAAATAACGGAAAGAATTAATTAAATACCTAAATGGTAGTATTGGAGAGATGAAAGATCACGATGCTGCGTAGTCACCCATTTAGTTTATGAAATATATTATTTTTCGCGCTTCAGTTTATACCTTTGCATCACTCAGGTAATTTGGGTCGTGTATCTCTCTTTGAGCCTTTTGTGACATTATTCGAAGTTGGACACAAGCCCTTTTGGTTCCATCATTGATAATCTAATATCTCTCACCCCTATACGTCACTCTGAATAGATGATCACGAAGGAGGTTGTCGGTTCCTTCTTCTATCTCGCTCTTCCTAACGTGAACGTGTTAGTTCGATTTGTATGTGTGTATTTCCGTTGTTCGATACCTATACCCAGAGGGTTATATACCCTGTCCTCAAAATACCTTTGCGTCTATCACATTTTCATCCCATTCTCACCATCATTCGTTGAATTCTTATACCAGTCGTACGTTTTATTTATATTTAGGAGAACAAGAAAGAACCTCTTCTTTTATCAAGAGAATAGCTCTCAGCAGACCTCTCTCTGTACTGTAAAGCTGAGTTGTTCGTGACTATTTGGCTTTGATCCGCGAAATCCGAAATAAAATTGTAAGAATGCAACTTCATCGGTTATCTTTTTATACAACTGAAAGAAGCTAACGTATTTTTTCTTTTTTTTTTTTTTTTTTTTTTGCGCTTCCTATTTCGAAATGTTTTTCCCCTTTGTCTGAAATACAAATTCCTTCTATTCTATCCTGTAGGACGATAAAGGATAAATAAATATCAAATAAAAGATGAAAAGTAACGAAATAACTTTAACTTGACATATTTTCATCAGATATTTCTTTGGTTATTATTCGACAATATTTTTTTTTTTTTTTTTACAAAATCTAATCGATTCGTATATATATGGGAGAGGTGGGCAAAGAGGACCCATTAAAGAAGTAAGATTCCAAATGGAGATTTGTATCGATAGATCTTTTAATTTTGGTCGGAAATCGATAGTCTAATTGATGACGAGAGTTAAAAGCCCTTATTTCAAATGTCCGAAAGTTCCGGGCAAAGTGGGCTCGTCGATAATATTACTCGTACTTTTTTTAAATTCTTAAAAGTAGTAAATTTCTCTATTTACTTGCCTTATAAAAAAAAAAAAAAAACTCTGAACATCAAATCAAGTATACAGGGTGTCACAGAAAACATGCCGAGCCTTTCACACGGTGAATCTTGATCAGAAATGGGATCGAAATTTCCTCAGCCGTTTTTCTCCAAGATGCATAGATTTTCCGTTATAATCATTTCAATTCCAGCCAATGACGCGCGGCCTATGACCGGGCGTGTGTCGGTGTGCTTACCGCTTGGTTGTGTGTGCGTCTCCCACCCTTCCGGCACTTCTATCGTCACGGACAGTTCAGACTCGCACACAACCGAGCGAGTCATAGGCCGCGCGTCATTGGCTGGAATTGAAATGATTATAACCGAAGATCTATGCATCTTGGAGAAAAACGGCTGAGGAAATTTCGATCCCATTTCTGATCAAGATTCACCGTGTGAAAGGCTCGGCATGTTTTCTGTGACACCCTGTATATTATAAGAACTAGAAGAGAGGCGGACAAAGTAGGCGCCTCTGAAAATGTCTCGATCCTTGAAAAAAAAAATAAAAATACATTATAAATGACCATATCTTTGAAATTTTTAGCTAAAAATAATAGCCTGACTGTTGACAGACGTTGATATCTTTAGTTCAAATGTCCGATATAAATTGTATCTTTAAAATTTTCTGGGGGCCCACTTTACCCGCCTCTCCCCTAGTTTTTGTAATATACACTTAATTTAATGTTTCAAGTTTCTAAGGCAAGTAAATAAAAAAATTTATCACTTTTTAGAATTTCGAATGAATACGATAAATTTTTTATGGGGCCCACTTTGCCCGATAGGGCCCGTTTTGCCTGCCTCTCCCCTACCTAGATAAAAAAAAATTATTAAACAATATCAGAACTGATTGCACACGTCGTCGTTCTTCTTGCATCGAATCAGTATCATTGCCATTAGATCGAGCTCTATGATATAAAACTTAAACTTACTTTCTGTATAAATTTGGTATAGTGGAAAAAAAAAAAAAAAAATATAGGAATGAGATATAATAATAGTGTATTTTTATTTTTTATCTCTATAAATAAAAGCATCGTGATGTATACCTACTGCTGTCGGTGTTGTACTGGTATTTTTTTGCATAGTAAATTGCGCAAATTCTCTGCTCCCTACCCTCAACACGGTGTATGGTTTTTTTTTTTATTTTATCTTTTTTTTTAGGGGGCAGGGGGGGTGGGGAGCAGGTATTTGCATATCATTTGCAATTTGTAAATTGCACCACTTTAGCAGTCTTTTAAACGTGTTATATAGTTTTGCTTTATTATTTATCCTTCAACGTATATGGAGTATTTTAAAGTTAACTATCTAAGTAATTATCTGCAGTTGTGTTATAAGCTGCTTATTTTTTATTTGCTTTTTGTTTTTTTTTTTTTACACATATACTAGGTAATTTTATTCCTTCATAATTTCTTTTTTTTAAACACCTCTCCAATTTTTTTTTTTTTTTTTACTCGATTCATAAATCTCGTGTTCTGAATGAATTATATACATAGGTCACAAAAAAAGTTAATTGCAAAACTTTGGAAATACGCTGTCCTATTAAACTCCCATCGTTTTACTTTCTGCATGGTTGCAAATATTAGCAATTTTTAATATCTTTTTTGCGATATTATACATAGACGCAATTAGCAGTTACTAATTTACTTTTATCATAGTTTATACAATTTTATGAAGCGATTATCTTCCATTCGCAAATACATGTCTAAAAAAAAAAAAAAAAAAACTCAAGAAAAAAAAAGGAAAAAAAATCACCTAAAATCTGACTAACCCGGAGATATGGCTAATTGAAAAATGTAAATATAGGAACGATAAGATATCGTTTTTTTTTTTTTTTTTTTCTTTTTTTTACAATCTTGACAGTTGAAAAATTTGACTTTTTTTTTTTTATCCCTGCAAAATAATTTGTGGAATATTGAGCTAAATTTAGAGCATGGAAACTTTTATAGATATTATTAAAGTATATGATATAGAAAAAATGATATATGTAATGTAGATATATCTGACGTATTTATGTACATACATACAATACGTAAATATAAATTCATTATAATTCCTATCGCGTTGCATAGTAGTTGAGATTATACCTGGAGCGTGTTACTGGTTAAACATAGTTTGCTTATATATATTGAGCTTTCGTCAACGATACGAAGCCGTGTGAACGTCCCTGTTACTGATAAAGAACACGGTATAATCTAAACCTAAACACGTAGGATTGTGGCATATACAAAGAACGTTTCGCGCGTAGGTAGGTAGGTACGTATACCTATTTTATATCCATACGAGTCACGCAAACCGCGTTAATTCTAGCTTACTGAAACATTAACACGATAAAAAGTACCGATTATAATATGTTATTTAGATCCCAAAACGTATATATGTGTATAATATGCACGCACGATAACTGCGATACATTTAAAACACGATGACGATTGAACATGTGTAAATCAGGCAAAATGTAAAATGTGTGAATTTTTAAAAGTTCTGGTCAAAATATTCAGAAATTTCAACCAAATATCGATAAAAAAAAAAATAAATAAAAAATATATATAAAC
This sequence comes from Macrophya annulata, assembly GCA_963924015.1. NCBI lineage: Eukaryota > Metazoa > Arthropoda > Insecta > Hymenoptera > Tenthredinidae > Macrophya > Macrophya annulata. The sequence continues at coordinate 23,426,817 of OZ001258.1, forward strand.
GTTCTAATTGGTTCATTCAATTAAAAATGACCAGTGTGGGCAAGGGAAATGAATTTTTTTGTTCTCTCACCGGGACCGGGAAAATAAAGAACAGTCACGGTATTTTATTTCGATGTTTAAATTCGCATGATCGGATCAATGATAAATTGATGATTTAATTAAAAAATTAATTTTTGACGATTTTTTACCTGAAATTACTTTAGTACTTTACATTCGAAGTGCACATGTAGGTATATAAAAAATTTTGAATAGATATATATATATATACAAGCTGTTCAAAAGATTGGATTTTTTCGTCATTTCGGTTGAAGAAGAAACCAGCCCCTATTCCTTTTCTAAAAAACAAACAAAAATAAAATAAAAAAGACGAAAAAACGAGAAAAATGAAGAAACATATAGGAAACAAAAAATTGTGTTTGATCTTGAATTCATACGGTAGCCAGAGCGTTGGGTACACATACGTTACGTTACGTATACGTGCGTTGGTTGCATGATGTATATCACTCTTTTTGAGGGTGCATATTCGTCCGTATGCAACCTTTACCCCTCTTACCACACACGGTTCCTTTGTAAAGATTTAATCGGGAGCCTCTTCCGAGTTTCGAGTACGAGAGTAGGTACCTATACCTACCTACCTACCTACCTACCTACATACCTACCTACATACATACATACATACATACGTTATACGTATACTTCAAAAAAACAACCACTTCACAATTAATCCTGAAGAATCTGAAGTGGTGAGTTGGTACAGTCCTGGGTGGAACCAATCGTGTATGATGCTAGAACTTTCGAGCATGCTAATACTCACAGACCAGCATAGACAGACCCAAAGCGTTTTACAAGTACATACCATATCATACATATAGTGAAAACTGGACGATGCTTGAATAATTTTAATTAGCTATTGTATTGTTTATAAAATAACGGTTGTCATATGTTTCTTTTTATTTATTTTTTTCTACTTCGTTAAATAGCGAGAGTAAGATGAATTAGGATGAAGATGAGGATATATGTACCATCCCGCTTGCTTTCATGTATTTAGTTTCCAAATTTTACCTCATTCTTCAAACCCGAGAACATAAAAGTATTTATTTAGGTATAGCTGTTGGTTTATTGTTTCATCTGTCGCCCTACTCCCTATCTTTTCTTTTCCTTTTCCTTTTTTAAACCCATTTATCGAATTCATTTATTTTCACACGTTACGTAAGAAAGTGTGAACGTCGATTTTTATACAGTCTTGACAATAAGAATGACTATTTTTTTTTTTTTTCTTGTTTCTTTTAAGTTAAATCAACAGATTTAACGTTTGACGTTTAACAAAAAAGAATAAAAAAATCAAAAAAATATCATGAAAGTTAATAAAAATTCATTCGTTTGTTTTAAAAGTGGGTATACCCGTTTTACTATAGCTAGTTAAATATACGTGAAGATGGGCGCGTGTATAGCGTTGGTTATAAAGTTGGTAGGTATTCCTTGAGCACGTAATTCCGGTGTTTCGAGAGTGAAACTCGTAGTGAATTCCTTGGAGAACGAAGAGAAAGAAGAAGAAAAAGAAAAGAAAAGAACAGAAAAGAAAAGGAAAGGAAGGAAAAGAAAAAAAAGTTGTAGGATAAAATGGTAAAAGGGTGAGTAAAGATGAACGCGAAAAGTTTCCCTGGTTGAGTCAGAGCTAGCTGCTGTGAGGAGGTGAGTTTGACTGGTACAGAAATTACCTGAATAGTTTGTTATCGATTCCTACACTCGCGCGATTCTATGTATAGTAGACTGTGTCAAAAAAATCGACCATTTTTTTTTTTTGACCTTTTAATATTAATATTAAGAAGTTTATCATTGCAATTTTTTATTTCTCATTCATTTAACATACGGAAAAACGATTGCTTTTGTCTTTTGAATTTTATAACTTACGAACGGATCAACCTACTGGAATGATCAATACATATTCTTGTAGAGAATAAATTGCTCTACAAAAAAGGTGTTCAGTCGTTTTTCGATAAACCTACTGGTTCGAAAGTTATTCAAGGTCAAAGTTGAATTTACAATATGGTACAATAACTTTTGAACCAGTAGGTTTATCGAAAAATGACTGAACACCTTTTATGTGGAGAAATTCATTCTGTACAAGAATATGTATTGGTCATTTTACTACGGTAATCCGTTCGTGAGTTATAAAATTCAAAAGAAGCAAACAATCATTTTCTCATGTTAAATGAATGGGAAATAGAAAACAGGAAGTTCGAAGCAATGATTGTTAAGTAGACTAGTTAATCCAACTATAAAATTAAAATCTATAGATCGGAGAATAATTGAAAATTGGTAAAGAAAAAAAAAATTTCACGAAATATTTGTAACAGTTAAGAAGATAAAATCCGAAGAAAAGATAAAAAAAAAAAAAAAATAGAAGCTTTGGGAACAAATCACAGTCAATTACTGCTAAGGTCGTCGAAACGTCTAAGAAAAGGGTGGAAGACCCTAATTTCATCGTGGTTCAGTAGTAAATCTGTCAAATCGCGCGTAATACCATTGATCAAATAATTAAACGGGGTACGGGTTTCCTTCCGCCAAGCATAGATTTTTTTTTTTTTGATTTTTCCCCCTTTTCTCTTTTTCACTTTCATCGAATCCTATATAAGCTTCGAAACTTCTTTTTCTACACTTTAATTATTTACGATCGTTGTATAGATTGGAGAAATTATATTACTTATTGATTTACACAGATGCGTATTAGAAGAAATCGATACTTCGATTATAAATTATTCTCATCGTTATTCTCTGCACCGTGATTTACCACATAATGATATATATATCATTTGTCCGTAAACTTATAGTCCGATTAGCAATAATTATCATCATTAATAATAACAATAATAACAATTGCATGAAATCGCGCAGTCAGAGAGGAAGCAAAGTATGAAAGTAACTTCACGACTATGAATTCGGTGTAATTTATCAGGAATTTAACGAAAATTGACTTTTAAAAATTGCGTTAAGTATTTTTGAAACCATTTTTGGTTTTGTATATTAGTAAATTTTTCTTTATTTGTGGAGATTTACAGTTTTTTTTTTTTATTTTTATTTTTATTTTTTCAATTAAATTTCGAGTGATGTTGATTTATTGTCGAGATAATTTTTGCAAAAATGATTAACCCCCGAAAATCGCCCTAGGTGATTAGCTGCTCTGCCTCGGTTTCTGACTCGGAAGAATTAATACTAAATGCTAGCAACTCAAAGTGGAAGTTAAGCAGCTTAATGTGTAAACAGGACAACGGTGGTAGTGGTAAGCATTAAACTGTTTGTCTTGCACTAACTTGAACATACCTCTATCCACTTTGTGCTTTCCCTCTTACCACCTTGGCGCGCTTATCCCTTTTCTCTCCATCTTGAATCCTCTTCGTCCTCGGAATCCTGGTTCCCATTCCCATTCCCATTCCCATTCTCAGAGTTTACTCTTATATGTATATATGTATAGGTATGTATACCTATAGTCGAGCCCAGTCAAAATCATGGTTGAGTTAGCCGGAGGTGCAGAGGGTGGGGATTCCAGTGTACCCACTCTCAGCAGTTGCAATGTAGAAGGGGAAAACTCCTGTTAACCTAATTCACCCCAAAATTATGCCCCCGCGACGGTGTTTGAACTCTGAAGAACGGCTCGCTTCGTATTTGTTACGCCATGGTATAATTCAAAAAGGATTAACAACGCGGCTTCTCTCCGTGTGATAACCGCACGAATTACGTCAGACCATTTTCTCTTTTCTTTTTCTTTTTTTTAATATTTTTTTTTTAATTCTTATTAATCAAATATAATAATAAACACCTACACGTTAATACTGCAGGATAATCCGACGTTAATTGAATTATTTGAAAATTTATAGGATATGACTTCACCGTTAATTTATTGTGGTTATCAATTTTCATGCTGAATTTATTGAACTAGACTTATAGTCCGGGGGTTCCCATTATGCATTATAAATTTTTTGCCGTGTAATTATTCTGTTTTTTATTTTTGAAGTGAATAATTCTTTTACGACAACGGATAGGCGTTACTAACGGTCGTGTTAGCCGGACAAGAGAACGAAAGAATGGAAGAAGACAGACGGTCGCATATATGTATACCTTACTTATCTTACCTTGAGTCTTAAGTTCCAAAGTTCCGATTCTAAAGTCTAAAGTCTAAAGTCTAAAGTCTAAAGTCTAAAGTCTAAAGTCTTAAGTCTTAAGTCTAAAGTCTAAAGTCTAAAGTCTAAAGTCTAAAGTCTTAAGTCTAAAGTCTTAAGTCTAAAGTCTTAAGTCTTAAGTCTAAAGTCTTAAGTCTAAAGTCTTAAGTCTAAAGTCTTAAGTCTAAAGTCTAAAGTCTAAAGTCTTAAGTCTAAAGTCTAAAGTCTTAAGTCTAAAGTCTAAAGTCTAAAGTCTAAAGTCTAAAGTCTAAAGTCTAAAGTCTAAAGTCTAAAGTCTAAAGTCTAAAGTCTAAAGTCTAAAGTCTAAAGTCTAAAGTCTAAAGTCTAAAGTCTAAAGTCTAAAGTCTAAAGTCTAAAGTCTAAAGTCTAAAGTCTAAAGTCTAAAGTCTAAAGTCTAAAGTCTAAAGTCTAAAGTCTAAAGTCTAAAGTCTAAAGTCTAAAGTCTAAAGTCTAAAGTCTAAAGTCTAAAGTCTAAAGTCTAAAGTCTAAAGTCTAAAGTCTTAAGTCTAAAGTCTAAAGTCTAAAGTCTTAAGTCTAAAGTCTTAAGTCTTAAGTCTTAAGTCTAAAGTCTTAAGTCTAAAGTCTAAAGTCTTAAGTCTAAAGTCTAAAGTCTAAAGTCTTAAGTCTAAAGTCTAAAGTCTAAAGTCTAAAGTCTAAAGTCTAAAGTCTAAAGTCTTAAGTCTAAAGTCTTAAGTCTTAAGTCTTAAGTCTTAAGTCTAAAGTCTAAAGTCTTAAGTCTTAAGTCTTAAGTCTTAAGTCTAAAGTCTTAAGTCTTAAGTCTAAAGTCTAAAGTCTAAAGTCTTAAGTCTTAAGTCTTAAGTCTTAAGTCTTAAGTCTTAAGTCTAAAGTCTTAAGTCTTAAGTCTTAAGTCTTAAGTCTTAAGTCTTAAGTCTTAAGTCTTAAGTCTTAAGTCTTAAGTCTTAAGTCTTAAGTCTTAAGTCTTAAGTCTTAAGTCTTAAGTCTTAAGTCTTAAGTCTTAAGTCTTAAGTCTTAAGTCTTAAGTCTTAAGTCTTAAGTCTTAAGTCTTAAGTCTTAAGTCTTAAGTCTTAAGTCTTAAGTCTTAAGTCTTAAGTCTTAAGTCTTAAGTCTTAAGTCTTAAGTCTTAAGTCTTAAGTCTTAAGTCTTAAGTCTTAAGTCTTAAGTCTTAAGTCTTAAGTCTTAAGTCTTAAGTCTTAAGTCTTAAGTCTTAAGTCTTAAGTCTTAAGTCTTAAGTCTTAAGTCTTAAGTCTTAAGTCTTAAGTCTTAAGTCTTAAGTCTTAAGTCTTAAGTCTTAAGTCTTAAGTCTTAAGTCTTAAGTCTTAAGTCTTAAGTCTTAAGTCTTAAGTCTTAAGTCTTAAGTCTTAAGTCTTAAGTCTTAAGTCTTAAGTCTTAAGTCTTAAGTCTTAAGTCTTAAGTCTTAAGTCTTAAGTCTTAAGTCTTAAGTCTTAAGTCTTAAGTCTTAAGTCTTAAGTCTTAAGTCTTAAGTCTTAAGTCTTAAGTCTTAAGTCTTAAGTCTTAAGTCTTAAGTCTTAAGTCTTAAGTCTTAAGTCTTAAGTCTTAAGTCTTAAGTCTTAAGTCTTAAGTCTTAAGTCTTAAGTCTTAAGTCTTAAGTCTTAAGTCTTAAGTCTTAAGTCTTAAGTCTTAAGTCTTAAGTCTTAAGTCTTAAGTCTTAAGTCTTAAGTCTTAAGTCTTAAGTCTTAAGTCTTAAGTCTTAAGTCTTAAGTCTTAAGTCTTAAGTCTTAAGTCTTAAGTCTTAAGTCTTAAGTCTTAAGTCTTAAGTCTTAAGTCTTAAGTCTTAAGTCTTAAGTCTTAAGTCTTAAGTCTTAAGTCTTAAGTCTTAAGTCTTAAGTCTTAAGTCTTAAGTCTTAAGTCTTAAGTCTTAAGTCTTAAGTCTTAAGTCTTAAGTCTTAAGTCTTAAGTCTTAAGTCTTAAGTCTTAAGTCTTAAGTCTTAAGTCTTAAGTCTTAAGTCTTAAGTCTTAAGTCTTAAGTCTTAAGTCTTAAGTCTTAAGTCTTAAGTCTTAAGTCTTAAGTCTTAAGTCTTAAGTCTTAAGTCTTAAGTCTTAAGTCTTAAGTCTTAAGTCTTAAGTCTTAAGTCTTAAGTCTTAAGTCTTAAGTCTTAAGTCTTAAGTCTTAAGTCTTAAGTCTTAAGTCTTAAGTCTTAAGTCTTAAGTCTTAAGTCTTAAGTCTTAAGTCTTAAGTCTTAAGTCTTAAGTCTTAAGTCTTAAGTCTTAAGTCTTAAGTCTTAAGTCTTAAGTCTTAAGTCTTAAGTCTTAAGTCTTAAGTCTTAAGTCTTAAGTCTTAAGTCTTAAGTCTTAAGTCTTAAGTCTTAAGTCTTAAGTCTTAAGTCTTAAGTCTTAAGTCTTAAGTCTTAAGTCTTAAGTCTTAAGTCTTAAGTCTTAAGTCTTAAGTCTTAAGTCTTAAGTCTTAAGTCTTAAGTCTTAAGTCTTAAGTCTTAAGTCTTAAGTCTTAAGTCTTAAGTCTTAAGTCTTAAGTCTTAAGTCTTAAGTCTTAAGTCTTAAGTCTTAAGTCTTAAGTCTTAAGTCTTAAGTCTTAAGTCTTAAGTCTTAAGTCTTAAGTCTTAAGTCTTAAGTCTTAAGTCTTAAGTCTTAAGTCTTAAGTCTTAAGTCTTAAGTCTTAAGTCTTAAGTCTTAAGTCTTAAGTCTTAAGTCTTAAGTCTTAAGTCTTAAGTCTTAAGTCTTAAGTTCTAGGTTCTGGTCTAGGTTCTTAAGTCTTAAGTTCTCGGTTCCGGTCTAGGTTCTAAAGTCTTAGGTTTCAAGTCTTGAGTCCTAGGTTCTGGTCTAGGTTCTTAAGTCTTAGGTTTCAAGTCTTGAGTCCTAGGTTCTGGTCTAGGTTCTTAAGTCTTAGGTTTCAAGTCTTGAGTCCTAGGTTCTGGTCTAGGTTCTTAAGTCTTAGGTTTCAAGTCTTAGGTTCTCAAGTCTTAAATCTTAGGTCTAGGTTCTCAAGTCCCAAGTCTTAAGTCTTAGGTCCTAGGTTCTCAAGTCTTATGTTCTTAAGTCTTAAATTTTGAAGTCTCAAGTTCTCAAGTCTTGAGTTCTCAAGTTTTAAGTCTTAGGTCTTAGGTTCTTAAGTCTTAGGTTCTCAAGTCTTAGGTTTTCAAGTCTTAGGTTCTCAAGTCTTAAGTCTTATATCTTTAGTCTCAAGTTCTTAAGCCTTAAGTTCTTAAATCTCAAGTCTTAAGTCGTAAGTTCTTGAGTGCTCAAGTTCTCAAGACTTAGGTCCTAAGTTTGAAGTTATCATTTCTGATTTTCAGAAACCGCTTGTGGGATAACCTCCAATCGACTATCATTAACTTTTAGTTTTGTTACAATTCTTGATAAACGACAATTAGATTTTGACAATTAAAACCGACCTGGAATTTTTCGAAAATGCTGTTTTGTAATTCCTAGGTTGTATTTTATGAAATCTTTTGTTTCTTTTGTTAGGATATGGTTATTACAATAGACAAAGGGAATTTGAAATTTTTTTTTCAATTTTTTTTATGGCATTATAATTATTATGCACTTTGTTGATTCATACCTAGCCGATTATGGAGACTTTATAGCGAGTGAGGGAGCGAACAGTACGCGCGTCAATCGGATGACGTGATTGAGTTAATATGTTTGAAATTGATGAAACAATTAGCATTTTCATCGCGTTCCATTTCGCATTGTTAGTCCCACGTCGTACAATCTCAACTCCGGAAAACAATTGCATTTTAAAACGTTCAATAAAGAAATGTAACAATCGTTTATCCATCTACCTATTATATCTTACTTTTTTTCAATGCAAGAAAACTTGACCGATTTAGTATCACGTTATGATGCAATACGCGCCAGAGATTCATCCTCTGTAATTTTTTTTTTTTTTTTTTTTTTGGGAGGGTTTAAGTTGCGGATTTTAAGAGCTCTAAACGGTAAAAAATTCCGAATTTTAATATTACCGATTCACAGTTTTCAGAAAAATTTCAAATCGAAAAACTCCGAAGGATCAAGTTTCCAAAAGCGACAGATCCGAAATTTGAAATCCACTCATGAACCCTTGTGCCCTTCAATTAAATTGTCAGATTTTTGGATTTTCGGAATATATTTGAGCCGTCTACATTCCGATCTTTTCCAATATTAATCTTCCGAATTCGCAACGTTTCTGAAAATTCGAAATCGTCTCAAATGAATTCGTAATTTTCACTGTTCGAAACTTTAAAAATTCACAACTAATTCACCCCGGCCACAAATTTTTATTCACTTTTTTTTTTTGTCAATTTGTCAATTTGTTAATTCAACTATCTTTGAAATCATTCTTTTTCTTTCTCACTCGGCAAAACGAAACAAATTTCTTTGAATCACTCATTCGAACCTCGGTTCTAATTCCTTAAGTTTGCGTTCGGTGTAAAAAATCGTTTTAATTTTAATAATATACCTACCTAACCGTCTCTTTAACCCCCCCCCCCCCCCCCCCCCCCCCCATTTCCGCCCCATTTTATCTTCTCTGCAGCGCAGGTTATATATACCAAAGTGGTTTTAGTGTAATCAACAAACGGGTGGGGAAACTCGATTGATTGAGCCAATTAGCTAATTACAAATTACCTACTTCTCTTTATTTGTGTTATAGACCACGCGACTGGTAAAATTAAATGATGAAATACGATTGTTGAATTTTAAATGAAAAATTATATTTATTATTATCATTATTGTGACGATTTTCATTTTTAAACATTTGTCAACCCCTTAAATAATAAATTAGTTAAAAAAAAAAAAGCTTCGAGAATTTCTATCGAGAATTCTATAAATAAACGTTCAATTAACAGAATTAATTCAAGTTGACGCATAGCGTATATTAGTGCCTATATGTAGTCGGGCATTGACATTTACCAAGCGGTTATTTGCAGTGAAGACAGATGTGCTTGCGGCTATACGAAATTTACACGCCTGCAGTAGGTTACTGCCATATGCAATGTCGAATCTATATGATTAAACTTCTATTCATATATTCACATTTAATATCATAAATTTTTAACCCGATATTTACCGAAAATAATTAGTAAAAAAGAAATTTCGATTTCTTTTTATTTCAAATTTAATTTGCTTCAATTATTATTATTATTATTTTTTTTGTATATAATTAAGCGGGGGATCGACAATTCTGTTTTGTCTACATACATTTGGCGTGTTATCATAATGTGCGAAATTTTAATTTTAAATTTTTTACCTTATCAATTGCGTATTTTTTTATACAATAGATATAGTAGGTATAAAAATATATATGTATATATATATATATATATATATATATATATATATATATATATATATATATATATATATATATATATATATATATATATATATATATATATATATATATGTTGTTTTTTTTTTTTTTTTTTTTTTTAATTATACGAGATAATTTAACAAGTACTGAAGGGTGAAATACGATAAGATAATTTAACGTCCGGGTTTGTCGTTTAATCGTTTAGTTTTAAACCGTGTAGATAAACCTTGTGTATAGGGTGTCGTCGTAACGATCAACACGTATACCTATACCTATACACAACTTATACGACGAAAAATGAAGTCATCCTCCAGACTGCAGTATAAACCTTACAGGTCACTTATCTCAAACTGGAAATAAAATAGTGATAATATGTATACTATACATATATATATATATAATATTATATATTTACCTAACGCGTTACTCTATATAGTGTTACCATATATAGATAAGAATAAATCTGCGCATGCAATACTGTCATACCCTTGTCCTTAGTTTCTTTTTTCCTTCTCGAAATTTCGTTCATTCTCATATTCTTATTTCGAATTTTATTTTTGTAATTTTTTAAGTTTAGTTTTTTTTTTTGTTTGTAACATTTTCTTACGGATTAAACCGTTCGTTTCACATTCTTATTCAATTTCAGTCGTAGTTTTCGCGAATAATACGTGAGTAAAAATCAAAAAAGATGGTAAATTACAGATTTCTTAAAAGAATCAAATTTATTCGTTCGTTCATTTGACAGACGTAATTTTTTTTCAAATTTTTTTTCTGAACATTGAGAGACTATAAAAAATGTATAATTTACAACACTCGATAATCTGATGTCTTGATTATATGATAACTACTTAAGAATATATAGTCTAATGCGTGAAGTGCTGTAATGAATCTGTATAATTGCGAAAAATTCTCTTGGGATTTATTGATGTACAAGCTCTTATATTCAGTCGACCGAGAATCGCGAAAAATCTTCGATATTAATGATAATAATAATAATAATAATGATAATAATAATAATAATAATGATGATGATAATAATATGGCGAGTTATATTCGTTGGGTATTTCGGCTTAATTAAGAATCCTTGTTGAAGTCACGCTAGCTAGAGTCCGTGGGGCTCTTCGCTTTCTACCTGACTATATTCTCGAGGATGTGGGCGCCAAGTTTACATAGGTGCCAGACAACCATACCTACTTTATGATATGGGGGCCTCCTCTAGAGTTTTCGACCTAACGAAAAGCCAACTAAAGTCCAAAGCTGTTGTGTAACGGTACCGATCCCTTGCAGCATCTGCCTATCTAATCGTGTTTTGTGGCCAGATGATTATATGGGTGTATTATATACATATATATATATATATATATTTTTTTTTTTTCGTCTATTCATTCTAGCTCGGTGTTACAGACGTGGCAGCCGCTAATTGTTTCGAAAGAAAGAAAGAAAAAAAAAAAAAAAAAAATTTTTTTTCTTTAAAAAATGGTGTAAAAAAAAGTTTTAAAAATTCTCTTTGTATTTGTTTCTAAATAATTTTTTATTTATTATTCGTCAATGCAATCGACACATTTATTATTGATTTTTTTTTCTCCTGTTTCTCATATTTACTTTAATAGTATATTAGTCCCCCTTATTGTCCACACGTGCGTTTATACATTAGTTACATAGTTTCTTACTCATGCACCTGCCAGGATTGGTCAGACAAAAGCTTTCTTACTAGTCCGATGAAATCGAGACCTTTGCAGCTTATCGGTGAATATTTTAGATAAAAAAATATATGTCATATAATTCATAAACGGTAAAATTTTATGAACATAAAAAAAAAAAAAAACCAGAAAAAAATTGATTGAGTAGAATAAAAAGACTCTCCGTCAAAAATCGATAGAAAAAAGAATTCATAATCCATTTATCAAATCCGTATAAAATTTTTCTTTTAATTTTTCGAGATGGCGATAAGATCCCGCAATTACCTCATTTCTGAACTAACCATATTACCCTACTTTCCCATATACATAAATTTTCAAGAAAATTGTGTTAAAAAAAAAAGAGAGAAAAAATATCGTGGTAAGAAATAGGTAACAGCTGTATTAAAGAGGTGAGCATGAATCTCTCTCTACGTGTGTGTATAGAAAAAAAGTAAATACAGCGTACAACATAGCATGTATGTAGGTATATGTAACCTATAGTATATAGTAGGTAAGGTATGAACGTACTACCTTGTTCTCAGACGGGTGAAAATTTCAATTAATTTCTCAAGAGTTACACCAGTCAGAAACAGACGGTTACCGGGCGTCTAAGGAACAATCCTTCATAATAAACTGAGATGAAACCATACCCGAAAGAGTCTTTCTTTACACGGACCCTTTGCTGATGATGGTTTTTAGTGTTTTTATTTTTTTTTTATAAATACATGTGTACACACGGTTATGTAAGCTACGGCAAGGTGTATCGTGTGCAGTATGCGGTGTATACACATTGTACATGAAATACATACGTACTTTGCAATTTGGCACACCACAGGCTATAATAAGTCCAAATATAAACCAATGGCAGAATTTGAATTTCTACGATTTTTTAAACGAGCAAAAAATTATTATTATTATTATTATTATTTGTTCTTCTTCTTCTCTTTTTCATCATCTTTTCTCTTCCGTTTTTCGTATGTCAGCTCGTGGTCGTTAATTAACAGCCTTTCCAAACCACTCGAGTCACTTGGCCTAGTCCTCGAATGTTCAAAGAATAAAACACTTGTACCACTCGAGATAATGATTAGCAAGAAGAACGAACGTACGTTCAAAAAGCTCCACGCTTGAGGGTTGGATATTTCGTCACGTTCTGATCTATACGATCCGGTTTTTTTTATTTTTTGTTTTTATTTAGAAAGTCCCAGCTCCCTCCCCCGTTTTCAAAAAAAAAAACAAAAAAAAAAAATTCATACTTCAATCATTCTTTTCATTTAATATTTTCATTTATCGAATATAATAATCGGAGTTTCCGATTTCGATCTTTGATATTGAAAAATTTACGCGATTTATGATGATGCGATGTTGAATTGTTCATCAAAGGGAGGAAGGCTGGTGCTAGTAGGGTAACTGTCGAAGGCTAGTAGGTACGGGAGATAAAAAGTTCATGTTTTACGACTCTGGGGTAATCCAGGATACTTGGTGTTAATAAATTTTGTCGAGATCACAAATTCAACCATTGCAACGGGATCGGGCCTCTCACGACTCGCGTCGAGTCGAGTCGAGTCGCGTCGAGTCGCGTCGCGTCGCGACTCATCAATTATTTGAGTTTAACGAGTGGGACGAATTAGCCAACGCTAATGAGTGCGAGTGAGTTAAACTATATATCTTTTACGGTGCCAGCAACGTATACGTTAGAGGTGCGGCGCAGAGTTAGCCAAGCTTAATTGGTACAATAAAGATATCTACTACCAGGCGCTATACGGTATGCCAGGAACGGGGCGCAGTCCCATCATGACCCGTCCACGCTATTATACATACCTATAGTAGGTATACATATATAATCTATAGTATAGTAGGTATATAGTATATAGTATAGAATGGAATAGGGTATAGATTATGGTATATAGAGGACGCGCAGGTTCAACCTGGCTATAATATAACATAACCCTAGGGATTTGAAAATAAAATAAAAAAAAAAAAAAAAAAAAGAAAGGAAAAATCGCCGACAACTTCTGTCGAAATCATTATAGAAAGTCTCTCTTGGGATTTCATCGAATTCATTTCGGCGGTTTTTTTTTTCGCTCTTTTTTTTTTATACAAAACCAATTCAGGAATAAATCCAACGTTCAGTATTGTTTCTATTTTTTTTTTTGACGATGATAAAAAATTAGGTACATACATTTTTTGGGGAAAGTTTTTTTTTTTACATACATTGTACATACGTAAATTAGTCCGTTATATTTTGTCAAATTTTTTTTTTTTTTTTTAAATTTATATTTTCTTCCCATTTTCCATTTACTTCTTCGTTTCATTAGTTTCTTGTCAAACGTTTTTTTTTTTCGTTTTTTTTTTCAATTTTTTTTTTTTCTCTTTTACGGTAATTAAAAGGGTGACATCTATTGTGTGCGGCATGACAGAGAGTAAAATATATGGTTATACGATAATGTCTACCTACATAGATATATACATACATATATATGTATATAAACTCTTATATAGATGTGTTACACTAACCATAATAGAGAATGTATCAAGATGAGATGTAGCTGTCCGAATATAAATTTTAAGACAGACGTATATAAGTCTCTTGCTGCGGTCTATACTATCACAATGACGGAGAATTGTGGTGTTACAACGTATAGAATTTTTCTTTTTTTATTTCTTTTTTTTTGTATATATATGTTCTTATATATACGATCGTTTATTCCTATACTTTGACGACGAGTAGGACTACGACTACATCTACGATCGAGGATGGCCATTGTAAACCACGTGGTTAAAGATACTAGGTGTATATATCGTAAGAACGTTTGTACGACGACAACTGTAGCAGCAGACCTGAGTTTGTTGGTTAGTTTGCTTTGCTGCCGGGTTGTAAAGTAATAAAACATAGAAGAAGCCAAGCGAAAATAGACACCTTTAGAAAAATTCTACATATCCTGAGTGGTGATGCTGCAGAGAGAGAAAGAGAGAGAGAGAGAGAGAGTCAAGTCGTACGTGTGTCGCTGAGTGTCGTTTCGAATGAAGACACGTTTATTGCCTTCTCTCTTCTTGTTCTTATTCTTATTCTTATTCACTCATGCTCCTGCTTTATGTACTTACATGTGTATGCACTTGTCCATACTTTTATATAACTACCTATATATGTATACCCGAATATACAAATTTGTTAATATAATTCATTTACATTATACATATACGACTCAATCGTCTGGGAACGAAAAAAAAAATAGAAAGAGAAAAAGATGCGTTTATTCGAGTCATTATTACGGAAACAACGAGGACGAGGGTCATCTCGGAAACAGCGGTTCTCAAATGGGAGAAAAAAAAAACAAATAGTTGATGGACAAAAAAAAAAAACAGGAAAAAGAAGAAGAAGAAAATTATGATATTACAATTTTTTTTTTTTATTTCCTTTTTTTTTTTAATATGATTATGATACATGCGCACGTCAGGTGGTCTTAGCTGCCATAACGAAATGTTTTAGTGATTCGTGGTTTATTACATCTCAATTGCCCCATCGTTAATCAATTCTATTTATAGAAGCAAATTTACTATAATTTTAAGACTGAAAGATTGAAGGTGAAAAAATGAAAAAAGTAAATACTTTTTTTTCTTCTTATACACATCCAGTATAATTTATTGAGATTATTTTATACATACGTAAAGTATTTTTTAAAAATAGTTTTCAGGTGTGTGGAATTTTTTATTTACACAGTAAAAATTAAACCTTTATCAAAATCCAGTTCTTTTATTTTTTAGTTTATGTTATCCAAAATGTCAATTTTTTTTTTAATCAAAATTCGCCAAATTTTACTTCTCAGTTTGTATGTCGGTTCGTATCAGTCTCAGGCTTCCGGTACGGTACGTCGCGTCGCATCGCATCGCATCGCAAATCGAAAGATGCTTAAAGCTACGCGAAGAATCTACGGACTGTCCTTTCAAGGAACGTGCGTTGTAGAACGGTGCAATTTCAGAGTGAAGTTGCACAGAGAACAAATTCAACAGTACATAGCTATACGTACATAACATACATACGTACATTTACATAAACGAAAGTAAAACAAAAAAAAAAAAAAAACAAAAAGAAAAATTAAGTGAAATGGTTTTGTAGAATTAAATTAGATGCGCGATGAAGAACTAGGCGGAGCAAACGAACGAACGAACAAGCTGTAAGCGTACAAGAATTCCTATGGAAAGAAGAAACAGCATGACCTAGAGGCACAGGAATTCAAACTTCTCCTTCTTTTATTCTACGCAATCTTTTGGGCTGATCTCGCGGAGGCCTTCGCTCTCACCGCGGCGTTTCTTCTTCTTATTCTCCTTCTTTCCGAATTCGATGCTTCTTATTCTTTCAGCCTTTGAGAGTCATCGCTGCTTAGACGCTCGGTCTGGGAGGTCCAGAAATATACTTTGCTTGGCCCTTCTTCTTCTTCTTCTTCTTCTTCTTCTTCTTCTTCTTCTTCTTCTTCTTCTTCTTCTTCTTCTTCTTCTTCTTCTTCTTCTTCTTCTTCTTCTTCTTCTTCTTCTTCTTCTTCTTCACGCCGCGGGTTAGGTTAGCGGTTACTTGATGCTTAGCTCTGTGCTTTAACCGCATACAATCGTTGCTTGAGGCACACTCTCGCGGCCCACATGCACCGAACGCCAAACTCTAAACGCTGAATGTATCACGCGTTGAAGTAGGTACGTTTCTATGCACAATATGTATGTATATATGTATGTATGTACATGCAGTGCGCACAAAGTCGAGAATTATCCGAAAGGGGATGAATTTAAAAAAAATTATACATACATGTAAATTTTCTCGCAGCTCTTTGATACGGGATTTAAAAAATATACATTTAGGTACTACCTCGATATAAATATAAGTATAGAATACCTAAGGTTTATTTCTTCAGTCGCTATTAGGTATACATGTGAGTAAAAAATTTTGAATAACATTTTTAGACAGTTTATGTTTTTTTTTTTTTTTTTTTTTTTCTCTTAGAGGGTAAAATGGAGGGTAAAATTTCGTGTTAAACTAGCCATCCCTATTTAGCACGTTATTTTCATTGAATGAGTAAATTTAATACATTTTATTAAATCTCAAATGTAAAGAGAAAATTTTGAGACTGAGAAAAAAATTTTAATCGTATATTCTCGTGCAGTGTTTAATAATTTTGAAATTTGATCACGTTTTTGTATACAACATTCCGAAATGCAAACGTGGCGTAGATTATGTTTGCAACAAAATTCAAAGGGATGTCGATTTTGGAAATCGCCAAATATGCTTTTTGAATGGGTTTTTATTTAACTTTGTATTAAGTTGACGTAAAAATGGATCATTATAAAAATTTTGTGTTATCATTGTACGTTTTTTTTTTTTTCTTATGGTGATGCTTTATTTTTCATTCTTCACTCGTTTTTTTTTTTTTTTTTTTTTTTTGACGATCTGATGGACAAATTTTCTTTTATAAAAAATTCCGGGTTTCGTATTTCGAGATAATTTCACTTCGTTTTATGGTATCTCATGCTCTGTTTGTTTGAATGACGGTAGGTTTTTTTTTTTTCATATACCTATATATCTTTTTTTTATTATTTTTTTATTTTTGAAGGAATAAACGTGCGGTGCACCGCAACTGAAATACGAGGTACTAAACGGACAGATTCCTCACAAATACCACGCTACGAATTTTCATTGTTATTTTACCCGCATGCGATTCGTAAGTGTCACTAGAGAATTTCCTAATATAAATTCATCCCGGCTAATGAAATAAGCCGTTGATCTTTACCGTATATAGATCTATGTAACGTTAAGTCGTGGGTTGACGACACATTTTCACGAAAGAAAAAAAATATATAATATAGCAAAAGAATTTTTTTTTTTTTTGTCTTTTGAAAAATACAAGTTATAACAATACGTAAAAGGAGAGAAAAGCTTGTTAGCGTTCTCTGTCTTTTTTAATTCATTTTTTTTCTTTTTTCTAAGTTAACTTTATATTTCTGAATTATTGATACCGGAAACTGCGATTTTAAAGATGTGTAATTTTAATGAAAAAACCAAAAAAAAGAAAGAGGAAGAAACTAATAAAATTAACGGGAAATTAAACTCTACACAAATTATAATTACTAGCATTACACGTAATAAATTTTTATTATTACTAGACAGACTAAAAATTAAGCACAATTAATATTTTCGGGTGTGTAATCGTTTAGCTTGGATTACACTACTCTGGCACACTGCTCTCTCACATCCCTCTAAACGCTATACTATACTACTACTAGCCTGTCGTCTGAACTATGAAAAAAACTAGCTACTACTAGATTAATGGCTCTGCAGGCCCGTGAGGCTTAAAAAAAGAGTCATATAATAAGTTTTGTATCGTGAGTCGCGTTGAAAGCTGCATTTATTGTTAGCTTCTTTAAGGGGGTACTTCAGTGAAATTTTGATAAAAACTATTCTCTCTTCTTTCCAAAACTATACTCAAAAAAAAAAAAAAAAATCATTCTTATCAAAATTTCAATTAGAGGTTGCAAAAAAAAAAAAAAATTAAAATAATTAATTTATGAATTACAGACTAAGTTTACTTGATTTATAAATAATGTTAACCTGATCGTTATTAAAATAATTTCGTTTGAAACGGTATTTTAGTTTTTTTATTTTTTATTTTGTTGGTATAGAAAATTCGTAAAAGTATGTAAACACGTTTTTTTTTTTATCATTTTTCTTGAAAATAATACTTGCTACCGCTTATTGTAATATTTTGGATATTTTGAATATCAATTTCCGGTTCCGGATTTGCCGATATAACTTACTACTCACTGCCAACTCTCAAACTTTTGCCCACGTTGATTTTTAGCCCACGTATATTACACACACGTGTAGGTGATCTATGATATAAATATTGCAAACGTATAATGTACAAGGATATGTGTGGGATTTGCGATAAACGGTTTCATCCTAATTTCGTACGAACTTTTTAAAAACGATCATTCGTTAAATACGAATAAGCGTAGCTGTCCCATATACGGATGGACATTCGTTTAGAATAAATAATTAATTACAACGGACGGCATTTGCCTTGTCATTTTCACGATCATAACTAATAGAAATTCCCGCAAATATAAAAACCCTCCGCAAATTTCATACACGTGAATATACGACCAACGAATATACGTCCGGTTATGATGCGTGGGTTTCCTTACAATAACATTACTTACAATTCAACACCAAAGATTCGATGTTATTTTTAAGATATCTGATTATTATAATTGAATTTTTATTACAGAAAATTTTTGCGAAAATTTTATTTGTTTGAAATATTTTTTTCTAGATATAAATAATCTCGATTTTAGGTAATATATTTATCTGTTGTTATTTTTTGCTTTCATCGGATTCTCACTTATTCATGAATATGTAGATAGGTAGGTTATATATATACATATTGTGATCGAATACTTGCTTTTGAAAAGATGACGTTTTCTAAACCGTAGAAAACTAACGAACACATTTTTATTATTATTATTATTATTATTATTTTTTTTTTCTAAATCAATCTTATTGTCCGAGAGAAAGGGCGATGAATCTCTTTCGCTCATATTATCTCCTCATCGGAAAATTTATGTTAATAAATGGTAATCAATTACCAGCTGTACATATTATAATATAAAAGTGCTTGAATAAATTAAATGAAAAAAATATATATATATATATATATATATATATATATATATATATATATATATATATATATATATATATATATATATATATATATATATATATATATATATATATATATATATATATATATATATATATATATATATATATATATATATATATATATATATATATATATATATATATATATATATATATATATATATATATATATATATATATATATATATATATATATATATATATATATATATATATATATATATATATAAATATATATCCATATAGCTGTTGAAAAATTGATTTTTAATTAGCTATTTATTCAGAGTTTGAACAAAAAATAAATAAATAAAGAAATGGTGATACTATAAGCGTTGTGAAGATTATTAAGTAGGTAGGTATATTATGTGGGTGTATTTAATTTTACTTTCAAGATATCGAAATATTGACTATACACCTATACCTATGTATGTATATACGTATGTATGTAAAGGCTGTTAAGATTTGTATCCAATTATAATTTAAAAAATTTCAACATCTACAAAGATCAAAGAAGTTCCGCGGATATTAAGACACGTGTAATAATTTGACCATGGACCAAAGTCCACTTAGTGCCTTTTTACTTTAATAAAAAAAAAATTACCGATTACTCTTTCTGACCGTATGAAAAAAAAAAAAAAAAAAAAAAAAAAAAAAAAGAATTTCTAGTAAATGATATTCGAGATATAATGTTAATAATATAAACAGTAAAATGTTTCCCAATTTTGAAAGACCATTAGTAACGGCTACAGGAAGTGACCATTGCCAAAGATTTCTGTTTACCTTCCTCATCGCATCGCATCATTTCCATTTTTTATTCTCACATAGATCGCAGTTTCATCTTAAACACTGAATTTATAGTTGTTTAACGTATATCAGAATTTACTATTATCTAATTCTAATTAGTGCAATTCAAGTCTTATAATCTCATCCTCGTATATGTTCTCCTACGTAATTATATTATTCGAAATCAATATCTATACTGTGGCTATTACAGCTTAGTGACCAAATTAAAGCCGTGGCTCATCTGGTATGAAATTTTCACTGAAATATATCAACGAATTTTAAGAAAAGTTTATTTTTACAGTTCACAGAAATAATTATAATAATAATATAGTTTATTCAATTCGAATTCGATTGATTTTACCTTATGGTGATTAGGATTAGACTGCGATTTATTGATCTGATTTATTTTCATCCTTTAAATTTGGTTTAATCGAATTGGTAGTGATTTTTAATCTCACTATTTCGCGAGAGCTTTCCATCACCCGAAATCGTTGTGCGTGTAGGGAATTGAAAACACAAAAATTGCGTGCGTCTTCGGGGTTGGTGGGAATTAGAATTGGGTAAAAGCTTACCCTCCTCCTCCACTCCGATCTCTTTCCTGGACGAGAGAACACTTTACTGATTTTAATCATCGCCGGTACCTACATTTTACAAAAATTTTTTTCTCCGAAATTTTTGACCCCGTGACAAATAAGATAAAGTACATACATGTCGCTGAGTTTTCTCGTCACATTTACGATCACAAGTGCAAAAAACATCTCTCACCTTCTATAAATATAAAGCCATTATAAAATTCAGGCAATTTTGTGAAACGAGAAATTTTTTGAAAAGGATGTTTTTATATTCTCATTTTTTTTTTTTTTTTTGTTCTTTTTTTTCTCCTCTCGGAGTTCGTTTTGCGTTACACTTTTGCCAAAAATGTGAAAAAAAAAAAATCTGACAAATTTATTTACCGATCAGTTACTACGTACACATATCTTGTTCGGTTCAACTAGCGCACGCAAGGGAATAAAGTTCGTTCAACTTATCTCGTCTGTACGTAATTCACAAGCTTCGTTCTGAACATTTGGTCGTATGCTATTTTTACGCGGTTGCGTAGGCGTAAATTGGACACTGCGAGTTTCTCTATATACTCGCAACGTGAGGTTCGCACTTTACTTTTCAAATAGCTAAACTGATTAGGCATTACTCGTATATACCTACAAACATATAGTTGCATAAAAAATTTTTAACTTCAATGCAAAAAAATTTCCAACCAAATTTTATAGTCAAAGAAATTTCATACGATCTGATATTGTCTAAGTCATACAAAAAAAAAAAAAAAACTCTAAATACCAAAAAATCAAAGCACTTATCCTACTTCGAACTCAAAATTTATGTTCCAGTCTTGGATTTTTCTTCTTCCAAAGATGAGAAGGTACGGTTTTATTTTAACTCATTGAATAGTACAAATTACTCAATTAACTGCTTAGCTAAATAAGAGGAGGAAAAAATAGTCCGGCTAAGTAGGGAACGTGAAGTCTAGTGAGTAAACCACATCCAGAATCCCACGAATAATTAATTTGGCGTTGGGTTTCGAAGACCCAGAGACCCAGACCATGCGACTCGGCGGTGCATAATGGCCTGGAGAGAGTACCAGTGCAGTTACGGTGTCAATGCTCTCTTGAGCGTGTATATTTTCCCAGGATGCATCGCGCGAGGTTCTCCGCCCTGTCTCGCGAGGTTGAGGTCAATTTATCGACAGCGCAAAATTGTTTTAACTTCGGATTGATTAGCTAGTTGACTTTTGTATACTACTTTATTATGGATGGATGGATGGATGGATGGATGGATTTATCGGAGCTATTCGCTGTTGTAAATTACCTCGGGACGTTTAAGTTTGAGAAGAAAGAAAAGAAAGAAATATTACAAAGCTACGTGACTTCTCTCAAAAATGAGTCTTTAAACGCTACTCGAGAATCTTTTCTTATCAGATGACCTGGGTTCTTAATCCTGCATTTCCGACCTCTGATCAAGATAAGGATATCCCACGCCCGAGTGGTGTTGCTCTCCACATCGCGTAGGCTCTGTGGTTTCAACAAAATTATCCTAAGGATTGAAAGATTGCTGAAAATCCGTGACTGAGATCTTCTAATGCGGTTCATAATCCCACTAAAGTCGTATTATACGTACGCTCTGCAGCCAAATGTCGAGTATGAGAAATACGGTTTCACTTGTATGTGCAGTGTGCAGAATATATATATATACCCACGTGCACTCTACTGTGCATTTTATTACCAAGCAAAAATACAAGTTTTCCGTTTTTATAGCAATGCCTAAAATAAATTCTTTACAATTTTCTTTTTTATCTTGTCGTTCAACTTGAAAAAAAAAAAAATAAAAAAAAAAAAAAAACGCATCATAATTTCGCTACAACACGATTTGGTAATCTTCCAACTTCTTCAATAACTTTTTACCATCATGAAAACACGTTGCTCTTTGGATGTTGGAAAAATATGTCTGTAAGAAATTGTCCAACTTTTCAAAACTGGACAATAATTCACCTAAGGTCAAATCTTTTCAATTTTCATATAACATCCAGTCTAAGATCGATGAAAAATCAATTAGAGGTATAGACTGATATCGTTCTGTTGACAATTTTGGCCATATATATATCTATTTATTAATTAATTATTACGCTGTTAAAGATCGTGAAATAAAATATTGGCATTAGTTTTGATAATATTTATAAATTTTAATAACACAATTACCGAGAAATCAATTAACTATAACAAAGTAATCTCTCTAAGGTCTGCCTGTTCATAAAGGCGTCAAGTTGCGTCTCGATCCTCGGCAGCTTCTCCCATCCGTTGGGCGTCCTAACGAGCCGATGAGTTTGCGACAGTAATTAAGAGGCTAATGACATCGGCGAACTATCGAACGTATTATAAATATTTTGTTATATAGAGTATGGACTTGATTGAAGTATATACACATACAGTATTAACGCGATAAGTGATTGCGAATAAAGAATCAATCGAATGTAATCACTTGAGAAAGTTTCTATAAAATTGTAAATGGTGAAGTTAAAACCTGGTCAAGTTGGCATAGAATGCCCCATACGTATATATACCTATATCTACATACACAGACATGATCGTGTCAGTAGAAAGCCATCGTGATCTCAGGCTCAGACTCAGGTCATTCTCTTTATTCTCTCCCTCTCCGTCATTTTCTCGTTGCGATTACGTAAGTCAGGGGCACCTCTGGCCAAGTTAAAACTCGTCATATCCGGTGCAGAGAGCTAAGATCACTCGGCATATTTTAGTTCATAACATGTGCCGCTTGCAATAACCATAAATATTCTTGCCACTATATACATCAGCGTTGTAATGCATACTCTGCCTTTTTAATATAGTATAAGAGTTAAATGTACAATAGAAATACCGCCTTAGCCTCTGTAAGGTAGGTAGAATAGGTAGGTTGGTAGGTGGTTACCCACCACTGAAGACTTTATTGCATATTGCCGGCCTATAGTGTCTTCGTAATAATGTCGTTGGTAAAAAACACCATGACTGGCAATAAAATCGCAATTTTATAGCCCATGGTGAAATTCCTCTTTGGTGCTTTGAAAAAGCTTTTCGTTTTTTTGTATCTTTCTTTTTCCTTTTTCTTCTTCTCCTTCTTCTTCTTCTTCTTCTTCTTCTTCTTCTTCTTCTTCTTCTTCTTCTTCTTCTTCTTCTTCTTTTCTCAGTTCTAATGCTCCATTTGATCAATGTTATACGCAATATCCTGTACATATGAAATTACTTAGTTTAAAATCAATCCTAATGAGTTCTACATATACCTACAAATGCATACGAGAACTGCAGCTGCTTACCAAAACTCATTCTTGAAACTGTGAAGCTGCTTGCTAAATTAGGAACGTTATACCGATGCTGTAGCATCTACCTTGTGAGTTTAATTCGGACATAGAGGAAGGAAAGCATCGGTTTTAATATATGTGTAAAAATTCATGAGTATAAAATGTAACAGTGAATTGGTTGGTATATAAAAGAAAATGCATATATATATATATATATATATATATATATATATATATATATATATATATATATATATATATATATATATATATATATATACATACTTTTTTAAATCTACTTTAAAATTAGGCTCTCCTTATCATATCGTAAAAATCATTTGTGCGATAAGTTACTCACGTTTTATATATAACTACGGCATTCACAGTACCTATTCACTCACGTTTACCTCAGTCTCACGTTTTTCTCTTTTTGATCTACAATTTAGATTACATTTTATGACTTGTAGTTTTAGGCTTATAAATGTTTGGGTTCCGTTTCTTTCAGTTACGTTTCTTTCCCCTTTCTTCCTAAAATGTAACGATTTCATCTGCAGTTCATATTTTCACATTTTAATGAAGGCTTGAAAATTCAAAAAAAAAAAAAAAAATCTGGTCTCAGTATTGTTCTTACCTCTAGAAGTTCTTTAAAAAAAATTTCAGCACAGTATCGAAAGAATCGAATAGAATCGAAATATAATAATAAAAATATTCATGTCTTTATCCCAATATATAATCTATAAAATTAGTAAGAATATATGTACTGGTTCAAAATTCATTTTCAACAACATATCGTCACGTGGGATATTCATCTCATGTGCATTGTACATCTGTCGATGAATGTGCTCTGTGGGATGCCCATTGTATGTTCATGAATATATTTTGCACATGCTATACAAGACGTTCATTGCATATACCACGGTCGTATAAATACAATACTTCCACACATGGGTTATTTCTTGGAGTAATTCTTTACAGGGTTATATAATCTAAACCTTATGTATAGTAAACTACCTCGTTTGTACATGGATTTGAAATCCCTGAACATTAATACAATGCATCTACGTTCCATTTTCTATTTTTCTTTTTTGATATTGCCCTTAATTTTTGGGACTATAAAGTCAGCAATGATGAGAGAAGTAGGAAAAACGGAAATAAAACTATGGTCTTGAAATATCGTTGTATGTTTCTTTTTATCTTACTATATGTCTCAGATTGTTGATAAGAATCCAGACGACATCTGTTATAATCCAAGAAAAAAAAAAAAAAAATTGTCGAAAATTGGATTTTTCCCAAGGTTGGGGATACCCTTATTAAAAATATGACCGCACAGGTGTCGCCCTTTTCCCTATAGTAGGTAGATTCCATGCATATAACAAATTCGTAAAATTTTTGCAAAACGTGCCTGGAATTTCCTTACCAAGGTCTTCTCACCCTCTGGAACATAGGAATTTGGTATCGCGTTAAGAATGCAAATGACTGGTCCACGGGGCCTTAGGGTCTCGCGGCCTCGGGGATCGGCTAGAGGAGGATCGGGCGGGGTGAAAGGTACATCCACCTGTATATATATATATACATACGTATAATACATACTATATACAAAAGTGTGTAGGTATAGCTGTTAGAGGAAACGTGAAAGGTCCTTATTCCCCCTCTCGGCCATTCCTTTACCGAGAGTATCTATCGGCTATTGTATTCTAACTCCGCGGTGTGGGAGCCTCTTACAAGATGATTAATCGTGGTCTTTGATGGGGCCCTGCTGGCCCCTCGGCAGTCGCCGGCCCCAACCATCACGCAACGGGTAAGAAGAAGGAAAAAATCCGTGCTTTTTCTTTCGCTCATCAGTCAACACGGTTATTTCCTTGCTCGCTCATCCTCCTATCCTCTCATGCTCTTTATTTTTCTCTCTTCGGTCTCTATTCTTGTTTGGTGTTTCTACCCTCTCGGTATATATACTATCTATTCTCGCTTCTCCTAACGCGCTCGAGTTATTGTTTGAGTTTGTGAACGATTCAGGGTCGTGTATTCGCTCCCATGAATTTCACGGGTCCTACTACACGTGTATGTCTATACGTATATGGTATATATCATGTAGGAAGGTATATGAGGTTATGGTAAGGGTAAAAAGCCCATCCGACCGCCGGAAATTGTGTCGGCTGTGAGCGTTGGTTGTCGGATTAAAAAATTAACGCTAAAATTAATGGATTTTTTTTTTTTTTTTCGTTTTTTTCTTTTTTCAAAGACCACGAACATGGAGTGATGGAATCATTTATTCTCTGAAATTAACAAGCTAGGATTAGTACGATCCGTTTTAAATTCACATCCAATGATCAGGCAGGAATTATTGTTATTTACCTAATACTAACCTAAGTAGACACACATCAATGTACACATTTAACCATAAACACTTCACGCCTAAATTCACTTAACGGTTCGCTTCATGTCGCGTATTTATCTCCATGCAAGGGTACTGAGTAGTAGACCGTTGCCAGACGAATGAACGGACGTAGGTTGCATACCGATATGAACAGTGATTGGGACTTAGTGAAATGATTTATTGACGTATTAGATATATGTATAGAGGATAGACAATACTGTTGGGAATAGATTAACGGTAAAAGATTTATCGACGTTATTCGAATTTGACAATTATTGTTAGATATTTTATTATAGAGACAATTGTCAACTTGCTACACACGTTTTACTTCATGGGTAGACATCATTTGCATTATGAGGAGTGACTGTTTTTACAATTTATCGTCCATGTTTTATAGAGATAGAGGCGAGGAGAATTTCAACGTTCAATTGCATTACATTTATAATACATTTGTTTAATTATAAAATTCTTTTTGCAAATTATATGTTAAAAACGGTTAAATATCGCAAAATATTGAAAATATATTCTTCGTTTGATATTCTCAACTTTTAATGAAAAATATCGCGTAATTGTTGCATCGGGTTTGAGCCCGTTTGCTTATTCGTTGCATCTGATATAATGATTTTACTATCCTAGGGTGGGTATAAAAAGTATGTAGTAATGATGGAGATTGAAAAAAAAATATTAAAACTATGAAATAAATCTCGTTGTTAGACTTTGAAGAAAAGTTTTTTTTTTTCTTTTTTTTTTCTTTTTTTTTTCATTTTTCTTACAAACTGCATAAGAAAAATAGCTTCGAGTTACGGGGGAAAAAAAAAAAATAATAAATAAAAAGAAATAATTTTTCTACGCTGTTCTTGTATTCTGATGTAACTGTATTCTAAGAAATGAACTTTTTCTTTACGAAGTCTACTCGTCTCGACATACAGATTGGTATAATAATAACTTTAATTGACTCTGATATTGAGGAGGAGAAAAGGAGGAAAGGAGGGAGAATTTTTATCACATTTTAATCAACGTTTCTCTTCCCATTCATTCTACTCCAATTCTTTTCTCTCTTATTTTACCTCTTCATCCGTAATTTCGACGTCAAAGATAGTTCATTGCGGCCAATCACCGGAGCTAAGGAATGAAAAAGGAAAAACCTTATGATATAAAAGTTATGAGCTTTTTGGATTAAAAACTTTACAAGTAAAACAAAGAAGAAAACAAATTTTTCAAAAACGACGAAATTGAGTCAAGACTAGTTTTTTTTTTTTTTTTTTTTTCTTTTTCTTATGCGGATGATACTCATATATCGAAACTGCCGCTGAGCAGTGACAAGTTATAATCTGACCTTAATTTAGCCACCTTTCTTCGAGTTCTTTCGAGCTTGCAATTTTAAATACTGTTCAAAAAATGGGTTACTCGTCTATCTATTCATCTATCGCATAAAAGCTCTAAATTATCAAAAAATTAAAAAAAAAACTATGTACATACATATACCTGCCATATAATTATTCGAATCTTGCGGGATGTTAGTTTCTTTATTTTTCATTTAGTTTTTTTTTTGTTTTGTTTTTTAATCTGCCCTCTTCGTATATCTGATGCCTGTATACGTCTCCGTTTTCTTATCGGCTGCATAACAGAACAGGAGGCTTTCATTCCCAGGGATGAACCTATACGATATCCCATTGACTGCGATTAACTAATTCAAAGTTTTATTTTCAAACAAATTCTTCGTCCAATGTTCACCGATTTTTTTTTTCATCGTTATCTTTCCGCACATTCTGATCAATCTCACAGAATTTCTTATAGAAATCACTGACATACATCCAAAGACAAAATAGGAGTAATTAATTCACAAATTGCAGAACTTTTTACACAAAAATATCATTATTAGAGAAAATTGAATTTTCTACTCGTTGATTATCTTTCCGGGTGTGTGCCTAATAATTGAAATCGATGATCGTCATGCAGGTGATCTGAGAAGCATTGAATTTGTATATTGTTTCTTGGATTCTATTTGTTTATAGTATAATATAGTTTAATTATATTTTGAGGTTTATCTCCTAGTAGAAATTTGATTATAGTTTTTATATATCTATTGAATCGGTCAATGAAGGCATGCGGCCCTGTCGGTCAGACAGCATGGTACAGTTCCCACGTACATTTTACACCCTCCCACGGGACTCCTTCTTCGTCGACCGGGTCCAGGGTCGAACGAACCTCCTCTCCCACACGGTGGCGCTAAAATAAAATGACCAGCGAGGAATGCAGAAGCAGAAGAAAGGGGGGAAAGAGAAGAAGAGGAAAGAGGAAAGAGGGAACAGGGTTTCGTCGTCGGGGTTTCTTAGGGCCCCGTAGATACAGGGACGGGTAAAGGAAAGGAAAGGGCGACGGACGGAGAAAGAAAGAAAGAAAGAAAGAAATAAATAAAGAAAGAATGAAAGAAAGAGAAAGAGAGAGGGAGAAGGTACCAGGTAAAGGAACGGAGGCAGAGATTCACAGGGCTCTCCTCCGACACCTTGGGATGCCGAGGTGCCGGCCTGTGGTCGCTCGCGCCAAATATACCCAAGCGTCGACGAGGAATGCAAGATGCAGGCCTCGGGCCGGTTAATAGCCCGTTGAACGCGTTCGTGCAAGACTCGTAAGGTGATTTTAAATCCCGAAACTTACGAGTATTCCTTATCCTTAGAACCTGAGATCAGCAAGGTATAACATCCACATATATACATATCATGGAGTTTGTCATACTATGGGATGACGTCGACATCAGGGTGGACATCCCCGCCGTCTCTTTTTCTCTCTGTAAATGAAGAGAGTAAAATAAGAAAACAACTGGGAAGGTTCTTCTGGACCCTTGACCACCTAAAAAAACCCAGCTATTAGTGCGGGTTCTGCGATTCCTTTAAATTTTTATATACGGGTACGGCAGTAATTTGAAATCGGATATTTCAGAAAACAATCAGTTAACGATCGTGATGATCAATGAATTGTGAAATACCGTAATAATTGTTATACATATAGTATCCAATTACTTCTCGTATAACTTAGACAAAAAAAAAGATCAAACGGCATTGAAAGACGTCTGAAATCTTCGTTTGACTTAAAAGTCGATAAAAAAGAAAAAAAAAAAAAAAAGGGAGATGAAGACAATCAAACCCAATAGATTGGCATAGGCAATTATTGTTCGAATGTATCATGGCGCAGTCATTGCCTCGTTAACATAAATTAATCAGATTGTATAAAAGAGTAAAATATGACCTGCACCAAGAAGACGACAGTCTTATGTCATGTTTTTCAACACGAGGTTAAAGCGTGACGTTTTAAACTGTTTCAAATTACTCTAAAGCTTAAGGAGTACCATCACATCATGCCCTGGGTTACGTGAGATATTACATACCTATATAGGTACCGGTTTGAATCGATATATAAAGCGATAGATATACCCGGGTATGCGTGGACTTCCTCTTCGTGCCACAGGTGGTAGTCGCGGGTGTCAATGGTGTTTAATGCTAGAACGATAAATGGGTTTGTCAGTATTAGACCAAAGTAGGGATCGAGGAATTGTCGCCTCTGGCGTAAAAGCAGACCTGAAATTTCTTCATCTTTCGACTTAGTTTGAGTCCAATCGTATCGAGAAAGTTCAATGTATATACATAGACTGTCGATCGGTTCAGTGTGGACATGTTCGTCGTTCTCTTTACCACGACGCGTGCACTTTCAAGTACCAGGTATGAAGGTAGGTACATACGTATGTACATATATATACCTTATGCCATTGTGTGCCAGTGGTTACGGTTTGAAATACCAGCATCAACAGCAGCGGCACATGCATCGGGAATTAAACGAGCGGAATGTGCAGGCGTTCGGCGAGTGGACCGCTGCACCGTGCAACTGCACCAACGAATGAGTTTGCCTTTGGTATGTGTGGGAGCGAGTGAGATGAGATATCGACCAATAAACCTTGAAAGATGCTGCGTCTACGGGTCCAAACGTTCTCTCTCTCTCTTTCTCTCTTTCTTTTTCACTCTTTCTCTCTCTCTCTCTCTCTCTCTCTCTCTCTCTCCATGCGGGACAAAGACTCACTCACCTTTTTTTAGTTTTATTGTGCGTGGGGTTCGCGGACTCTGATGCCCGAGCAAACTGATGTGAAAGACAAGAGGAAATAAAGAGTTGAAGTAAAATAAGAGAGAGAGAAAGAGAGAGAGGGAAATTATTTAGGCTACTATGAGTGGGAGAATGAAACGTACATCAAAGTGTATGAAGAGGTTACATACACCTTATATGTCGTAGTAGAATATGCCGCATTGTCTGCCGTGAAAAACTTCACTATCACAATAGAATTCCATACATACGATACATGGATGCATGTCATGCAGGAATTCCGAAGATGGGAAGCAAGTTGATAGTTCAATGGGTTATCTTTTCTCCGTTTCTCTTTCTTGGCTACAACATAGACGCGTTTTACAATAAACTTCAGGTTTTCTGAGACAAAATTTTTCAATCACATTTATATGATTTTTTTTTTTTTTTGAGTTTCAGTTTGTTTGTACTCGTGGATCGTTTGTATGGGCATCCATATAATATTCAAAAATCAGGTTCTTCATTCGATTTAAGGTAGACTATATTACTCTTAAATAAATATACGAAATACTTCAGTTCAAAGCTCGAAGAACTTGCGTGTAAATTTCTAGCCTCTCGACCCCTCCTGTCTTCTGGTGTGAATATTCACCTGTGTGTATGTATGTACATATATACATCCACACACTCAGAGAGGGGTTACATCTCCATAAACCAACCATCCAACGGCATGCATGCATCGGTGGTTACATTTTATCATATATTTCCACAAGCAGTAAACATCAAAAGATTTTTTTTCTATACAGAATTTCAAGCTTCCATGGTTTGTAGTAGAACGTTGATGTCAGTCGACAGGCTAGGTAGGTATGCGGTAAAGAAATCGTTGGATATTTTCGCAACTTATATATATATATATATATATACACGCATCTG
Organism: Macrophya annulata; assembly: GCA_963924015.1. Classification (NCBI taxonomy): domain Eukaryota; kingdom Metazoa; phylum Arthropoda; class Insecta; order Hymenoptera; family Tenthredinidae; genus Macrophya; species Macrophya annulata. Next base: position 23,457,626 of record OZ001258.1, read on the forward strand.
CGAATATATAGATACGAATATCTGGTTATCTTCACAAAGAGTGTGTTTTTCTTTTTTTGTTTCGTTTCTTTTTTGCTAAATATAGAATTAATCTTATGGCGCGTGTACGATCGGGTATAAATAGAAATCCAAAGATCGACACACACACACACACACACACACAGAAAGAAAGAGATAGGTAGGTGAGTGTATACGTGTGTGTAAATTTATTGAGGTAAAAGTTTGAAAAAAAATAAAATAAAAAAAAAAATATCAAATGAACAATAAAAAATGAAAATAATAAAAATCTAGTACTACGATGGGAAATTAGCGTTAAACTCGTTTCAACTTTGCTTCATAGTATAGAGGCTCACATATCGGCAGTTTCCACGCCCCAAACTAATTGGGTTGGTTGTAGTAATAATCAAACTTTAATTTCACGGGTTGAAGAATAAATTTTTTGAAAATCGTTTACCAAGATCTAGGTGGTGGTAAGAATTATATTGAAAAATTTTTACCGCTGTTAATCAAAGGTAAAAAATTTTAATTTTCTTACACAAAATTGAATCTTTATATTATTATTATTATTATATATAAAAGAATTTTATTTCTTTATATTTTTGTATATAGAAATGTACAAAGTAGGGATGTAATTATGCGACACAAGTCGTAACAATATTGACATTACAAAAAAAATTAAAAAAAAGCGTTCCATGTATATTATCGAAAAATGAAAAAAAAAACCCTTCCTTGAGCTACACAACCTGCTTCTAAAGATCCATTCATAAAGCTCTTACTTTAATCTCAAAATTACCAACTGTCAACCTTTAGCCACACTTGGCCATACCCAAAACCTTCCCCGTTTTACTTAAAGCCACGATTTTCGACAATGGGTTCTTTTGACATTCATTCATTCATTCATTCATTCCCTGAATTTCAACAAAGGAATTAAACACCGTGGAAGTGTTATATATCGTACGTTTAATTCTTAGTAACTACTTGACAGCAGCAGTTCGATAAAGTTAAAGATTTTCGATAAAAAAAAAAAAAAAAACTTGCAGTAATATTACCTCTTATTTAACTGTTGGATAAATTTCGTTCCCACGTTGACTGCTGTGTTTGGTATCCTAACAAATAAAAAGAAAAACAGAAGAAAACAAAAAGAGAAAAAAATAATTTGGTTTTTAAAAAAAAAAAGTTCCTTCGTTCTTTGTCAGTGATGAGGAAAGCCGCGTATAGAAACCGTATAAACCGTCGAGAGGACTGCAGGCAGGATCAAAACCCCGAAACCTCGCCTGTTTCGGGAACTACCTTCAATGGGTCTGGAGGAGACGGTTGTATTTAGTAGATTGGTCTTAGAAAATTTAGTTTGGTGTTGGCGTATCGCTAACAATAGGACCATTGACGAAGGAAACTAGAATGGAGAGAATCTTTGTTCGCTTCCGCATGAAGTTGTGCTATGCTGTGTACACTGTACTAATACAAATACATATACCTAGTAGGTATGTATATATACGTTGGTATGTTGTACCACCTATACGTATACCTCCAGAGTTTTAGAACTCTAAACTTTGGACAGAGATGATCGCCGATTTTCTTTACACGTATAGGAAAAAACAAAAAAACTAAATTAGCCAAAAATGAACATACAACACCTGTCTTTTTTTTTATTCTATTATTGATATTTTATTGAATTAAACATGGGGCGAACTCAATATACTGACTTTCCTTCCCATACTGTAAATGTGAAACCGTATCGATGAATGGGAGATCGCTGAAATTTAATTCGGTATATTTTCTTACAAATGAAAGCCTAAAGTCAGATTGAACGGTTTTGAGTCTAGAGTTGCAGTTTTACTTCGATGATTTAGTCCAGGAAAATTATGATGGGTGTCATTCTTGGGAATTAGTGATTTCATGTCTACTTTCAGTGATAAAACATTGAAAAGGAAGACGATACGTAATGCGGTTAAAAGATTTTTCTTCTCTCTATTTATTTATTATTATTATTTTTTATTTTTACATACAACTATAAGTACGTGACGCACTGATAAACCTTACGACTTGCGTAATGGATTCCCGGTACTTAACTAGTAGGAAACTTGCTTCGTAATCCCATTAAGCTAGCACAAATATTGTTGCAAAGTTCACCAAGTCGTAAGCTTGTTGCTTGAAATTCTAAATTTGTTTACAACCCAGTTTGATTACTCAAGGCAATTAGCGAGCCACCTCGTATACTTGTGGTACAGGTTAATAAAACTATACCTAAGTATATATACCAAACGAAGATTTGTCAGTAGTTCAAACTGCATTGCACCATCCAAAACGAATTACCGCACGAATATACATAAAAAAAAAAAAAAATGTCAAAATTCGTCGATTATAAAAAAAAAGGATAAAACAAAAATTTCAAAGCGATTTAAAGCAGCTAGTTAACTTTAGACTTGACTAAGCCCAGTTTTTTTTTTTTTTTTTTTTGGCTTTTGAAAATAGCTCTGTAATAAATTACAAGGAGTCTAGAATTTACATCGATTAAATGATCTAAGTGAATCTTAATTTTAGTTTTTATATTACAGACGATTAGTCTACTCGTCGACTAATATATGTACGGTAATTTTTGAACAGTTTCTTTTTTTCTTTCTTTTATTTTTTGGTCTATTTGTAAATTGTACATGTACTGCGTTTAAACGACGATTGTTATGCCCGTTTCTATTTGAAGCGAAATAGCTATAGTCACGTGAGATCTCAAGATTCTTTACCGAAAATATTTTCTTTCCGGTTCTGGTTTTAAAGTACAGTAATGGGTATATACCACCAGATAATGTGTTTATATTTTTGGAAACTCTCAAACTAAAGAATAGAAACTGCGGTAGTACCAAGAATATGTATTATATATGTACAACATTATTTAATCATCATTATTCGTTATACATGATTCAGAAACGTTTTTCTATTTTTTTTTTTTTTTTTATCTCACAGTTGTTGTTCATCATTCGAATTATCTACATAAAATTATCTCTTACTAGTTCCGTTTATTCAATAATTAATTTTTCTTCAACATCCAATTCTCATTATAGTCGGTTTTAGTTAATCTAAATACTATACCTACTCATATCATTTATTACGCCCTTTAGTCTGCACTTAACACGATGCAACAGTCTTCTCCGCTTATCTCTCATCTTCTTTTAGTCCTCCTATATTCAGTCCTCCATTTATTTTTACCTCTCTTTCTCGATTTTTTTTTTTTCTTTTTCTTCTACCTGGTCATTAATGAATGAAACTGTAGCAAGTTTCTTCCTAAATGATCCGTGGATAATTTAGTAGTATCTAGTAGACCTGGGTAGCTAGGTGGAATTTCTTTTTTCAACGTTTCGTCTAGCCTAGACTAACCAGATTTATCCTAACCTAGTCTTAACCTACCATAACCATAACCATAACCATAACCCAACAGAATCTGGACATCCATGACACTGATATCCGTCGTGTGTCAAGTACCAAGTGTCTGCAGTGCTTGGCGGAGCTCAGGTCTGCTTGACCTTCAGTCGTGAAACTTGGCGTGCGTCAATTTTTATCTACGATTTTTTTCTGGACCAATGCCAGGCTCGGTTTGTGGGATAAGAGAATAGAACGAGCATCGCTCTATTGCGTCTACTGGGTCATGAATATAACAGTACAAGAAATTTTTTTATACTTGGTTAATGTTGTCATTAGACGTTTAATATCTGCTGAGCAAAACAGTGGATGATAGATATTAATGAGGATTATTAGTCATTTTTAATTTTCACTAATCGACTTAGTGCAGAAATATCACGAAATATTTCAGACGACTTATGAATAGTAACAAGAAATTTTGTAATACCAATGAGAATTCTTAGTCTTTGGATGAGACTTGTATTTGTATGTTTCCGGCGGTTTGCTTCACTTCCGGTGCAGACTGGAGTCGCGTTATGATGACAGAGAAGTGTCTATTCCTATATAATGTACAGAAATATTCATATAGGAAACTTTTGAACACAAGTGTTTGAATTTTTCCATCCTCATTTACTAACGAAGGAATTGTCTGACATTACAGGCAATAACAAATAAAAATAACCGGAAATTTTTTGGCTTTAATGCTAGTCCGTATACTGAGAGAAATTCTAACGTATTCAGTTAAGGATTTAGTTTGCTTCTTATCTGATCAGAATTTTTCTTTTCACGTTTGATTTCAGAAACCGTAACGTCACTGGTCAGACATTCGGAGAACACGACATTGACTTTATTTAACAAAGTTTATCGTTCAATGGCTGTCGAAACCGATGCATCAGTTAGAAGTCTCTACAGGGATATAGTGAGTTACGTTGCTGCCGACAATACTCCAGATTCTTTGCAGCAACCAAGGACACGTGAAATGCTGGACACGAGCTTTCTAAACTTCTTCGACGAATTATTTCCCACTGCTTTTCACAGGGCAGTGAATCCTCTGAAGCAAGATTTCTCGAAGAAATTTAAAGTCTGTCTTTCAAACGCTGTAGATGGTATAAAACCCTTCGGTGATATACCTAAGCAAATTTCACAGTCTGTAGTGAAGAGTCTTGAAGCAACCCGGGTCCTAATACAAGCTTTAACTCTCGGGAAAACTGTACTAGACAAAACTGACGGTGCCCTATTCTCGTCTCAGACACCTCAACAAATGGCATGTTTCGAAGCTCTTCAACGAATGACTTATTGTTCGAAATGTCATGGTATAGCTGGTGACATAAGACCGTGTACAGGACTCTGCACGAACGTTATCAGGTGAGAAAAAATAAAGAATATTAAACTCTAGTTGATTATACAACGGTGAAATATTAACATAAACTTGCTTTATATTTATTTATATTATGTAGATTTATGGTAATTTCAACTTATCATGTATGGAAAATTATAATAGTATATGAGTCATATATATAATAACTTTCGCATGTCACAGAATAATTATTCCTTCAGTAGGTATAATATCTGTCCATCACGGTTGTCGCATGAATTTTGCTATTTCGGGAATTGAAGTAGAAATATTTTTTTTATTATAATTTATTGGTTTTTTTTTTTTTTTTTAATTTCTGAAGCTCAAATATCATCTTCGTTGAATTGTCACTAACCCTCTGATAAACGGAAATTCATTGAAATTTCATGGACTAATATTAATATCCGGATGACTATGAGTTTCGAAGTTATAGTTCGACAGTTCCCATATCCGTTCGAATACAAAATTTATGATATTCTCGTGGCATGTACCCAACTATAATACCTACCCTCTCAACGATTTTCCCCTTCATGCTTTTCAGGGGTTGCCTCATCGAACCAGCGTCACAATTCGACCTGGCTTGGTCCGGTTACGTTGAATCCGTCGAACGTCTGGTTATCGCTATAGATGGACGTAACAATCCTCTAGGTTTGAACGTCGAAAGTGCTGTCAGACAATTGGATACTCGTATTTCGGATGCTATAATGCATGCCATGGAAAACGGTCCTGAGCTTAAGGAAAAGGTAAGATTTCTACCATTTGTATTTTACCTAACCCGTAAATAATTTTGAAATATTTTCATATATAGGATATTTAAAAATTTATCAATCAATGAAACTGCGAAGGTGTATAGAAAATCGGGGGATAGGTATTATAGTCGGGGATTGTAGAAACGAATCTAAAAAATAAAATAAAATGAAAAAACAAAAGAAAAAAAAATGGTTTTTGTACAAAGGAGGATCGCTGAGGCTACGAAAATGAAGTAAAGTGCATTCACGTGCCGTGTGGACGAAGCACGACTTCGCATATAAATGCCTTAACCTATATGCCGACTGAATATTGAAAGAACCTTTAGAAAAGTTTTTAAGTAAAAAAAAAAAAAAAAAAAAAAAAACAGAAAAATAAAAATACAAATAAAAATAAAAATGGCCCCTTGGCTACGAATAGTGTTTAATAATGGCCCCAGTGCAGCCTCCGTGATTTAATTGCGCGAGCCAGTGTTAATGAGCTTTTTATACACCTACTCATTTCTTTGACAAATTGATCCCGTCTGGTTTTTAAAAATATTTTTTTTTATTTTACTATTTCTTTTTTCTTTAACCTTGAAGAAACGCAAGAAGAGGTTAAGGATAAACTTAGGTGCGAGAATTTTTTTTAAACCTGTATCTACTTACAGTCAAGAGAAAATGTATTTAGATACTTTAACAGCTTATACCCTGTTTCACAGAAAAAGAAATCTTCTTATTCAGAACTGCGGTATTATTTAGTCTGAAAAATTGTGGAAATAATATTTGGTCCACCGAGATTTTAATTACAGTAACATGCAGTTATCAAAAATAGAAAAAAAAAACTCGTTTTGAAAACGAAAAAGTTCCAAATCCAAAATATTGAGATAACTGATCGATTAATATTATGATTAAACTCTGGATTATATTCGTTAGATGAAAACTGTGAATGTATGGTTTTGGTATTAAAAATGAAAAAGCTGATTTTGTACATATATGTACCTATAGGTACACCGCGATATGTAGTTCGTAAAATATTACCAAGGAGGGGTAGGTATACAACGTACTAGCTTTTTTTCTGGCTCACTGGTGACAGAGCTTCTTTTAACTAGACAAGGGGGAAAAATGCTTTACTTCCTAATGCGGAAATCTCTATAGTGATTTGTAGATAGTATGGACCGATTTCGATCGGGATATTAAGTGTAAATATAGGCATGTATATATATATATATATATATATATATATATATATATATATATATATATATATATATAAACGCAAAGCAAACAACAAAACAACAAAGTCATTCGAGATTACCAGGTATATAACTTTTATATGTATGTGATACGTATACACATATCTATTCGATATCTCTATTCAGTGGTTGTTTGCCAGCGGGGACTTTGCAGGAACTTTTCATTAAAAAAATCCGCGAGCTTAAAAAGCTCGCAAAAATCATACAAGACTAAATACAAAAAAAAAAAAAAAGATAAAAACAACGAGTCATTTGCAATCTACCAAATAGCCGGATACACACGTCGTGAAATTTTCATATAGATGAGGGTATGGAAAATTCTATACGCATCGAATTTTATCTACGAATCAAAATTTTTGAAATAATTCTGAATTCTACGGTTTTATATCAGCGTACATTTCTAACAAGGAAATAAACATGCAAGTTACTCAGGCACTTTATTATTATTCAAATTAAAAATATCACCATTTCTTTTCAATATTTCGAGTCTATATTTTCGAGGTGAAAAGATTCTATTTTCAAAATTTTACAGCAGTTTTTAAAGATCACTATCGGCGAAAATATATATATCCGATTTTTTTTATTTTTGTTTTTTTTTCTAGTTTTTTCGTAAATTCAAAAAACTTGGAATCGTTCGGTTTGTTATCCGTGAAAATTTGTTCAGTATCGAATAATTGGGTACCGGTAGGGTCAGTGGTTTGCAGTCTGCATGGCCCTCGGCACTGCAGCGATGGGGGTTTAATACTAGTACCTCAAGTGAACATATGGCCACGACGGGCCTTGATGAGTTAATCAAATTGCTGACCCATGCGGCTACGTGGTGCATTAGAAATTTGGTTTGTAGTGACGTTTGCAGTGGTAAAGTACACCCGATCTTTCAGCTTGTTGAAGCTTGGTTTTTCCTCGTTAGTATTCACGTTCTCTCGTTGCAGTGTCGAACTGAAATATGTAGTAGGTATAATTTATATTTTTATTTTTTGAAAGAACGTCCTTATGATTTTATTATCCGAAAAAAATTTCACGTCTACGTTAACTATAATGATAAAAAAATTTTTTAAAATTGTGTTTCCGTGTTAAATATAATATAAATTCTTGTGCACTATAATATCCGCATTGTGTGCAAGTCTTTGCGGAATTAAGAAAAGAACGAAACAAACCTCTTGTAATTTCCGTATCTCAGAAAGAACCCGCAAGGCAAAAAAATGAGATAAAAATGCGGGGACAAAAAAAAAAAAAAAGGTGAATTGGAAATAATGAATAAGATCAGAATAAAGAAGAAACGTTTGAGGAAAAATTGAATTAACAGACAATGCTGACACTTGTAATTTTATCCAACGATTTTCGAGAGACTTATCTTTATATCCTTATCCTTATCCTTAAGGATATAAAAATCTCTTCAAATTTAATTATCATATCCAATTGTTATATAAAATCGTTGCGGTATCGGTAGATACATGTTATTATCTGTATTCATTGTAAGATACGGTATTCAATTAATTATTTGGAGCAAATTTTCCCACACGGAAATAAATTTTTCTTTTTATATCAAACTAATGGAAAAGGAAGATTTTACTGTAAAGTTGAAGAGATGTTGAAGTTACAATTTTTTTTTTTTTTTTTTTTTTTTAGAAGCTTTACGATTTTTTCTTCAACTTTTGTATAAAATTTAGTCAATTTTTATGGATTTCAAAGCTGAAAGAAAAATAGCAAAAGTATCTTCGGAGAATAGAAGATAGATTTGCCATATTTTTTTCTAACAGAAATTCACACAATTCGATTTATGTGCGAAAGATAAAGAAAAATTAGAAAAATTTATTCATTTTTAAAAATCGGGACTTAGGAATCCACGAATCTGGAGAAACGTCTTCATCACGATATATAATTTCTTTTTTCTGTTTAATTTTTTATTTTTGTTTCAAATCTTCAAGAGACGTAAGAGTTGAGTTTGAAAGGACCGCGTAAAGAAACTGCAGTAAATTATTTATATCTTGAATAATTTATTTCGATCTTTCCGGTGTCAAAAATTTGTTGAACCAATAAAGTTGAATATAAAAAAATGAGGGGGGGGGGGGGGGGGGGGGGGAGATGAAAAATGTGGAGGGAAGTTCGAAAAAAAAAAGAAGTTTTATTTCTACCTGAAGGCGCGTCGTCAATAGTTTGAATAATTCTTTGGTGAATGAGCGCGCGAAAGATGGCGCCTGGATGGAATCTAATTAAATTTACCACGGCGGTCTCGCGTGTGACTAACACGGTAGAGAATTCACGTCCGAACGAGCGAAAGAAACAAAATTAAAGTGACCAACGAGGGACAAAGGACCTTTAGGGCGGTTCCAACGGTTCCAACGGTTCGAGAGGTTCGAGAGGATCGGGCGCGGGGGTGACTGTATGGCCATGATTAAATGCCGAATAGCTAAACCTGAGCGAACCTGATTTTGCAGGCGCCTACCTGTTCGCCCTACGCGCTTTCCGATTTACACCCTACACCCTACACCCTGAGCATCTCAACCTTGAGCCCTGAGGCTAGCAGGGGGTCTCTCCCGTTCGCTTGATCTATGACCGTACTAATAATTCTTCACAGCTGGGAAGCTATCGTTTCACCGTCTTAAGAGACGGTCGCATTCCAACTTGTTCTGTCGGCGATGCTTGTAAACCGTGTAAAGGAATCGTTAAAATATTTGCTCGTTGACTTTCGTATATAATACCTGTTATAGGCATCTTATACGGCGAGGCGTTAAACTGATTGTTGGACTTTGGTTAAAATTTTGATCAAAACTTCTTTTTCTTTGTCAAAATTATTAAAAAAAAAAAATCAATCAAAAATTCTTTTGAACTACAAAAGTTGGATTAGGTTGGTATGTGTGATGAAATAGCAAACGAACTTAAGGTTCCTGCTATGAAAGTGTACGAACGTAAGGAATTTTTCGCAATGGTAGGTAGGAAATTTTCTGCAAAATGTTTCTCGCGTTTATACTTTCATCGCGGTACCTTAACATTTTTTTTTTTTTTATTATGCATACCAACATATAATCCAATTTTTATACGAAGGTATTTTTTATTAGATTTTTTTTTTCAGTTAATTTGAAAGAAAGAAAACCATAATTTTTGTTAAAATTTGACCAACTGACTCAGTTTAATGGATTTTCAAAATTCACTATAAGACCATCGATGAATTTGGTTAAATTTAACCGAACTTTAAACCCTAAGCTAGAAGAAGAGATTGGAAATCATCCGCCGATATTATTCTAAAGAATTTCTTTATCTTTCTCCATTTTATTTTTTATTTTTTTTTGTAACCCGCGTGGGATCCCCTTGGCAAACCTTATTACCGAGTTGCCAGTTGCCACTCGTCGGTCAAGGAGCTGACGTTAACCCAGACACGTGGAATAATGGCTCTTTCAAAATTCAATTCTTTTGAATATTTTCCGTTACTTTGTCAAGACTCCAGGAGACGATCCCATGCAAATTAAGATCAGGCCCTTCACCATTGGCAAGAAAATTTTCGCAATATGGAGACAATAACAAAATTGTTAAACTCGAATTTTATTTTCCCCGGTTTCTTTATCCTTCAATTTTCTTTTGCAAAAAAAAATAAAAAATAAAAAATAAAAAATCGTTTTGAATATGATTAAAAAATATACTTTCTTGGCTATTATAGATCTCGCGTGTTATATGTATAGTATGGTAAACGCAAATAATGGATACGTTGAACGACGTATTTACGATACGTTGACAGGTTCGATGTCGTTAATTACCGCACAGTTTAAACGTCGCCAAAGTCTTATAGCGACCATGAGAATTTGAAACTTTGTAATTACGACGAAGTTGGTGACACTAACCTTGGTAATTAGTTTATAAGTTGTGTAGATCGCTAAAGCATCACCATTTATCCATCATTTATTATCTTCAAAATCTATGAAGAGAATTTTCATCCGATTATCTCCATTATTCTCTCTCTCTCCAAAAAACAAAGAAAAAAACAAGAAAGTTTTTTTTTTTTTTTTTTCTTACATCAATTATCTTCAATTTGAAAAAATTTTCAAACAACAGAAAATTTTAACAAACTTTCAGTTCACTTCTTTCAAATTTTATTTACACGTTTGTCATTTTTTCGTAGAAAAAAAAGTTTTTTTTTTTTCTTTCTTTTGCTAATTTAAGTCAAAAAATTTACTTTACATTATACATATGAATTGAATTTTTGTTACTTGGTATCGGTCAGAGGTTTCGTAAAGGTCAATCTTGTGGTTTGTTAAATCGACCGCGGTCATTCCTTAAAATGTCAAGAGAAACGTATGGTTCTTATACCTTTAATACCGGAAGATAAATGTGTTTGATTCAAGATTATAAAGGTGAAGATACTCTTTACATTGACTGCTCAGGTTCAATAGCTCTCTGTAACAGAACCTCCGACTTTTTTCTTTTTTTTTTAATCTCAAGACTCCTTTCGTACAGAAAAAAAATATCCGCTTTGTAAAAAAAAAAAAAAAAACGGCTATCCTATACGCCAATGAAAGGTATTTTCAGTATTGTCTGTATTACCGCACGTGTAGCTAAAATCACTCATGCGTATTTTCATATTATCCGTCTTGTACCAACCTTTTGATAAAAAGAAAACCAAAAAAAAAACAATTAAAGAAAAAATTTGAAATTTCATAGAATCGGTAATTAGAAGGGAAACAATACTTTTTCCACTTTATTGATAATTTTTTTTTTTTATTTTCATAGATTGTGTGAATTCGTTTGTGGAAGAATCGATGTGAAAAAAAGGTTTACATGGTTTTGAAAATTTTTTTTTTAAATCTCTGAATATTCATCGAGGATATAAATTGACGAGTTTTTTTATTTTTTTTTTTTTTATTTTTAGGTAAATTATAGCGAGTTTCGAACCTCGGAACCAAAAAATAAAAACATTCAAATTCGCATTCAGTTTCAGTTGCGCAGTTCGTAGATATAGGTATATAATATATACGTACCTACAATGTTTTAGGAAAGTCGTAAAACTGCCGTTATAGTCGTCGAACCATTCAGACCAGCCGGCCTATACCTATAATAAAAAGTTTGTGAATGAAAAACGTAAACTCTCGTTGAATAGAAATGTTTGCTTTTTTTTTTTTTTTTTCTTTTTTTTTTTTTTTTTTTTTTTTTTTTTAGCAAAAGAGAGAGTTTTGGAAAAGTAAAATACAAATAAAAAAAAAAATTTAACATTAACATGCAACGATGCGCAGGGGTTCATGTTTATCTATCTAAACAGTAAATTTTCGCTTCAACTTGAACCTATTTTTTTTTTTTTGTTTTTTTCATGTATTTTGCTACCTCAAAATTTTTGTTTCTATACCAACTCTTGCGAAATTTTCGTTGAAAATTCAAAATGTCGACAATCGTTTAGAAAATTCAATTCTATTTAATCATTTTTGCATTTATGAATAGTAACGATAAGTTTTATACATCGATTTATAGTACGCACGTATGTGTTCGTGCATAAAACTGAGAATTTTAACCACATTAATTACCATACCGACTAGTGATCGAGGATTAATTCTTTTAAGTAAAATACACATACAGAATAAGAAAAAAATGAAGAAAAAAAAACCAAATTCGAGTTAAAAATCTCATATCTGAAAAGTAGAAAAACCTATTTGAAGTCATCCTTCAGCCGTTTAATTTTGGAATCACAAAAAAACATACAGTGAAATTTTATCTGACAGTCATATCCGATGCACATACATATCTAATAATAGCCGGGGGTTCTATATTTGTATATTTAAACGGTAAACAAGTAGCGTATGTCGTATATATACATATACACGTGTAAATCTATGAATGGGAAAAATGATAATGAACCGTACGTGCGGTAAAGTGTGTGTATACCCAGCACTCGATAAAATGAATGGAAAATATGTATGAATAATTGTGTAAGCTCGTGGACTATTTTTTGTTCTTTTCTTTCGTTATTTTTTGTCTTCTTTTTTTTTTTTTTTATCCTTTTTTTGAAGTATAGGTATAATGCTCATTTCTTCCGTTTGTTTCCGTGACTCGAGTTGTTCATTAAAAACGAACAATTATCGACAAATAAAACGTTTATCTGGATATTGAACCGCTTTGTTGATTTATTTATTCTTCATCTGGATGACTAGACTCTAATTTTCGATAATTGATTCATTCAACGCGTACGAAGAGTTGAAATCATAATATCGAAGAAAATTGAAGTAAAAATAAGCGAAGAATAAATTTTGATTACTTAAATGATCGTCGTGGATGAATTAGGCAGTTAAAAAATACAAATAATTACTTGAAAAAATATTTTCGGAAAATGTTTGATTAGGAAATTGAATGCATTAAATTAACACTGTGATTCTATGTATATACCTAGATTCAGTATTTAGAAAAACTGGATTTATGCAGAGTGAATCACATCGCGAAACGAGGAGTTTGAATATTTTAACTAAATCGTGATTTCATTTCGTATCGAAGTATCCTCGATTTCCTTCAAATTTCGGACATTCAAAGCTCATCATATCAGTATATTAAACTCTGGAACATTACGAGCAGACAGACGAGAAGAGGAGGCATATATACATACAAATATAGATAAATGACATCATTGGCTAATATTTTATTATTCTAATATATGCATTTATGTTTATGTATATATATATATATATGCCTTAATTACGTTCACTTTTTACATCTTACTGCTGCAGTGTTTAAGGTATCTCATACATCGTATTATAACAGATACAACATCTTTCGTCATGCGGTAATATATACGTATGGTAAATCGTTATATACTCTACAGTTATGTAAAATATTCTGTTCTTAAAGTGTTCGCAATTTTATGATCTGGAAACTTTCTCTTGTATAGGTATAACATACGTAGATACATACCTATAATATACTTTTTCATTGCTTTTCATTTTTTTTCACTTAATTAAGGTTGAGATAAAAAGCTGAAATTTTTTTCGAATTATTTGAAGACTGATCTGGAGTCCAGCCGCAAAAAAAAAAAAAAAAAAAAAATCGTCCATTTATCAAAACTTTTTAAAATTTGTAGGGAATATTCTAAATCGATGTATAATTTATATTGTTTTGGCAAAATGAGCGATCAATTTTTTTTTTTTAAATTTGCAAAACTACGTTATATACTTTTAATCCTCGTTTCAAGATTCGTTCGTAGATATTTTACTCGTAGAGGGTTGACTAACCCGTATGGTAGAATTATTACACTATCTAATAGGTATACGGACGTAGTCTTGATGCTGAGTTATCGCAAGGGTCAAAGTTTAACAACTTGGCAAGAATCACGCAAGTTGTTTCAAGTTGCTTCGACAGTTTGCCTCTTGGCATTACTATAAATAGCTACTTAAGTAATTGCTCTTTATTGTAGACAGGAAAAAAAAACTTTTGCGGACTTATGTCTGTTTAGCTTCTACTACTACTACTACTACTGCTCTCAACACCTAATTGAGACTCATTAACATCGATCTAAAAGTTTTAATCACCACATTGTGATTATTATTATTATTATTATTCAAACGCTTCATTACCGCAGCTCGTATACAATCAAACTCACACTTCTTAATACGTAATTACGTAGATCTCATATTATTTGGCAAATCTTTGTATCAGATCAGTAACTGACAAAATATTATTCAGTTTTGTACGTCTTGGAGTTTTGGAATAATTTAAAAATTTGAATTAAAAAAAATAAATAAATAAATAAATAAATATGTACAGCTTTGGATCAACGTCAACCGCATGCTTTCTCATGGTCATTGACCCAGAGAAAATCGGATTCGGTTTTTACCCGATATTATTATAATTATTCTTGAGTTTATACAGTGCCAGTCAAAAAGGCGACGAAGTAAAAGATTTTACGTATATATATATATGTATATATTTAGGTAGGATATACCTACATACATATATAAATCCTTGTATATTATATATATACATAATATGTATATTTAGTTCGCTATCTCATCTTCATGGCTATGAGGGAGGGTGAAGAACTGGCTTGTATACAAAACCTTGCTTTACAAATTCATGACGAATAAAATGAAATCAGGAGATCGTGCAAAGTCCCAATGATATTTAAAGAAAATTAATAAATATTCCAAAACCATGAATTTCGATAAGAATTTTACATACGTGAATTTATCGCGATAATCTTTGTCAAAAAGTGTAAAAATATTATCACAATAAAATTAATCAAAAATTTACTGAATAATGAGAAAACAATGAGAAAGAAAAAAATTTTGAAAATCAAACCCTGACAGTTGAAAAATTGAAAACGATCGTTTCGTAATTTGGTATATATACAATTCCGTATGAGTTGGACGTGTGTCATCATTGATTCCATAGTTTATACCTCTGTTCGAGATTAACAACGAGTAATTTTGCTCGTGTCGAATGTAAAATTGGCAAATCCGAGAGGGGTTCGAGTTGATAAGTTCATAAAAATCGTTAGAGTATGATGTATCGAAGGGAGAGCAAAAACTGTGCTCCTAGTACATTGGTAATCCAACCTCGTGCGGAACGGCCTTTACCATACGTCAATCTGAAAGGATAAAGATACAGTTCTCTCTTCATCTTTCATATATCTCGTTCAGGATTCTGTTGGCTTTTATCCAGACCACAATGCGGTCAATATACTCATCTCCAGTGCAACACTGTGCCATAAAATGAGTCGGAAAGACGTGCCAATGCCGAATGCAGCAGGCGACTGTAATATCGTATCGCGATTTTCTCGTTTTTTTTTTTTTTTTTTCTTCTATACTATCATAAACGAAAAAATTAACATGAAAAATTTTATCGAAGTATGAAATTTTAACTCGTTGGGAAAATCGTATTAAATAATTGGTTAGAATTTAAATGAAATATAAAATTCAAAATATGAAAAACAAATATACAAAAAATTCAAAAAACATTTTTCTACCGGTTTCGGTTTATTTCAAGATCTTCGAGGTTAAACTAAACCGTGAAAAATTCTTCTTTTTTTCTTTATTCGTTTTCAATTTTTTGCAAGGTCAGAGACCGGTGAAAAATAATATTCGCGGAGTTGAAACCGCGACGATGATTACTAATGTGTGCGGTTTGACGCACGTTTCGCGGAAAATAGATGCGGTTTGGTGGGCGTATGACCAGATACGAAGAAAAAAAATAATTTAGACAGACACTGTATAAGCACGTAAGGATAGACATTGGTCGGCGTAAAATAACTAATTTTCAGATCTGCGTTACCGGCAGAGCAAAATTTTATAGCAAAGTTTTTTTTTTCTCCGTTCGTTTTTTTTTTTTTTTTTTTTGATTCCTTTTGTTATTCTCTTCCGTTTATCGACTCGGAGGATTATATGTGCCTATATGCTATCTAAGAGATGAATAATAGACGACCAACTGATTCGAGAAAAGGTTCACTTTACTACAGTTAAGCAGCTTACAGATTTAAAATTGAAAAAAACTGGAGTGGATATAATGAAGAATAGAAGTTCAATTGACTCCTGGATTTTAACCCAATAATGTGATTATAGGTATACGTCCCTACCTCCATACCCTGAAATTTTCTTTCAATTTTTACTGCTCTAATACGCTTACTTTTGTCATCGATCGATTTTTATCTTATAACGATTAAGAAAAAACATTAAAAAAAATTGAAATATTACTTTTCCCTTCCAAATTTCAGCCTCATATTTTCGTTTTGTGTTTGTTTTTTTTTTTGTTACTTTGAATCTGAGCGCTGAAAAAGTTTGTTAAATTTAATGAAATTGAGGTTTTTTTGAGTTTTGGTCTATACATATATACGTTTAACGAACGGGTATAAATTTCCTGATAATTTTTAAGTGTACAGACATTGGACCATCTTTTTTAAGATATCATCATGCAGATTGTATGCAAAGTAAACCTTAGCACTTTACTGCGATCTCAATTCCAGTATATACGTACCTACCTATATATATCCATAAAAATATGAAAAGTTCAAGTTTTATGATATTCTATATACAGTATAAAAAATATTCTTATACATATACTTTCACATTAACAGACTGAAAAAATTTGTATTTGATATAAATTTTTAATTACTTATTATCACAAAAATTATAAACAAATTTTTTTTTTCAACTTCGAGATTTCTAAATTACATAAAAATTCGTCCGATAATTTTAAATATTTAAAAATTTATTCTTATTCATTTTACCTTCAACTAAGTATACAGAAAAATTTGTCTTCTCTTATTATTACCGGTGAAAGTGACTGTGCTGCTATTCTTTCCGTATGTTGTCTTCATATCTGGGCGCGACTTTCGAGCAGATTCATCAAAAGAAAGGGACAAACTTTGTAGGCCCGTTCGGTTCGAACGAACAACGAAGAAGGGGGGAAGATTTTGCACGCGAATCACGCGCCGAACGTGGTTCGGTAAACTATAGGTTATGTGTATGTGTATATTAGCTCTTCTTGTGGCGTGGGCGCATAGCAGCATCAGTCGCGTTAAAGAGTAACAAAGATAGAAATAAACCTCGAGATAAAAGAAGAGAAGATAAAAGAGGATAAAAGAACGTGAGTGTAGCTACACGATGCTTGGTAGTTGTGTAGCTGTACAACGAACCTGTTATTCCTGCGAGAAATATACAACGATATAGCATGGGCCTTCGTGCATCGGATCGGGGAAGGACCGAGGCGCGATTCAACCTGCATCTCTCGTGCTCTTTTAAGAGAAAGATAGATTGCGAGTAAAGGCCGTGAATTGAAAAGAGAAAATATGTTATATAACATCTCGAACGCCTGTTGCTATGTGACCTGCTCCCTACAGGGATCTTTCGCGCTTTTAACGACAAAGAAATATTTTACTTTATTTTACAAATCTACTATGACTAACTATAAGTAGTGATTCATAATTTTTACAGTTTTCTTTTAACTTTGGCAGACTTTTTGCGGTATTTTTTATCCCCCTTTTACCACTCTACCGAGTCATCTATATTTTTGCAATCCTTAGTAGTCGGTGATTTTTTTTTCGTCACCGATTGATTTCGATGATGATGATGATTAACAAAACAAAAATAAATAAATAAATAAATAAATTAATTAATTAAAATTAAAGTATACTCTAGAAAATTTTTTTTTTTCCAAAAATTTGTCCAATCATTTTTTATACTGCAGTTTAAATCTGATGCTGTATATCGGGGTTAAAATATGATGCATCATATTCGAGATGGTATTATGCGGTGCAGCAGGTTTGTTTTCTAGGCTTAGGAAAGAGAGAGAGAGAAAGTAGAGTCTAGAATCTAGAGTCTAGGGTTTCGTATAGGTCGATGGAATTGTCGTTGTTCGGAGACCTGCAAGCGGCTCGGCAAAGCGGTTGAGAGTCAGACAACAGTCGAGAGGAAAGATAAATTTACATAATGGCTGAATAACGGGGATTTATGGAGGCCTCGTTCTAACTCTCGGATAGGCAGAGTCAGGGGATGCGATGTGATGCGATGCGATGTGAGGCGACACGGCGTATAGTACAGTGCGGTACGGTACGGTATACGGTAGGGAGTTTACGTTCAGGGGGATGGAGTGAATACCGTGTACCGTTTCTAAGATTATAATATCACCTTGCGTGGCGCGAAGCCTTGAAACGTGAAATACACTATGAGCTTGTATCTGTTATGTATGCCTGGCATATCGTTGCGGATTGCATATCTTTATTCTTCCTAGTTAAAAGTCGAGTGTACTTTTTTTTTGATTTTAGAAAAAATATCTCTTACTACAGTCGTGGAGAAAATTGGATACAATTAATTTACTTATATGAAAAGTCTTTGCCTTTTGGAATAAATAAACATTTTCAAAAGTATCGTGCCGTATCGATTCGGTGGAGAAATAGATCGACATTAGTTTTAACGTAGAGTTGAAATTCCGAATTTTGAAATTTCTGAACGGTCAAAAGTCCGAATTTTAATATTTATAATAAATTAGAATTTCTATAAAGGAAATTTCTCCGAAAGTCTGAATAGTCGATTTGAAAAACTTAAAATCTAAAAACACAGGAGGTTCAAAATTCTGAAACTTTGATTTCACGCATGGAGCATCATGCTCTCTGTGTTAAATTTTCGGATCCTTCGACTTTCCGAGTTTTGAATTGTCTACATTCCGGTTTTTTTTTTTTTGAAATTTCGGAATCATCTTAAATGAATTGAATTTGTAATTTTTACCGTACCGATGGTTCAAAATTCTGAACTTTAATTCAGCCTCAACGTTTCAAGCTACACAAAAACTCTGAGAATATTTATTTTCAACGAAAATTATCTCCACAAAAAAAGATCAAGAACTTTTTCGATATTTTGATCGTTTGAGACGGTTATAGCCGATAAAATAATCGAAATAATGTTCGGTGATATGATTAAAAAATAAATAAATAAATAAAAAGAATTTTTAAGTCTTTTACTGATTACTCGCTTTGTCATAATTTTGCAAATTGGTAAAGCTAAATCTTATGTAACTAATGGCTCTGTTGCATTCCTACCCGCGGGTTATTAATATCAAGAATAATGAAAAATACAACTGTTTCTATATCTTTATACAAAAGCAACAGAAGCGGGTATAATTCCGACATCATTTCTCCTCGTTATACATGCAAAAAAGTGCGCATAATTATGGTGGGCAAAATTTCTTTAATCAAGATTTTTTTTCCTAGACTTTTTTTAGTATCTTATTTTTTTTTTGAGAACAAAAAATCATAATAATATTTCGTATCAGTTACTTCAAAATGGATTCAAGATTTTTCGCTATTTTCTTTTCTTTGTATTTTATCTTTTTTTTTTTTTCTTTTTAAAGATCGCAAAATTATACGATTCTAAACTGAAACTCATACATCAACCTATATATATAATATATAAGAAGAGAGACTCTTTGACTTTATAATCTTATTTCGTGGTTATACTTTAATATAACTTTATAACTAACTATAAGTCTTCAAGCTTTACTGCCGCAGATATCTTAAGCAATTAACAACCACGTTTGGCATTAAAGTCTGCAACATGTGACTGTGCGTATGCGTGTATGTGTGTGCGTGTACTTGTAAAAGATATTTACAACACATTCATTCATTAATTATATTTATAGAACGTGTTACAAAGTCTGTGATTATCAAATCTTTGTTCTCTTCTCATCTATATGTATAATTCATCGAATTCCGTTCCTCACTATGTACAATAACTTGAAAATTACATGTAGTTCAAGCTTTAGAAATATTGTGATACAATTGTGTGTAAGTTGCGACGATAAAAGTTTTCACAAAATAGCAAAAATAAAAATAAAAATAAGTAAAAAACATAAAACTTGAACCGCGGAAGTTATTCTCTGTCATAGTAATAATTTTTACTTCAAACTTCAAGTTTAACGACGCGAAAACAAGGGGCATCGGATAAACTTGAGACATTTTTTTATTTTTTTATTTTTCTTTTTTTTTTCATTCATTCATTCATTCCTTTTTTTTTTTTTTTTCAAATCTCTCGCATCTTTTTCGCTTAGAAATTCATTGCCTTGATACCTATATACATACTTATATGCTTGAATTTTGTACATTATCATTATCGATATTATTGTATATCTTTTTTTATTTTTTAATATCGATATCGTACAGCTTTATTATTATCATAAAAATAGTATGTACGAATCAAGTGGAATTTTTTCTTCCACACACGTAGAAATATCAAAACTCACACATGGGTATTTTATTTTTAAATCGTTGGCTAATCAGAAATCTCTGAATACTATCATACGTATATAAAAGTAACTGAATGTTATACTTGTACATATATATATTTTCAAAGGATTATATGGATTAAGGATATTTTAAATTATAAAAATAGAAAACGTTTACTTTTGAGACACTACTCGATCTATGCGGCATATTATGCGACGATAAGCCGTATAATGAATATATTTTATACAACTACATCTCGCATCGTACGATACTTATATCTACTCAAATTTAACACCGTATATATTATCATGCATGTTCCGAACAAGAGTATCAAACTTATAATATTCAAGCTTTCAGAAGAATTTTATTACTCATTAATTATAATAAATAACATACATATATGCATATTATACGAACCAGCAAAGGGATTATAAAAATTCATGTCCTATCATATGGTATAAGGTAGATACCTATACAATTATATGACTCGTGTCGTACATACAAAAGCTCAAGATTAAAAAAATTTTTTTTTGCTTACATAAAAAAAATAATAAATGGTTAAATACACAATTTTTCGTGTCAATTTTCGGACTACAATATACGGTCCATATAACTAGGTGATCAAATTAATCAATGAGGTGAAAATTTTCATCTAAATTTATGCAATTCAAATGGTTTATCAATAAAATTATTATGCAGATTATTATGTGGCTTGTCATGTTTGAATACGGCAAGACGTTGAACTCTGATATTTCTTCGTCGATAAGTAACAGAATTAGTTGTTAATTTTTACCGTAAACATACGTAATACATGTTGGAACATATGTGATGCCATTATATCCAAACGCTCTGAAAAGATTTGGAATTATACTTGCAAGCCGATTATTGGGACAGAAATGGCCTTAAAATTGTCGATCTTTGTTAAAACGAAAACGATGGATTTAGTTTAGATATTGAAAAAATGTTAGTTTCTAGATTTTACCGCTTTTGAAGAACGAAAAATTTATACAGAGTAGTGAGTGTTATCAAATTTTTAGCCTCTGTTGCTATTAAAACATGATTTTTGATAAAATAAAACTTGCTGGGATCCTTTAAAAGTTGGATGAACGATGTGAAAGTTACGTTTAATTTTTCAGTCCCTAGTTGTTGAATGAGCCAAAAAAAAAAATGTATTTTAGCATAGCTGAACCACTCCTATGTTGAAACTTTGATAAGAATCACGTACCCTGCTGTATATAACAAATTTTGTATATATATCGTCGATGCAAACTTGCCGATCCCCGTTTTCACGCTTGTAGGTATATATAAAGTTGGTGCGATAGGAAGTAGATAAGGATGTATTGACCTTTTGATTAATCTTTCGCTTCTGGAATACATATATACGTATATATACCTATACTATATGTATCGGTAAATGTAGGTATCGGAAATTTTTATTACATGTACAAATATTTTGAAGATTGATATACTTATCGTCGATTATACTCTGGAAAATTTAGAGAAATTATATATATATATATATAAAATAAAAGAAACCAAAAAATGAAAACAAACACAAGGACGAATTTGAAACTCATATATCTCACATTGGTAAATTATAATCGTTAATATTTATTTACGAAGATGTGGGTATAGGTACCGTAGAATAGAAATAAATATAATTTTCATCAACGAGTCTTTCATTGTGTGTTTCTGGGGTTATGGCAGATAAATAACTTCTTATCTACGGATTATACACGTACGTATAGTGTAGTTCGCCGTGTATTATTGATACGACAGCTGTGAGGATATGAATCAATGGAAATTAATTCTCGAATCGATTTATTTCAACGCTTATTTTTCAATTATTTTTCGATCTAAATTATGATTAACGATTTATAATACCTGGTATTACATATTTCATTTTTTCAGCTTTTTATATATACTTTTTTTTTCTAGTAAAATTATAAATTTATTCTATTTTATTGAGCTTTTAATTCTACGCTGTATATTGGAGTCAGATCTCGCAGTTTTGGTAAAGAAAATCGTCAACGATAGAAGGAAAAAAAAATAAATAAATAAATAAAACTGGTGGAACTCGGATTTGGCGGTTGGACGAACGGAAATAAAAGAATACAGGATTGTGTAGAAACAAGTTATATTTACCGACTGAGATTTACTGAACGTTTCTGGGTTTACGTGACATTTTGTACAAAAATGAAACAAAACCAAAAAAAAAAAAACTTACAAACTATCAGAACAAAGTACAAATTTGACTTCAGAAATTACAAATAATGCAATAACGTTATATCTTATTTCGGAATTGATGAATGATAGTCCTATGGTACGATTTTCATTTCATAAAGTAATTCCAAACCTATAATAATTGGATATATTTCTAAAAAAACGAAATCGACATCTGAATTTCGGATTCTAAATAATGTAATATTTCTAAAGGCAAATATCCGAAAAGACTTTAAGAGGAAATTGAGAAATTGATGTATGTTTGTTCGTATTTGGATATACGCGAATTCTCAGTGTATAGAACTATAGAAAATACTCTGAGAGATGAATTTTCGATGCTAAAATATCAATTTATAATTTAAAAATGCATTTTAAAATACAAAATACATGTGTCTAGAAGCGAAGTCACTTTCAGAAGATTGCTCCGCGAGAGTGGGCATGATGGAGCAATATAGCCTAGATATAAAAGCTATTTTTATTTTGTTTTCTATAAAGCTTAAGAAATTGAAGATTTCTATTACAGCACTCACGATTTTTAACAATACAAACGAATGCGGTAGATATTATCGTAGAAATAAATACTACTCCATCGATCCTACAGCTCTAAATAAATCGTTGAAAAATGTTTCCTCTTCAATTTTTACCCCGAAATATCGGCCTCCTTAAAGCCAATAAATGAATTCGCATGAAATTCACCAATTTGGAAATACGAATACGGTTAATTCGTTCCGCAAATACCATATAATAGATTCAGAGTATAGATATTACACGTATAAAGTCATGGAGTGAAGGTTTAAGGCCCTGAAATATCTCACTCCATATAAAATTCCCGAAGGAATTCGACGAGTACGCCAATGTACAGACGGGGAATCAAATACCATCCCAATGTTCCAGCCTGTGACTCTCTTATTCTTATAGAATCTCCCAGGCATTGGGCCCTGACGATCCGAAACTCCGTTCTAACGTAAGTAATTCAGGGAAGGGACCTTTCTTCCTCAAGGACCCCTTTCAAGGAGCTACGAACAACCCTAAAGGAATCACGGGGTATTAAGTTGTTTTCATCGTGCCAGGGAATCAGTGTCCTGGAAGCAATTGACCGCTAATTAGCCATGGTACATACCTATTAAAGTACGAATAGATTTAGATGAAAAGCAGAAATGGAAGGTATGGGACGGGCTTTTAGTTCGATTTATACAAATTATTCCTCTCATAGAATAACGTGCGAAAACGTTAGGAATGATCAAATATTCTCGAGTCTGTAATTTTTCAGTGAATAGAAAATTTGACAAAAATTATTGAAGGGTCTTTGAATATTATAAACTCGTGGAATTTGCCTGCAGTGAAATTTTCTCACTCTCGTTAATCAGATTCTAATTAATTAATTGAATAACCTGATTATTTTCATGCTTCAAGGTAGACCAGGGTCCAAAATTAACAAGTGAAATGATTCTAATCGAGATTCTGGCATTTCTATTCTTATGCTTTGCTGTTTATTTATTTATGTGTATAAAGTAGGATCAATATCCGTCACACACAGTAAAACTGGTGATATCGTAACACGGATCAATCCAACTCTAACTTTATCTCCATATCTTATTGTCCGTCGTGTTCGAGGAAGATAAAATCGAGTTATAGCCATGAAATTTGTCGTCATGGTCTAATCGGCTGTCTGTATGCTTCACATTGTGTGGGAAACTATCGTATCGCAAATTTCGGAGGGTTCAATTACTTTTTGATTGCCTACTGTAGTACATTTGCAGAATTTCTAAGTTCTCACTGTCACAGTGAGGAGTGGTGAATGATTTATCTAGACTATACGTCATTGCCTTACGAAATAATTCAATTCTACTTTATTCCTTCAATCCAGGGGTTAAACTTTACACTCGGAAAATTGATGAATTGTTCATATGTACCGAAAAGTACCGTTTCTCTCTCATCACGATTAAGCGAGAACATATACCTTGAAAATAACTTTAAAAAATCATGAATTATTTATAAAAGTAGAAATCATCAAAAATTTATTCTATAAAGTGTTTCCTCAAAGAATAAACAGTGATTTGAAAAAAGGAAATTTTTTTAAGGTGTATAATGTACCCCCTTTAAACGAAAACTGAAGCTATATCATAGGATACGAGTTTTATTTTGAAAACATTAGCAACATCAGGTACTAACACTGTTTTAAACTGGTCTTTCATATCGTATAAAATCTATGATATTACATATTCGTTAAACTTTTTAAAGTTTTATTAACTCTTTGCGGTAACTGCCGGATAAGCCACCATAATACTTTATTGATTCTTTGTTGGTTAACTCTTTGTTGTCTGTGGAGAAGTTCAGAAGGATAAAATGTGCGGGAAAATAAAGTCAAGAGAATAAATATACACGGTGGACGATAAATAACGTATTTAAATAACAAGAAATTCAAATTAAAATAAAAAAATATAGAAAATGGTATATTCTTATGAAAAAATTTGGGGAAAGGAGAAACAATTTTCTTTGTTCTGATCATATGACAGTAATTCTTTGTCTACTCTTATACGGTTCTGTTTAGTATAGACAAGGTCAGAGGTATAATTTGAAACGGAAGAATGACAATTAAGCGACATGATCATCGCGTATATGTCATATGACAAGTGCAGGACGTGTTAGTTGCAGTTACGATGGTGTACATTCATACAGACTTCTATTTTACTTCCCCATCTTCTAAGCGTACGGTGTAATCCATGGCGTTTCTCATTTCTAATTCAGTGTGTCACCCGATTAAGCGATATAAATTGGATCTGATTCGGGTGAATGAGATTTAACAACGGAGTGACGTCACGACTTGAATCGTTACGAACGGTCATGTTGTAGGGACTCTTCTCTCTTTATTCATTACGACAAAAACTGATATGATAGCTTTAATATTATTTCTTCACATATTTTGCGAAATCGATCCGAAAAATTTCTTTTTCTTTTTTTTTTTTTTGGTTTCTATTTTTGAACTAATTTTCTTCGTATGAAACTTTAGATTTTAACCGTCATTATATCGCGATGGGTAGGCACACAATTTAGTATACCTACCTATAGTCTGTTATACTAATTGACGCACCTTTTTTAATTACTGTATAAATACATTATTATACGGGTATCGTTTACACTGTTTATACACATACACATTATACTTATACATAACCCTGATGTTTTAAGCTTTCAAACTTGCGGTAGCTCCCTGTCATTAATTAATTATCATTTATAATTCGTCAGACGCCTCGGGATCAACGAAACGAGCAAAATTTTTCAAAACCCTTGGTCTCATGTCAAGGTTTTTTTTTTTTTTTTGTTTAAGCTAGACATCTTGATATTATTAATTCTCGAAATTATTTACGAGAATATATTTTTGGAAATTTTCTAAAATATGGAAACGTCTGTCATATGAAAAACAAAAATACAAAATTCAGAATATCTCGAGACTAGGTTCAGTGATATTTCCTTTCCTCTTTATGGGCAGACGGTTTCATTAGTCCCGTGCAACCATGATGTACAAATTCCTTTCGTCTAGGGCAAGACATCGGCCTATTAACCTTCCGTATAGACTATGGATAATCGATATCCCATTTACATCGCGTCTTGAAGTCTAATACTTCGCTTCTTTATACAGACATGTAAATACGTATATAGGAAATATTCTCCATCAACTAGGCTGCTTTTTCATCTTTTTTTTCTCATTTAAACTCAACCCATTTCTGTGGTAAACTGTTTTTTTTTTTTTTTTTTTTGACAATCCACAAGAAAATTTTCTGATGTGCAAACTAAAAAAATGTTCAATTTTTATTTCGTTTTTGTTTTTTTTTTTTTTTTTGTTTTTCATCTACATGTAAAAGTGAAATGAAATCTGTATAATGAAATGATGATAAAAAAACAAAGATATGAGTATATATATCGCGTTAAGGCGATAGCCAAGCTTGTAACCCTGTACGAAATGTGTATACGATGTTACACACCCATGCATATGTATGGGATATATATATATATAAGCAGTATTTTATGCGTTCGCAAATGGGATGAGTCAGCAGCTACATGATGATATGCTATACATAGCATTATGTTACCAAAATGTAAGTTTTCCCTATTCACCGCATGTCATGATACCGCAGAATGATAGAGGGTGAGGATCGGTAGCATCACCGCGACCGTTTCTCGCGATCGATATCACAATTACCTACGTACAAACAATACCATGTTCAGAGATTTTTATTTCTCTTATTTTTTATTTTCAAGTACTTCAAATCCTGAAAAATGTCTCTTTAAAAAATTATGAAATCATTCTGAAATTGTAAAAATTTTTTAATCATTCGTTATTTAAAATTTGAAAAATAAATTCCACTTATCTTGTAGCTCGATGTGTTTACAACGTAGGTATAGGTTTACACTGAATATATCTATATATCTCATGAGTACAGGGGATAAAGTTATAGGTGTTTAAATTGTGTTTAAAGCGAGCTTTTAAACTGTCAAGTACGATTTAATTTACAGAAAGAATAGCCGACAACTTAGTTCACCTCCCTCGCTTATACTCCTTGTCTTCTGTTATCGTGTATTTCGTCGAGGCTATATGTACGTTGTCAGTGTCACAAAATGTTTAAGAGAGTAGGTACACATGCAAACCTTACAGCGATATATTATGTGCAAAAATAAAAAAATAAAAAATAATTTTTAGTTTGTTTCTTATTGGCAAAGATCGAAATTATCCTACATTCTTTTGGAAAGAACATTTTTTTTTTTTTTGCCATATTCAAACCATAGTTATTTCCGTTTTTGAATTTTGCTGCAGTTAGACATCATAAGTCAAGCTTGAAGTACAAATTTGTAAGATTGTAAATTTGGAAACGGATTAAATAGCGAGATTGTCTTCTCTGATTTAATTCAGAGTTTCGATCGTCACGTCTTTATGGGTTCGAATTATGAAGAGGTAAAAGCTTCCAGCAATTCTAAATTATGTTTTCATGTAAAAAATATATATTCGTATCACTATCGCATATCGTGAGATACATAAGTATGTATGTGTGCATGAACCGCATTGCAATTCGTCATCTTTCCTTGCCGTTTGGTCACACGACGGTCAAATTACTTTAGCATGTTGCAACAATCAAGAATAATAACGAGCGGAGTTTGTTCCGTAATATGTATATAAAATAAAATAAGCTGGGTGAAAATATGTACATTTGTCGTATAATAGTGTAATATATTAGTAAATGTATATATATATACATATATACGTATATCTTATGAATTATTCCTTAGTCACAAGAGGTTTTTGTACATTATGTATAGATGTACGAGATAGCGCGGAAATGAAAGAGACTAAACTTTCTGATTTCCATATATAACGCTTTTCTAACTTCTCATTCTCATTCGTTTTCTCCTTTTCTTTATATCCTTTTGTCTTTATCATTTATTTCCAACGACAAGTAGCACTTAGCAATTTTCAAAACCGCGGCTAGGGATTAAGCTGGATTTAAGTTTAAAGTTTTCGCAAGGTGTTTAGCATCAATTACTAATTACCTTACCTTATACTCTTATACTACCATACCCCGTACCGGGACATCGTGGTCTTCTTCACCGCGCTCAGCATCGAATTACCCGGATGAAATTAACCGTTTAATCTTACTTTATTCTCACTTTTCTTCTCACACCACTACGAGGAAAAATTTTCAACTTTATGTCACCACGACATCCGAAAACCTTGGGTATAGAGAAAAACCCCTCGTCTAAAATTGATATGTTCCTACCTCTGCGAACCTGAACCCACTTATTGTACATTATGCCAGACCACCTTCGAATCAGCAATGCATTAAGTGCCTGTCCGCCATTATTATTATCATCACTATATCATCGTTATCATTACTCATTGTCAGACTCAGAATATCTATAAGCAAGCCTGGAGAGATTGGTATAGAATTTGAACAAAAATTCGAGAAAATGATATCAAATTTTGTGAAAATATTTACCGAATTTATATATATAAGGACTGTTTCGCGTCTCTGTAATAAGTACACGTAATTTTTGTTCTTCTTTCTTTATTTTTTTCATTCTATTTTGTCCACTTTACAAGATTTTTCTTGTCGATATATATATAATATAGGAAATAGCATAGTAGCAAACTACACGGATAATCCATTATTGGAACTCGATTTATAATGCCGATTGGAATAGGACAAAGCACTTTGTCATTACATTTCAATTACTTTTTTTTAATACTTAGAAAAATAGTTGATATAACTTGAAGTTCAATCTATACGATTATCATAATGACATAGACCACATACCGTGTGTTAATAAAAAAAAGAAACGTTGAACAAATTTATGAAATCAAAAGTCTGTTTTAATTTTTCGAATATATTTTCAAAAGAAATCTTTCACTGTAGTCACGTATATTATTGTTCATTAGATTTATACATATTATAAGGATTAGTTATGCTATGGTTGGTTGGTTGGTCGGTTTTAGCCGTTTGTGTTTATGTACATAAGCTCTGCAATCTTCCGTATAATATTTGCTCGTCAGTCCGGTTTGGTCCAGGTTTCGGAGTCCGGGCGTTTCTGGAACCTCGTTATAGGATATAAAGAGGGAAAGTTTATTAAACCGTGTCTTATGAAAAGAGTTTTCGCTTCTCTAGATATGACCAAACGTACATTTGAGTTTCATGTATAACGTGCAGGTCACGCTTGCAGTTCGTAATTATTAAAAATAATAAAAATCACAAAAAAGTAAGAAAAAAATCAAAAAAAAAAAAATAAAAATTAGCAATAACTTATCCGAGTTAAAAAAGCGAAATTCTGAAACGCAGTAGACGAGATCTTTTAGAGAAGTTGAATAAATTTTACCGGAGGTATGATACTTCAACTTTTCTCTATTCGATAGTTTTTCTTTTTGTTCTGTTTTTGGAATCTCGTGATAAAAATTTATGAATAAATTCATGGAAAAATTATAACGTTATTAATATTTATATTGAGGTGAGGGATATGCTTTGACTTAATCAGGAATCGCGGTTATGTGAAATTTGGTAATGATTTTGTGAACAGAAGAATCCCATTAAAATATTAAAGATTAGAAATTTACAGCTGTTTAATTTGTTTCACTTTACCTATAAGTACTGCAGAAGTTATACCTAATGTATATAAGGCTTACGTTCAAAGAATATTTCCATCCAACCGGTTTACAAAAATACACAAAACCGAAATAAAAGTACGTACTACATGCCATGCCATGCCATGCAATGCCATACACCCTTTGGCCTGAAAAAACATTCCCACATCTAGAGAAGTCCCGAGCGGTCGACTATCTTAATTAAATAATTCTTTGTTTGAACTGGCTCGGTAAATAACCCCGGTAAAACAAAAAAATAAAAAACTGGTAAAGGAAGAAATGAAAAAATCGTCAATTCCGGGGCTTTCTAAGATACCTACCTAGTACCTACCAACCTACCATATTTATACATAGCTAGAAATAGGCATATACATTATATATATATTTGTACATGTACACAATCTATTTACATGTAAATATCTACAAACATAAAATGGGTTCCGTATGCGTAGGGTAAAGGCAACGAACAACTAAACATCAAACATGATTCCAAGTTTGGTCTTATCAAGGTAGAGACTGTCTTTATTTCTCATTTTTCTCCCTTACATAATACTTTGGCAGTTTTTCTCTTCATTTCGAGGCTCTGAATGATCCTGTTGGTTTTATTGTTTAATATTGTTCTTATTTTTTTTATTTTTTTCCTTTATGGTGGAATCAAACTTTATATTACATTTAGGGATTTTATTAAGTCTAAATATATACGTATACTTGTCTCGATATCACTTACAATCAACAGACTTACTTATCTAATCAAGAATTCTAACCGACTTCTTCAACATCGTGGATGATACTTATGGTATCATTTCATAGAAGCATATATGTTCATACGTGCATCATACTGGTGTTTAAGAAATAACGCTTTGATTAGTTAGTTCCTGTCTGAGAAGGTCGAACGTTAACAAAGTTGGATATACACACGTCCTATGCATCCGAGTGTGGGATTAGAGTGCAGACCAAGAGCCATTGATCGTTGTCAGTTTTGATTTTTTTGTTTTATTTCTTCTGAATCAGACAAAACAAAAATTGTCCAAATCAAATTATCAATTTTGATTTAATCAAGTCCAACTTTGACTACATTCATCTCGCTTAGAGCAAGAAGAGCTACCATTAAAAAGGTTTTAGTGTCTCTTTCTGGCCTCAAATTATAATATACTTTGATTTCCGTGGCTCACGCAATTATGATAAAACTTTCAAAAAAAAATTATTTATCTGTTTTTTCATTATCAAATAGTAAAGCTTTTAGAATGAAAGTGTAGAAAAATTGTAAGAGGTCATAAGACGATCGGAGCTATTTAGCTAAGCGTGGATCGATGATATTAATTTTATCTATAAACTTGAAGAAAGTTTTGAAACAATGAAAAATTTTCAAATATATTTATTTATTTTTATCAATTTTTGTTCAAGGTTCGCATCGCTTGCGGTCGTCCGGAGCTTGTTGATTTCTCACCAACGAATACCACCTCACCAGAGCCAGTTCCTTCTTACAAAATACCAACGGAATTACATCTTGGTAACTTTTTGGCAAGTGTTGTTAGGTCCCGTAGCTTTTACGGCACCCTGGCTGATACCATCTGCGAAGAACATCCTGACAAACAGTGCTGGAACGGAGATCGCGTCGGAGAGTAAGTTTGCCTAATATCTGAACATATACGTGTATATATGTATATATATATTTAGCTTATGTACTTACAAGGACCAAAATTTTGATATTAATCAACCCTCAGGATATCTTAATCTTAATTTTAATCACCAGTTTGTTCGAATGGGTGAAAATCCCTGCTTGATAAATCGCTTTTACGGTATCAGTAATGTAAATTTCAAATTGCACACGTATTTTTATGTATAAATGTGTGCGGAAAGCACTGACGTGAATCTATTTGTGCGAAAAAAAAAAAAAAATAGAACATAGAGCGTAAACGTTTGCAGACCGCTGTAATTTAAACACAAATATCATTAGATTGAAATTATCGCAAATATGTTATTAGCGTACACACTGCAGTAATATTCGGGGATGTATCATTTGCGGTTTGTGAACACGAACGAAAAACAATTATTTCAGATAATATGTAGGGCATTTTTTTTTTTTTTTTTTTTGGTTTTGGACTTTTTTTTTAAATCTGATCCATATGCACATCCAAAATTTAGTAAAATTGAAATGAAAAAAAAATTCTGACAAACAAACAAAAACGGAATAGTTGTTACTCGAAATTAGGGTTATGTCTGGAAATATGAAAATTACGAATTATTGAACATTGAAAATTTAGTTTTGGCCCAATTTTGTACTTTTTGTTAAACCGTTTAGCTGTTCAATTTTAAGATGAATTCAATTGATTAAAACTAATTGGATTATCGAGTAGCTGCAGATATTTTGTCTGTGGACCTTTTTTTTTTTCTCTAAATTTGGTATGTCGTCCGGTGATTTTATTTATTTTTATTTTTATACGTGGAGTTCTACACAGTCAATAGAGGCTCGAGGGTTGAGGGTTTTGCCTACATACTTCCGAACTGTATTTTTCAAGTCCATATATTCTCGCAGTGAGCAAAGATCGGCGAGGGATTTTGCTTGGGGGAGGGAAGGGAGAGGAGGGGGGAATAGGGGGGACTCCCAACGCGAAGATCATTTTACGAAAAGTCAGGACTATAGAAGAAAAATGGGCAAGGGTCAAGTGCCGTCCACACGCGCAATTCTTATAAGGGCGCACGTTCGAAGGTCAATTTTTCTTCAAACTTTGACGTTTATTTAGAATCTTCTATACATCCGAAGATCCCAAAAGTCAAAGAACAAGTTTATACACACACGTAAAAAAAAAAAAAAAAAAAAATTTTTGTGGTCAAGTTTTTAACTATTTCGTTTATCTCTTATCCACGTATACATATATGTTATCTCTTATATAACTGAAATCATTTTATATTATATGTTATAAAATCTACATATATCCATATTAATTCTTATTATAAAAATATTAAATATAGGCGAACTTTTGCTAAGAACTTTTGCAACATCGCTTTCACGACCATATGTCAAGCTTGAATTTTTTTTGCACTGCAATACCAGATGTGCCGACGTTTGAGGAATTTTTGTAACGACATATATTATAACGTGAACGAAAGTGTTATACTGTGTATATGTAACACATACACGTAATTATGAATAATAATTATAATACACTGTGAAAGAGAAACACTATTTAAATCATATATTCGAAGGAAACGGACGGTTATTTATTCTTCAAAAAATAATCAGACAGTAATTATTTCTCGAGAAAATTTTGCAACACTTTAGTTGTACAGTAGCTGCAGTTAACATAAAAGAGTTTGAATTGAACAAGGCAAAATGTTTTTTATATGTTTAAAATATGTAAATTATTTCTAATTAGTTTTACTGAACATTAAACGAACTACTTTATATGCATCGGAATAATTTTTGGTCGAGAACAATAAAAGAGCTGTAAAATGACTATTTTGTCATGAATTCGTTGTTGCACTTTGAAAAGCGATAACTCGCGGTTGATTAATCGGAATCTGGACATCGTTGAATTCAGCTGTGCAACTTCTTGAAAATAAAAAAAAGAAGAATTTTATTCATATTGTATTTTCCTGTTAACAGGAAAATCATTTTTCTATTTTTCTAGCTAAAAGTTGAGACCACCCCCCATATGAGTATTTAAATTTGTATACAGATACCTACTCTAGATACCGATATACGTGATATACATATGCAAGTAGCTCTCCTTCTTGCGGAAAGTTTTGCGTATATCTGGAAAACTTTTTACCGCAACGTGTAGTCTGGATGTGGGAGCAACTTCGATCTACATAGCTATAGTTTTATATGTACATAAGTATGTATACTTTATATATATATATATATACCTATATAGGTATGTGTGTCTGCCTTGCGGTCGATAAATATGTCAGGGTTGACGATAAATTTACAATTCTACGATAACCGATGAATGGTTCATTCACTAATACACGTTTCGGATAGCTAAAACACACCTTTTGAAATTTTTTATTTTACACTGCAGTATCGATAGGTAAGGATTTGTATAAATTGAATAATATTATCCAGTCGTATTGTTATAATATAAAGAACGATCGTTACACGACAGTTCGACATCCACCTTTCTCGAATCGAAGATGAGATTAAACTTCCGTTCATATGTATAGAGAGTTGAGTAAATATTTGAAGTTTTATCAATTCAACAAACTCGCGTGTACATCTCGGATGTCGTCATAACTCTTTTTCTTGTCTGGCGACATCGCCCCAACGTTTCTTATTCGCGAATGTTGGTTACGTATATAACAGGCTGTGGGAAGGGAAGTGATAGGTGTTCGATCGGTCTCAAGTGGATATACATATATACAAATTGATGAAAAAACAAAAAAAAAAAAAAAACAAAAAAAAAATTTTGATCGAGTTTCAAGCGGTTCTGTATGTCTTAATTACCGCATAGAAACCGGGATTTGAAACGAAAGATCACGAACTTGCTTTTGCACTTTAGTTTCAAAATTCTACCTGCAATGGCCCATAATAAATTCTACGTTAAATTTTATTTCAAACCTAAAATCCATCTCTGCCCATAAGGAAAAGGTTTTTACTATAGTGCGATGTAACGAAGGCCTTTCGATCGGGGATCGGTTGCCCAGTTTTTCAACCCTTCGTAGGGTTCCGCTAAAATGATTCACCGTAGAAATTCATTGCCGAATAGACGCCGCTAAGAGGTTCCGGGGATAGAATATAGCTGCAAACAACTTATTCAACCATTATATATACCTATAGCTTTTCGCGACTTTATTCTCCTGTATATAGAGGGTTAAGGCGCCAATGAAAAGCCGGGTTTTTTCGCTCACAATATCTGTCTTTAAAACTTTTTTCTTACGACAAGTTAGCCGATACTTTTTGCGAACTTTAAAGTGCGCTCATGTTGAGAAAATTAGTACAGATTTTTGTCGGGTCTGTATAAAATTAATCAAAAATTTGTGTATTTCTTTATTTTTATTTTATCTGAAAACTAGATTTTTGGATATTTTTTTTTTTTGTACATGTCTGTATCGTAATTTTTGTAAATTTTATCCGTTTTGAGATCGCTATTTGTAAGTTTTTTTTTATACGGCAATTCGTCATACTAACGATAACTCTTGCTAAACCCTAAAATTAGAATCTGAATTTTATCCGCTCATTCGTTCGGCACGCGAAATACTCGCGATTAGTCATCAAGATTTAACGCGATGAGAATTGTTTCGGCATATGTTCGTGACGAACAGTAAGCAACTGTTAAAGAAAAAAACAAAGAACTTGAATTTTTTTTTTTTTTTTTTTTTTTTTTTTTTTTAACAAACGTGGCCAATGGTTGGTGACGGGCATCCGGATAGCCACATACTTATCGTTTTAGATTTCGGTTATCGTTAATGTAACCGCAACTTGATGATGAGCTAAAAACCTGTATAACTACCCTCTAGATGTTTATCATTGTGAATATAATTTCCCTCATGGGTTAGGGGCTGGATTGAAGTTGTGAATTTTAGAAATTCCGAACGGTAAAAATTCCGGATCTTGATATTACTGGTTCACTGTTTTTATAAAGGATATTTCCCCGAAAGTCTGAATACTTGATGTAAAAAATTTCTAATCGAAAGCCATCGGATGTTCGAAATTCCGAAATTTGAAGATCCAAAAGTTCAAATCTCCGGAACTTAAAATTCGTTCAAGGAGCGTCGTACCTCTATATTAAAAAATTTTCGGATTCTTGGACTTTCCAAGTTTTTTTCCGATCTTTTCCAATTTTAATATTCCGAACTTTTACGTTTTGAAAAATTCTAAATCATCGCAAATAAATTCATTATTATTCTTAACCTTCAGAACTTTTAAAATTCGGAACCTCAAACCACCGCCCCTGACTTAACAAACTTTTTCAACAACATACAGCAAAGATGTGATTTAATATCTAACTGAAACAAGATCAGAAATTAGATCATTATTTCAGCATAAAAAAACAGAAAAAAGAAAAAAAAAAAAACTTTACAAATAAGTGGTGATAATTGCTAATGACAAATAGAACGTCACTAATTGTTTGCACTATGTTGTATTGCGCATTCCCGCGATCTTTATGACACTTAGGGTATGTAGATTGTGAAAAGGAATGTCTTGTCTCATCCTGTGAGTTGCATTACACTTAACAATACGTAAAAATAAGAAGTCATTATACATGTATACCTACCTGCAACAGCTATAATTCTTATCTACATTAGATAACGCGTTTGCTGCGTAAATAAACTTGTGTGTACGCTTATATAGGTGGAATCCAACGAGCATGTTGGTTGTACGAGTGACAGATCATATGATATGATAAATAATAATACCTGAACAGTTGATAATTGTTATCGGTCTAATTATCTCGGTGTTAATTTTTTTTTCTTTTTTCATTTTTATTTTTGTGTTTTTACCGAGAATTGTTTGTCTCGTTATAACTTTTTGGGCGAAACGTAACATCGCTAAGATACAAAAAAAAAAAAAACAATACATACATTATATTAGTACGAGTATGAGTTCATCAGGCAGTTTCCGGAAAATAAGGTTTCGTACGAGCGAAGCCAACGTTTTGAGAAAACAAAAAAAAAAAAAAGACGTTTGATATTTTATTTTGCGTATAAAAATTATGATGCGAAAATTTTTCAAACGAAACTTTTTATATTGTGAAGAATAGTTGTAGGCTTTTAATAAATTGTGAATGAGAAAAACGCAATTTCAACCTTACTGCAACTGCATCAATATTTTTGCACAACAATTTCGAGTTTAGTTTAAATGATGAATCGATAATGGAAACGATTTTACCGGTAAAAGGAAAAGGGCTTACGGATCCTGTGTGCCAGTTTTCGGGAAACTGCCTAAATTGATCATCAAAATATACCTGGGAAATGTTTGAATCATAATAATTAATAAAATTTGATAAATATCTCTAATCAAGACGGATATATATTTGGGTTTTAACACGTGTTTGTTCCGGAAATGTTATTGGAGACCGATGGTCGACCCGTTATTATTTTCGATAACAAAGTAATTCGCGTTAACCTTGGAGTGAGGATCGGTCAAAGGGTGAAGGACGAAGCAGAGAAACATAAGAATCTCTAAAATACCGTATCTTTTTATCTTTTTTCTCTCTCCCCGGTATATATATACACGACGTGCTCGGAGCTCCGTGACGTGGGCGCCTTCGCAAACGAGGGCAGCCTTCTCTATATACTACGAAATTATTTTCATACATGTAAGAGGAATCCCTTGGTAGTGTTTGCCAGTGGCGGCGACGTCCCGGCGCCAGGCACCCCTGGCCAGACTCCATGGCGCGTCGCCTGACTCCCCCGTTCTTCTATACTTCAACCACTACAAAACTCTATGTATTTACCTATGTACCCGTATATACATATGTATACGTACATGTATTTGTGTATGAAAACACGTTACCCTAGCCGCGTGAAGTGGGAATACGTAATACGTAATACGAAGACAGAGAAGAAGAGACGAATATCGCATGGGAATATATCCTTGCGGTTTTCGATTATTCCAGGAAAGCGATCGTGCGGTCAGGGGTTGAATCGAAAGGAAAGAAATTACTTTTCATATTATTTATTTCGCAAATATCGTAACTGTAGTCTTCGTTCTTTTAGCAGTGCATATACTAGTCGTTTTCTTACTTTTATGAAGAGTAAAATAATGTGAAAATGTTGTTAATACGTTGTGCGGAAATCGCAACATTTTTAATTCGCGAATAATAATCTCGCGAATCCTTGAAAATTTTCTAGAGCATATACTTCAATTATATCTGCCTCAGTTGTTGACCGAAATTTCAACAGTTTCTCTTAATTTTGCTGATAATTTAAGTTCATTCGATATATGTATAGATTTCGAATCAATATTTTTAATCACCTTTCAAAAATTATTATCGATGATACGGGGCAGAGTTCTAATTTCTGAATTCATTTAGGCACGATTTTGAATTTCTAGTACCGTTAATATTCGGAATATTAAAATTGGGAAAGCTCGGAATGCAGACAGCTGAAAATTCGGAAAGTTCAAGAATCCGAAAATTATCGAGAGGCACGATGCTCTCTACTTGAATTTCAAGTTTCGGAGTTTAGACTTTCCGGAACTTTAACTTTTGGAATTTTTACCATTGTGTATGACCTTTTTATATTCAGAACTTGAACGCAACTCTCACAATACTTTGACTTGAATTTATCGTCTGGTCATTAAAACCGCGTAAATTGTATAACAAATTTTCGTTTTATCTTTGCAATAAACGATACAGAATGGGATAATTTTCTCGCTACTCTATCTCTATATCCCGCATCCTCTTGTTCTATATCTCTATTATACATATGTATATATCTACAGTTATATACTGCATAGATACATACACGAAAGGTGCTTCTGGTAATTTCAAGAATTTGCATGCTGATGGGAGTTTTAACGAGTAACGTCGAGAGACCAGTGCAAAAGTTATATACCCTACACCAACTTCTACAAGCTTATATATGTACCATGTAGGTAGGTATATACATATATATAGTTTCTAGCTGCTCGTAGCTTCAGTCATTTATGAATATTGTGTGCGTATAGAGATATGTAAGATTATATGTAATGCGTTAACATACTCGTTAATTCCTCAAATTTAGAACAACGTATATTTATATAAAGTTAATTGCACATATATTTGATTAATTAGCCTTAAGACGTCTTATGGGGGAGTTGATATCTGCAGTATTTTTAAATAAGGTTAAAGATGTGCATATATAAACGTGTCTTATATTACCTAAGCTATCTCGTTTATTTATACGTAGTTGTTGCATATTTTACGCCGTAAGGATGATATAAAACCTCTTTCTTTACACCATACCTATATAACGCGTCAAGATAAGTATAATAATTTCGTGTAATAAAAATCTTCACCTCGCGATTATATATCTCGCAAAGTTACACTGACCTCTCCATATATAATATAATATCCCTCGTGCATCCCAGGCATTTATATATATATATATATATATATATATATATATGCATACATATATGTATACACATATTCATATTATGTATGTAAACGTCTGCCTGCAGCGTTAGCAGTAAAAGGGTATCGTTTTCTTACTTCTCTTACGTATATACACGTATACAGTATATCTACATACAGCGTAATGATTATAGGCTTTTATATATGTATGTACGATCATTTTTTTTTTCCATTTTTATTTATTTTTTTTTACTTCCCTTTTCTATTATGTATTATCATTTTATTCATTCCGGAACACTTATCGCCTTAGAAATTTACGAGACAAAAGAGGATACCGGGAGTCCAGACGTCCGGGGAGACCGCGCCTTGTATACAGATAGTTTGTACGTATGTATGTATGTATATATAACTATATACTTTATGGCAAAATCGTGATCTCTCGATCGTTGCCAGACAGTTTATATGTTATAAGTATACATATATATATATATTTTGTCAGGCTTCACTTGATGTAGCTACTCTGTCGCGGATGAAACGGATGGACTGACGGATAGACCAACGGACTCTACTCGGCGCGACGCACGCGCGTACGTGATCGAGCCATCCGCTTAACGAATTATGTATATATATACGCTATGTATATCTTTTGTCATATAAAATTTTTATCTATTATCTGTATATCCGGTAAAAAGACAATCATCACTATTATAAATGTACTAAACTTATAATTTCGGACGAGATATTGCAATGCATATCGATCTTATCGTAGATGATTTCAAACTGTCAAATATTGCGAAATTGATAATTTTTTCTTGCATGATTTAGGGTATAAGAAATATTCGTGTAAGTCATAAGGTTTTTTATTATTAATCCAGTAATTTTCACAATCTTATCATATATCGTCTCATCTTATTCATTACCTAATTTTCTTCTATCTTATTTTTCTTTGTTTCTTTTTTTTGTTTTTATCTCGTTATTCTTACCCCCGCGACAATTTCCCCTAGACGTAATTGATCCCAGCGAACCGTGACGTCATATTTATAGTCATTCACGTAGACTCCGCCAATGTCACAGTGTAAATCGACGTTTTAGTCGAGTGGGGAAGAAGAAGCGTCGGCGCGTCGCCTAGATGTCTGGTTGTTCTGTTTCCGAAATATAGGGTAAAGAGATTCTTACGAATGATCTTTCTGCAACACCAACGATTCTTAACTCTTTATATTCTGTCCTTATTTCTCTTTTTATCTCACTCACTCGTTCACTTACTCATGTATGTATGTACATACATGTATGTAATGGTCTACCGACAAGTGCACGATGTATTTTTGAAATTGCACACAAATTGTTGCAGATAAAAGTCTGAGAGGTTCAGTGATTTTCTACAATCTTTACTTACATTAGTGACGATTTGTTAACCGCTCTGCATCAGGTTTGATATTACAGTACTGCAGAGAGAGCTCGGATCTACTTCCGTTTTAAATAAAATTGGTTTACCTATTCGTTTTCTTTTTTTACATTTATACATCGCATTGATCCAGTAGTAAGAAAGAATAGTGAAGCTACTTATATGTATTACTCTTTCAAATTCATTATTTATAATTTTTTTAATAGATCCTAGTAGACAAAAATTTAAGAGGGTATATATAAGGTTTCATTGTAACGTATAGCAACGATTTATGTTCTCGATTCTACATATATTTATATACATACATGGACATAAGTATATTTACGAGAAGGTATATACCGGGGGCATAAATTGCGCAAAGGACTCTCGCAGGAGTCGTGAATTTGTAATTTCACTTTGATTCAGATCTACCGTATTTCCGAGAAAGGTAAAAAGGAAAAATGAATGAAAATGAATAAAAAAAAGGAAAGAGAGAAGAGAGAAAAAAACAAAAAAAAACAAACAGAAATGTTTATGCGAAAAGGGCGAATCCTTTGCTCACTCGTATCATATTCTATGTATGCCTCGCGGATTAAAGTGAGAAGCTCTGCCTTGTGCCCGCGATGGGGTGCAGGACTAACTCAGGCTGGCTACGTCGTACAGGCCGCCGCCGAGGCTTCTTCACTCCCTGGGGATTCTCCCTCTTATACCAGACAATATGAGACAAAATATGAACTAGCCCGCATATCTACCTACCTCAAACGAAGAATCATAATAAAAAAGAAAAGAAAAGAAAATACAAAAAACTAGGCAAGACAACCACCATCCCTTTAACGCGACGCAAAAGTATTTTAGAAGGATATAGGTATACCTATATATGGTATGAAATCTACATTGGATTGAACTAAAAGAGAATTTTCATCACTCGGTCTCATTGGCAATGCACAATGCGAAAGTATATCCATTTCCATTTCGGATTCAAAAGTTATTTCGCATTTTAAGTTACTCTAAATAAT
Source organism: Macrophya annulata (assembly GCA_963924015.1). Classification (NCBI taxonomy): domain Eukaryota; kingdom Metazoa; phylum Arthropoda; class Insecta; order Hymenoptera; family Tenthredinidae; genus Macrophya; species Macrophya annulata. The sequence continues at coordinate 23,498,777 of OZ001258.1, forward strand.
TTTAAATCCATTTCAACGGGAATTTGACGGATGGACAGATTTTTCACGACTGTGATCGTCTCTGTGATCGCCTTAAATAATTACCGAATATTCGAAATAAGGCTAAACAGTTCTTAATTAATTTGGAATGGTCGTAATGATCTGTGAGATTTCTTAAAGTTTCACCGATTTTCAGGGGCTGGGTTGAAGTTCCGAATTAGAAAAAAAAAAGCGGTCAAAATTACGAATTCATTTGAGACGATTATGAATTTTCAGAAACGTTAAAGTTCGGAATATCAAAATTGGGAAAGATCGGAATGTGCAGACAGTTAAAAACTCGGAAAGTCCGAATCTCCGAAATTCCCAAAATCCATAAATTGAATGAAGAGTACGAGACTCCGTGCGTCAATTTTAAGTCTTGAAGTTTTGGTCTTTCGGATCTTGAGATTTCGGTTTTTCAAACTTTCGGTGTATTTAGATTAGAAGTTTTTTAAATCGACTATACCTATATGCAGACTTTCGGGAAAATTCTTTTTCTAAAAACAGTAAATCGATACCTAATATTAAAATTCGGAATTTTTACCGTTTGGAACTTTTTAAATTTGAAACGTTAACCCGACCCGAATTTGTTAAGTGACTTTCGATGAACCTGGACAAGATGACTTCCCATACGACAATAGTATAGTCTCCCGATACAATGCAACTTCATGTCGAGAGGTCCCAACTCGATGTCTTCTCTCCCTTCTTCCTCTTATTTCGTATCCCCATCTATGTATGTAGCAGTCCGTCATTATCTACTCCTCCGCAAGTTTAGTACTGCCTTCAGTAACTAAGCCTGCAGTGTCGTTAATTGACTTTGTACTACCAAAGTCACGATTCCTTCCATCGTGTCGTTTGGTCCGTTGCCATCTCGTCGCACTGCAGTAGCCCACTGTACATGTATAACGTGAACCTATATACGAACAAATTTCTCTATATACGTATATGTATACATATATGAATACTCCTTCTCGCATAAATACTCTGAAGGCAACCATTAGCTCAAGCGAACTCAAGCGGGTCTCAGTTCCCGTTAAGGAACTGGCTGGCGTCGTAGTTGACGTCACCATTGTCCAGCCCAGCTGGGCATACTATATAAATTAACCTTCGCGAGATGCAGACCATGGAGTCTGGAACTGCCCTCTCTCATCCTTTCCTGCGGCTTTATTGCACTGCTTTCTTACCTTCCATATTCAGCCTCCGAAGTACACGGCTTGATACCTGCACGCGTGGGCGACGGCTTATCATCTTCATGTTCATTGGCATTACCTGGTCCATACTGTGTGCTTTCAACCACGAGAACGATCTATTAAACAGCATTATTGCTCCGGGGCTACAAGGCTTGGTTAAGAATTTTCTATCGGATGTATTATACGAGACGATACGAGTGGTATGGGAAAATGGGGGGTATAGGTATAATCGATCTATTGAGAGGAAATTACTTTGTAATTATGAAGATGGTCTGAAACGAGCTTATCTGTATATGAATATGATGAGACAATTAATTTTGGCAGGGAAATTTAACGAATTTATTTCTTAGGGTCATAACGATCGGAATTTGGAAGCAGATATTTGGTAGAAATTACCATTAAGATAAGATAAATAGATTAACTTCTGTCTGATCTATCAGATCTTGGAGTTAAATCGATCGAAAGAGCAGAAGTGGTAAACGTTAAACTAAAGATAGTGAAAATTTATATTGTCGAAGCTTTCATGGCTGCCACTGGTATGAATTTCCTCGTTTATTACCAGCCATTTGAGAGATGAGGAGAGTCTATTTACTTAATGAGATTATCGTGGTATGATCATCAAAGAGACTAAACGAACTATATAAAATAAGTTTATAATTTATCTTCCAAATAGATTGTATTGAATAGAGAAGATTAAATGGTACGTGGATCAAAGGAGAGGATCTTTTAACCAAGAGTAAAGTAGGAATTAATTATGCAAGTGTATAGGTGTACTTTATAAAAATTCTACATTACACTTTCGTAGTTCTTTTTATGAGGTAAAATCTATGGTAGTTCATGAATATATTTTACGAAAAAATAATAACGAGATGTCGTGTTTAAAGTTTACCAAATTTCATCGCTATCCTACGCGGCGCAAGTCGAAAGACATAAACGACACGAGTTTTCGCGAGGCTTATTTCGTACGCGAACCACAAACTTCTCAGATAACGGTGCCATCATCAATCATCGACTTTCAAATAAACGCTGTCCTTCGTCGATGCCGTACCTACCATCGTTCTGCGGCATATCCGATGTCCCCTTGATGACGTGAGTACGAACGCGATACCCTTGATTTCAGAAGTGACGGATATCTCTACGACGAAACGTGATTTTTTGCGAAATGAAATTTACACCAGTCTTTTTTTTTTTTTTTTTTTTTTCTTTCTTTTTTCTCTTTTTTGAAATGTGATATACGAGGCTTAAGCACATCGATCAATTATTTAGTATATAGTTTTTAGAAATGACAGACCTGTGCTGAAAAGAAAAATCAAAAAAAGTGCTAAAAAAAAAACATAAAAATGGAATTAGCATGTGCGGTAATAATCCAAAAAGTCCACGCAGTCTTTATTTTTTGTGTATAATAACAAGTCAGTATATTTATACATAAATTTAATGTGGGTACGTATTAAGATAGGGAGTTTGGTATATGTACGAGTGAAGCGATAAGGAATGTTACTTGGTCATCGTATGATTTGGTAAAAAAGTTCACGCGAACCGGGTGGAATATAATCCTTGTAGAGGGTAAGGATGGCGGTCTGGTATAGGGTGCTCAAAAGGACCCCATTGTTGTTGATTAATACCCACAAAACCCCTCTTTCTCCTCACTTCACCACCGTCAGAGATTCCCGCCTCACTTTTGTTGCCTTACCCCGCGAGTCACCAACGAGGACGGCTACCACCAACAACACCACCACTTCGGAGAAAGAGATTATTTAATTTGGAAGGAAGCCTTAAACGAAGCGTTGATTAGCAATTCACCGTCCACGTCTATTATACTCTACACAGCTTGTGTGTTAGCCGCTGACTCAAGTTGACCGGAGATCAGAGTTTTAAGGCTTGGGGGCTAATTACTTATTTGGATCCACAAACTCCATACCGATCATTCGAACACGTTATTGGCTCTCCGTATAAGGAATCGATCTATCATTTGGACGCTGGGTATATATTTACTTTGTGAAAAAATTATTTGCATTTTTTTTATTAAAATGCTCTTTTTTTAAGGGTCGGTATGATTCCGGAATTAAAACGTATATCACAAGCTATGAAGGGTTGTTTTATCGTGTCGGAGGTTGTGGATAGCGGATTCAGGGTCATCTCAAATCCGATTATATCTACACGATGACGCAATTCCGGAAATTCTTACGGAGATATGATGTGTTTGGTAATATTGAATGGACGTAGTGACGCCGGGCTAACATTTACGATCGTGTTAAACGAGGAGCGGTAACAACGTAGTGCTGTTGTGAATCAGGAAATGGTATACACGAATTGCTTTTGATATAATCAGTAAAATCAGTAACTGATACTAAATTGGTACTACTATATAAAAATGTTGTTAAAAACATTCGTTATGATCGATAAGCGTTATTCTTTGTATATAAATTTTGTATGGCGGATTCAAAATGAGTTTGATTTTTCCAGTCTGTGACTCTGATCAATTTACATTTTATTCATATTTCAGTACGTGATAGTTCTCAATTAAAAAAAACACCAAAAAAGTGAATTTTTATTTTTTTAATAATTAAAATCATCTTCGAAACGCAATTTTTCTATTTTTTGAAAATCATTCATACAAATTCTACGATGAATATTGATGATTCTAAGACCAAAACGATAGTGGGATTCCGATTTTTTATTTTTGTTTTAAAATGACTTCGATATTTTATTTCAATAATTGCAACAAAAATGGAAAACAAAATTTGTTTCAGGCAGTTTATTGTTATTAAAATTTCCCAAACATATAAACTTGATTTTGGGAAACTTTTTTGGGGAGCGAGAAATATTTTTTTAATTTTTGTTCAAATTGTTTGTATGAAATATTAAAATCCTGCTAAAAAAAAAAAAAAAGATAAAGCATAAAACCGGAATTTTTTCAAAAATTATAAAACTAGCGTTGTTGAAATAATTTGAATAATTTGAAAAAAAAGTAACCAATTTTTTCCACTTTTTTTTCTGTGCTTTGAAAACTTTGAGAACTGTGATGTAATAAAATATGAACAAAATGTAAAATGGTCAGTGGTTACAGACTGGGTGATTAATTAGCATGGAATGGACCATATATATTTTTGCGGTCCACACCCTGTATAAGATAATGTTACTTAGTAACGTAGCTGTGATCACCGTTCCTTGTTTATCAGCTGGACCAAAGCTCTTGGCTCACCATTTGGTTAATAACGCTAATTAAAATGTTTGCTAATGTTTGTCAGAGAACTTTGGGTACCACATAAATCCAAAAATTGAACAAATGGTCGATGCCAGAAATTTGTTTAAACTTTTGATTACGTTTCTCAAAAATGAGATTGCGGGTGCCGTCATAAATATCCGAAATTTTAGACACTGCTCTTTTCTCTATCCATATGCCTATGAGAATTGACATTCGGGCTTCTGGGTTAGAACACAAATTTGATAAGCCTGTTCCGCGTTTGTATAAATAGGGGTGTAAATTTTTAGACGCGACTTCTTGTCAAAATGAAAAAAAGAATAAAAAAATGAAAAAAAAAAGGAAAAAAGAGAGAAGACTGTGAATGTAATTTCAGATTCGTTTATTGCTCTCCACTGTCTATTGTCTGGCGTGGGTGGCTATGTATGAGGTGAAGAGTTGAATAGAAAAAAAAGGGTTCAATTTTGTAGACAAAGGTACATGGTGAGACACACGGGAGGAGGGAGATTGAACGTGGAGACCTCGACAGCCAGCCGCCCACCACCACTGTCTGGACTCCGACAGTAATAAATTAAGCAAAGGGTTTCGCGTACTATTCGCCATTCCGAAATCCGAGATCCGAGGTTTTGGCGTTTGTTTCAATTTGATAAATGCACCCGAGGGAAACAGGAATAGGGGAATCGCTTTCGAAACTCTAGGCTAGAACCCAAGCCAAAGAATCTGCAGTGGGCTTTATCTCGCCTAGCTGATTTTGTAAAAAATAAAAAAAGCAAAAAACGAAAAACAAACAAAAAATAATTAAAAAAAAAAAAAATAAAAGTGTTTGACGAATCGTGAAAGCTACTATCCTTCGCATGGCTGAGCACCGCAAACGTATGTATGATATGCACACGTAGACTGTAAGGGTGGCTTTTTTTATTTCATTCAATTACGTGAACAGCAGCTGTCTTTTACCAACAATACCTGCAACTCACGATGGAGTAAAATTGCATGAATCGAGTACACGATAGGCGTAAATCAATCGAGTGATAATTGAAGGGTTCAACGTAAAAGGGGACCAAATCGACTTCACTCTCTTCCCGGAGATTGGCTCAAACATTATTTTTACGTGTATATATATTCGACGTACCGTGTGAACTTGAGGAATTGCAACGTGAAGTGTTAAGGATTGAAATGATTTATTATTTATCTATCATAATATATTTGTATCAATTTTGAAAATGATTCGAACATTTCAGCGATGTTTTTCTTGCTAATCCTTCTTTTCACTCAATCCCCCTCTTGCACTTAACGATTTTTTTAATTTTTTTATTTTTTTATGTCTACTAGACTATTTTTTTTTTTTTTTTACCTTTTCTTCAATAATTACCGCGTGTTACCACGTCGGTTACAGTTCGTTTCACATTGCGTGCACAAGCGTTGAGTATCCCTTGTATGAATGATTAACCACGAGTGGCAAGAGCTAATTAAATCCCTTTAATGTAGATGGTTATAAGAATGAGCGATCGAAGGTCGGAAATGAATGCTAGTGCATTCATGACACGGTGAGTCATAACATTGATAATCAATGTAACGCGAAATATTCCATTACGATATATAGTTACAGTCTCATTTATGCGCATTTACAGTTAAATAGAAATACGAATAGCTATATTTTACTCTATCCGATGAACGAAGGGACCAAGAGCTTTACTATGTATATACGTAATTGCTCGTTGCTTATCCTTTAAACCCTAATGTCTGATAATCTATCTAATATTTTAGTTACCAATGGAACCCCTTGGACCTAGCAAACATTGTTCTTCCCAATATGAAGATAATGTGGCTATCATTTTACTTACAAAAAAATAATAGAGCAATTCTCGATTTTTCGGATCCAATCGCGACGTATTTTAATTCACCTTATTGCAATTAAAATCGTGTAAATTTATTATCGAAATAAGGTGACTTAAGTGTATATTTGTACCTGATATTCTTAGACGTAAGCTGTGTGTATCTACTTTTCCTGTTTTTGTATAATTACTTCGTCTTCAGCTCCGACTGTTTCTAAAGGACGATTTAAGTAAAGTTTTTTTTTTTCTGTTTCAGGTACATGAAGACGATTGTTGACGCCAGTCTTCCGGCGCAGAAATACAATCCTGAACTTCCACTTTCAGCGTCCGGTTTATCAGAGACTCTATACGCCAATGCGAATACGAGTGAACTGATCGATCAGTTGCGACATATTAATCAGGTGCGTCAAATCGTATCGTTTGGTAAAATGTCTCGCGTTAACAGTTGCGGAAAATAACAAAAAAAAAACCGCATATTAAGCGACATGTGTGCAGGTTATAGAACAATCATTTTTACAATTTGATAAAATTGACCAACATTTAGAATGATAGATAAATTAATTGATATCGATATTGCTGTTGTATTACTTTGCGATACTCCCGTGTGAGATATTAGGGATTGATTAATTAATATTTTTTACTTCAAAAATACCATCGTAAATGGATATAGGTATATATAAGTTTGCCTTCAATAACGTAATTCTATATTATATTTCTGTTATAAAAAATAAAATAATAATAATAATAATAATAATATAATAGTAAACATTTATTACTCTATGGAAAAGGTCCATTGAAAGACGTGAAAATGAAATAATAACCAAACGAGGCCATAAAGATTATTAGTAGACAGTTTTCACGTTAGGCTATCAAACGATAATGGCGTAGGTTTATATGATTGTTGGTTGTGTGATGGAAGGTTATTAAGTGTTGGATCTCGGCCACGACAATCTGTAAATCAATATTTGATTTTGAGAATAAATTACGCACACATGTATTTAGATTTAGATTTATTAATTAACATTCATTTACGATGACATGAACTTTGCCAAGATCTAAACCTCGGGGGGTGAATCGCGTGAATAAGGGGTGCATCTTATAAATTGTCTGTTCTTGTGGTCCAAAAACTAATTCTGATCTCTAGAGCGTGACCCTGAGGGTTGAAATATTTGGGTTTCTTCGAGGCCCTTCTTTCGATCTCAACTGACAATTAATTCGGGTAAGAGACCCGTTATTCGACGTCAATGATATTAAACTGTCCATCAATCTTGTCAAATGAAAATAAAATCGTTCAATTCAAACACACCTTTTTTCTATTCGAATTTTTAAATATTTTTGCTGTTAACTTGTAACGTGTAACGACATGTCGCTCATTTTCGAGGTGTAAAAAAATTAAAAAAATTATTCAAAAGCTGTATGTACCCCAGCTAAAAATTTGAAAATATTTCATGAGATTTGGGAGATTAATGAGAAAGAAAAAAAATTTACGACGGGTGTACACTAAATTTTTAGGGGTAGTTAAACCCCTCGGTAATTTCTCTCTTTATTCAAAATCTAAGCTGTGTTTGGATCTTGGCAAGTTTTAAGTACATCGTTTTTTTTTTTTTTTTTCTAACGTCATTGTGTTGAGGCGGAAAGGTCTTCGATTTTGGTTCTGCCGAAGGGGCTGCCTCGACGTTCTTCAATTGAATTTTATTCTTATAAGATTGTTGAAACTCGCCGCCTAATGAACAGTCGAACTTGGCTTAATCCGATTCCCGTTCGAGTGGTTTAACGGCACCCGAGAGGCCAGCAAATGCACCTTCCAGATTACCTTTTTATCGCCCACAATATGGGATTTGGGATTTCGTTATACACCCAGTCGTAAAGATCTATTGTCTTAACGAAAATGATCAAGCCACGAATATCTACCCTCGGTACCGTTGAGGCCAAAACAGAGTGTTAATTGCGATTCTCAATGCCCCCAAAGTTTAAAATAAAAAAATTTTTCCCCACACCTTCAAGCCAAAATCCTGTCTATCGTCTCCGTAGCCAAAACTATCGCATTTTATTCGATATTGTCTAAATCAATCATCAGGAACACGTAGAGAAATGTTGTTGATAAGACTCTTGAAAAGCTTTTCGTGTATCATAAAGCCAGAGTTTACTCTAATCTCTATTTTGACTATATGTAAATATTGTATGAGACTTTTGCGTTTAACCTCGTATTATTTTCGAAAATCTAGATTGTTCAGTCGCAATTGGCAACGACACCGGATACTGGTGCTCTGCTCAGTGACGGTACATTCGATGGATCTGGAAGTGGGATTGGACCACCTTCAGACGACGATGAAGATGAGTCGGAGGCTTCCGGTTCAGGAGGAGGTCCCACTACGGACAGTAAGTTTTATGATCTAACGTTTTATGATTTACTTTAAAATCTGACAGCCTGCAGTTTCAACTATAAGTCCATGAAGTTACACGACTGTTCAAAAATGTAATATAATATCATTGCGACTATTAGACTTTCATGGTGTCTTTAAACTCCTTGTTGCCATCCTCTACGGGCTTTTTACAATATTTTCAAACTTATTTTTAATAATATCAAACACATCAATTCCGTTTTAAATTTATAAAAAAATTTCGCGTCTATTTTCTCGATTTAATAATCGGTTATTCAAAATATTCATTTCTGTCCTTAATATTTCATTTCCCTTGTTCGGAAATAATTTTAATTGTCTTTAGTTAATTGATCCTCTTTGAGCCAAGCGCACGCTTCGCAGCATTATCATCGTTCTTATGACTTATTCAAAGTATGAAAATCCCACCATTCAATTTCGTATTTTCGTATTCGCTTCACGGCGTTGAGCTGTTAGGCTTTATTTGCTATTTGCTGCATCGTTTGTTTCCGTGAAATGTTTTTTTTTTTTTATCGTTTTTAATCTTATTACGATACAGAGTTACATGTGATAATAATTACACGCGTATAGAGGACACTTGAGAAATAATTATGAGGAAGTCGTATCTCCACCTAATAAATCTACCAAAGAAATCTAACAACTATAAATTATTGTGTCAAAATATTTTACACAGACTGCATGATTATAACTGAATTGAAGTGTGATCGAGACTCTAACGAAATGGTATAAAATTGGATTAAAAAAAGATGATAATACAATTAAAACATGGCGTCGATAATATCTGAACTTTATTTATCATACTTTTAACGTGAGATGCATGTTTTATGTGAAAATGTAGCTGTCTGCTGAAATCTGTGTGAAATTTTTGTTTTTCAACTATGATTTCTGTCGTATACTTTATTATTATTTTTTTTTTTCGTCACTTTAATCCAATTCATGAATTTATTTTTCTTAACTTGTTTCAGATCCAGGACCGAATAACCGAAATGCCCCCTCAGGTGGGCGTGGGAATATTGAAACTGGTGGTGTCATTAAACATAATCCGTCAGTCAGTTTCCTTCTTTTCTCCGTACTTCTTGCTTCATGTTTTTCGCCATTTGCTTAAATCATGATCTCGATGAAGATGAAATGATAAAACGTCGTTGGAGGGATAGAAAACAAAAAAACAAAAAACGAGGAGAGAATGTAGGATAAGAAACTGAAGCATAAGGAACAAATCAAATTTTGTTCAACACTTTCCAAATACCTATTATTATCTGAACGCGATTATTTGGTGCGTGATTGATCGTAATGTTGGGCATAGAGACTGCAAGGAAGGTGAAGAACGTTGATAAAAAGAATTGACTTCAAGATACTGATTAGAAAATAAAATCCTTTTCAATTGCAAAACAAAAATAAAAAATAATTAAAAATTCGTAGTCATATATTGTCAACTGAATTTACAAAGACTGCTTTGCATAAAACAAAAAACAAAAAAACAAAAAAAAAAAAATAAAAATACAAAAAAAAAAATCTATAATTTATTTGTACAAAACTCCACGATCATTTATAAATACATAGAACTCACGAAATTGGCCGCATCAGTATCTCCAGTAATAATTACACATACCTATAATAACATATACCTATATAACGAACAGTGAGTGATAATAACATTTGCCATATCTTGAAGAGTATATACACACATATACACATACACACACACACACACACATATATATATATATATATATATATATATATATATATATATATATATATATATATATGTGTGTATGTATATGAATATATATACACACATATATGCTGCCAAAACGCATTTGAAAACTTTAAGTTAGCCGAATCGCATTATCGGCCAAATCATTTATCTTTAAGCTGGGTTGGTGCAACCGAATGTTGGAGTATACATTATTTACTGTATGTATATAATATATAGGTATATATCTACGCGTTGAAGAATTATATATACAAATATACACATTATATACATGAATGGTAAAAGAATTTTCAAAAAAGGACTGGACCATTAAATTGTTTTCCAATATTTTAATCTCATAATAATTTCTTATTCGCAATTCGTTACTATTGTTATCTATATTATCATATAAATATATATATATATATATATATATATATATATATATATATATATATATATATATATATATATATATATATATATATATATATATATATATATATATATATATATATATATATATATATATATATATATATATATATATATATATATATATATATATATATATATATATATACATATTTTTTTCTTTCCTTGGCATCTGATAAAATATACGGATTTATAAATTTCTTATATGTACTGTTTCTGCGGTTCAGTGCTTTTTTGAATAATATCTGTATTACCAATTATATGATATTATGCTTACACCAACATATAAATATGACTTTGTACAGAGTAATGAATCGTTGCTGAATACGTGTGTGTGGGTTCTTTTTCAAGTTTTTATTTTTTTTTTTTTATTTTATCTTTATTATTTTCTTATTATTTTTCTATTTTTTTCCTTGTTGGTTTTCTTTGCCAGTTGAAGAAAATATATACATATTTCTTTTTTTTTTCTCTTATTTTACTAGTTCTGTATTTTGTCAAACAAAACTTATCGGCGTTTTCGAAATTTGCATCTTTTGAAAGTTTCTTAAATTTAAATGAAATATAATAATAATAATATCAGTTAAAATTAAAATTATATTAAAACAAAAATAACAAGTGCCAAATGAACAATTATAGGCGAGTATTTTGACATAGTTATCCACTTGCCAATGATGGATTTCTTTAGCTGAGTATTCAGTTTAATAAATTCCCAATTTTATAGAATTTTAAGTTACGGTTATAATTACAAACAAAAAAAAAAAAACTATATTGCATCGAACGTGTTATATTAAATCAATATTTTTGAACTGTCGTATGATTTTTTCGTGTCGACAAAATTGTTCGCCATAATTGACACGAGAGTTTTTTTGTTTCTTCTTTTTATATTTTTCTTAATTGCATCTAAACTGGCCCACAGTAATTATAGACGGGGTTAAGAATCTCTTTCAATTTAACGCGGGTTGAATGTCCCGGTGTTGATTAAAAACGTAGTTTATTTTAGCTAAACTTGATTAGTTAATGCTTTTGGTATTGTTTTGCTTCAGAATATTTTCAAAATTAATAACGTGATATTTTCAGTGAATATGAATAAGCTGTTTTATTATATTAATTAAAATTGATAATTGTATTTTAAGTTTAAAATTCGATCGAGTTAAGTTTAAATATTATTTAAAAGAAAAAATAAACTAAAAATGAAAAATATATATTTTTCTCTCTGTTGTTACAATAACAGCATTATTACGTATTATTATTATAGTTAAATTAAATCATATGTATATATAAAGTTGATTTGCGTTTTGCTAACTAGCCAAGTCTTTATCAGGTCAAGACTCTGCGATATTTTAATAAAGTTGAGTAAGATTTGTGCTAGACAATAGTTCAGCAAATTATATACGTAACATACATATATTATACGCGTTAGGATTTAGTAAATTGATCAAAGTCTTGCTGCTAATGTTGATTTTTCTTTTTCTTTATGCATGTTATAAATGTTTCTTTTTACGTATTTACGCGTACAGTATGTTATTGTTGTTTAACAGCACGAGCTGAACGATAAGAAAAGAAAAAAAATTTTTAAACGCGCGTTATATAACGAACTCAAGACGAAAATAATATTGTTATTAATATCGGAGTTATTAAAAATATGTTTATATTATTATTGAATAAGTTGTCCCATTGAATTTCCTATTTTAAGCTAAATTAAATCATCTTGTGTATATGTCTTTCTTCTTCTTTTTTTGTTTTGTATTTTTTACTTTTATATTATGTAACAGATGATTTGTGAATTGGTAAATGTATTGGAAATTGGTTTTAAGCGTAATACATATACTGGCAATTGAAACGTCAAATGTTTAATAGAAATTTCAATTTCAAAAGATGCAAAAATTCGATTAAATATATTCAGGGAATAAAAATATACTCTCCCATCGCCTATACATATGTAATTGTGTGAGTGGAATCGAAAAATGAAAAGAAAAAAAAAATATTAATAATACCTGTAAATAGAGTATGTGTGTTGTATTTATATTATATTATATATATATATACATATATAATATATATAGGTATATATATAGATATATTATATCAATCCCAATTAAATAAAGTAATTATTATAATTAATTAATAATGACATAATGACATTACTACACGTATAGGAGGTTGTTCATGGTTAAGTAGGAGAATAAAATTCTGTCTTATAAACCGTTACCTACCCAACATTTGAGGAGATGACTAATTGTATGATAGAAGCGGAATTAAGTATGTGGCAGTCAATGTTAAACATAAGCTCACACGTTAATTGAATTGTTGATATAAAGTGGCGAGCCCAGACGTAACATATTTATACCTCTGTGTAAATCCGTATTGAAGAAAATGGTAAAAGCTGTTCTTTCGTTTCGATTGCATTAATGTATGTATGTAGGTGTATTGATTTGATTTGATTTTTTGTCATTGTAACGTTCAACGTATAAGTCAATTATGATTTGAAATATATTTAGCACAATAAAGATATTGACTGCCCTTAATTGAGCTCGGTGAACTCCTGCAGTGTATGTAATTAATGATTAATTATAGTTTTAGTTCTTCCTTTAGTTTTAATCTGTTTTATAATACCGTTTCTATTTTTTACCTCGTTAGTGTTGAAATATATAATTTCTCGTAAAAAGTCTTTCTGTCTTCTGATATGTGAGAACAAAATTTTTTTACTTTCTAGATTTTATATATAATTGATACTATTTTATCTTTATCTTTTTTATTATTATTTTTTTTTTTTTTTGTTTCACGTTTAAATTGAAATACATAGTACATATTTTATTACGAATAGTGCGATTGTTATATCGTCGAACTTATATAATTAGAAGAGTTTGTAAATTTTTGAAACTATATAAATTGACTAAAAGAGAAATTAAAATCTTTCAAATAATGAGAAATAACGAGTAATATAATCTTTGCCCACCAGTGAGTCTTGTGCCGCAAGCTATTACTTATTTTCAGTTTGAATATACAATTACTGTAGTAAAATTAAATATATTTATAATGGCGTGTATCAACGAAAATCCACTTTAAGGAATATTGAATCACAAAAATGGCTTTATCGCTGTAGTTGGAAGCTGGAAATGTGTTTTTTGAAATTAGTGTTTATTTCAAAACTAGTGAGTTCAGGAAAATGAAGTAATTCAATGAATTAGGGTAAATACAAATGCGTTTAGTTAGATTTTTGAAAATATATTTCTAGCATCAAACGAGCAAACTATCTCCTACACAATACAATCATATAAAATTAGTATACACCTTGTTGATCTATTATTATTACAATTATAATGAAATATACATTACTAATTATAAATTAAACAGATGTATGAAAATTGTCAAATAATATATATAAAAAAAAAAACATAAGTAATATGTCACGATGTTAGACACAAAAATGTTCCAGAGCGAAGATTTCTCTTTTTTTTCCGTATAGCAATAAAAATAATATCGCAATTGTGTACGAGCATTAATAATAATATAGAATTATAAAAAAGGATGAGCCATATGTTAAGAACAAGTAACTCGCGTTGTATTGAGAACATCAAACAGGGTAGATGAATATTTTGAATATTTTGAAGATGTTATTTAAAAACTTCATACTGTGCCATTTTTGTGTCCATAGAGCCTGCAGTTACGAATATACTATAATTATATACTATAATTATACATTGACACTATTGACAGAAATATTTCAAACTTAGTGTACATACATAAAGTATATATAATGAATACTGATAAATAATTTGATAATCACTGCTTTTCAGTTTTTAGAATGCTTGTGCATTTTCTGAATTATAAAAACGGCAGTTAGAATACTCAGGAATGCTACTTTTTTTCGTTTATATATCATATGAGATGAGAATAATAATCTGGGAGATCTCTATGACTCGCTTTAGAGGATCCGAAGCTTTTTATTATCAATAAACAGAATTTTTACGATATTCAGTTGCTAGTCTTTGGGTGTTTTTTCGCCACCTCCGCTTGCAGTGCTTTGTAATAATGATGATACCCGACTATTCATGCTCTCAATATTAAATTGTATACAGAAAATGCACAACGCAATTTTGTGTTAGTAAGTAGCATTGTTTAGTCTTAGATTTAAGCTTAAATGAACCTGTTGTTCGGTAGGGCTAGTTAACGAAGCCTACTACATTTGGCAGACGTCTGTGATTATCTATAAAAGTGTTAATTTAAATTCTTTCCGAAGAATAGAGATGAGGGATTCGATTTAATAAAATTCAAAATTATTGATGCAATACTATCATGATTGATCATGCTCTCGCCAAGAAATATTTATAAGGTTTTATAATCTATCAGTGGAAAAGGTGAGATATGGAAAATAGTAAAGGTGTGAAATTAAGAAACGTTGATCAAGGTCTATAAATTTATAATCTAATAATGTAAAATGCAAACATTCACCTACCAGTGGTTGACTGTATTGAAAATATGTCACATGTGTATTAAGGACATTGGTATTGAATGTCGTTTTGCCAAAATTTGCTACGAGATGTTTTTTGATCATCAGAAATTTTAGTGATAACATATTATTACTGAGAAGCTCAGTGGATCTTTGACTGTATTTCACGCCTTTACTACAACGTACTCGCTTGACTTGTAGATTGTAAGAGAGCAGGTTTAAGAACCGATTATTCAATCAGGATGTACGTTATTTATTTATTTTATTTTTTGTTTTTTCCCCGAAATCGATTGATTTCAAACAATATAATTAAAGTAATATTTACGTGAATGATGGTAATTGAATTAGGTAGTATGAAAATTGTACAGAATGGAATAAAATCGAAATGATATAAGTATACAATAAATAAACATAAAAGTAAAAGTAAAATAAAAATAAAAATAAAAATAAAAATCGATATATTGCTATTAATGTTACATACAAGAAGATTTAAGCATACTATAAAATTTATCAGTCAACAGGGCGCGACAGAAATAAATATTCACCTTGGCGATGTATAAAAATGATGAAATAAACAAAATAAAATAAAATCTGTTTATGAGTGAATGGAGAATAAAATACTAAGCATTAAAATTCACTGAAGCATTTGTTCATCATTCGCGAATCCTTATCTCAGATTTTATCGCTTCCTCTTATCACCAGTTTCCCAAAAGACGTAAGGATCTAAAATCACTGATAGTGAGCAAAGGTAGATGACACATTATTGAAAATTTAAACTACTGTTTGTTCCACAGTCGAGATGGATATTTGCGAAATCATTTTCAAAAATGGTTTTCACGTGATGTGGTGCAGACAAAAATTGTATAAAATCCTTGCGAATCAGCAGCTAGAATTTCTCAGTAATATTAGTAGTGAATTACCTCTACATAGTTAAATTATAATGTAGAATAGCTGATCCCGTCAGAATTTAAACTGATAACGTCATACGGACTTTCAACATGGCGGCCTGCGCATACGCGATGGCTCACGCGTCAGGTTCGGGATTATCCGTGGGCTACGACTGGCGTCAGTCCTGAGTCCACGTCAGTCAGCGTCGGGAAGTGGTTGGAGATGCGTGATTTGTCGCTCGTGGTTTTGTAGGTTAATATTCTCGATCAAAAGCTCGAAGAGAACATAACCAATAAAGAAAAGAAGAAGAAAGTTATTATTTTGTGCTAAAACTGATGCCGGGGATAAAACAATAATTCACAAGTAAATTGCAAGTAATGCGATAAAACCCGTGTATAATTTTCTCGACCAAATTTGTGTTTTTTTGGCCTGCAAAACCGTCGCTGATGTGTGACAAAAAGGTAAGAGTAGTTTAATCTTTATATTGCACGACCGTTAGAAGTAAAATTTAAGTCAGAGAATGTAATTTATCTCCGATAAACCCATTTTACAAAATCATACATTTCCGAGACAAATTTTTTTACTTGTTTCCCCCTTGATTATTTTCAGCAGTTGCCTTCGAATATTATTTCTACTCGTAGGTAGTTAACAATTTATTGTGTATCTTTTGACAAAATTACATTGAGACTTGATCAGATTCGATAGTACCGTAGGATTGTTGATCTGCGTATAATAATTATACCAACAAGAAAGATATAAAGTAAAGATAAGCGAGCGGGTCGCATAGACCGAATGTTGTTTACATTTGGACAAAATTCGAGAATAATTAGACCACATTTATTTACTTATATTAAGAATTTGACTGAACATCTAATGTACTGCCAACCTTTATTGATGAAAAGATGTTTTGATTTATAGAGACAGACTGCTGCAGCAGATCGTGAATGCAGATCTCAGGCAATTTGAACAGATCAAATATCGCTGATGAATCAAGAAAAGGTAAGGCAGGAATCGTAATAATAATTCTGATTATTTTCCATTTTTATTGAAGTTCAATCATTGAGAGATCATTAAATATTTCCAAAAAATTATTTTCCTTCACTTCTGTTTGTCGAATATTTAAAACAATGGATTAAAATCCAATGTATTCATTTATTCATTAAAATTACACAGAATAAATGTTTGGCTTTTTTGTTTTATCTCAGAAATATCGCAACACTTATTGTACAAATATTCAATTGATAAATCCTTTCCATTTTTTTTTTTGCAGTGAATAATAAGTCTTGCCAGCACCTGCTGATCACATTCCTGTGGAATCAAAGACAGACCAAATACTAAAACCAAGTTGAGGCTTTCAATATTGATTATACAGCGCTTCAGAGCAGGTAAATTGCAAATATCTTTATTGATTATCTTTTTAAAAAATACATGGATCAGTATAATATTGATCAAGGCCATGAATTTCTATTGACTAATTGAAGAATTGTCCACATACAGAAGTTCTTTAATATATGACCCTGTTTCTACATTCATTCAACATCAAGCTTATATGAAATTTATTTATAATTTTACTCCTTCTTTTTCTTATTTTACAGAAAATCATGTCAGCAGCAGAATCGTGGCAATTAAATGGACTGCAAGGATCTATAGTTGACTTAGCTTTGAGGATGGGATACGGATAGAAGGAGATTAAAGTAAGTATTGAAAAAATTCTCCGGGAATCTCTGTTCTCATTATAGAATAATGACATCCTGTTTCAATGAAAAACGCAATTTATTTTCATCATTATTCATACAGAGCCATATTTAGTTGGAACAAAAAAAAATAAAATTTGATTTCATAGATTTTGTCAAGCCTTTTATTCCCAAGTTGAATCATTACGTCCATTCATTATTGATATTGAGTTGACAACGAGTTTTCTTCATGCAAAAATAACTCTGTTAACAATTACGATAATGAGTGTTCAATTATTGAAACTATTCCCCAATTTTTTTAAATTTCTGTTACAGTGTAATACACGAAACGTGGACCAAATATGATGAGGATAAGAGGGCCAAAGTTTTGATCGTATATGCAGTGATGATGCAGAGGTAAGATTAGATATCTTGGATAACAGTATTTTCATCAAAGTATTTCTATCGATCTCTCTTGAATTTTATCAATTTATTTATAATTGAAAAGTTCACAAGTTATCGTAATAGAGAAGTTTTCTCTCAATTTAAACACATTTTTTCCTACGCAAAATAAAATTTATCAGCCATGCAGTTTTCTATATTTCTATTATTTTTTCAGAGGAGTTCATATCATTTATATCCATCAATCTACAAATAGATGAATTGTCAGGAGCAAGAGATGACTTACGGAGCATCAGAGCACAGGTGAGAATGAGATATTTTGTCATCATTTTCACTTCACGTTTTATCAAAATGTAATAACTGCTTGTAATTTTCTAAAAACTGCGTCGCAGTAACGCTACCTTGATAAAGACCTTCATTTTGATTTCATTCATACAAAACCAAGTAAAAAAACAAACAGTAAAAAAGAACTGATATATTATAGTGTCAAGTTTCTCGTGAATAGTTGATGATTAATCAATAAGCTGGTTGAATACTCGTCCAATTTTCATCTAACATTTTATGAATTTAATTTTCTAGATCAGTCGTTTCTCGACAAGGCGGCGAAGACAGAGGAGTAAAAATGAACAAAGGAGAAAACGCAGAACCAGAGGGAAAACGAGGAAAAGAACAACCAAGCGAACCGATTTATTTCTTTAGCTTTAATATGTGTATTTTCTATAATTTTATTGATTACTAGTCCTAATCCAAATTAGGATTTCATTGAGATCTATTCTTGCAAGATCGAGCCTTATTTGGTCGATCAATTTACCTATTTAGAGATCCATGAACGGCAGAAGGTCGTTAATATATTTTAGCAACTTGTATTTATACAGTAAAAATTTATTTGACTATTCATGTGAGGATATTACATTGTTTAATTGGTGTTATTAACAAAAACCATATTAAAAATGATTATTTCATCCTCCGTTAGTATTTCTGTGTGAAAAATTGAAATAAACAGCCTGCTGTTCCTCACGAGACCTGTATGCAAATGATCTACTTTGAGATTACATAATTGTATATGTATGTATACTTATGTATGAGTTATACCTGTTCGAAGTATATTTATAGTTTTAGTATAGCCTAGTTAAAATTTTATCGACAAAAATGGTTGTTATTTGATGTGGATGTTACAAAAATGCCAATCATGTAATTTTCACTCGGGTATATAGGGTGGTCCAAAAAAACATGAATATGCTGAAATCAGTTGCCCATCAATAGTTGTATACGTTTTCATGAAAAAAGTACCTGTGGGGACTAGCTTATACGAGCAATAAAAAATTCTGAGAATTTGTATACGGGTGAGCAAATAAAGATATACTCGATAATTTGCGATGCGTATTCCTATGTATGGTATGTTAAACGTTAGCAAAGAGAAATATTGTATCTATGCTACAGCAATATATTCCCAGATATACCTATAATTAATTACTTCGTTATTTTCCACTCTCCTCTTCCTGCTACTCTATTTCAGGTACTGAATGAAGTTGTTAAATTTTCATGATCGTAAAGAGACAATTTTCAAACTCATAAGAATTTTGAATCGAAAAATTAGGTGTGCCTAATGATATGCAGTCAGAAATCGAATATTACATGGGTGGCGTACGGGTTGCATGCAATGAAGTGCCGAATTTTTCCCGCCAGACATTTCAGCACACCTCCTCGGCTCAGATGTTCTCCTGATACCAAGAGCAATTTTTCGACTTAAAATTTCAAAACCTCCAAATTTCTTAAGCGAAAGAGACATGCACAGATACACATCCCTACGAATGCATGCTTGCTTAGACATGGGCTCTCGATTTTTCCCGCCAAAAATTTCAGCACACCTCCTCGGCTCAGATGTTCTCCTGATACCAGGAGCGATTTTTCGACATAAAATTTCAAAAACTCAGAATTTCTTGAGCGAATGAGACATGCACAGATACACATCCCTACGAATGCATGCTTGCTTAGACATAGACTCTCGATTTTTCCCGCCAAAAATTTCAGCACACCTCCTCGGCTCAGATGTTCTCCTGATACCAGGAGCGATTTTTCGACATAAAATTTCAAAAATTCAGAATTTCTTGAGCGAATGAGACATGCACAGAGACACACCTATACAAATGTATGCTTGCTTAGACATAGGCTGTCGATTTTTCCCGCCAAAAATTTCAGCACACCTCCTCGGCTCAGATGTTCTCCTGATACCAGGAGCGATTTTTCGACATAAAATTTCAAAAACTCAGAATTTCTTGAGCGAATGAGACATGCACAGAGACACACCTATACAAATGTATGCTTGCTTAGACATAGGCTCTCGATTTTTCCCGCCAAAAATTTCAGCACACCTCCTCGGCTCAGATGTTCTCCTGATACCAGGAGTAATTTTTCGACATAAAATTTCAAAAACTCAGAATTTCTTGAGCGAATGAGACATGCACAGATACACATCCTTACGAATGCATGCTTGCTTAGACATAGGCTCTCGATTTTTCCCGCCAAAAGTTTCAGCACACCTCCTCGGCTCAGATGTTCTCCTGATACCAGGAGCAATTTTTTGACTCACCGAAATTTCAAATCAAACATTTTTCTCAAACGGCTTACGGTGCGCCTAATGATATGCAACCTGAAGGAGTCATGACTTGAATGTTGTACGGGCTGCATATTGCTAGGCGCACCTGATACAGTTTTGAAAAATTTTGCGACTCCAAATTTCTGTATTGGATATCATTAGGCGCATCAACGAGTCGCAGGAAAGGGATGGTAGAAAATAACAAAGTAATTAATTACTAGTAGATATCCAAATTTTCTTTGTGAAAATGGTCCATCAATTACCAACAAACGATTCCACATCGGTTGACGTCAAAATGAATCAAAACTAATACGATCGGGGAGCTAACTACAATAATGGTCGGCGTTATAAATATTATCTTTTAATCATTAACCTCATCAATGTAGGATTTCATAATTTATGAATTGATTTGTATCATTTAATAAAGCATTCGATGTGTTACGAGGTATTCAAAATTTAATAAATCATCAAATAACATATCTACTTGTAAGATTCAATAAGAGGATACCATTTTATATTGAATATAATTTAGTTTTCATGTAAAAATAGAATTCAAGAAGTATTTTGATTGAAATTTGATTAATTTATAGACACTGCTTCGAACCATTGAGTAAAGAAATGGTCGAACAGATGAGAAATAAAAATATATTTTTTTATACAATAAATGATTACTTTATTCATATTGTTCTTCCTCGAACTTTCATCTTTTATACCTATACGAATATAGGTAGATGAAATTCCGTGACGTTTACCTCGCTCTCACTGATGTTCCAAAATAGGGCTATACTGTGTTAACAGGCAAGGTTGAGAAAGTGAATTCTGAACAATATATTGGCCTTAAAATATACATTTATTTATATCATATGCAATGATCATATAAATAATAATTAGTTCCAATTACAAATCGCAAACACACGATTTTTATTCATCCGTGGCATTCATACAGCTTCTGTGAAATAATCCAAACGATTAACAAGACAGAAATTTCAATTGAAATAGCTTATGCGTTCATACTAACTAATTTCCGTAAACAATGATTGTCAATTGCACGTTGGATATACAGGAAAAAAAATAGATACACACTTTTATTGATAAAGCCAATAAATGAAATAAAAAATGAGATTTTGATTTGCAGACATAGAAAAAAAAAAAAAACAAATTATGAGATGAATATAGATATCTAAGCGTTTTTAGTAGTGTTTTCTATTGCTTATATCGTATTTATATACAAAATATTGAATATTTATAAGAACGTCTAATAAAAAACAAAAAAAAATCAGATTCAAAAGAATTGAAGTAACTACCTAAATCGAAACTTTATACCATGGCGATATTAAACGTGCTTTTTCGGAGTAGTAACGAACATTAACATTTCTTATCAAGAAATACAGACAATTGTCAACATTCACACAGATAAGCAAAAATTATTTTCAAGCTATCCTTTTACAATTTTCTGTTTTTTTTTTTTTTATCTTTCTTAAACAACCTTTCGAACTTTAATAAAATGACTGTGTATCACTCTTCAAATAGTGCAGTCGTTTCTATTACAAAAATTTTTTTCATAAACAACTATTCCGAACAGAACTTGACTTAACTACTATTAATATTAGTTCTCAAAGTATAAATTTTCTTGTTATTTATACATTTATGTACAGATTTATGTGCCTCGTCGCCATTTCTCTCCGTTACTGAATTTTGTCATTTCTTTACCGCTAACACCACAGGTTCCAATGCCCACTCTACCGTTCACATTCTCAGGCGTCGCGAATATGCTCTTCTTTACTACCCCTTTCTTAGTAGACTGTAAAAAGTACAAGATATTTAGTGTCAATAATCGATTAGCATATCAACTACCTGATTTTAAATTGCTATATTCTTTAAGTATAACAGAAAGAATGACTTCAAAAATGAGTTATGGTATAAAAATAAGACCTTGTTGTACTAATTAGAATGTTTGATCAGTTTTAAATTTAAGTGATATATCATCACCTTGGTTGAGAAAGCCAGCCACTTATTCTTTT
Source organism: Macrophya annulata (assembly GCA_963924015.1). Classification (NCBI taxonomy): domain Eukaryota; kingdom Metazoa; phylum Arthropoda; class Insecta; order Hymenoptera; family Tenthredinidae; genus Macrophya; species Macrophya annulata. The sequence continues at coordinate 23,521,579 of OZ001258.1, forward strand.
CCGATTCACGCTCTTCTTCGAGCTCCTTAAATCTTTGTAGTTTCTTTTGCTTTTTTTTCTTCAGATATTCACGCTGCTTATTAGGATCGGAACCAGCCACTGCTGCAGCCTGCATCTTTCTGCAAACCAACAAACCTATCACCCACGTAGACATTTACCAGAAAGAAGGGATACTTACTGAGATGCTAGTGATTTTTAATACCTAAATAGAATTCTGATAAAAAAAATTCACAACTGTTTTTAAGCCCTGATGAAGCAGGTCTTTTAGAAAAAATATAGAACACAAAATCTAATTTAATTAGATATAATCGTCTGTCTTCATGATTTGTGATTTGTTAACTTCATACGATTCATTATTTTCTAACACATTGCTTGTGTGACTGCTTCATCGATGGATGTATTTATTTATATTCATGGTAAAAATATATATAGATACATACATTGGGGTGATTTGATTTTTAATTCAGTATAGCATCCCAATAAGATTCCCTGCTCAGATATTAAAAAAACTAGATGAGAACGTTAGCTAAATGTGATTGCATGAATTTTGACTTTGTTTTCTTCTAACAATTTATAATCTTATACAATTTTTTTTTTCAATACGGTTTAGAATAAAGAGAATGAAAAATTATTAACAAACGTTAAAAGAACGGGTATTAGTAATGGTTTGACGTTTCCTGCAAGAACACTTCCAAGCTGTACAATGATCAGTGTATACAAGTTGACATTGACTGATTTTACCTTCTTCTAGGCTCCGGTAGAATATATACACAGCATGGCATCGAACGACAATCAAAAACATTTTTTGATACAGGGGTAGAGGGTTTCAGGATGATTTTGGCATCGACAGGAATCAGGATTCGGGAATAAATGGAAGATAATTGGCACGTCAGTGAATATCACGATAGATATGAACAATCTATTATCTCTAGATCAAGAAATATCACTAATATTTCAACATAATATATTCAAAGTACTTTCAATATTTAAAAACAACCATTTCAAAAAGTAATACAAATTGCTGTTATTTTTACTGACTATATTGTTTATTACAAGACCCAGAATTTAGGCAATTATTTCTCTATTTTTTTTATCCTAATATTTATTTCTTTTGAAAACTCTCGACTCATTTATCAATAGTTTGAATAGACATTTTATATTACTATGATTATGCTAATATTTTCATTGCATAGCATAATTAAAATATTAACATTTGATACTCACTTTGATTTTTGATCTGCCCAGTCGGATGCTGGCCTTTTAGCTACAGATTTAAGCTGACCAAGCATGGTAACATCTGTATTCTTGTATTCATTGAAAGTAACATTCACTGCACCATCTTCACCAATCACATCTATCGTCGCCTCATAATATCTATAAGAATAAGTCAACCAAAACCATCGTACAGTTATGTTATGCATTTTTATTGTTTTTTTATGTGAAGATATCAATTCATGTAGGTATACATTGATATACATTGATTTACACTTTTGAATTCACTGCAATATAAAATTTATAGATTCGGAATGCCAGGAGTAAATTGCTAAAAAAAAAGCTGAATCGAAATCATGCTGTAAAACTGCAAAACCGATAATATGAATAAGCTTTGTAACTGACTTATAGTTAGAGATAAGTAATTTTGATAGAGAGATTTAAATCAATTATAATCTATCTTTACTAGATTTTATGTAGGTTGTTTTTTTTTGTACTTTAAAACAGTAAATAGTGAATAAAAGCTTTTTTGAGAAGGATCACACCGCAAAATTAATTTCTGTTCCAAAATCGGATTACATACATTTCAAGAATATTCAGAATTTGTTTAGAATTTTGATTTCAAATTACTCTGACTTTGCCAGATTTTTTATACCATTTTGAAAGCCTTAATTCAGATTGTGCAGCATAAAGTTTTATCCTAAATGAAACCAACGGATTATTATGAAATAATATTTCAGATACTGCTTCCGAATTACATTGGAATATCAAAAAATCTGCAGCAAATTATGTTAAAACGAATCAAGCAAAAACACTTTGCCATAATAGTTGAGCCATTGTCAAAGTATGAATCAATAAAAAAAAAATGTTAATTCAAGGTTTCTAATCAAATTTTCTGCCTTTTAAGCAGTTTTTCAAGCTTTTAAAAACCCGGAATATTTTTTCTCAACTTGTTATATGTTACGATAAAATTGGAAGCTTGTATTCTCAATCAGAAAGCAACATAAGTGGCCAGATTTTTATTAAAACTATTAAAAAAGAATTAATCAAGAATCAAATAGAGTTGATTGCTGTTTAGCAGCATTAATTTCAGCTTCCTTATGTATCTTGCGCTTAAAATTTAAGGAAAATTATTCCCTTGGTTTACGAATGATAAAAACGCTTTCAAAACTGTATGAAATACATTGATTACTCACTTTCCATCTTCACTCCATGGTGCCATACACTGATCGCCAACTTTCCATTTGTTTGCTAACACAGCAAGGAGAATTGGATCTTTAGCATCCATGCCATTGGCTTGGCGTTTCTCCTGCTGTTGTGATCTTACTAAATCATGAGTAAGCTCTATTACTTCTTCCAAGTCTATTTTCAATTTTAATAACTCTTCATTGCTTGGATCTGTAGTCAGCGCTGCCTCAACCTATAAACATTATCAATATTTTTAATATTAAACGGAGTTTTGGTTCTTTTTGTTGTTCTACGTGATTGTTTATTTTTATTTAGTTACTTAGCTACATTACAGATAAATTTAATACAAATTCTTCGATCTAGTCAGTTGATAAAAATATTTAACTAGGTTAGGTTAGGAACGACGTTGTGATATCCAATCGTGTTTATTTTTTGGCTTTATAATAATTGGTGTATTAGTTAGTTTACATACCTGTTGCAGTTGAAGCTTATAATTCTGTAAATCATCCATGATGAAGTACAGCCGTCCTACAAGTCACTATTCGAAGTTTTTAATTGTTATAAATTATTTTTAATTCACACTACTGTACGGAGACAAGTATACCATCGCTCGAGTAACAAGATGGCGTCGATTTAAATCGCGGAACGAGACGGAATTGGAACTCGAACATCGATAATTGACAGTGATTGACACGATGAGCATTCTGGGTAGAACGATTCAAATCAAAAATAGTTTTGAATTAAGTATTTAATTTATTTTTCATATTATTAAGACACGGAAATTACTATTTAGATTCGATTCTTATTTAGATTGATATTCTGTAAAATTATTAAAACCTCTTATCTTGTATTGTCTTAATAAAAGAGTACTATAATAATTTGGTTATTCTTATTTGAATTATTGGATATGATGCCCTTTATAAGAAATATTCGAAACTATAACTACATCTGTACCACTTTATTTAGGATTTTCGAAGAAATAAGAAACCAAAATTTTTCAAATTAAAGCTATACACATAAGGACACGTATCTAAGATACAGCCGTATCTTTGTTATTGTCTTTCAAATATTTGAAACTGTGTATCAATATGTCTATAAATACTTGTCTGAGAAATATATCTTTCCCCCAAGAATGCTGGATGGTATTTGAAAATATAGGTATGTTCACCAAAGCTTCAGATATATTCTGTTAGTTCTTCACTGCTCGTAAGGATCAAACACTATAAATATAACGTATCATGTAGATTAGGAACTGATTCCATTAGCAAGTGATTGATAAAGATTCGTAAGCCTACATCATTGTTTCTATGGCTTCACTAGATATTCGTTTGATTACAAATTTCAAATGCTTTGAATTACAGAAAAACTTACCCACGGTGAAAATATTTAAATCGGAATTTATTTACAAAATAAACTAACACAAAAATATCGTCTATTAAATTATAAGGGATTAGTCAATGCCTTTTTAAAAACGCTAGATAAAAATGAACTGAAAAGAAATGCATTTTTCTTTTAGATTTTTTAATCCGAAATTTTTGTCTGATTGAATTGACTGAATTTTCTTTATTATTTAGGAAATATATTGCAAATTTTAAATGAGGAATTATTTGATGAGGCACATAAGTTATTATACCTACGCGGTAGAAGACGTCTGATAGATATCGCTGGCTAATTAACACCAACAGGTCTGTTTCGTAGATGATTTATAGCTTCGACACAAATTTTCGAGGCCCAATACTGTGTAATTGTATATAGGGTATGGAGAGGAATTCCTTCCTATTAAAAAGATGTTATTATTACTTGCTGTGCACATATATTCATATATGTATATAGATATATTTCACATTTAAATATTTTTGAAACATTATAGTTATTATAATATTTAATAGTACACGTATAGTCACATAGAGGTGTTTTTTTTTTTTTTTGATGTAGGTACTTTTGACTCAACGCCTAGTAGCCGAAGTCACTGGATTCTACAATCAATCGTGTTCAATCTGTGTACAATATATATTTGTGTAAATATTTTTTTTCTGATCTTTAGGTTGTACAGCTGAAATTCTTTGGTAAATAATTTGTATTACATTCATATAACGCTGTACTTGTCAGAATGATAATTCTTCGTGGTATTTTCTTTTCTTTTTTGTTAATTCAAACGAGTACATAATATGTAAATGTAATAGTAAAAAAAATTTAAATAAAATATCTCTCTTCAAGGACGTACTATACAATTAGTTACGGTATAGTATTTCTTTAAAGGAACAAATCAATTGCAGATATTTCAAGGAACAAAAAATTACATTTTGTGAAATCTATTGTATAATCCAAATACTTCTCTAGTTAATTTTCCTTAAACTATAACATTTTCCTTATACTATGATATGTATTTGATTTGTATAACTTAATATATTGTAAATATAATATATATGCCCTATAATAATATAATATCTAAATAGGCCTACGAGCTGAAATAAAAACTAAGTACGTCAAATAACAATTATATTCGTAATTGTTACGTCATACAAGTAACAGTATAATAGTATACGTTTCAATAAAATATATGATTATTATGCAAATATGGAGTTTAATATATGGAGTATTTAATATAATAATATGCATCGAAGATAAAAATATACTTTCAATGGAATATTTTGTATAATTATTAATATTTTAAACTTCTAATGCTTTAGGCATTTTCGTGATATGTTTATGTAATTCACTTATAGACGACATAGGAAACATCGAGATTTTGACATCTTAAACTACCGATGGCCGCTTCAAGAGCACGCAGATTTTCAAAATCCACCAACAGAATTCAACATTCTTTCAATAATTGTATCAATTATGTTTCATTAATACAGGAATTTTTTTTCTTTTTTTTCTTCATACGATTATGTAAGTATCCTCAGTGTCCTGAATATTTTATACTTATATGTACGTGTACTGATATTGGAGAGAGTTTAATCATCCAAATATATATATATATATGCGTATATCTGCGTGAGCACGAGCGTGCCGTATCTCAATTTATGTCATATTATATATGTATATAATAATTTAATATAATTTTTGACAAGTATTAGTTTCGCACTGATTATACTGGACTACAAAAAATCTAAGATCACAATAATTTAAAAATCAGTTTAAATTTCTCCCCACGTGAATAGAATTTCGAAAAGATTATTAAAAGATTTAAGAATATATGTTGAAATAAATATTAAAAAAATGGCCATGCATGCCCATCTGAATTCCGTTATTATGTATACATAATACATATACACATACCTGTAATATGCTGTATACATATATATATATTTTAATATTATGATATATGCCTTCATATGTAATCTTAATTCTCATCAATGGATCGTATATGGGTATATTATATAACTACTCATAATTATACATTTAACTTATTTTCATTTCAATATAACCGGTCAATATCGACGCGAATATGGCGCAAATATATTTAAATTTAACATTACTTAATAAATATATTATATAAGCTGCCTAGCCAGTAAACGAGATCTTTGATTTATATACTTATATAAGGACAATACGTTGACAGTTAGTTAATATTTTAATTAATTTTTTATTATTTCTTCGTAACTTGATTCTTGATTGAAGTACACATTAAGTGTTTCATACTTACACATTATACGAATGACAATTACAATTTCATCTTATATACGATTAAATAGTAATTAATTATGTATATATATATTTTTTTTTATATAGGTTAAATACCTACTGATATGTATAATATTTTTTTTTTTTTTTTTCAGTCATTACAATTACGAAAGATATGTATTCGAGTCATCTTATATTAGAATCATTTCCGATGGTAAAACATTTTTTTTTGTTTTTTCAAATATTTCATTCCTTTCTATATGCGCGTCACGGGTTATACATTTTCGCGTACGCATATATAATACTCAGTCATGGCCATACGAACTCAAAAAATAAGGTACAGAACGATAAAATTAATTACTACATTGCAACAAACCTGAGTATAAATAATTAAAAAATATTATTTTCGGAGAATTTATATATCCGATTAAATATCGCAATATACAAATAGCCAGATGCTGAAAAGTATACATATTTGCAATTCATTAATGCTGTAGGGAGGAGTCTAAGAACTGTCTTGTCTAGATCAGTGTCTACGCGGTAATATTAATTTCAGATTTTCGATTTCCTATCTCGCGGGGTATTGCAAAAATAAAAATTTAAAATACTTAAGCAGCCGGTGCCCTTTTGAAAATGCGATTTCCTTGACCAGTAATTCGCTTTTCTCCTGACGTGTACTGGACAATTGATTTCACTTGATCACTGGCGACTGGTCCGATGCAGACTAGAGGGTCCTTGAAGTAGGAGCAAACCTATTGGGAGACGTTAAAATTCTTTTAGTTTATTTTTTTTTTATTTAAATTTATAAACGTAGAACGAAATTGGTCATTTGGCAAATTATTAAATCGATCTCGAGGGAACCTGCAGACTAATAAACGCTAACACTGGCTACTTTCTACCTTATTTAGTCTAACGATTGAAAGAATTTTTTAAATTGCTAACAAATTTTGATGAAAGGTAGGAAAAATAAGGTGTCGAGTTTTTATATTGTTGGCAATAAACTCTAATTTAATCCCAGAATAGGGTATTTCATTTTTATGGGAGATTTTTGCAGGTGGGTTTCGGACTACTTTAGGTACTATAGTTGTATTGCATGGCATATGGTATATCCACCGGAGGCATCAACCACCTCCGCAATAACGCGCAAATTGGATTTATGTCCCCCGAGGCTGCAGAGCCTCTCGAGGTTTTTGTTCCTTTTGGGAAGAGGTCAGGGGTCGAGGGAAAGCTTATAAAGGTTACGTAACTCGTTACTTCCTAGGGGTCTGCGTTTAGACCTTGATCAGTAAATATTAATAAAGGCAAATGGACTCCAACGCGATAAAGAATCGGTTATACAAGCGAGTCTATATTCCTATACACAAAATTTTTGCGCATTTTTATCGCGTTAGATTATATCTCTACAAATTTATTTAATGGCAATTGACCCGTACTCTAAATTTGTAACTTACTTAGTCTACGGGAATGGAAAATGTTAATCTGGATTACGCGTTGGGTGATGAGAAACACCAAACTCCAACGTTTCTCGTAGATTAATCGTTATTTAGTCAACTTTTTCCTCACCTCAGTTAACCTTCGTCATTTTCAAGATTATCCATATGCCCAAAGTTTATAATTTATGATCGTGATAATCTCGCGGGGATGAGACCGCAGGGCATTGTAAAAAGTGGAAAGTTTTCGAGATGCTATATATTTCACATGAAAGAGCACACAGGCCATGTCAATTTATACGAAATTAGGACAAAACCTTATCTGACTCAAAATTTGCAAATCTAAAAATTAAAATCGATCCGTTTGAGCTTGAGCTTTGATTAAACGTTAAAATTATGTCATAAGTAGAATGCAAATCCGGGAATCTTATTTAAAAATATTGGCAATACCAGACCAGAAACTGTTTAGATTTGTGCGAAAAAAAAAAAAAAAAAATTATATTTCGAAACAAGTCTGAGAACTGATAAGGTCACGATTCTCTCTCAAGCCACGTGCGAGTAGTAAAAATCCTTATTCGTGTCTGTCAGACTTCGCGTTTAGACGAAATCGTCGTAAGAATTTTGATGTGAAGCTTTTGATTTCTTTTTGAAAAATGCAGTTAAATTTATCCTCTGATTGAATATTGATTGACATTTCTCTGTACGCTTTGATTCGAAATTGGCAGCCTTTATAAAAATAAAATAAAAGGAAAATAAAACAAAACTATAAACTATATTGAAAATTTTTCTACAATACCTTTCTTGCGGCTTGTCGATGACGTCTTTGCAGTTGGCAACATAGTCCACGGCTAATATCGCATTCCCCAGACATGTTACATTCTTCACCTGAAATAAAATTTTCATCAAATATTTATTCGTTGAAAAATGACGAGTATAGTCCACCGTTTACACTGGCGATCGATTCAAACGACTGTTTTATGTGTCTACGACGAATTGATTTTGTATACTATATATGAAACCAACTGTATTGTTTGTTGGAAGTAACCGGGGGTTGACAAGATCGAGTTTCTCCAGCTACTTCGGCGCACATGAGTCCGGTTTCGCAGTCATTATCTCTCCTACATAATTCCCCTTGCTTTAGCCCGTAAGCGAACAGGCAAGATCCGACAACTGAAATGAAATTGTGTAATAAGGTCAAATAATTCCTGTTAATTAATTTTGGTCTGAGTTAATCAAGACCCAAGCAAAGCAATTAGTAAAGTACTGACGTATGGTCAAGAGAAAAACTTCGTGGGATGTAAATTATTATAGCTGCCCAGTAATTTGTTTTTTCTTTTTTCTTTTTTGATAACAAATTGCCGTGCTCTTCAGCAAGAAGAAAAAAATATATACTGCGTCATTTCAATCACATTATATCTATATCTCCACCCTACGAGGTTTAGAAATCGCATCAGTTACCTAGCATAAAGGTAAATGCGACACGCGAAACGTGACGAAGCACCTAATGAATATTCCGCGCAAATAAAGTGATAGTACCTATATTATAGGATGTTGTAAAGAAAAAGAAAAAAAAACTTGTATTGTCTTCTCTTCACCTGACACACTCGTAAAATCTGTTGCTTCTAGTATCGGATAAAATTTCTTGAAACGCCTCAAAAGGTATTTCTTAAACCCGAAAGAGAGTCTCAAAATTTCCTCTTCAAAATTCTCATTTGCAGTTTTTTAAAAATTTATTCAAGAAGTTATTTTCTGCTCTATAGCAGAAAGATTGAAAAAGGGTTTGAAAAAAGGTGCAAAAAAAAAAAGAAAATATAAAGTTACGAATTTTTAAGGACAGGATCAGGAGACATTGTGTTTGTTCATTTTGAAACACTTTGATGTTTATTTAATCGAAAAATTACTTTAGAAGTGAATAAATGCCACGTTTCGAGTGCCATTTTAACGAGAAAGCATTAAAGCGATTGAAGCACCCCCCTTGGAAATTATTACTTCAGACCAAATTGCGATAAAATATTCATTATAAAATAGGTACGAAAAATGAGGGATTTAAGTAATTATCAAAAGACGACAAAATACTTAATGATACCTATTACCTCTTTTTATAACTCAGTTAAATTTGAATCCATTCAATACGTTATTAATGATCAAAATATGATCGACTGACGCGAAAAATTGTGAAATTTATTTTTCTGATAGACTGCACTTGAAATATGGGATAATTTGGATTTAAATGTTCTACATAACTTGAACTCATAAAATAAATTGCCGGGGAATAAACGAAGCGTAAATTATTTCGTTTCGAAGAACTTAACATCAAGAAGTTAATTCCACTTGAGTGAAAACTCTCAGTTAAAATTTCAAAAAAGGAATATTAAGTATCGATCATTTCAAGGGCTAGTCCTTACCTCCATCCACGTCGACGCACACCGAGCCTGGGCAGCAATGTTCATTAGCCGTGCACCGTTTACCATAACAGGGTTCCTCTAGTTCGTCCTCAACCAAGTCTCCGTATACGTCAACCCCTCCAAGTCTCTGCGTGACGTAAGTCGTTTAGGTACTTTTACGCCGTGAAATTAATGGATGATAAATAATTGACGAACTATTGATCGTGATAATTGGTGTAAGATCGATAGGTCATTAAATGTCAAGTTCATCATTTCATTCCTATGTACGAGATACAGAAATTCATTTCAGAAATTGAGGGTCTATACACGAAAATCATTACTTCAAAGCTTTTGTCAAGAAATTGAGTATCCTTATAGGAATTCAACACGTAGCCTTGAATTCTGAGTGAAAGAAAATGATTTTCTCCGAAGTTCTAATCAAGGTAGTTATTCTGATTGGCGGTTTTCCATCTTCTATACAACACCACACGTATACATATACAAGTTTCAATTCCCCGATGAATGTGAGAGCAGAATCTTACTTTAGCTTCTCACTTTAATCAGGTATAAATATTCATGCGTGTAATGAAAATACACGAGTATATTGTAATAAGGACGGGGTAAGGGTGTGGTCTGCGAGATCCCTAATCGTCTAACCGCATTAGAGGGTCCAAGCACAGATGTACTACTTAACAATTATTATAAATCTTGGCCTAACAGCAATCCCTGTAAAATAAACTCAAGTTCTATATTCTTGGTAATTCAGTTTTCTATTACATATATAAATTTTGATTGGTGGAAATTTTTTGATCCCTTCGATGAGGCTCGCGTTTCTCGGAGGCATTGTTAAGGTGAGAGTTTGAAATTCCAACCCCATTTCTTAATGGGGTATATAAAACCTTGAAAGATGATATTTTTCAACGACTTGTATATCTCGGGAGGACTTTTCCAAAAGCCCAGACTGATCACAGTATTTCGTTTATAGTCCTTTGATATTCATCATCAGATTTGTAGAAGATCGCTATTCATAGTCAGATGCAGTCGAAGTAAAAGCATCTGTCATACAGATCGCAGAACTTGCAAAAAAAATTATTTTTATATCAAGAAATTGTTCGTTCATCTAACTGCTTTTACTTTAAATGTATTCAACTATGCGAGAATTATCAGCTATCGAAAAATCTTTTTTGGACATACTAGTCTTTGAAAAATCCTTCGTTTTGAGTATTTGGGTATACGTTCATTCAAAAAGTTTTCACCTTAATATCTCGAGAACCAGAAAAGATTTTCGAACGCAGTTTGAGGGAGGTTAAACGGTATCAAGAGGGAAGGAACATGGTACAACATCATTTTCAGTAGGTGGATACGTCAAGACCGGGGGAGGCGGACTTTGTTTTTTGGTTTTAAATAGAAACCTATATTTTTTATTATGCAATTTTGTTCTTCCTCAAAATTCAAACGATTTTTGTATGAAATATTTTTTTCTGAGACATCAATTTCTTATGATATTCAGCCGAACAACCAGAGATTTTTCAACTTCTAGCACATTTCACTTCTAAACTATAAAGTCTGGAGAAAAATTGGAAGAGACAAAAAATGAGTAATTTTATGCAAGGAATTTTGAAGAATATTGTTTCAGAATTTTCTTAACAGTTTTTTATGTTTTTTTTTTCGCGCAATTAAAGAAATTGCAATAAAAAATTATAGAAAATAAATTCTGCAATTATTTTCCAGAATTCCTTGCATAAAATTACGCACTTTTTGTTATTAACAATCTTTTTCCAAACTTGATAGTTTAGAGGTTAAATATGCTTAAGAGTTCAAAAATCTCTAGTTGTTCGGCTGAATATTATAGAAAATTGATGTCTCATACAAAAATGTTTCATAAAAAAGTCGTTTGAATTTTGAGGTAGAACAAAATTAGATAATAAAAAATATAGACTTCCATTCAAAAGAACAAAATTGACCTTCCCCCATCTACTGAAAATGATGCTGCACCATTTTCTTTTCCCTTCGATACTTTTCAACCTCTTGCAAGTAGCGTTCGGAAATACTTTCCGGTTCTCGAGATATTAAGGTGTAAACTTTTTAAATGAACATCCTCTATATTCTCGAAATAAAATCCGTACTCAAACATCGGCGATAAGTTGACCCGAAATATCGATCTCACTAATGCGAAACATTAGGTCACCATTATTTAAATTGTTCACTCCATTTCCTTATTTCGCAGAAAAGAGCTACGTTGTAAATTTTACCCCGTTTCCATCCGTCTCGGATATGCATATATGAAGCACCCAACCCCTACCTCGTCTCATATATTTCTATCATATTTGACTTGACTAAAACATATTTCGTGTAAAAATAATAAAACTTTTACCATTTTGCGGGGGAGTAATATGAGCGTAATGGGCTTTTTCCATCATATATCAAGGTCCCTTATCTTGCATCGAGATAAAAAAAAACTACTGATTCAATTAGTACTTTGCTTTATGAATTCATATTTCTCATGCCACTTCCCTCAAAAAACGGAAAAAGTTCCATATTGAACATTTCACGGCCGAATCAAAAATGAAAGAAATTGTATTTCAGGTGGCACAGTTAGATTTTTTACCTCGTATATCGCTACTATGATCTAAAAATGTACCACCTTCACTGCAACCGACCCTAATCACGTAGCAAGATATCCAACCGGGTTAAATTACAGCAAAATTCTAGGTTCGTATTTGTGTTTGTGAAATTTTTTGCCTCAAGTCTTGCTAAATCAATGGGACGTGACTTATTCGACGATTAACTCTGATACCAATTGACGAAAAGTTCACGTGAGATATAGCTACAAATAAAAAAGGATTTGCGAATCAAGATCGTAATTTTATAAGCCACAATCTTCAAGTCGAGACACAATTAGCTTTTCTTATGTGCAAAAAAAGTTTTGTTAATTTAACACGCAATACCGTAATCACGAATAAGCCTATCGCGCCTGAGGGCAGATTGCTTATAACAAAATTCGGATCTCTTATATGTAGTTATATGTGTATATAAAACTGTAAATCTGCCTATGCGGTAACTAAACTGGTTTGCTTGCGAATATTCGTAGAAAGGAGAATCGTTGATAACTTTTCGATGTGGTGAACGAGGATGCAATTCACATCCACAATATTCCAGATTAGAAATCGTATTATAGTACACCGTTAATTCGTATTGAATTTTTGAAATTGACTTATAATTTAATGATTCAAATTTCTATCGCCGTGAATCTTTTATCGTGCAAATATCGAGGCTAGCTGGTCAAGAAAAAGAAACAAGTTTTGCTAAAAAACGATTATAAAAGTAGATTTAATTCGAGATACCTGCAAAAAGGCTGGTTGACCGCCGCGGTGGCCTCCATGACCTCCGTACCCAAGATTGGCCAGCATCTCTGGGCTGAAACGATTAAAAAGACCACCCCAACCGTAGACCTCTTCTAACTGCATAGCCCAGCATGCTACCAACACCATAGTCACAGCGGTGTAAGATTTCATTTTTTATTTTGTTTCTCGTTCTCTTCAGCACCGCACACTGGAACCAATGCATCATCCCGAAGGGAAATCAATACGAGCGGTGCAACAATGCAGAAATTTTGCAGTGCACTAATAAATGAATTGTGCAAGTCTGACAGGTACTGCAGTAATGCAAAAGCGGCGGACTTATAGCAGAAACTTTTCTCGACTATTTAAAAATTGTAAACTGATGCCAAATTCTAGTCATTAGATCTGCAGTAGAATTATTGAAACAAAAAAACATATAGTCCATTGTGATCCAAATCGCAAGCCTAGTAATTGAATTTCTCGATTGTGCAACGACGAAAGTACGCAGAAAATCGTGCCGTTGATTATAAGAGTTGATGAAGAATGAATATGTGAATGAGTAGCTAAGGTGTGATTTTTTGAAAAGAATTTATCAATAATTAAGTAATTTAACTTACATTCTGCTTTTTTCAGTGCACCTTCTTCAAGGTCGTTAGATTTTTGGGATCTGGTAGCTGTTTTTCTCACGTTTGCCTGTTCGTCAACGAACTAAGCGGGTTCGGGGGTGCAAGAGGACTGAACACCAACAGCCTTCTACCGCGAATCTATACCTACCCAACCAGTCGCTCGAATGGCAAACGGAATTTGCCAGGTTTTGAGCGCAGGCGTCGAGGCTCCAGGCACCTGACGTTCGCTCATCCGTGCTGTGGGTAGTGGGTGAATTTTCTTCAATTCCGGCTTGCGTCACTACTAAGCACCCTCAGCAAAGCCTTCACCTCGCCACATCAACCTACACACTGTACATTATTGGGTAACATTTTCATCTCTGTATCAACAATTATGTTGTACTGTAAAGCACACTTATTCATCACGCTTCACATTTCTATTTGTCATTAATTGACCAGATATTAGATATAGTAATAGATTTTCAAATTGGTGTAATTCTGATCTGGTGTTGCAGCTTGCAATTTGCTTTTGGTAGACAGAAGATCCAGATATGCTTATCAAATATGACAAGAAACTTTAGAAAGGGTTTACTATTCTCTTTTAGCGGTTAAAATTAATAAATTCAGTGAAATTTTCTATATGCCGTTTGATCCATTCTAATTAGCTGTAAAGCTTCGCTAAGTAACGTTCTCACGTATGTATTTGAGTATGTTATGAAGAAATTTTTGAAGTTATTTATATTCCATATGGATATAATTTTATGAATTTTTTTACTGCCAAGAGTGTAGAGAGGTTTAGTTTATAACTGTATCGATCTTAACTATATTTCTTGTCAAAGCACTCCTTGAAAGCTTTATCAAAACTTCTAACGAGTTGGATATATATAATATTGACGCAAATAGATGCTGTGCAGAATATTTCTCGTTATACAGAACGAGAAGCGCGGTAAATTTTCATCGAGGTAGGATTATATCCTATGGATTTACCTAAGGGATTAATCACTCTTGAAGTCCGATGTACACAGTGTGTGAAGTCCTCGTGAAGTCCGATAAGTCCCATAAAGTCTGGTGAAAACCCGTAAAGTATCGTGAAATCTTTAAAATCTTTGAAGTCCCATGAAGTTCCGTAAAGTCCCATGAAGTCCCGGGAAGTCCAGTGAAATCCCATGAAGTCCTGTGAAGTTCCGTAAAGTCTTTTGAATTCCCATAAAATCTTATGAAGTCTTTGAGATCTTTGAGGTCTTGAAGTCAGGTGTAAGTCATTTTTCGGAGTGATTGACCCTTCAGATTTAAACTTTGTTTTAAATTTTTTGAAACATGATGAATTATTCATTTTTATACGATGTTTTATTTATTATTTTTTTTTTTAATGTAAATGATTTTTTTTAAGATGAAAATTCTTATGTAGTCCTAAAATTCTGTCCTAAACTTTTCCATAAACTTGGAAGAACTTTCCAAATTAGGATGTTTCAGAGTTAATGAGGCTTGTGAAAAAGTCTGACGTTGTAATGTAGCAGAGAATGTCTGTTATTTCTAAAGGATGTTATTATTTTTAATAAAAACTTCGAAGTTTGTATATTTCTGAATTTTTCTTCGCACGAAATTTCGGAAAATAAAATAAAAACAGAAAAACAATAATAAATAAAAATAGCGTCCACACACACACACACACACACACACACACACTCTCTTTCAAAATCCCTGAAATTGAGATTTTTCATATAAAATTTTAAAATTTTTGATAAAAATATGTAAAATATTCTGAGCGAGTTGGGCTGCCTGAAGCTTTCGCCTCTTGTCTTATAAATTTTCGAGGAGATGAAAGACTGGTTTGGATATGAAGACAATTGAAACTCTTTGAATGCAACCGTTTCAAAGAATACAGACTTTCATGACGTCTTTTGTTTTGAGAAAAATAACTGTCATGAAAGGAATCGTTAAAAAGCTTTGATAAGTGCATTCAGTTTGCGTTTTACATGTTCAGAAAATAACGACCTTCTTTCCATTATACTCATGTTAATATTCATGTAAGTATATTACGTATTCATTGCAAAAACAATCTTGAGTTTATACGATGATAATCTATTGCGATCGTTCCAACACTAATTAACTTTGTAACACGAAAATACTAAATTAACTTTTAGAAATATCAACCTACGTGGGTGATAAGCTATTTGGTGAAACTTACTCACTTTTTCGAAGTCGATAAGTCGCTTGAATGGGCATTCGACACAATAATCCCACTGCGAAAATCATCAGCCCACAGTTCTACGCCCAATATTTTCTAAAGCTATATTTCAGTTTTCCAAAAATCGCCATTTATGTTTTCTGGTCAATCACCAACAGTATATACAAGATGAATTTTGTTTCTTGGTATATAGGGATGGAGATGGTCTTGTCTGAGGGATTTAATGGCGATCGGAGATGCTCAAGAATGTAGAAGTTTAATATTGAAGAAGTTGAATATGTAACTTCGTTTCTTTTATATTTTCTGAGATAACAAGAACAGTATAAGACCAATCATCATAACGTTTTTAAATTAAACCTTTCCAGGACATTGAATTCATTCGAGTAAAACCAGGTACAATATACATAGTTCAATCGTTCCCACGGTTTTTTCCCCTTCAGTATTTTATCTTGAGAGCTTTATATAAACAAAATTTTACCTTAACAAACCAAGGGGAGTTTTGATGAAATTAAACTTCTTGTACGTGACATCCTTCTGGCTACTTTAATAAATGTATTTACCCAATTTGAACACAGATTTAGATTTAGATTTGAAAATTGTGTACTCTAAACAAGTATACACACCGTGCTGGTTTATAGCTCCATGTGATTTGAAGCTTTCATGTTTCAAACTCTCGAATATATCACCAAAGTCCGAAATGGAAAGGTGACAAAATATTTAACGTTAAAAGGTTAAAGGGTTGTGGCCGATAAACGGGTCCGTTATATAGTTAAGGTCATCAGGTTTCAACCATTCGGTAAATTAGTACAAAGTTTTTAATTTCATTTCTCTTTGGTTGATTATTGCATGCTAAATAATAGAACGGAATATCCCTCGTGCTCATGGTGTTCTACTGCAGTCAACACACAGAGCCACTACTACTAATTAAATCAAGTTTCATTTCAGGGACCTGCACTGTGCTGGTTTATAGCTCCATGTGATTTGAAGCTTTCATGTTTCAAACTCTCGAATATATCACCAAAGTCCGAAATGGAAAGGTGACAAAATATTTAACGTTAAAAGGTTAAAGGGTTGTGGCCGATAAACGGGTCCGTTATATAGTTAAGGTCATCAGGTTTCAACCATTCGGTAAATTAGTACAAAGGCTTGTGAAATTATCAGAATTAAAGAGCTATAAGGGTAAAATTATCAAGTGTGAACTATTAAACCCACATCCTGGCTTGATTTAAGAATTTTCACAAAAGTGAAGAATCGGAAGTTTTACTACTTCCAAGAAGTTTCATTGTTAGAGTTTCCTTAACTAAATATTCTCTACGGTTAAAATACAGCAAGGATTTACTGTTCGTATACGGAAATTCTAAGAATAGAAAACGGGAAACTCTCCTGTTCAACTGCAGGAATAAGGACTAATAAAGGAACGCTAGTCTCACTATTTGTGTTAGAAATTTTCTCATTTCACGAACAAACCGGAAATGTAGGTCGGTTACACCCGCTGCTGAGATGTCGTATAAAAAGAACAGAAAAACGCTCATGAAGATGTAGCTTAGACATTTTCATTCAAAGATTAAAACCACCTGAAACGATTGGTCGACTTTAGTCGACAGTGTAGTTCCTTTAGAGTTTAGTTCACCCGAGTCAATGGAAAAGAAGTGATTTTTAATGGAATATGAAAAAAGCCTCGTAGACAGGTGTAGTATGCTGACTTGTTGCTTTGGAATTGCCCGAGCCAGAGGTAGATTTTTCCTCGCAATTTATTTCCCTCGCTTTCAAGCGTAGTGTGTTGGTTTTCATCTTCTTTTTCTTTCTTGTTTTCTTTTTTCTTTTTTTTATATAAACCTACCTAGTTTCTACCCTCTTCGGTAACAGGTTCTTTACTATTCTCAAGCCTCCTCTCTAAGAGATCATTTCGTTCTCTCATTTCAGAGAGATTTTCGTACGGAATACCAATCGCGCGAATACCACTTACGTCAGAATCTAATCTCTGCACTGTGTAAGGTTATGCAGAAAAATATTTCCCATGTGAATTAACAAATATATTTGATAATAAATAATTATAGTATTTTGAACAATTTATAGACTCTAAATTCTGTCACTATTTCTGCAAATATTAAAGCAAGTTTTTTTTTCGTTTTGTATTGAGAATCAATTTATCGTTCGCAAATAAAGGACCGATGAAAACCTCTTAGAGCTTTTGAAATTGAAGTAAACTCAAATCGGATTTTCGTTGAATCAAAATACATGCGAGAACACTTTCTACTCGATTGCTCCGAACGGACGTTAAATAATGATTTCGTTCCATCCCCCATTTGGTAATAGGGGTCTAAACCTTTCTGCTCTGCACAAGAATAGGTCCTTCCCTTATAACCCAGCAGTAACGGGTTTTGAACATTTGAAATATATACCGGTTCTAAAATAGCGTTATATATTTTGAATAAATCCGTTTAAAATTTTTGATCCAAAAGAAAAGTTATATATCTATTCAAACCTGCACATGAAACGAACGTTTTGTAATTATATATATGTATATAAAACGGTCTATATATTTGCATTAAAACAAAGTATAATTCCCCTCGGGCGGTAAGTTGTGATATTTGTGAAACGAATAAAAAAAAAAATAAATAAATAAAAATAAAACAATAAAGTAGGTAATTGAAAATCCCACGTTACTGCCAGCGGTATAAAAAGAAAAAAAAAAAAAAAACTGTATCAAGGATATATGTTTTGACAGTAAAATCCATAATATATCTATATATTCGTTATGTTTTTTTATACTCACTTGGAAAAGTTAGCCAAAGTTCACTTCTTGATGCTAATTGCGTTTGACGTACGTATTATACTCATGGATTAATATAACGGCCAACTTGTTGACGTCGAGTTGGTATATTCATTAATATTTCACTACAGAAGGTTTATATTTACTGAATATGCATGTATGCGTACGTGGGTATGTACACTACCTATATGTATATTAAATACATATCATACGCGAACTTAGGTAGGCAAAGGCTGAAATTATTGCTCTATAAAAAAAGAAAAAAAGAAATATCGAAAATCGTAGGTGATTGTATGTTACTCGCTTACACATATAATAAACATGATTACATAATGGCAAAATTGGTTTAACGTTATTTTATCTCGTTAACATATTCTCGAGACCAAAGACAACGGTACTTTGCACGGCCGACTTAGCACTCATCAAGTAGTTATTATAACTGAGAGGGTGAATTTCATAGATACAGCTTATACAGGTGAATCTTCGCACCAAAGTCATACTACTGTGTGAAATATTATTTTTACGATGTAAAAGTTAGAGATATTTTTAGGAAATCTAATGACTGTGTTTTAGGGTTTTATTTTACGTAATATTACCCACAAATCCTGATGTTAACTCTTCGTGGTCACACCTCTGATTCCAGTCAAGGGTCAAATTGACCCAAGCCTATTTTTAAACGGTTGCTGCGTGGAAACTATCAGTCTGATTGAGACCGAAAAAATACTGGGAAATACTTTGAACATTGTAGAACATGCAGCAAAAGTTGGTATATCAAAATTCAAATGGCAACATGTTTTTAAAAAATCGTAAAGCGGTTAATGCGCAAAAAAGACACTCTTCTACTCAAAAAATCATAACTTTTTGAATTTTCAATATTTTTAAGTAAAATTATAGTGGAGATACTCGTGAGATATGGTACTTTTAGGAAAAAAATAATGCTATAGTGTATGTTTCAAAAAAGGTACAAAAAATGACATCGGTTAATTGTTGACTCAATTTCGAAGTCAATTTTAGTCCAAACTGGCTCCAGCTTCGTGAGCTTACTCAATATTGATATGATTCTGGTGCAGATTAATATTATCAAAAAAATATTTAATTTTGCTTACATTTTCAGATTTCTAAACTCCGTATACTAAAATATAAAAAAAAATGAGTTTTCTCGGATTTTTAACAGTCAAATAAACCAACAGTTTTAGGAACTTATAGTCTACGTGTTAGACTTTATTGCGAAGAGTGTGCGAGTACAAAAAATTATAGATTGATCAGACTAATGGTTAGTTAATTCTTATCTCGACAATTAATTTATGACATTTTTACAGAGCTTAGGTTTTGAACACATTGGCACGTATCCCTTCAATGCTCGAGCCTCATTAGCTTTGTATGTACAAGACACAGCTTGGTCCTGAATGTCCGGCAAACTATTCCAGAATTTCATGTAAAATACATGTCAGAAATAATAATCCGTTTGAAGTGAACGATTATTCGATATTCGTGTACAAAGCCTGGAGTTGATGTTGTTAACAAATAATTAATCATCAACTACGTGTGACCATGTAATTCAGGGCACTTTAAGCTTTCTATGGTGGTAAACTCTCCGAAGATTTAGGGCCACCCAAATCACATCTGACCTTGAAACAATGGAAGCGAAAACTCCGAAATTCCGGTACCTACCCGGGTCTGCGGTTTGCGGATCTCGAAGCTAAGCAAGCGTAGTCTTCTCTTCGCTTGGTTGCGATTTTCTGATCGGTTTCACGGACGCTATTTCATGTGTTTTGCCAACTTTACAGCGTCTCTTGGGGTTGCGAAAAGGTAAAACGGCCGTTTTTGAGACGACGTCATTCGTCTTATCGATGTCGATAGGACGACGCACTAAACTACCAATACTACATAGAAAACCATCGGAAAAAAACCGATAACAACAAGCTACAATTTATATTTGTTATTTGATGTTTAAAGAGATGTATAAAAATTTGGAAATAGAATTAAAAATATTTAATTGTGAAAACCAATTTTGAATTATTAATAAATGATTATAATTCGAACGCGTTTATATATCCTGGTTTGATTTCATTTCATTTAAAATTTACGTTTGTTGGTTTTAAATCTGACATATTTGTCATTATATTAAATACGAAAAATGATTAGACACGTTTGTTGATGTCCTACCGTAATTGATAAATAAACTAAAAATCGTTTGATGTCAAATAAAATTTAATTCTACCAGGTGATATGTTCAGAGTCTAGACGTACAGGTACTAATTTAATATTCAATTGCTCACGTACAGAAATTTATTTACAATTAGTCAAAGCAATTATAATATATTTTACTTTTCAGTATAATCAGTAAATAAATAAATCACATTTATCGAATTCGGTAACACGTTTGCAGGAAATAACAGCTGATCCAATTTACTGTTTCAACTGTGTTTCATTTTGACTCATTTTTACCTTATTTTTAATTTAATTAGCTATCGTGTATACTGCATGATGATTTTATGAGACAAAATGTCAACTGACTTAGATGTTGTTTATCTTGTCAAGAATATATATAGTGTCCTTTCATAGTAAATGGAAGAAGTTCTTAAGTAAACTTGAAAGGTCTTTTAATTCCCATAAGACGTTCACCGTAATAATAAAATTTAATAAAATTCAATTTACGAAGCTTGTTATGAACATGAAATTTTAACTCATTTTCTCGGCATCGATTTATTATATCCTATACGTGTTTCACCACCCGCTATATTATTATATCCTTGGATTTTAATTTTAATTTCATTTCTCTTTGGTTGATTATTGCATGCTAAATAATAGAACGGAATATCCCTCGTGCTCATGGTGTTCTACTGCAGTCAACACACAGAGCCACTACTACTAATTAAATCAAGTTTCATTTCAGGGACCTGCACTCAGATAATTATAACTTTTCGTCTCTCAAGGGACTCATCAGTCGTCTGTCTCATAACGTACGGAGAAGATGAGTCGAGAATCAGGAAATAGGATCATGATCAGAGAAGCTAAAAGAAAACCATAAAAATTCATATCAAAGTACAAGAATAAAATTTTAATAATAAATTCACTTCATCTGGAATAATAATTTCTTTTATAATAAGTTAGAAAAAACTTTATGAATTGAAGATTCGAACCGCAGTTTACTTACCTCAGATATAAATACCCGGCTGTAATATTTTTTGTAACATTGAAAATTTTACGAAATTAAGTCCTTGAGGAATAAGTAAAGAATAAAAAAAAAACCAGTCTACAAGGAGTACTGTTTTACAAATCACTCTTTAAACAAGTAGCAACGGGCGAGAACAAATTTGAACGTCTCCCCTGATGTCGCCGCTGTTCTCTTCAAGGGACTCTCCTCAAAGCACTCAATTTTAATTACTAAATTAAACCAGACCTCGCAGAGGTAAGAATATAGGATGTGACGTCATCAGTCGTTACTTCTACAATATACGGGTCGCTTTTTTATTTGTCCCTGTTCCCTCCATATCCTTTTGTCCTTCTATCCTTCTGTCTCTCTCTCTCTCTCTCTCTCTCTCTCTGTCGCTCTCTCTACTGTATTGATCCACCTGGGTTGTGTGTTGGCCTGGTGGGTCCTCCTCTGTGTACCATCGTGGTTTTGCGCTGCTCACACGATGTATTCGCAAGTATATGTCAGGTTGTTTTGCCTCTTCATGCGAATTACTCTACCAGGTTACGCAGGTAGCTGTTACACATACGTATACAATGTATACAAAGCACAATACGGATACCCGTTATACTTTACACCGTCACCAATTACCTCATCATCTCATAAAATCTCTTGGATTATATTGTATAAGATAATCCCCTGCGTATACATAAGCTAGCCGAATTAATTAACGTTCAAGAATTTAGAGTATTCGTCTGAATCGAGTCCTTTATCCCTACACACGATAAAGTATGTTCACTGGTACATACATGGATCTAGGTATCTGGTCGTTGATATGTGAGGAGCATTAGAGCGTGAAGCAGTGATTTCTTGAATATTTTTTTTGCCTCTCGTATTTATTGAGGTTTGAAATTTCGCCAGTCATCATATCGAGAGTGATTTATCGTTTATTCGAAAATTTTGTGGGACTTTTTTTTTTGCTCGTTTAAGCTCGATGATGGATCCTGGGATATGTCAAGAGCAGTTTTATTTTACTCATATTTTTCGGTTCGAAGGATTCCGGACTTATCGATCTAACAGAAAATTTTAATATGGCATGTGGGATGACGTTTGTAATATTTCAATGGCTGTATTCATCTCGTATATGTATTCTATTGGAATTTTGATAATAATTTCTCGAATTGGAATTACCCATCGAAATTAATTACACTATAATAAAATTTGAATTTCAAACGGAAACTCGGTATCATCAACGCTTCGATAATTATCAGAGATAAATCGTTATCATTTATGGTTGTTGAGTACAGAATTTGAAGAAGATAAACAATTACACGTAAATCGTAATTAAAACAAAAAGGTTTAGTAAAAAAACTGTCAGTTTTATGGGTTGACTATAAAAATTTATTCGAATTTTCATGAACTGTGTAACGTGATAAGAATCAAACTACACCGTTTCATTCATGTTCAAAGAGTAGCTGCTGGAGCTTAAAGCTTTAGCTCAGAATAACGACATGTTAATCCGTCCGCGTCGTTGAGAAAATAGCACAAAGGCCAAAGTGGCAATTTCATAAAGGGCTTAATCCGTTTAAAGGCATTGCTTTTCCGAGTCTGATAGGCTCGATCCTGAATAAACCAGCTTCTATACATCGATTGGAGAATGAATGAAGAAAATAATGAATGGGATTTATTGTAACGGAAGGATCACATAATGGAATAACGATTTGTATAAAAAAAATACCTTTAATAAATAACGTAACACCTAACATCGAATAAATAATATGATTCTAGGAGGTAAACATTCATACAATTAATTAATTTTATACTAATTATCAAGTATTTATATCTATATAACTATACCTATTACTGTACTATATACATTAATAGTTATATATATATATACTTATATTTTAAACTTGTGTCCGTAATAAGTAACCAAATAATTTATACGAGTTAGTAATATAGGCAATAAATAATAGTCGTCGAGATTTCGTGAGCAATAAATATCATTAATGTATAATAATGTATATTATATATATATAGATTTTGAGGAGCTGAAAAAAAATTAGGTATTATAATATATGTATATCAGGCACTTTATAGAAATTGAACTTTTTTTTTTTGTAAAAATATATTTACATATACAGAGGTTATATTGATTCTCAGAAAAAAGTTCAATCTTCTATATGCATTAGGTTCTAATTGGCAGCACCAATTGAAAAATTCAAAAATTCGAATAATTAAGAATTTAATACAACTGTAATTCATCGAATTTTGTTTTACTTATCGTGTACGATAATAATTCCATATAAATTGCTTTTTTATTAGAGACGCTGCGGTCTTTAAACGTCTTAAACTCATCCAGTTTTTTGGAATTGATTAAATGGAAAAGGGGTATAATTCAGTCGAAGAATAAGTCCGAGATCTATTCGATATAAATGGCGTAATAAATTGACAAAACATTACAGGGTTAGAGATGTTGATCTAAACCCGTCAAGACTCGAGCCTGAAATTTATACAATCGATAATGACCGATGTTGATCAATGTTTCAGCTCATCTAGATACTTCAGGGTCTTATTTTTAGTCGTAAAGGTTCTGGCTTTAAACACCAGTAATACTGTGTAGCCAGGGTTTGAAAAAAGTTGTTCTCATATAAACACCCGGGAGATAGGGAGCTGCGCATTTTATACCGTGAGAAACGGTTCCTGCCAATTCCCACCTGCCATCGGGTCGTTCTACCATCAAAGGACCGCCACTGTCACCCTGGATACAAAAAAGAAAAAGAAAAAATAAATTTGATTATAAAACGAAAGAGCGTGGGATGAAACGGGGAATCCAAAAGGGATCCGTGTTTTTTTTTTTTTTATATATTTGAAAAGGTAAATCTGTATTTCACTGTGACAAAATTTTTTTTATATCAATTTTTGAATTCCGATTTGTGTTCATACCTCACAAGAGTCTCTTTGCCCGCTGGCGTATCCTGCACACAAAAAGCTGTCCAAAATTAATTTCGAGTGTCCGGTTGTCTGGAACATCTCCTGACATACGGAGTTTTCCATAATCGGTACTTGTACCTCCTGTAGGGTCGCCGGAACGCCACCATCTGTAATAATTTGTGATCTTAAAACTCTCCGTAAATCATTTACTGTGAAATTTCGCAATGCTCTTTATTAACGATACATTGCAGCACAAAATGCAATCGAAGTGAATGGACTAAAACAAGAAAACTAAAAACATGAATACTCACTGTATTTGAGACGTCCCCATCCAGTAACAGTTGCCATTCTTCCGGTAAAGTCTGCTTTGTCATCTGGCATGCAGATCGGAACAATGTGGGTGTCGAATTGTACCGGTGTTTCCAATTCGAGAAGTGCCAAGTCGTTTTCGAAGGTTGCTGGATCGTATCCTCTGTGAACTATGACTCGTTTAACATTTCGAGTCACACTGCGTTTTGACTCCCGTTCACTGGTGATGTCAAACTCTCCTAGTACTGCCACAAGTGAAGCAAGGAATCTATGGAATTGTGAAAAATGTATCGATGTTATTGGGTTTAGTATATCGTATTGGCAAATTTTCTGTAATAAATTTGGCTCATCGTCAGTATATACGCTTTAAAATCCATTAGACCGCACCCTAACGAAAACACGCAAATCACGGCCTTGCTTACAGATTTCAATCTGGCTATAGTTGCTTTATTAAACTGTGAAACTGCAGAATAATATGAAACATTGGACTGATTATGCAAACGTCCTTATACTGATACATCGAATATATTGCAAATGAGCTTATCACAACACGTTAATTAATGAATAAACTAACCCTGGTTGACAGTGAGCAGCAGTGGTGACGAATTTGTTTGTGATTAGTACACCACCACATTTATTTTTAGTAAATAGCCCCAGCCACGTTGCCTCACGGACGAGAACCTGCCAAGGAAATTCTCCAAAATCGGCATTTTTTCCTCCGACAATCCTTCCCGTTTTTACCATTGGCCTAACTCCGCAATCTGTTGAATAAATTCATACGTTACGTATTAATTAATCATGTATGTAGTCATTGAGAGTGTCATATTGACATATGACAATTCATTAATTAATTGTAAAAGAACTGTACCTGTTTTATAGTTTGGTTTGTGAACGGCGTGGCTCACTTCCGTAGTAGAACTTACCACGGGTCTTTCATTCTCGCCTGAATCCGTGATTACAATTGTTGGTACAGTCGGTTTCCTTACTGGTTTTGGTCGTTTGGTAACAATTTGTGAGGGGCTTGTAGTCGTTGTGGTTGGTGTGGCTGGTCTGGGTTTCGGTGATGATACTTTGACAGGACGAACGGGTTTGTTAGTGGCAGTAACAACCTTTTGGGTTGTCGAAGACAGGCGTGTTGGTGGTCGTTTAGTAGGCGTTACAGGGTTCTTCGTCGGGGATTGAGAGGATGAAACTGCCGGTCTACGAATTGGTTTCTTCGTAGTAACAGTGGTGATTGGTTTTCTTGTGACTGTTGATTGTGTAGAAGCTGGTGTTGTATTGTTTTTCTTCCGATAAACCACGCTGTTCAAATCATCAAAGTTAACCTGAAGAGACTGGACGATCTTATTGACAAACACATCGACTTTATTCTCAAGAGCATCGTCTTCGATGAAACTTGGTGTTGGTATTTCGCTTTCATCGATCATTTGGAAGTCAGGGTAATTTGTATTATTGAAAGTTTCAACGATAGTTGGCTTCTCTTGTTGCGAGGCTGGAATTGACATATTCAAATTTGGATTTCTGACTGGCGGGAAGTTGTTGATATCATCTGGTGCGGTCGTTTCGTCTTCTGGACTAACTGGCGTTGCAGGCCCTCCATTATTAACAAATATCGGATCCTTGAAGATCACGGGATTATATTGGTCTAAAGTATCCTGGGGCCAGGTGACAGACCCAGTGCTAGGTCGAGTGTACCCAGGTTTTAAATGGAAAGTTGGTTTTTCTGACCATGTGGAAGCAGTCGTTGGTGGTTTCTTGGTCTCGATTTCATGATAAATTGTTTCTCCTGGTCTCTTTGTATCAAGTTCATCGTATTCGACCGGTCTTACAGTTTCCGGCAATCCAACTGGCTTCAATGTTGTATCCTTGTTAACAACAACCGGATTTGTACTGGTAGTACCGTCTTTCAAGTCGACGCTAATAAAACTGGATGAAACTATTTTCGTGTTATTAGCCTCCACGTTACCAGTTGATATCACCGTATTTATGTTATGAGTTATAGTAGTCGAAAAAGCTGTAGGTTTCTTCGATACAATAGGTTCCATCGTAGTCGTGGGTCGCCTCGGAGGTGTCTTGTGATCGACCTTAGTTATAAATTCGGTTCCTAATGGACCCAAAACTATAACAGTTGGTGCAGGGGGATTCGTAGATGGTCTACTAGAGTAAATATTTTGAGTCGATGAACTGCTGTCGTAAGATCCCTGAGTCGAAACTATCGGTGAGTAGGTGTTCATTGAAATGCCGTGGGTGTTAGTTTTTTCAGGATTTTCGGTTTGTTGAGTAACCTCATAGTCATAGTAGACCGAACCTTGATTTGGTTTGTAAAAAGTGTAAGGAAAGGCAACTGTTGTTGCGTCTGGCCTTGCGGATGGTCGGGTGGACGGTAACTTGATCTCTGGTGGAGCTACGGACGTGCCGTCGATACTGATCCAAGTTTGGATTCCGGAATTATCGTCATGGGGATCAGGATGAGGATTTGGTTCAGGAAAGGGTTCAGGTTCTGGAGTCGGGTTGCTATTATTCAATAGCGAGATAATATGATTAATGGAATCCTCCGCGTGGTCTATAACATCATGTTTTTTATTTCCAGACTGGGTGTCGTACGTGATTGTTGGAACTCTGATTAAATCATCCTCTTTTGCATTCGTTGTAGGTGACATTGGAGTCGTGGCATAATTTTTCAACGTTGATATATACTTCGTATTTTTTTCCGACGTTATTTCGTTTACTGTCGTAACCGAATATTCTCCCGTTGGATATTTTGACGACGCTTTCCACGGGTTGCTGTTTATCGTCGAAGCACTTTCCTCGAAAGAAGGTTTTTCATGCGCGAGCGTGGGAAGTTTTTCCGTGGGTCTCGGTGTTCTTGACGGTAGAGAATACAGTTCGTAAGTCACAGATGAATCTTCTTGTGCGTGGGCAGGCATCTCGGATACTTTCTTAATTGGGGTACCCTGGGTGGCCGATAACGCCATTTCCTGAGTCAAAGATTCTACTTTATTAGTGACTTGTTCAACTTGCTGCTTTGTGGTTAGACCAGGTATTCGCGTACTTGATGCAAGCCAAATTGGTCGATTACTTTCAGAATTAGGTTTCGACGTTGAAATTGAACCTGGTGTGAATAGATCGTCAGGATTATTATTCTCGTTAAGCTGGCTCCCATTTTCATTCAACAATATCGTATCTGCACTTGAATGGTTGTTGTGACTAAGTCCCTGAGTGAATAGAACAGGTAATTGATCGACTGGATCAGCTATTTGTAATACCTGATCAGGATTCAGGAAGGTAGTAACAGTGTCAACGTTTTCCGAATCTTGATGATCTTGAATATCGTTGTTGGAATTTGAATTGGTTATCAATCCAGGTAATTGAAGATCGTCCAGAATGGTTTGCTGTTGTAAAAGAGCAGGGAAGTCTGATTGAAGATGAGTGATATCAACCTGCGGTATTTTCGTATTTTCCGAATTTCCATTGGAATCAGCATAATGAAAGGTTGGCGTTGGAGGTTCGAAGGTAGAAAATTTAGTGTTCGTATTTCCTCCAGCTCCAAGGATATCGGAAAGTGTCGGAAGTTCGGGATTGTTAACATTCGAACCATCTATGACAGTTGGTTTTCCATTTCCTGAAGCCTGTGCCGGCAACATTCCCATCGGAGTTCCATCAGGATTTAGAAGAATTGGGATATCAGGGACGCGGTCTACCTCGTAGGGATTCTGCAGTGTTCCGGTGCTTGAGTCGGTCTCGTACGTCTCTCCTGATGATTGTTTCGGAGGTAATTGACAGCAAGCACCGAAAAGGAAACCATCCATACACGCACCAACAACATCACCGTTTCTTCGCGTACACTCGTGGTTAAACATGCATATGGATGGTTCGTCGGAGATTATCCTAGACGGATTCGTGGGTTGACATACTTTTGGGACTATTCTGTATCCACCGAACAGTTTCCTACCTGAAATGAGCAACAAAACAAAAAACACTATTTAATAAATCATTCCATGTAATTACAGATTATAATGGAAAAGGTGGTGAGCCTCGACTTGTATTACTATTCAAAATGAATTCCACAACTCATATTCTACTTTTTGTATTCGACCTACATTGGTAATAAAATGAGGGAAAATGTCATCTCCACCACATCAGATTTATGTAAAGTTATAGGGGGATTTGCTTCGAAGTGGATCTTCGCATCGGTATTTGAAAAGAAAAAAAAAAAAAAAACAAAAACAAAACGCACTAGACTTGAAAGCAAGTTAAGTTCATTCGCGATGCGCGGAAACTGGGCAACGGCTAATAACATGATACTACAGAGTTGTCTCCGATTCATAATGAAAGTAGGACAAGCAGTTTTCAGCGCGTGTGCTAAGGACTCCTGAAACCATGATGAAAACAGTAAAATGCATCAATGTATGTACATACGAGTAGGTACACAACGCAACTACTATAAGAGCTCACGGTAGCTTCAACAGTCCAGATAGTAACGAGTTCGTCGATGGTGTCCCGATAAAATCATCACGTACAAAATTTCGGCTTGGAATTTCAAATTTTCGGGATCCAACTGCTTAGCTATTCAGGACGCGACGTTCGCCAGTACGAATAGACGACGTCCTCCAAACGGTGATGAAAACAAATTGGCAAAAATTCGTGTTCCTGACTTTAGATAGAAATATGCATATCCACACATATACCTAAATCCGTAAATCAGTTACTAAAATACGAAGTTATTTCAGTTTAAAGCTAAGCAAGTAACACACTTTAAACGTTTGTTTGTGACCATTCTTCACGCTTTGTTACTATGTCACTATCCACATATTATAAGGATAGTTTTTTATCCAAAAAAATGGGATCGTATACTGCTTCATATTCGCGGTATGTAATAAGCGAATACTAAATATCGATACAGTGACCCGCATGAGCGTAAAACCAGTACCCATTAATTCATACAGTTATATTTGAAGGCAGGTTGCCGTATATTATAACTAGACGGGATGTACGATGTGTATACTTATCCAATCTGAACGTGACCTACTCAGTTCCGCAGAGCCCTAACCTCTTGAATAAAACGGGTTTCCTGTCCTGATCGTCGCGATAATCAAGGGCCGAATTATATTCTGATAGATTTGGGCTTGGTTATAATTTACCGCATGTGTATATTGGAGGTATATAGATTCAATGTGGGTTGAACAACCCTGAATTTGTCATCGTAAGTAATGCAGGAAGTGAAATTGCTCATTCTTGCAATTGCTTAGTCACTCGGAGTATCGGCGCGTACTTTCTTCGGTTGATTTCTCTTTGCCAAATTCATATTTCGCCGATTGTTATCCTTATAAAAAATTGGCTATAAATTATTTATGTTGTATTTATATACCTTCATGTATATATGTGCAAAGTGCGTTTGTTCCGCGTTACGATTCGCGTATATACGTGTCATGTCACGCTTTTACTAGCGGTCTCGATGTAAACACGTTTTACAAGACCATCGTCAAGTTGTTGAGCTTCGTCAAACTCGTTTATTCAAAATTTAAACTTCCCTTTGCTCGACACGTCTTCAAAAGAAATCCAGATGGTCTTTTTCCCAAACTTTATAATCGCACATTCATTTTTCATCATGAATAATTCTCGCGTATTGATCGAAGATTATCAGTACGAAAGCGCACACATTAGACAAAAACAAAAAAACAAGTCAAATCAGTTAATTTTTTCATCAAGAAAAAAACAAAAAAAGACAAATCTCGTATCACAACAAAATGCTGTACGCACGAGGGTATAATTATGGCAAACTTTCTCGCGTGACTATTTCGGTACTCGTTAATCGGGTAAAATCTTTATTACCGTACTTGAACTTTAACAAATGAAAATGTTTATTCAAATATTATGGAGTAATAACCGCCTGAACCATCGTCCTTCTGAATTAAGAGCAGAGATTAATATTCGGAACTAATCAATTAATACAGCGTGGTAAATATTAACCATAAAGAATTTTGAGTATTGAGTATTTATATTGTAGGTTAAGAAGTGTGTCACGATTTCCTCGGAATGTCGAAAAGAAGTGCGAGTACAGTCTACATTCATAGATTTATTGGACAGCCGCGTTCTGCTTTCACTTGGAAACTTGGGTTGCCCAAAGGCCATTTACTGCGTTCGACATCCGAATATACGTGTCACCTATTGGTGAACCGTTAAACGGTATAAATATCGTTATTATGAACATGAAAAGAAAACCATCAAAACCTTGTTTCTCATATTTAGAGTTTCTACATCGCCCCATATATTTATTACATTCAATTCATCGATAATTATTGAATTTTAATTGCAATATTGATAAATACCTTTTGCTTGAGGTACGTAGGATACCGAGAAGGCGGAAGTCGTGGTTAAAATTGCCAGGAAGAGGTATGCTCTCATGTTTCTTTCCGGGCCCATCTGTAAAGAGAAACGTAAAAAACTATTATTAGTTTCGAAGTTATTAATCCGTACTAAAATAGAAATAAAAAGTAATACGATCGTGTGTAATTTCTATATTACCGTGGTATACTATAGAATCACATAAAAACACTGGTCATTAAAACGAGACCTTCCTTTATGGTAAATCGAATCATGTTAAATTGAATATGTAAAAAAAAAAAAAGAAAAAAATATGAAAAGTAAAGACACTATAACGATGCTGTATAGAAAAAAGTCAATTAAAATTACAACTAATCGTTGAAATAGTTGTGAAAATATTGCTTTTGTAGTAAGTAAACGTACGAGCAGTTTGGCACGAGTTTGAATGGGTATGTTAAAAAGTTTAGTAGACTTTAAGAATTCGCCTGCATTTTCTGTACAACTTGTTGAATTTCTTGGTAATATAACTCGAATAACAAATTGCAGACATTCGTTTTCAGATGGTTTGTGATCCTGCCTCATATGCCTCGTATATAAAAGCATATTATGCATGATATGCGTTTTTATTATAGTCACGCAGACGTGCGTGTGAATATGAAAATTCGTGGTTAATTCAACGTGCATTACAGTCCTTTGAGAATTTAAAAAACCGCCCACATGAAAGATCGACGGTAAAAGTTAGATTATTCGGTGCATCGTTGCGCATGTGAATAAGAATATCATTAAAATTAGCGTAGATTTAAAATTTCGTCTTTTGAACGTATATAGACTTGAAAATGTAAATCTACAAAGATAAAGACAGGAATATAAATAAGGATCGATCAAACAAGTTCATGAAATAAATAAAATATATAGGATATAATTCGATTGTCCTTTGATCGCGTCTACGGATGACCAATGCACTTTACGCAGCACACCTCTACGCGCGCTCACGCATGGTTTTCGTTCGAATACGAAATCCCGTTATGCACAGCCGAGCATAGCTACGGTATGGTATACTGAACTGAGAAAGAAAGAGAGAGAGAGAGAGAGATGGAGAAAGAGAAAGAGAGAGAAAATTGAGAGAAATAGTGAGCAGTGAAGAGACAGGTAGAGGTAGCAAGCAGGTAGCGTGGTGGCGTAGGTTCACGAAGGCGCAAGGCACCGGTAACCTAGTTACTAGATACCCGGGCCGCCCCATTCCTAGCAAGCCTTTCGGCCGATAATGGTAAGAAAATGGATTAAAGAAAAAAAAAAAAAAAAATTGGAAAAAAAGAACTGAAATATACTAGTCGAATTTCAGGTCTACAGTAAAGTTATTAGATCCTAATCCCTAGGGGTCAGAAGTTGTTTGATCATCTAATCTTCGATTATAAAAAATCGTTATATAATCTTCGAACGTTTTTTTTTTTTTTGTATAGAAAAAAAAAAAATTTATGAGGAAATTGAAATTTGGAAGTACTGAATTACCGCGAGAGTATAAAGACCTTTACTTGTTTAGGGTATGAAGTAATCGAGGTAATAAATGACATTGTGATCGGCGAAAGGCTAGGGCAAGACTTAGCCAAGTCGTAACTCTAGACAAGCGAGAGAAAAAAGTAAACTTTACAAGTTGCTGGTGATCTATAACCATTAAATCATGATCAAAGTGATGGGATTAGATGAATGGTTATTTTTTATATTATGAATGTGAAATGAAACGAGTTATGAACGAATGCTTCGATTAGATTTTAAAATTTTGACAAGCTATAATTTATGCATTTGAGTTTTTTCTTCCTTTTTTTTTTTGTTTTATTTTTTTATTTTTTATTTACGGCTTCCTAACTAGCGAAGTGCCTTATTATCGTGACACACGAAACCCACTTGCGTGCATGAGACTGCGTTCGTTATCTCTGTATACCTGGAAAGTACAAGTTTGAATTCTAATTAGTAAATGGTCATTCAACTTAAAAAAAAATTTATCTATTAAATCCCCCATTATCGTTTGCATAGAAATGTATCATCAGATTTTCCTAAGAGTAGTTCACATTTGTTATATGGATAATCTTAATGGTTTTGTTTTTCGAGACTATATGAATTTTGAGAGTCAGACAATTTTTTAAACTTCATGGTAGGTCATGGACAACAAATATATCAACAAATTTTCGCAAGTAACTACAATCGTATTAATGATGGAAACAAATCTGAGGTGAAAAATTAATAATAAAGATCCACACCTCGTCCAACTTCCTTGGCCTTGCTTCTAAGTGCCGTTAGATGATCGGTTAGTTACGTGTGACGTAGAAAAGCAGTTTCTATATAAGATTTCATTTTTGTGTATTCTATTTATCGCACTTATATACATCTAGATATAGGAATATGAACGACTAACTAAACTCGACAGATATTTTCTTGGAATGATAGCAAACCAGATACTGTCCATGTTCTTATAAGTGTACCGGGTTTGATATGGAATTTACTGTTCTTGTTCTCCTAATCAAAATGGCATCCAACTTCATATGTGAACTCGAACTAATAACGATCATATTTTGTCTATAAATTCTGTTCATAATTTTCCATCTTTATAGTCTACGAAGTTATTTGCGAGTGTTATAGCAGTATTCGATAATCCACGATGAATTGTAAATCTCTATTGTAAACGTTGATATAAGTTATGCGGATCACGAATCGTTGATCGTGACCGACCGCAAATGCATGTACAGAGAAAGCTTCTTCTGTCTTCTTGATTATCAGATCTGGGTGACCCAATTGCTCCGTTACAGCTCAACTTCCTCTCGAACGATCAGAGTTGTTAGTTATTGTTCTCGTTATTGCAATTTCGGTTATAATAAATAATAATGAAAATTAAAATCGTGATCTGAATTGAATACGTTCAACTATATGTAATATCGTTTGCGAAACTGAAAAAAAAAGACATCTTACTTATACGGGCTATAAATCTGAATTCACGTTTGTAAATCTCTCAGAAAGCAGTCTGGAATTCTTGATTTTATTTCGCTGAGTTTTCCCAGGCTCTTCAAGACTTTTAAGGGTTAGATCAGCTTTGAGAAAGCCTCTGCATGTTATTCGTAAAAAAATACAAAACGAATTCCTTTAAGCAACGAGATATTTCTTACTTTAAGAAAATAGAAGCATCAGTTTAGGTCTTCGTTAAGACACACGTGCTAACCAAATTATCATGTTAATTTCGTGATGACAGAGCCGGTTGTTCACCATTGACCGTTACAAAACTTGGTATGTATCGTGCGTGCTGGTGTCTATCTTAAGGATCGATTTACCTCGAAGTTTCTGCATGCCACTAGCTTCACCATATCGTTTATTGTCTGGGCCATCGTATCTCAAAGAAAAAAAATAAATGAATAAATAAAAACGTAAATAAATAACTAGAGACACACGCGCAGATAAGAAAAAAAAAAAAAAATGTTCAACATCTTGTGGCCAGGTGAAACGAAGCGTACAAAAGAATCGCCTACATTCTGACCACCTCTTTGACCAGAGTCTAGCTTTCTCCAGACTCCACTTCACGGCCATGGTCACTGTGGCCGGATCATTTCCTCGTCCTTCGAAACGAGACGAAGGTGCGTGCTGAAACCGAACCGCGTTCATGAACCTTTGGTGTCATTAACAAGGGATGAGCTTTGGTCTAATTTAAACCGCTGGTCCCTTCTCGTACGGACATCAAAGAATCGCAAAGTTAAAATTAATTAAACTAAAGTAACGTAGTCATAGGGCTAATTGTTAATGGTATAAAAATCTTTTATATTGTATACTCACGTTGAAGATTTGAAGATCGTTGATCTATATGCGGGAATAAAATGCTTGAGACAATCAGAACATCACGTCGAAGTGGTGCTGAATCCTTCACTTCCAGATCGAATTCTTCTGTACCAATCACTGTTTTTTTTAATCACTTTACTGGACACTGGACGTCGACTGATATTCGTCAATCTAATTTTCGGCTGGTTCCTATGATTGAAATGTCGATTCTTCCGTAACGAAACAAAAATTCTTTCTTTATTTGCTAAAGTTCAATAGGAAGTTGAAGATCTTCAGTTTCGGGATGAAACTTGCTGCGCAGCTCTTGGTCGAAGCTGTAGGGTAACGATATTCCTTTTTCAAAACTCGTTCAGGTGGGTAACGGAATCACTGTATCTCTTCTTAGAAACTGATCCACAAGTCGCGAACGAACAAACTTGTATTGAAAATAGACAAAAAAAGAAAACAAAAAAAAAAAAATCTAAAAAAAAAAAAAAACTAACTAAATAAACAAATAGAGGGAATACTGACGAGTAGGAAGTTCACGAGGGTTAACAGGGCACTGAAGATATCAAATGACGATCTGATTGAAACCACGAGCAGCTGATCAAACTCTGTTCTGTCCACTATCGAACCATCCAGCTAGTTAAGTGGAAGCTACCTGTCTGTCGGCCACTCTATGCTCTGGCATGGTGAGCATGGCTTGGGTCTGGCATGTGGTGGAATTGCATGGCAAAGTCATAAGCGGTGCTCAAGTGGTGGTAAACCGTAGCAAGTGAACCACCAGGAGAAAATAGAAGAGGGGACCAACCAACGGAAGAGACACGGTACAGAGTACAGAGCGATTGGTGGACGAAGTAAGCGTTTCAGGGGAGAGGTCCAAGAGGTAAAGTGGGCCAGTGGCCCAAGTAACATGGTGGGGCCCGCCGTCGGTCGGCACACTGTCCTACTCCTCGCAGGCTATACTCCACTGTCCATGGATATATAGGTATGACCACACGCGCATTCCCATCTTTGATTGACAAAAATTTAAACGTGTGTATAAGACGACGAAGGAGACCATTAGGCATTGAGAAGATTCCGAATAGTAGGTGAGACTAAGAGATTCATGAATGCAAAGATTCCCATAAGATATAGAAATATATGGATCCATTAGCAGAGGGTCATGGAAGGACTGACGCAAAAGTTAACGGAGTCTCTTAAGTGCGTCTCTCGGACCTGACCGGCCCGGGCGTTGGCCGAATTCTCTCAGCCATGTGAGTCTGTTAAAAGGAATTTTGACGTTCAGTAAAACGACGCTGTTTCGACAAATATGGCTCACCTAGGAGCAAGTTAATTCGACATCAGTCACAGCAAGTAGATCGAAATCGTAAAACGATGTTACAGCTGATGTTACGACAAAAAGATGTCAATCTCTCCGTTTACAAGAGAGTAAACTTGAGATGTTGACATGACGTTCTAAATAATGTCAATCGGCGATCATATCGTCCAAGGGCATGTCTTTAACGGTATAATAAACAGGAATGATTACACTAATTTATTTTCAAGTTCACTTGCAGAACATCAGCCAGTTTGTTCTTTATATATTTTGGAGGCTGCAGACAAAGAAACAATAAATAAAAGTATAAGAAAATAAAAATAATGAAAAGTTTTCATTCCAATTTTATTACGATTCTTACAGCAGATGAAAAAGTATTTTTAATTTCGTTTTCCAGTTACACCGTAACTGGATTGAGTATATGGAAGAGAGATTATGGAAGTTTAATTATCTTCTTAACAAGCAATGTACCATATACGACTTGACTTTAGCAATTTAGTGACGGATCAAAACTAATGAAATCTACCATAAAGTAATTTGACGATATTTATTAATCCATAAATGAGATTTTCGTTGATTTTTCTGATATTTAAAACTTTTTCCATATAGTCTAAGATATAGAACCGGAATTGTTTACCCATGTTTACGAGTTCCTATCTAAAGAAGCTTTAAATCAGTCATACTTAAGATAAGTAAGGTCGATGGAAAGAATTCCAGGTGGTCTAATTCGAAATTACCAGGATTTTGATGGATAAACAAATTTTTTATTTTTTTTATTTTATTTTATTTTTGTTTTTTTTTCATGTGATAAGATTATCTGCACGCGGTTCTTGTTTATGGATACTGCGTCACAGCCTTGCGTTTTTGGAATATCTATAAAAAAGAAATAAAAAAAAAATTCATCATTACCTCGAGTAAAAAAATTTTTCAAATCCAGAATTATACCTGCCTTGAAATATTTCTGAAATACGATAATCTGCAGCGAATACTTAACATCCGGTATATATTTATCGTGAAGATTTACTGAGCTGGATTATTTTGTAGGTAACTAAAAATTTCTTGATCCTTGAAAAGACCAACGCTAAGACTTGGGATTAAAATCTTATCGACTGTACGTCAAAGTACAAATAATATACTATCTTATTCATGCGGAACAACATAAGTGTCAGCTTTGAAGTGCTTCTACCTATAACATACCTACATAACTTAATATACACCTGAGATAGTTTTTATTGAAATGAAATTTCCAAAAATTTTTAAATGCAATGAAAAGTGTAAGATTGACATATGCCTGTATAAAATATACATGCACATGTAAGTCTTAAGTCTTAGGTCTTGAATCTTAAATCTTAAGTCTTAAGTCTTAGGTCTTAAGTCTTAAGTCTTAAGTCTTACATCTCAAGTCTTAAACCTTAAGTTTCAAGTCTTGAGTCTCAAGTCTTAAGTCTCAAGTCTTAAGTCTTAAGTCACAAGTTTGAAGTCTTAAGTACAGAGAGATTTCACTTCTAGCGTGCGTAATACGCTACACGCACACTTTTTTTTTGCATATGTAGAGAGTCTCAATGAAGCGATAATAGATAGGTGATAACGTGAAGTTATTTGGACTAGCTTCTGGATTAGTCAGCAACACGTGTTAATGATCCATAACGGTCTTGATCTCATCTATGCCAGATATATCGACCGGTAACCGAAAGACGGTGAATTGACTATTACAGACACAGTAGGTGTGCTGTTTGTATTCAACCTTATATTCTGTGCTGCCAGGTTTGCTACTAGACAATATTTGCAAAGGCAAGTTTAGGGGATGTAAATATACAACCGATATAAATTGGAATTGTAGACACACATGTAAATACGTATAAATATTGAATTAAAGAAATTTCAAATTTATGTAGAATCGATCAATCGCACAAGAGACATTTGACATTTAATTTAATTTATGGAAATTTATTAAAACAGGTTTAGAACACATATATAATATTCGGCTATTTTGGATCATGGTTGATCAATCATTTGACCGATATATTAAATTAGTGAAACTGGTTTTTATAATTAGGAGTGTGAATGACCGATTCTATATACATGTATACATTTTAATTGTTATAAAATTGTTTTTTTGTTACTTCTTTACCGAGTTTCTTGTCCATAAAATATATTCACATCCCGTAACCTGTCCTATTGTTACTCATCATATACATAGTATGTATACGAATGTTATTAAGCCCGTAATATAATTGTGAGAACTATAAAATAAGGCCTGAGAAATTTATACAGGTACTTGAGTAGCGCGTAGGTATGGATTGGGATCAAATTTGTTTCTCAACAAACATCTTCAGTAAGCATAGCACACCACATCACAGCTCTATAATTGCCTAGCCTGAACCATCATCCATCGGATTTCGATGACCCACTACCGCAATTCGGCACCTGTTAACTTTTCTACATAAATATATATGTATATGTATATTATACATATAATATTCATGTGATTATATACGTGAATAGTGAATATATATATCTTTGTAGTGGATCTATTGTAGCGTTATGCCCAGAGGGACAATTGCATAGAAAATATGGCCACTATGGTATTTTAATCCTGACCGATTAACCCCTGTGCATAGTGAAAATGGGACAAGAAAATTTCCATTACAATGCCTTGCAGTTTTTTGTTGTGCTATTGTAATTTTCAGGTGAAAGAATCACATTAGAAATAAGGATCACGAATTAGGGATCCCAATTGAACTTACTTTGAAAAATTAAAATTGTTTATCGGTATTCGATAATCTCAATGCAGAGTAAAGATTTAAGTATCTTGTGATCACTATATTAATAATTATCTAGGAGTAATGAGATCATGTTGATTTATGAACAGTTCAAGTAAATTTCTTCAGATGAATTTCTACGGTTATGTATTTTTTTTTTTTTTTTTGTTTTGGCTCATTTTAGAATTTGATTAACATATCACTTGAAAAAAATGCTAATTTCAAACGGTCGCGATAACTGGTATAGTGCCTTACTTTGTTAGGCAGAACAATTTTAGATTAAGGCGTGTGAAAAATGAAGAAAAAAATCCATGCTGTGAATATTTTTGAACTGATCTGAAAATAAAAATTGGATGATACGAATTTTAATATTGATTTCTGATTTTTCTCATTCTCTGTAAAATTTCAAACGACTTGGTGTAAATACGTTCCTTTGCGAGACAGAGCAATCTGATAAAAAACACTTCATAAAAATTGTGAAAACAATAATTGAAGTAGGTTATTAAGTCCGAGCCAAAAAAATGATTTACTTCATTGTTAGTATCGTGTGGGATATAGATAATCAGAATGATTAATCAAACTCGATAACAATCCTCTACGATCTCTATACCTACGTCAATCTCTCATGCTTTAAGTTTTGCTTTTTTTTTTAATTTAATTTTGTTAATTCAATCTTCGAACAGATAACTTCTATAATTATCCCGTTTATGAACGAAAGAAAGTATTTTGGTTTGTCACGATATTTGAAAGGTGAAACGAAGCTTTGATTTAGAAAAAAATATAAAAATACAAAAAAAATTCTTTCATAAGTGAAACAGTGCTTTCTAGGTTCTTCTGCAAAGCAATATATAGTGTACGTTACTCACTAAAATTGAAACCAGTCGTGTGAGAACTGAGTGTAAATACGATATGACCTGGTTAACTAAAAGTTGATTTTAAGATAATTCTTCAGCTCCTCGTGGGCCTCATTTCTTCCTTATTTAAACCATACGATATTTTGTCACTATATATATACATATATATATATATATATATATATATATATATATATATATATATATATATATATATATATATATACACAAAACATTTCACGCATCAACATAACTATAATCAAATCAATCATCTACATGGTATATAATCGGTTATACTGTTATCGAACGGTTATCTAGAAAGCACATTAGTAACTATATGAACATTATACAGACATTATGCCATACCGTGTCTTATAAAAAAAAAGACTCCTATGACCGTAAATTTGATCACTGATTTTTCTCACGAAGAAACAAAAATGAATAACGCAACGGTTTTGCTTATACTTTTTTAGTCCGTTTACGGCAACGAGCCAACTTCGGGTTTACACAGGAAATAGGAGAACATATATACTTACCCATGCTCTATACTCTATGGTATGCGAGAGATGGGACCTCAGCATTGAGGAGTAGGTGAAGGCCAATTCCTGATACTGGCCGTGACTATGGGAATGTAGGTCAGGTTAAACTACACTACTGCAGGTATAATGCGCGACCGGTGAAGGTACGAGCCATGGTATTGTGACGACGGATGGTAGTTTCGTTGTTACAAACACCACCCCATTCTCTCATGACATGTGTGAAATTTGCTAATGAAAATTATGCTCATTTCTCTATTTTCAGGAGTTTGTTCCAAAACAGACGGTAACAAAATTGAGTTTAATTTTATTATGAAATGCAAAAAAATTTCCCATTCATACCTCAAGGAGTATTTTTTATTTATTTATTTTTTTAATACTTATCAGTGTCTCAATTTACCCCAGTTCACTTTCTGTATTCGCGTTGTGATGTATATGTAAATATGATTGCATGTAAAAATTTAAGATAATTATTCGAAGTATATTTGTTGAAAAATAAAAAATTATACATATTTTTAGTTACACTTTCATTCGACTAGACACGAGCTGGGCAATTATCTTATATATACCTTAAAATGAATGGTGAACCTGCAGTGATAGGAAGGTTGTACGAGTATTGAACGCTGCCTTGCGGAGGTGAAAAAGAAAAAAATGAGACCGCAAAATTGGTGGGTTTTAGCAAAATATAAAGAGCTGAATCAGTCGTAGCTTTCACCGATTCTCTAAAGTCAGTTAACCCGATCCAGTGACATCCATTCACTAGCTACGTGATCGGTGTGGCTTGTGTGTACAGATAATCCGTGCACGGACTATGGATGCAATGAAACTTGAAGCCTCATCCCTTCTTTTTTCTCCCCTTTACTTTGTGTATTTGCATTATCTTTAGATCACGCGATTATCAGCACGATTTAATGCCGGTATATACTACGTGATGTGATCCTGCAAATCTACAATTCACGATATTTAAGTCTCGGTGAAAGCTGACATCATCAAAGATACGAAGACTACAAATTACGACGGTAAATACGTACAGTTTTGGCTTAGGCTTACATTTTATAATCCGTGTTGATTATGATTGTCTGGTTTAATTGAAGCTAATAAAGAACAAAAAATTCTGCCATATAGAAACCGGGTGATAAAAAATGAGCACATGGGGTCTTAGAACCGTGTGAATAAATGGCAGTTGTAATAACGTATGTATGTATACATATAACGTAACAGGTAACATTATTTCATTGAATGATGAATAATAATTATAGGAATCCAATTATCTGAGGGTGAATCGAATATCTGAATTCAATTAACTCTATAAGTTATCGCGTTAGGTATTAGACGAGATTAAAGATTAGTTGATTAGTTGATTGATTAAACGCGATCATATATTGATTTTATGACCGTGTATCCGGAAAGTAATTCGGTATGGAAAGCGGAATACGGAATATTGACCCGTTTTATATATATGTTAACAAATTATTCGCAATACGATGAAAGAACGAGACTTTTGTGTCATACCAATAAAATAAGTATCAAATGTAAACTTGAATTGAATGAAAATGAACAAGTAAGTATGTACAACATACCTACTCAAGTCGTGTTATATCGTGAGTAGAACGCATACTGATCTTTTTATACTAGACGATGTTAATATCATTGAATCTTCTTCGTTTTCTTATAATACACATCACGCACGATAGACACAATTTGAGTAGGTCTGGTGTTAAAAATGTTTTTTATTTTTTTATTTATTTATTTTTTTTTGTTCTCTCTTTTATCGTCATCATTTATAAACCTCGTTTGGATACGTCAGAACCCATTATAACTCCAATATCCGTTAAAATTTCTTCGTGTTTTACAACCTTTATGATTATATATTACATTTTGTATAAGATAAATTCAAGAGGATGGAAGAGAAGAGTCTTGGCTATTCGCACTGATGTATCAAACGACTCTCATCTCATATTCAAAAGTGTATCTATAATCGATTATAGGAATTAAATGGGTTAAAATAATCATCAATATCATCGAACGTAACTGATCACTGAATAGTTTGGCGAGACTCGGTTTTTTCACACTGAGAAAATAAAAACTGATATACGAAAAGTAGTAAATAATTTTAAAACGATTTTTAAAAGCAACGAGGAGGGTGAAGATACCCCGTAAGCTTTTCATTATTTTATATTATGTAAAGGATATACAGGAGCTTCTCAAAATTTAATAAAATCAACTAAAAATTCTGTGTTAGTCAAAAGTAATAAAAGAATTTAATATGAATTTAATTTACTTAGTTTCATGAAATTCGAACGAGACTTTAAATGTAATTATATTCATACGATCGAACTTCACTTATGGTGAATTCTTTTGATCGTTCAAATACAGGTTCCACAGGATATCCCATCACCGTATCTGATTCCGGAAGGTCGAAATCTCTAAGGAAAAATACCAAGTTTACAGATAAGAATATCAAAATCAATTTGGGATTTGTGGAGCCTTGAATAAAAAACAGGCTTTGATAGAAGAGAAAGAGAAGAAAAAAAAAAGTAAGAGAGAGAAAATCTACTATTTTAGACGGCTTCTGAAGATTGATCCGAAAATGAATATCACATCTGGTAAGATCAGGCTTCTTAACGGAAGAAATACGTGAAGTCATTTCTTTTGCAAAGATATAAAGATGAGATAAGAAAAGAAAATAAAATGAAGATCTAATGTAATATAGATAATGCTCAATTTATAATTCAAAGTGCGAATATCAATTGACATATTTCTCGTAAATGATATAAACTCTATCAGATTGAAAACTTGATTAATTTTCATTTTTCAATACACGTTATAATAATAAAGGGTAATAATCACAAACAAATAAATATTTTTATACCTCATCGCTTACTCATAATTATTGGAATTTGCCAAATGGTGGACTACTCAAATGTGACTAACTACAATAAGCAAAACTGATATTCGATCTAGATTTTAAATTTATTGATAGCGAATCAATGATTCATAATGATCGTCAAATTTTTTTGCGATAATGTAGTTAATAATTTTTTAATTTTCAATTTTATAGAAATATTTAGTATCATTTCTCGAGCATTTTCGTTAAGTCTTTTCATTCCGGGCATAGCGTTGATACGTAAGTCTGACTAGTAACACACTGTAACTCCTTATAAAACGCGATGGGATGTGAGTAATTAT
Organism: Macrophya annulata; assembly: GCA_963924015.1. Taxonomy (NCBI): domain Eukaryota; kingdom Metazoa; phylum Arthropoda; class Insecta; order Hymenoptera; family Tenthredinidae; genus Macrophya; species Macrophya annulata. The sequence continues at coordinate 23,565,487 of OZ001258.1, forward strand.
AAAATGAATTTGGTAACTAGGGGTTCTCGATCTGAAAATAATAAAATTGAGAAAAGGTAAAAATCAATATAATTATTTTTAATATATATAGAGTAGATTTAAAGCGGATATCGAAGTTGAAGAAAGATAAGATTTCTGCAGTACCTGATTATATAATCATTGCTTAGAAAAATAATCTACATACATATTTATTATAATATAAAAATACTTATGCGTCTTTAGGAATTTGAAATTGCTTTTTATACTATCAAAATGATTTATTACACGTTTAGCATTTTAAAATCCTTCTTTATTCGACCGAGTTTCAAATGGCACAGCATCGATCAAACACTGCAGCTACAGCTATGTCTGGATTATATTATACTAACGTGAGTATAATTGATGTAATGTAAAAGTTCAATGTCATATTAAATGTAGAAATAAATGTTAATTAATTAATAAGAAATAAATAATAATAATCTTGCAAAATCGAATTTTCTAACAACTTTAAAAATTAAAGTTAAAAATTAAGATCCACTAAAAGTACGCATTTCGTATTTGCAATACCACCTGCATATTATAATTAACGATTAAAATTAATTCTCATATCTAATCGAGGAATGCTTCTCACAATGAATCATTTTTGCTGACGGTTGACTTTGCAGGATTGATAATGTATAAATGAATTCATTCGATTTCACATTATTTTATTTTGCACTTTAGATTCTCAACCCCGATATAATGTCAGTGTAATTATTTCGAAAATTTTACTGTAAAGGAAACGGTAACAGTTTAATTTTGTAAACCCGTATTATATAATGAGAATATATTTACCCTTGATATAGAGATGACTTTGTTCACCTCAAAGGAGCTTATCTTTTCATTCAATTTTTTACGCCACTTTCTTTAGTCATCGCGGTTTTGCTTTTTCGATAAAGTCTTCTTTTGTACTTGTATAGTGATCTTCTACTATCATTAATCACTTTTTTCAACACAAGTACTATAATGCAATCTGCACAATGAACTATTCTTGAAGAAATACCACGGTACGAAAAAAAATTGTTTAGAAAAATAGGCGGAGGGAACAAAAAAAAGAAAAAAATCTTTAAACGTTCCCTTTCTGGTAAAAAATCGTGCCATAAAATTGTACTGAAAAATATCGGACAACGCGGTGATTTGTGGTAAAAGTAGAAAACATTCGTTTTTTTTTTTATTTTATTTTATTTTATTTTTTGTGTGTTTCTGACCGCTGCGAATATAGGTACGATACTATGTGGTTACAGATGTTGACCACAAAGATGTCAGACTTACCACACTTTGAAGGAATATTTAGAAAGTTATTCAACTCTATTAGACAACATGATTAGTGGATTAAAAAGTTGATAAAAAAAAAATTAACTATAAACCACATCGAAAAGAATTTTTGTATTTTTCAGATGAACTAAACGAAGAAACACTTTTCAGGTCATTTCTACGTTTCTTTTAGTTTGTAGTTAAACGTCTCGTGTATTTTATTTATATATACCATATATACATTTTTTTTTTCTTTTTTTTTACGTCAAAACTAAAAACGAAATGGGGAAATTTCACAAGCGTAAAAAATGCAGACGGTCTTTTGCTGTAGGTATATATCGCGATAAGGAAATTAGATGGAACACAATTCTTTTTAATTAGCTAAAAAAAAATTTTCTCATAATGACCTGCACTTAAGGTATATTACCAGTTTTACGAGCGGGGTGAAGAAATAAAAAAACACAAAAAAAAAAAAAACTTTCAGCATATTCTCAAACCAAATATATTACCTGCGGCACGCTTGGTCCGCAAATTAAGTCCGCGATAATTTTGGACCGGTTTCTAATTCTGTAATTAAATAAACTGCATTTATTATCGTCAACATTTATGTCAACGAAGAGATTATTGAACTATATGCATTTCGAAAATGAATATCAACTCCTATTACCGACCTATACATTTATTATCATTATCAATTTATTACTATTCGAAGAATGACCGCAATATCACCTCTTGACAAGATAAATTAGCCATCATTTTCTCTCTGCGTAATAAGATTACGTTATCGGATATTATCATTAAGTTGAGAGATCGAATGGCATTGAAAATTAGCTCGTTATTATTATCACTATTATTATAGATATGACATCTTAGATCATAGGAATTAATGTCTTATTATACAACATTCATTCATATGTCTCATTCATAGGTTTTTAAATATTTAAAACTAAGCAGACGATATTGTTTATAATTTTCATTTAGATTATGGATAAATTTTATGAAGTTTATCCTTCAAATCGTCTTCAAATAATTTGAAAAAAAAACTATCTTAAAAGATTTCAAATTTCTATCTCAACCCTAAACCCCCCTCCCGCAAAGAGGGTGAAGTTTGCTATTTAAAATTTATACGTTTTTGCAATATTTTCAATAAACGTTTCATTACGAGGCTATATTTATCCTTAATCTAATCCCGATATTATAAACTGATCAAATATATTTCGAGTAGGTAGCAGAAGAAAAAAAGAAATAAAATTAAAAGTTGGTCGATCTACTGAGGCTTGTTTGAGAAAAAAAAGAACAAAAAAACTGTTAATTTGGTTAATTGCTATCGATGCGAGAAGAAAAAATTCTCAAACGAAGCGTAAAAACAAGTCGAGGATGAGTTAAGGTTGAGGAAATTGGACCATTCGAAGAGATTTAGTCTGAGATAAGTTAATTTTTACTTATTTTTTTATTTCTATTCATTTTTTGTTTAAATCTTTATTATTCGTCCGAATCTACTTTATAAAAAAATCTGGAATGGAGTAAGCCACAGGTCGATAAAAAAGAACAACAAAAAAACAAAAAAGAAACATCTGGAACATCGTTCACCCAAAACTGGCAGAGAAAGTGTGCTCAACTGTGATAGTTATTCCCATGGTACTGAACAAAAAGTAAAATGATAACAAAAAGTGTTCACCCAAAATTTTTTAACTTATACGTAAATTTCCGGCACATATATTTTTTGTGGCTCCTAGTCAACCGTGCGCGATAAGAAAATGGCAAATATTTAAAAGATTTCTTGTAAAATTATCGCGATGTATCAGATTCGACTTAGTAATTTTTATAATTTTCAAAAACCCGAAGGAACTGACACAAACAATGAAAATTTTTTCGGAGATAACAAAATACTGCTTAGATTTAAAAAAGAAAACGATAAAAATAAAAAATAATTCAAAAAAGCTGGGCGATCGATTGCAGGTCATAATTATTTAAAAGATACGAGTATATATCACGATCGTGAAACGATTTATTAAGGAATAAGGAATCAAACTACGACAAATGAAATTAAACAAAGTTAATTACTTAATTTATACAAATTTTCATTTAATATAATTAAATCATATAACCGGTATATATATATACATATATACGTATATATAATTTCGTTAATGTAAAGACATCAAACTACACATCACACCACTAATTTTATCTTCTATATGTATATATGCAGGATTCTGATAGTTTGATATTTACACGGAATATTTATATATATATATATATAATATTATTACGTGATATACATATAATGATTATATATATGTATAATTATATTATATATATAACGTAAAAAAATTATACACACGGATATATACTAATTATATCAGTATATAATTATATGAAAATAAATTATCTTTTACATATATATAATAGGTACGTATACATATATATAAATAATAGAAATAACTAAATAAAATGTACGGAGAGGCCAATGTTAAACATTTCTCAAAACTTCCTCGTTTCAAAATGCCACTATATATGTATATGGCCTCTAAGAGCGGAGATTTAAGGCACTTTAGGGAGCAGGCATTAGGCCCAACTTCACCAACTCTCTCTCTCTCTCTCTCTCCCTCTCTCTCTCTCTGAGTCTTTTTGCTAAACAAATAATATACGTACGTGTAGAGATCCTGGAAGACCCGAAACTTTTAATGACGTTTTCTCTTTAGTTCTTTTAATTTCTGTCAAATTTTTATACCGATCGAGGCGCGGGGCATACCATGTATAAATTTTAATTATTCTGACAATAATCAAATATGGAAAATCGTTACACGTTATTGCCCATTAATAAATAAGAAGAAACGGTATATATCAACGAGAAATTGTATCGATAAATAATTATTAAATTTATTATTATTAATATTAATTAATTAATTAATTAATTAATTAATTAATTACGTCGCATTCTTAGAATGTTCGTGTATCACTGGTAATTAGATCGAGTCCTGTTTTTTTCTTTTTTCGTATTTTTTTTTTTTTTTTTTGAGTACTTATGTCATCCACCTTTGCCACGATTATAACGATTTCAAGCATTAAACACCGGATAATTAAGAAAACAGATTTGTTTTCGTCAACCCTATAATTAACGGCAATCATTTTGCTGTTTCAGTCAATTACTTTAATTACAGTTTCCTGTGACGATATTTCGTCGTGTTGAATTCTCAACCGCGATATAATATATAGTTATATAACTTTTTTTCTATTATTTCGCGGTTATAATTTTTTTTTTTTTTCTAAAATTGAAGAATCTGATTAATCCACTCTCGAAATTCTGATATACGCGTGTAGACACCCGGCTGATTTGGTTCGGCACATCCAATTCCCCAGCTGATTACACCGGCTAGAATCCATCGTTTATCTCTCTGCCTTTGAATCACCAAAGGACCTCCACTGTCACCCTATATTTGAATGATTTTCGTGAATTAATAATTTTGACACGAAAAAAAAACAAAACTTATAATTCATCAAAAAAATTTACAGGATATATGTATCATTAAAAATTTCACTAGTTTAATTTTCATCTAAAAATATTGTTAAACAATTATATTACCTCGCAGGAATCGAAACCTCCTTTTCTCCATCCAGCGCAGATGAATATATTCGGTATGTGTTCGATGTAACCTGCACTTCTGTACATAGCCTCACATACGGTATTGTTTATCACGGGTACTGGTACTTCTTGTAAAATTGATGGTAGTGGTCCATCTGTGAGACGAGATTAAACTCAATTAGCAATCGTACGGTGTGCAGAATTTTATAAAATTTGATATGAAACTTGACAATTTATATGGAACTTATAAATCTGTGACTGATATGGTTCAATTTTTACGAAAATTGCTCAACTTTTCGTACCCAAAGAAGTGATTAAGAGGAAAGTCCTATAAATCGTGTGAAAAAAAAATCGGTTTTCTTTTATTGCATTTTATTTTTAACTCATATTTCAAGAAGAATATCCTGTTTAAATATTATTGCAAAATTGTAAAAATTGACGAAGTTATGAGACTTTAAACCGGGTCACCGTTCAGGCTGCTCGGATAAGTAAAAAATCGCGTTTTTCTAAAAACTGCTTTTTAAAATCGATCGACAGTGTATCGCGAGAACCAATCATCCGATCGCATTCAAATTTGGAGAGATATTATAAAACATATTTCTTTTTAGAATGGAATTATATTTGTGCTGCTTTTTGAAGAATAAACTTTTTCTATGCGCTCCTAAAGACACAAAAAATAAATTCATAAACGGTAATTTTATGAAAGCTGAATTGTAGTTGCCAAAATTTTTGGTTTAAATTTTTCACAAACGCCTATTCCTGGAGAATTTTGTCCTTTGTAACATATTTTCTTGTTTTTTGGTTCTGATAAAATATGGAGCAGTTATCGTGCCCACCAAATTGCCCACGTTTTTTGTCATAAGTCGATAAGGTAAGTTTTTATAGTTAATGAAAAAAGTCACGAAGATACCCCATTTCTTGAAGAAGGAATCCCGAAAATAGCCCAATTTAGGACACAACTGATAGTTTCCCTCTTTAAACTAGCAATTAAAGTGTGAGTATAAAAAAGAACCGTTTCACACTCGATTCGATACTCAATTTGACCCCTCGAGACTAGAGACTCCCCAAGTACCTTGCTAATTAACATCAATCAGCTGTATTGATTAAGCGCGTGAATTGTACGTACCTTCATATAATCGCCCCCATCCAGTAACGTGCGCCGTCAAACCCACGTAATTTGCGTCATCGTCAGGCAAACAAATTGGCAGAGTATTTGGCTGGAAAGGTAAAAGTGGTTCGTAAAACCGTAACAGAGCAAGATCGTACTCAAAAGTACGAGGGTCAAACTGCGGATGGCTAGCAACGATTTGAACACGTCGTTCTTGGAATCCATACGGTTCATCTTCGCTTGCCAGATCATGTTCGCCCAATCGGAGTAATAAGTCACTTGGTGGTACGCTATAATCAATCAAATGGATTTCCTCGATCAGGCAAAGAATAAGGATAACAGTATATTATGCCAAACGGGAAATAAGTCCCGATCAAAGGTCTTACCAAACGGATTGGCTTATAAAAGAAAACTAAAAACTCACTTCTCGACACAATGAGCGGCTGTTATTGCCCAGTTTTCATTCAGCAATGCAGCACCACATTTGTGCAAGTAAGTAGATGTCCTCCATTGTCGTAACGATATCTGAAAGTGCGGAAATCGATTAGTTGATCTTGATCTCAATTCGTGGATTGAATATCTGATCAGATTACAGTGCACAAGTCTTTCGATTTATTTCAAGGCCAAAGACAGTTGCAGTATCGTAATGTCAGAGGGTCATTACGACACGTGTTGTTAATTGGATTTGTACTTCAATTAAAACCTGACTATGTCATGCTTTAATGCAGAATGAGTAACGTACAAGACACAGCTTATTTGTGTTCGATATGTGTAAATGCGATATTAGAACAGAAGAAGTTTGTTTATATAAAAACATGAATGCAAATTTCAAAAATCTTTTCATTCAATTAAATAAATAATTTTCATTTACCTGCCAGGGCCACTTTCCATAAGAACTTTGAGTCCCACCGACGATCCTAGACTCTGGGAACATGCGTCTACCGCACACTGCAAGAACAAGCATTGTGGTATTCATGGTCTTTAAAATGTCAGCGTGTCTCAGAGCAGCCGCCATGCTAGAGAGAAGACTACACACTATAAAGATTAAGACTGGATGGACCGGTCGATCGCGTTCTCTCTTTTCAACCTGTTGCCAAGACCGAGATAGACGAAATCTCTTCTCTTTCCTTTTTTTGTTTGATGACTATTTACGTACGCGATTGCGGTGCAATTTCGAACAGATGATTTGCTAACACAGAATTCTAAGTTGATAAAATATTCACACAAATCTTAATAAGCAATGCTAATTCTTTTTCTAAGAGAATATACTGCCTCGCGCACTGTACGTTGTACAGGTAACAGTCGGTGACAGACTACCGATTTTAGCCAACCGCGAGACCGAAGTTTGAAGGAGGAACCACAGCTTGTTGAAGGTGGAGAACCGAGATCAAGGTACGCCAGTTTAGTTCAGCGGGGAATGACCTTGGCTTTAAGACAATAGACTAAAGAAATTGGTCTTTGCAGTAATTCGTCAAGGTCTCTATACTGCTTTTATATCTATACTTATGAGAAAAAAAGGTAATCTACGGCTGAAGCTACTTCTATTCGTTTTGCAATATATATATAATATGCCGGTACCCACGACCTTCGAGTAATTCATAACCTCTATTCCATAAAGTCTGAAATTATGGCTAGTAAAAGAGGCACAATTTTCTTTATAAAAATAAAATTACCTTGCTTGTAGTCGGACATATTAACTTCAGCTGTCGGTATGTAGTTGTCGGTTGTTGAAGGCGTCGTAATAGCGACTGTCGGCAGAGAAGGTTTTGGCGTCGATCGTTCCGTCGTAGAACTCGAAACTGTTATTGGTTCATCTGAAATGATTATTTTTAAAAATAATAAAAAAAAGAATAAAAAATTTTCATAATCTTAGGTTTACTATGAGAATAATTATTCCCAAAAATTGACATCGAAGGAAAAGAGTCACTCGATTATACATTCTCAACGAGTCCTGAATAATTGGAACCGATCATATACCTCAGATCAAACGCAAATCAATATTATCTGAAAAATTATTAACCTACGTCGTTCATCTTATTCATCCGGAGGTATTTTCTGACGGTTTATAAAACGTGAAATAATTTACAGAATATCCGTTTATTTTCGAATTGACATTAGGTATATCAAAGGACTAATTATCCTGACTTTTGTAACTTCGTAAATTAAGTCAGTTCAATGTTATTTGAATTCCGGTTCAAGTACTTTTGCAAAAGGAACCTATACAGTGTGTCAATTTCTCATTACTGTTTTAAACCTCAATAATAAACTTGTTGTATAATTTTACTGAAATGAAAACGTACTCTTCTATTTAGGATATCTCTTAAATTCATGTTAAATAATCTGATATACTGTGTAACTTTAACAAATCGGATCATCAATTAATATGAAAGGTGAGTGACTTCTATTATTAAAACTAGTATATCAAATGATAACTAGATAATTTTTTTAACCTGTTATTATCGTACCAGAAACTAAGGATGGTGTCGTTGGTTTGACGGTTGGATTATCCTCATTTTTATTTGGTTCGTTTGGTGATATGGACTGGATCGGTATCCAACCATCAGGTGTCGTGATGGGAGTCCATTCCGTGTTGGTTGGTTCTGGATACAAGTGAAAATATTTTAAACGTAAAATATGTAGATGTGAGTATAATAGTTGAATGAATGTTGGTGGAATAGTGTTAAGAAGAAGTTGGATTCAAAAGAGTAATACAAAAAGTTTGATAGTAGCAATTAAGTAGTTACGAATACAGAACATCGGTATTTAAGTATTAGAGGAATGAATTAGCCGCACGAATCGTCATTATCGAATTCTGGATGTAATGGGGAAGAGGTGAAGTGAGGTAAGAGTGACAAATGGAAGGGGATTTACGGTATATGTATACCGATGGTATAAGGAACCGTTACGACGCCCCAGTGCGATGGGATCCTCGCCTTTGCTTAACTTTAAACTCAACAGTAAAGTCTTAAAGTATTCTACATACGCTATTATATCTACGTTATTCGTAATACTCTCATGTGCGACTTCCTGACCAAGTTATTTGCCTGATCAATAACCTTGATACAAATAATGATGATAAGAATAAAAAAAAAAAGAAAAATAAAAAACGAATCATCCGTTCGAGTCAGAAAGTCTTACGAATTCGATTACATCTTCTGAAATTTATCTCCTTCGATAAAGCTGTTTTAAGATCCATAAAACGAATAAGTTATATTGTAATACTTTGAGGACTGAGTTCAAAATATTCCGTCAAGATGTCTCGATAATTTATAGTATCGCATGATACTGTAGCAAAAATATAAATTCGTGCATATTTTCAAAGTGATGAATAAAGAACGCACGAATTTCGCGGTTAAAATTTCGCTAATTAACATACGTCCTATATACAAGTTAAGCTTCTTATATTAAACGACCGATGAGATACTATTTATAATAAATTCGTGTAGTTAACAACTGCATGAAATTTAGTGCCAACTATTTGCTTAACTGCAAATATCCGGACTACGCTGTGATCGTGCATGTAGAAACAGTTACAGTAATTTTTTTCAGGTAATAGATTAGACACGTTTAGCATGTTTCTGAATAATTACACCGATATTATTCACTCAGAAATTGTTTAACATGTTACTTTGGTAAATAAACAAGGTAAAACGAATCTCTGAATAACGTTTACGCTTGAAATAGCTTCGCCAATTTACACAAATTAGTTATCGGAACTACGAATGGGCAGTAAAACCACTAAAACTAGTAAATTAAGTTATGATATTGCTTTTACTTCTGATTGACGTAGTGGTTTGAATGAATCGACCATACATATACTTCGATTATTAATCCTATTCCCCCATAGTTTCTTTTTCAAATTAAATTCCACGACCTACCTTCAGTCGTACTAGTAGCAACAACTGGAGATCTGGTAGTCGTATCATCCAAGTTAGATGTCCAAGTAACCAAACCCGGTGGATAACTAGTGGAATCAACATTATTGACATCAAAGCCCTCAACTTGATTCGCCGTATCGTCTACAGGATTAACTTCGTTACTAATAGCAGATGTGCTCAAGGTTGACGGTTTCAAAGTTGTTGGTTTTGGCTGAGACGAAGAGGACCCAGGTCTTCTTGTTACCACAGTATCAGCAATAGTCACAGTGGTAGTTGTAGGAGTTGGTTTTTCAACTGGTGCTTCTGTTGTCGTTAGCGTATCAGGCACTTGAGTAGTAATCGGCTTTGGCCTAGTCACAGGTGGCTTCAAGGTAGTATTTGCAGGTCTTCTTGAGACTCCACTACCACTAGGTGTTGTAGGTTTAGTTGAAGATGTCGGAGGTCTTTTGATCGGCTTTTTGCTTACCACCGATGATGTCGTTGTCGGTGTTGTTGGCTTGTCTCCCGTAACCGATGGCCGTTGTCCAGGTGACGAAGGCTTGTATTCACCATGAGGAGTACTCACTGTAGTTGGTGCCTTTGTAGGCCACGAACCGCCAACCTGGGTAGTAGTATTCTTATTTCCCGTTACCGTGGAGGGTTTGTTAGCCAAAGTGACACTCTCTCCAGAAGGTCGTGAATTAACTGGTGTCGTATGAGTCGTTGACGTTGTGGTAACTTTTTTTACCGGTACAACTGGTGGTTTTTTCGTAGTCCCTGGTACCGGTCGTCTACTGGGTGTTGGTCGCGCTGGCTTAGAGGTTGTCGTGGTTGTAGTCGTTGTATTCCTCGGAGGAAACCGAGTCCCAGTCCCAGTGATAATTGGTCGAGTCACACTAGTAGCGATGGGATTAGGAGTTGTAATTCTTATTTTATTCGTTGTTGCGGTATTTTGCGAACTCAATGGTTTATTGACCGTCGGTTTATTCACCGATGGTTTGCTGGTTGGCTTTGTATCAATTTTCGGAGTGGTATTACGAGTGATTGTATTTTGATTTGGCCTGACAGTCGAACTTGGTTTGTTAACGGATGGTCGTGGCTTTCCCTGAGTCGTTGCCGGTACCGTTGGCGGTATTTTTTCAGGAGATTTCGTTGTCGCTACGGTAGTCGGTCGCGGAGTAGGCGACGGTTTTGACGGATTATCTTGGACCGTCTGAAAGGTTGACAGTCCCACTGAATTAGTGGTCGAGTCTGGGACGGGCCTCGTCGAATGTTTATTGTTTGAATTAAGAGTGACTTTGACCGGTTTTGTAACTGATGGACGCGACGTTACCAGCAGTGGTTTTTCGATAACTTTAACAGGCTTCTGAGTAGCTACCGGTATCTCTGTTGTCTTAACCTTATCCTCGTCAATCTTGACGGGTACGTTGCTCGTAATCGAGGTCGGTTTGGAGGTCGACGCCGGTGAGTATTCCGGAATATTGTTGCTTTCTATGGTACCATGATTGGTAGGGTAGGGTTTAACGGGACCATGATCTATGGTGTTATCGTTAGGGTAAATGTCTGGTTCTCCATCCATTTTACAGCAACTTCCAAAGTAGAAGCGATCAATGCAAGTTCCCAAATGAGTTCCATTGGCCTTGGCACACGTGAAAGCAAACATGCATACTCCTGTTTCTCCACTCCTTCTTGAAATGCATGGTAAGTGTCTGATGTTTCTTCCCGTACCTGTAATCACAAGAATTTCATCATAATATTGATCTACTTATCGCAGCAGCTGACTACATTCTTATGAATATACATCCACATATCTGGAGCTCGATATCACGTTACTTGGAACTCAACACGGTCAAGACAACTTGGTGGTTGGCCTGGCTTATTGACTTCCGCGATTCGCGGACGGCCCACGCCTAACTGTGCATTTATATGCGCTATGGCCCCCTTAGTATGCGATCGACTACGAAGCAAGCGATCCAACGCGTTCCAGGTCACTTATTTCAGAGTCTTTGGCTCAACGTAATCATTCTTACTTGCGTTCAGTAAAGATATACATAAATAAACGGTGATCAAGAATTTGGAGATTTTCAATAGAAGATCAGTCTTTGTCAAAGGAACCATTTGTCTTCTACTATTTTCAGACAATAATGAGCCAAAGTTAGTTCACGAAGCATATTACGTTTGCAAAATAATTCTATCTATATGTATTTTGTAAAAGTCACGATTTAAATAAAAGACCTTGACCTCAACGCCGTTGTGGGAAGTGGTCACGCGAACACATCAAAAATTCTGGTAATGTCCAACGCGTAACCACAGACCGAATTGATGTCAGCAAAGGCAAAGAGGCATAGAGGTACCGTTACCTTTGAATGTGTGAGTTTGTTACTCGACCAAAAGTGGGTCACAGTCATCGCCTAACGCGTAGCGTTTCTGGTATTTTTTATTTTTATTATTTTTTTTTATTTTTATTTTTTTTTTTCATTTTTTATCAAGATACTCCTGCATTCCTCGCTTCATCCACACTCTACAACGTCGGTCTTGAATGCAGCGCTACAGAAATGGGATGGAGGGGACAAGAGAAAGATACGTAATAAAAAACCAAAGCGGTAAGAAACGCATCCTATCCTCATCCAAAGCCTCATGGCTTACCTGCCAGATGCTATTAAATGTATACCCGCGGCCGTTACGATTTGGTATATACTCATTTCTTCCTATTCTATTAGTTTAAAGAAACGAAGTCCTAACTACACCAATAAAATTCGATATTCCAACAACTCGAAACCAGATATAGATTCAATAGTTTTATAGTTCCAGGTACATGACTCATCACACTGGTTTGAGCAAGACGTTTATTTCTGGTATTTTTTTATATTGAGGTAAACTTAAAGATTATTTTTGCTCATTAACTTAATATCTTCGTTGTAACAACGTAGCTAATCCTTTTTTCAATTGGCTATCAATTCGCTATCCTGTTCCCCATTTATGACTACGAATTCATAGTGTCAGTTATACAAGCTTCAAATTTTCAGCAACGTTTTGAACGATCTGAAAAGATCTCTTACCTCGGCCTTAACATTGGCCATATATGAAGGTGAGCTGGACAAGTGAATGGCAGTTTATATCAGCTCACTGATTGTGTAACCAGATTTTATACACATTGCCCGGAAGGCTTTGCCAAAGAGCAAAAGAGCGCCTTAACCAGTTGAATTTTTATTTTATTTTATTTTATTTTATTATTTTTCTATCTGTTTTTCATTCTGGTATGTCGCTCTGATGTAATCTTTACCGCTAGTATCGTATCGGTCAATGTCTTCTAGCTTATCTTACCTGGGCCAATGTTACTATTCTCGAAGGAGTTCAGATCGTATTTAGAAATAAGAACGTCGATGTAAAACCACTTATAAAAAAAGGGCCAATTCCTTACGGTCTAGTTTCAATTTATAAAAGTGCAAGGTTAGTGGAACGTGTTGACGATCAAGTTTGGCTTGAGTGTCCTAAAAATCCTGTCTATGGAAATAGAATGTGTGTCGGCGGAAGTGCGAGTAAGAGACGTGACTCAGTGTAATGTGAAAGAAAGTAGTGACGTCAAATACGGAGTAATAGAATAAGCGTATGTTATCACATGATTTAAAATCAAAAATATTTACCCTAAGGCGATATAAATTCAATGAGAAAGTGATACAAATTCGGTTTTACATCCTGGGAATAAATTGGGTGGATATACAGCTGGGATTTTTGGTACCAATTTGAAAAATTGTACAACGTTCGTATATAGATTGGAATGCACCCAGTGACCTACTTCGAGAAACTGACCGGTCCGCCCACGTTACTGGACTGACCGCACTTAGGGTCAATGCCAACCACCCATATCCTAGGCAACCGTTCCGTTAGATAGTATCGTAGACACCTAACGATTTGTTATAGGACGAAGGGATATCTTATAGGTTTTCAAATTCTTCAATGATGCAATCTTTTTTTCAGTTTGGATATGCGATTCGTATACTGCATAAAAAATTCTACGCCATAATTAGACGTACGATTTTATACTCAAAAGTGCTAAAAACTTTCGTTCGATGTGTCTTTTTTGGTTCCAGGCTACTATGATCTGCATGTATCTGTGGGTGACAGGTACGCGTACCCTAAAAAGCAAAGTAGCAATTTCGCACATTTGATTTCCGATGACTAATTCTACTCGTAACTCCGTGACCTAACGGTTGTGAATTTAGTTTAGCATTTCTTCAATATTTTGTGAATAGGTGCCAGAAAATGTGTGGGTGTGGTTCGTGGTTTGGGACAGCTGATGTCAAGGTAGTTCGAAACGCGCGTGGGTCCTATGTCCCAAAAGTAGGTTACGTGACTGACCGAACAGGAGTTCCAAGAACGCGTCTTTATATACAACCGGTTTACAATTTTAACTCTAATAATTTTGTAAATAATAAGTACATATATATTTTATACATAGAATATATGCTTACCACCGGGAAGAAATTGCGGCATATATACCGGACTTGCACCAGCCAATATTAACACGTTCCAAAATACCAGAAGTGCACCTCGAAATCTAGTGCTCTTCGTCATCTGAAAGAATGTAAAAAAATTATTCAAATTAATCAAGATTTTAATTTCCATTCCACAAAAACACATTCCATAGTTTCAACCTCCAAAGAATGTACAAGCGATGTTGATAAACGTCTGTATCTGATCTCAATACATGTGGCACAGCAGCTATTCTGCGTAAGATTTATCATTGAATTGAATAGAATTCTATACAAATAACAGGAATTGAAATTTATTTATGATGTCAAAGTTTTTAGACGATTTTTTTAATGATTTTACATGACAAATGAAGAAGTACATCTAGGTCACAGAATCTTATGGTCCGGAAGTGAAAGTAATTTTCTAACCCAAGAGACACACAGAGATATTTACAATTCATAAGTAAATATATTTTGCGGTTTTATTATTCGCAATAAGAAACTTCGTCTGACGTGTTCATTCGACTCACTTGATATTATCGTACCGAATTGTATCTACATACAACCGTGGCAATGAGAACGTTCTCACAGCTTAGAATGAGAAGGTTCATCTACCTTTAATGCAAATTACGATAATCGCGTTTTTTTTCTATTCTTAACTAGCATCTTTCATCGTGTATCTACGTGAATTATTTCCCGTTCAACATACGTCGAGGGAAATCGAAATTGAAGACATGACGAGGTCCGTTGGTAATTCCTACAATTTTCTAGCCAGACTATTCTCGGTATTTTAGTTTTATATTTAAGGAAGTTGTGCCCCAACCGAGCTGGGAGGTCACCAACCCACGGGGTCGAATCTGGGCTCAGGAAACGCGTTAGTTTTGTAAAGATTTCCGGTTATCAGACACGCCAAACAATCCTGTCGTGCAAGAAGTCGTTACTTGCCACGGTCAAGCTTATGGATACCAGTACCTGATCCGGGAACGATTTCAAAGTATCTGTTCAGTGATTAGGAAGTAACGATCGAGGGTTAATGGTTCTATGATACGTACAAAGCAGTACTGTCTAGCTTTCGAACTTATACAATAGATACTTTGATCTAAAATGATTATAGAAGCTTAGGAACGTCGTCTTTATGGACTGGAGTAATTACATTACGATATAGTAATGAATATAATCACAGAATTTTTCGACTGCCACTAAGACGCGGTTCTGGTTCGCCACCGGATTACAAAAACTGTTACAGTTATTCACAAAGTCTCTCATAGTCTACGATCGTGATTGTCGGCGATGTTATATGTGTTTGAGAATCTCTGATTTGACTATACGAATCCTGTTCAGTGCAGAGATGTTCTTAGAGTTGATTTTCTTTTGAGATATTCCAGTTCGAAGTAATAAAACACTCACCAGGACAAAGAATACACTCAGCTCGTCGTCCTTCAGGACGTATTCTACTTTATACATCTTAAGTACGCTCGAAATTCTACTAGTAAGATCGCAGATCGTATTCCTTTACCATACCTTGCCCCAAACATGCGATTTAATAATTTTGTTGAAACTGACATGGAGTTTTTTTTTTAGCATACAACATGCATAAATCGCGTAGATTTAAAGTTCGATGTTTTATAATCTAATCTCACTTTACGAACGGCACATAACTTACACTGAACTTCCGTTACATTGAATGGTATTTTTATTTTTATTTTTTTTTTTTTTTCATATAGATGAGGATAAGTTCAACAACGAAATGTGTAATGGTTTTTAGATAGTTAATATATGCACCAGCGATAAGCGACTGATTATAATGTTGACTCTCCATTTCTAGTCACGTATATGATCCAACTAAAAGGTCACTGTGATTGTGAAAACTTTAAATCACGTTACTGTCTCTGTTATTTCTTGGACTACGGTCAACAGTCCGAAAGTACTGTTAGGTTTTAAAAAATTTAACCTCACTGTCGCAGACCCTGACATCAACAGCTCGAAAAAAGACCTTTGAATAGTAACATCTGATCACGAAATTTACACCTAGAGTCAATCATATCTGATCTAGTAAAAGACAGACTCCAGAAGTTAAATGATTTCCATAAATAAAAATTAACGAGGAGTATCTCAACACGAATTCGATTGACCGCTAATAGTTTCAGCTGAGACAGTGGATAAAAATTTTATAAATCGTAGGTGGAACCGTTAGCGTATTAAAACTTCTTATAAAATGCTTAGTTGTTTCATTGAGTAAGATAAAGATTTGGCATAAAAAAAAAGAAAAAATATCTTATTCACTATTGTAACGTCGTTTTCATGTCATACCATAAGGAATATGGATTTGTGAAAGTCGATTTGATTGCGGTTTAATATACCGCTATCCATACAACGGACATACGGGCGACCAAACAACATGAGCCATGCTTGGGTTAACACAACTTCGATGCTCTTCTGACACACTAATTTTAAACGGTCAAGAAAATCTCCGATTTTGTTAGTTTTTTTTTTTTTTTCATCTAATCAATGATATTAGATTTTTGTGTGAAAGATGAACGAGTCCAGAATGAGGGTGATACCAAACTGTGAAATTATTGCTACATTTTTGGTCCTTACCTTGTTGGTTGTGAACAGTAAAGCTGGTCAAATATTAATCAGAATTTAAAGTCGTTAAAATTTCAATATCTCAGCGATTAGTTCTTGTCCTTCAACATATTGCAGGATAATTATCGAGTAGATTTGAAATCACGTTATAGTTTCACACACACATTCTCGTCGTTCAGTAATTCACCGATTTCAATCCCTCTTCTCAATAGATTTAGGAGGAACAGTCGATTTAAACTGGGAGATGAATGGACAATGAATGAAAAGCCAAAAAAAAAATTTTTCAATCAGTCCAATATAATTACGTTTGAAAAATTAATCCCACCTTATTCCCTTTCGTGTTTCTAATCCAAATAAATGACTGGCATCTTTTAACACGTGGTAAAAATCGTGAAATGCTAAAGAAGATGAATACAAAAGTTGAATCTTGTTCTCTCGTTGTGTAAAATAAAAAAAACAACAAAGTTTCCCCTCGGGTATCGGACTGATGAAATTTTTGGTAGTCAAAAAGGTCAGGTCATTTTTCTCAGATTATAAGATGATGTTGATTTCTCGCGAAGGTATGAAAGGGTTCAGATAATGATTATTAAGGAGTCGCGGTAAACTATGGATAGACAGTCGTCGGTGGTTCTTTCAGACTGAATCGCACCTTGCTGCTCCGTAGCGACGTCCTTCGAAGACGGGGAGCCACTTCTGAAAACCCGCTACGGCCTTTGCGTCCGATCGTATAGCCCCCCTAGGCACCGGGCTCACTGCTCGCAAACCAACTAGTGTGCAACATGAGACCAGAGCTATTCCAAGGCGGGTATTAATGGCTCATACTGTTCCGTGGACTCTAGCAGTTGACGGGGTAGTGGCAATGACCGTTCTCTGGGTCCCCACTTCCACTTCCACAACCACGTCGTCGTCCGGGACTTGCTCTGTCTGATGCTATGTCTTTCCTATACTCGCAAGTAAGACAACTTATCACCAGTGTTAATTCAAATGAGAGAAAGAGAAAGAGAGAGCTAGGTGAAGATCGAGGAGTGTAAGGGAGGAAAATAGAGAAATAGATTAGAATAGTACACGGTGATAATTGCTAAGTCAAATTTTCATCAAGTTCTTCACACTGCAGCGATTGCTCAACACAAAATAAACTCTGAATGCTTTACATTGGATTAAATCCAACAACTAAAATCACTCATATCGAACCCCATCTCATTCTCCATTTGGATAAGATTTACAGCTGATCAAATACACGGATAACGGGATCGAGTGTAAACTCTAAAGCTGTCAATTTTTCAGATTGAATCTTGACATTGATGAAATCCGAATGTAGAACATTACTACTAGCATTTGAAATGTCCAAGTCTGATGAGGAACCGGTGGATTTACCCTTTTTGGCAAACATTCCTTATGGATTATGGATCCAAATGCATCGTTTTTGAAGAAGATATTTTACAGACGAATTATCATTGGAAAGTAAAGTTTAATTTGAAAAATTTGGAGATTAATTTCCTGGTACAGTGCGAATATCAATAATATCGTACAAGAGATTATAATATAGGAGAAGATAAATTCGCGAAGGTAACTGCAGTAGCAACGGTAGTTTAAATATAAAAATTCGTAAATTTTTACTGTGCGAATGAATTACCAGGTGAAAGGTGAATCGTGATGAAACCCTGACGAACGCAGTACTATGGCTTTAACACCTTCGGCAGGTAAAACCGTTTACAGCTGAGCAGTTACCTTCCGGATCATCACAGTCCGTTACCGGCTTGTAAATTGTATCCTAATCTACAGCCAGGTTGACCCGAGCGTCGATATAAGGTCAAAGAACAGAAAGGCTACCTTTTCGGTTATCATAATCTTCCGGGTGGCAAATTAGTGATTTTTCTATTCTCCATGTCAGAGAAAACTTCAGTTTTTGTTATTCATTTTGGTCATAGTATTTTCAGTTTTTATCAGCGAAAAGAATTTTGAAAATACGAATTTATACGATCTAACAAAAATTTTTTTTTAAATCGTAATTTTCACGAGAATCTGCGACATGACCAGCTTGCATGTCAAATTTCGTTTTGGACCCGTTTAAGGATTTTGAAGATTGATAATTTTCAATGTAGTATCGTAGTTGTTAGGATTTTTTAATTATGTTAGATATATATATTTTTTTAATGTTCTTATATGTTTCGTTAAACGTATCCACTCAGCCTTAACAACGACCAACCCCCATACTGTATGATCGATAAAAAATATAATAATAAATTAATCGAGGGTTAACCGTTTGCTCGTGTTTGACAACCGATTAGTTCTCAATTAAAAAGTCCTCCCTTTTACCCCGTTACCCACCCGATTGCTCGAGTGCTACGCAAACGAAGTAAACCTACCTATCTACACGACAGACAACAGAGATAATGGCGTACGACATATGCTCTGGCCTGGTCACCCTGTCCACCACCCACTCGGTATAGAAAGGAGAGGATCAACCAATCAACATACTCGCGTTAAGCTCGTGGCTGTTGCAATAAATTCAATAATTAAATCATCCGATGGAAGGTTTTTTCCATTTTCTCTATGGATTATGTATTTCTAAAAGAAGCATACTTATCTCTGAATAGAAGTTGAAAAAAAAAAAAAAAAAAAAATTATGAATTTATAGTTTATAGATATGAATGAAACGATGTAGAATTATAAGTTATATCCTACTGATAACGTTCTTTAATTTATTTATCTTATTTCTAAACTTTTAACGTACTATAATACCGGAACGGACTTTGATAATTTGAACTTGGCCGATCAATTGAAAGCGATAGATACAAAAAACGCAGACTACACGACATTGAAAAACAATGATAAATTTTGTCGGCGATAACAATGGCCAATATAATGTTATAAAATAAAATGAAGTAAATAATTAACCATTGTTATCATAATTCAACTACAAGCAAAGGATTAGTGCAGGGTGATAGTTACTAAAAATATCAAAAAGTAACATATGGTTGGTCCCGCTCGTCCACGGATACAAAGATACGAATGTAGAATTTTTAAAACAGAGTAAAACCAAATGCAAATACGATCCTGTATTATTGATCAAACCGTTAAAGGACCATAATTAACTGGCAAAATTAATTTAGTATGAAATTATTTCTGAGGGTAGAACGATAACTATATATCGGCTGAAAATTTGGCAAAAAAAAATAACACTAATCATTCGGGACGCAATATCACAGGTTTGGCAATATGACCTCGTATAAGTGGTCGATGGCCGATGGTCTACCTTCCGAGGAAATGGGTTCTCTCGACGGGGGGTCTTCTTATTACTAAATGAAAACCAGCCGCAGGGTTCGCGTCCCAAACAAGCTCGTGAACGATTCCGAAGATATTTTGAAGCAAAGCAAAGTGTCCTCCATTCATAGCCGTAAATTTTGTGCTCCTTGTTTTAAGTGAGAAACTTTTTACCTGATGGATATTAATTCAGAGAATTTTTTCTAAGGGATCCTATAAGGGGATATTATTATCACTCGATCGAATAATCCCGCCGTTAGCATATCGATAATATTCTAATCGTAACCGAATCGCTTACTCGATTAAATAAATTTAGAACTATGAAAGAGTTTTGGATAATTTTTGGTAAGAAAGGAGGTATGATTCAAGATGAGATAAACGACTGAATCGGAGCTTAATAAAAACAACAAAAAATCAAAGTTCTACATATCGATCGGAGAAGTTTATTACCACTGACATAAATTCTACGCATCAGTTGATTTCAGATTACTGATTATCTTTCATAGAAATGGATTTATTTTAAGTCGTATAAAATTGACAGACCTGAGAATCCTCCAAATACAATTTTGTAGTGAAATAAAAAAAAATAACAAAAATTTAACAAGCATTTTAAGGGGACTAGAATTTTTTACAGATTGTCTAGTGAATCAAAATCAAAATCAAAAATCAAAATAATGTGGTACAGTATTTTGTAGGTCGTGTTCAAAATTCAAGTCGATATTTTAAACAGTTTTCGAAATATCGTTACAAGACCACCGGAAAATGTAGTTTTCAGATAATCGCATTTGAAGTTGCGACTATTTCTATCAGAACTGTCGAACTCACGTTACTTAAGAACTGGCCACTCTATAAAAGGAGTTTTCTAAAAGTCTTTCTACTTCTGCAGAAGTTCCCGTGCGTCTATGGGACCCCATAATTGTACCCAGTCATAAAGGAAAAGGATAAAGAATAACCCCAGGATTCACAGAACTGGACGATCTGAGATTTGCAGCGTGATTTGCTCGCCACACATTGCTAAACGTTTTTCACTGTCCCGTCAACAATTTCTGTACACATTCAAAAAAAAAAAAATTAAAAATCAAACTAACTGATAATCGATTTTTGCCAAATTTAGGCGTTTTTTATTCCCCTTAAATAAAGGGCGAATAAAATATGCATGCATATCGTATAGGTATTCATAAAATAACCGGTGGACCAAAGTTCATAAAATATCTTAGTGAAAACACGGTACTAAAACTGTACCCAAGTAACTCCTGCATATTAATAAGATTCAACGAGTTAACGTGCGCTAGTTTGATGCGAAGATAGAACTCAACGTGCGGGATTAATAATCTCATATGACATACCTAATTCAAGACTAAATCGAAATTTATTATTATATACCATGTGGAAGTATGTATGTACAGTAAAATAAATAAGATGTATTATATAATAGTTTACCGTACCGCAAAATCAAACCAAATATCTTTTATTTGCAATTTTTTTAGAAAAATAAATTATTCATCGTTCTGTTTGAAGAATTCGACTTCACTCAGCTAAGAAGTCATATTAAAATGAATTTTACCTAGAATACAAAAAGACGTTTAAATCAAAGAAGATAAAAACATTAAATATATGCATTTCAGTAAGAATAGCGTTATAATTACAACGTCAGTAATTGAGTCAAATTAAATACGTCAATAAGCGAAATGCTTGAACTTTAGCATATTTTCAATACAGCCTTAACAATATTTCCTGACTACATAAGCTATTGTGTGCATACTATATCGTTGCGGACTCTACATGCAGATATTGGTGCTATTGTGGTATAACGGGGGTACGAGAGTTGGTTATATTGTTGCAATATAAAGATTCTTTAAATTGGCATAGAAAAGTTTTTTTTATTTTTTTTTTTTCTATGTGATATCGGAGTTCGATATTACCAAGTTAGCGTGAATAATCTGGTTATGGGTATGACTACATATAGAGTTAAGAAAAACAGTTAATTTCTAATAAATTTTAGAAAAGAGCTAAAAGCGCTTACCCATCCCTTCATGCTTTAATTCTAACGATTATATAAAATTTGATAAACCCTATCATCATACTTATTCTGAAATAAATTTTTCAAAGATAAAATACTAGAGAGATGAGACGAATGATCATTAACTCTTAATAATTAAACAGTCTTTAGAAACCTATGTATCTTTAATGAACCCCAAATCTCTTAATATCTTAACCAATGGAAATACTTTAATTAATTTACAATACTCCATGGGGCTCGGATCACTGACAATTACAGATTTTTTGGACTTTACTAAAAAATACATGTGATATCAAAACCCAAAATCTTCCCATAAACTACTAGCTGTTCTTTTTTGAACATCAAAAATCTATATTTTGGTCAGTTTCTATAAAAACTTGGTAAAGTTGTTTCTCAAGTAGTTGAGGAAAATCGTGACGTATCTTTTTGACTGGGGTATGAAAGGACCAAGTGCAAAGGGCAAAAGTTAAAGGACAGTTAACAGGGAGGTAACTGAGAGAGTAGAAGGGAACGAGAGAGAAGGGGTCCGGTGAACGTGTACCATAGTTTATAGACAATGTTTGATTGGCTGGCTCCAGGGGATGGATTCGATTTGATTGGTCTGCGCAGACAGGGGTTGCGTAAATGACCGTGCTTATATATGGAAGGATCCCGCCACAATCGGTCTCAAGCTCACCTACAACCGTGACATCAGCAACAGGGGAGTTTGCAAGGACGGATCAACTTTTCAACTTCGGAAAGAAAAAAAAAAATTAACTACAGACTATTTAACGATCATTGGAATCTCGCGTTACTCATTAACGCTTTCTGAATATTTCTCGTTAACCTGTGAACCAGGGTACTCCACACTGCACCGGTGAGTAATCGGTAATTGTTATCGTCTCTATCAGGTCTTAGTAGAACAAAACTAATCGGTTAATTAGAAAATCGATATTTTTTCAATCATAGAATTTCTCTCGTATCTTAATTCTACTGATGTTTTCTTATTTTGCGAAATAAAATACAATCCTTGTCATTTTACATAATTCAAGTGAAAAAATAAAAATCACATTTTTTATATCCAGAGTCAATTTTTATTTTTAATTAAAATTCGAGATTTTTTTTATTACCAAATTTTGTCAATTTTTTTACCGATTGTCGGGCTAATCAATCTGATTATATACAGATCATTTAATTCTTTAAGATTGTTTCAGTTAGCTTTAGGTAAAAATTGAAAAAATTGTTATATAGATTTGAAAATATAATTAATTCAATTCTGAAGTTTATTATATAGTGAAAAGTTTTGATGTAGATATACGCTTTTCTGTCTCGTGACGAATAAAAACTGTTTTAAAATGAGTTATATCCTACCGTCGAAAAGTATCCAACTATTGAATTATTTAGTAGCAAAAACTGAAAAGACACTTTTTTCATGAAAACAAAGTGTTGTTTAATATACAATAAGTTATAGGCTTAACCGCATCTCATCTGGGATTATTCGCGATATAGAAACAATTTTTTTTGTTATTTTTTTTTTTTTTGAGAAAAGAACCGCTCTTTCATTTTTAGGAAACTATCGAAAATCGTTATAATACCGATCGGAATATGGCTGCTTTAATATCACGGGGTCAATCTCGATCGGTCAGTTATTTATACGAGTTACCGTTATCCTGGTGAATTTCTCACAAGTATAAAAGCGATAAATGAGAAAAGACAAAAAAAGAAAATAAACTAAAAATGAAAACTCGATGGTATCGTTGAAATTTTTTCATTGGATGGGTCGGTAGTCACTGTAATCGCATGCATTAAAGTCTTAACTTCCTTTACATAATAAATCAGATTGCGTATCGTTGTGAAGTATTTTGATGCCCTCCGGGGGCCTCGGCTTAGCCGTAGGTTGTACCTGCCTACCTACCACGCTCTCATAAAACGATATGAAAATTTAGAAAATTAAAAAAAAAAAAAAAAATTAATGGCTTTCGTAACTGTACAAATCCGGAAGACTGCTTCAAACGCTCTTCATATCACAAGGAATATATGCAAAAACCACTTGACGTCGAAATCACTACCTGTTGCTCTTAGCTCCGTCGTCTACGTGTATACCCTGCAGATTTTCAAGCTACGATATTTCTTCGAATTCAAAGGCTTTCGAACTCTCGATCTTTTACTCAAATATTATAAACGTAGGATGATTACTTATTCGAGATAATACATTACAGTTATAAATTGTACGTCTTGGCTCTTACTTCATGTAGATATTGTAAATTTTTTTAGGGTTTTGATGACGCAAATTTACGCAAAATATTATATCGTCTTTCTCTTGATAAATTTTCATAGTTATAACTCGTATAGTTACTTGGATTTTATAATCACTACTATTTCCTAACTGGTATATATGAACAAATAGTATGTTTATTACATTAAATTATGTTTGTTTCTGGAAAACAATCAGTTAATCGTATAATTACATTATATTAGAGTTATATTTCGCGGAAGGTTCATTTGTCATGAACATATACCTATGTACACAAAGGCTTTTCTTGAATTTTACTATAGATATCGTATATTCATAGCTCAAGGGGGTTTATTTAACAAAAATTCTTATACCTACGTCATTGATTACCCGAATTTGTTTTGTAGTAAATTCAGTTGACTGGTTATAGCCCTTGGGATTCTCTGAATTTGTGTAAATTGAATGGATTGCTTTGTGAAGAAATTTCATTTATAATTATAGCGAGAAGTTTGTTCGATTAGGGGATTTTATTTGCCTGATTTTTTCAACGATAAAAATAATTATATTCAAACTAGAATTGGGATTTTTTATACCTAGTTTCTCGTTGCATCACTTGTCGTGTTACCATAGAAAATCAAACTCTTGGTGGTCTTTTGTTATAACTATATTCTTTAGCAAAGTTTTTCCGATATCGTTTGCGGTAACGAAATACCGAGAAGTAAGTAAAACTATAAAAATATGAAAAACGAGAATAAAAATTGGGGAAACGTTAACGTCACGTGCGCAAAGTATCCTGATCGTGTTTGCAATGTGTGATTATATTTATAACAACAGATTTCCACTTAACTTATATCTTTCGCAATGTTTGCATTTTATGTATACTTTAATCCTTACGTAAACTCGTTCACGGTATGGGCACGACTTAAAATCACGGAACAGTTTACCTGCAGTGAAAACATTTAATTCAAAAAATTATTTTACTACTTATTTTTAGTGCAAAATCTGCAAAAAATTTTCGAAAAATGTTTAAAATTAATTCGATTCTAATCTTTCTTATTGCTTTTCAGTTTCAATTAATTTTACGGATTAATTTCATTCATAGATTTTATGCAATGTCTTGAATTTGAAATTAAAAAATTTTTAACCTTTGTTAGTCTTCGGGGTATGTTAGAAAATAAAATTTCTATTATAGTATAAAGGTCTTAGCTTATAGCCCGTAGTTTGCCAATTAAAAAGTCTTTCATTTTAGCCAGCTCGAGCAATATAACTACTGCTACAAAACCGAAATGGTCAGTCGAGCATTTCGTTGCTGTATACACTATACGGATCTTAATCGTATATCGTATAATACCTACGTACTTTCATGTATATATTATACATAGGTTTTGTATATATGAATTGCACACGGTATAAACTTCAACATGTGTTAAATAAGCCTGGTAGTATTAGCTGATCGTAAAGGTAAATTAATTACTTCCCTTGTGTTAACGTGTGTGCGAAAATCTAAGCTATCTACACGGTGCTATACAGTCATTAATTTGAGGTGGAATATTGACATGGAGATGAATTGTAGGTGAAATCCTAATTCACAATTATGCATATGGGGTATTTTTTCATTTTATTTAAACACAATTAGAAACGAAGAGACGTTTTATTCTCAAACTATTTCATTTCGTTTTTGGTAATTTCTTCGAACGGCAGCTCTTTAATATTCATTCAAAAATAACGTCTGATCCGAGGTTAAAAAAATCGTGAATAAATTATTTTCAAACAGTACATCCAAAGAGCAAAAAATTTTGTAGTATCGCTTTTTTCGATAGGATTAACAGATTTCAAGTTATATGCGTTTGAAAATTTCTTCTCAACGAAAACTCCGAAATCTTAATATAAATTCTACCCGTCGAAATAATCATGAGACTAATTGCCAAAAGGAATGATAAGAATTATAG
The DNA here is from genome assembly GCA_963924015.1 of Macrophya annulata. Taxonomy (NCBI): domain Eukaryota; kingdom Metazoa; phylum Arthropoda; class Insecta; order Hymenoptera; family Tenthredinidae; genus Macrophya; species Macrophya annulata. The sequence continues at coordinate 23,591,813 of OZ001258.1, forward strand.
TTAAATCTCTCAGTACTACATGTACAAAAAAATTAACTACATTGAAAATTTCAGTCTAGATAAACGTTGAGTTGGGGTGGAGTGCCCATACACTCTTTAATTTCGGTGTGTACATACATCACGAAAATCGAGCTGATCTAAACATTTTTGTAATTTGAACAAAACTGAAATTAGACCTTGTAATTCCAAAGGAACGTTGATAATGGTCACCTCTCCAAAAAATTTGAGCTACCCAAATCAGATTGTGACTTATCAAAAAAAAAAAACACAAAATACCAAAAAATATAAAAAATTTTGTAGGTATACATCACAATAATCACATATACGGGTATATGGCAATCGGAGAATGGTAACCTACTTTGATCTGTAAATGTTCTCATTTCTCTTTGAATTTTTTCAGACAGTTAAACCCTCTACGAATATTTGATTATCTAGGTTTATTTACGGTACAAATGCTGTGACATTCTTTACGCGAATGGAGTGAAATTTTTAATCCAAGTAAAGCAGAGAATGATAAATTGTCAGTTCGGAAATTTAAAATTGTCTGATCGTTTGGCAAATTGGCGATATGTCCGCCTCCGTGTAGGCTGTGTAAAGAGAAATTGAAATATTGAAGTAGACATATTCTTTATTATTAAAACACTCTAATTTCTCCACCTTTACGCGATACCATCCACGAAAAGTTGCGAAAATAAATTCACCAACTTCTCTACTCCGTTATGACTCGGAGTTAAAATCCCCGATCGTTGATAATCTCTGCGGGGTTATACGAAGAGGATTTGTAAAAAGTTTGTCTCACTTTGAGAATCTTGTATATAAATCACTACCTACTCGGTTTTTTCGAGTGTTCACACTGCCACATCTTCGTTTTGATCAAAAGTTCAGAAAAAAATTATTTTTATAAGTATCAGTAACTAATCTAACCATCCAAATTTGAAAAATAGTCATAGCGAGTATGAAGATGGTAATATATCATCCTCTGGTATGTAATGGTTGGATGGTTCAAATGTATATAATCTATAATCTCATGGTATATCACAAATCAATAATTTATAAACCCACAGCATCCAGTTCTAACTTATAAAGTAAATTCTAGCCAAGGAAGTTCACATCATCGATGTAGATGTAGGGAAGCTGAAGTTTGAACCTAAAATATGGTATAGTTCGTGGGATAACTTATCTATCACATACATACACAAGTTCTACGTGATTTAGATATCACATAAGATAAATACCTGCGTGTATATACAAAGGCGAATATATTATCAGACACGAGGAATCTTTGTGACAATAAAAAAAGTTATACCATAATTTGCCCGTAAAGTTTGTTCCGTTAATCGTAGATTTAGATAAGCCCATAGGTATACTGAAATCTTCTCGCTAAATCTGGTCGCGATTCTTGCAGAACATCTTCAATTACTGTTTGCTTTTATATGCCCTAAGCCCAAGCCTGAGGCAAGTATTTTCAAAATCTACATTCGAAACGTACTTCTAACTTCTTCATCTTTGGTTGTGCAATTATATCTATTCTCAAAATCCGTTCATCAAATGATATATTATTCGTGAATTAAAGTAGCTTCATTTTTGCACAACTCCAATTTTTGAACATCAGACTCTGCTAATTACTGATAAGAAAATTGATCGATACTGCGACGTGCATCATTCAGAATACGCATTTAATTGATCGGATGACTTGACATTAAAAAAACTTAAAAACAAAAATGAAAAATAAAAACGATACTATAAAGTGACAAAATCGCACGACATTCTGCAATAAAATATAACTTTTCAGTCATAGCTTTAGATGTAATAGGATTTTATTTCGATTTCTATGGATAAAAAATGAGAGAGAAAGAAATTTTTTCGAAAAAAATATTAAAAACTAAAAAAGCAACGAATAACCACGGGCTAATTATTACCTCCTACAGACTTCGGAATGCTCTAATGATCTATTCCGTCCTTATAGTATGGCTTATTTTAGCATCTGTTTCGTCTATTGTTTTCAGCAAAGTAATCTCCCTCTTCGTGATTCATATCGATATTATCGATGAGCCCAAAATAGGAGTTGCAGTAGTAATGCAGTGCTGTATTACTGACTTCGGCAAGTGCAATTGCAATTGCATCGTTTAACAGAGACAAGAGGATCTTGGTGTGCATATGTAGTGAGCTATATTATTGCCTTGGTAATAATTTTTAATATATTTATACAGACCGAAGAAAGACACTGCAGGCTAAGACGTTTATCAGTAAGCTATTAACCCCCCAGCCTCGACAATAATTATTATCTTGTTAATTAAGTACCTGACGGAAAGTTACGAGTGTAAATAATAATCAGATCGCTTCGGACCGTAATCACGAAATATATGAAATAAATAAATAAATAAATAAAAATTTATTGATTAAGAATGTGAGTTCTTGGAATCAACGAGGTCGCTGCGTATATACAGGTAAAACTCACAATTGACTTGAACCACGCAAATCAATCTATAGCGAAGTAATATTGTCAGCGGGGGGTCTGCGGCTTTCCACGAACAAACGTACTGTATATTTGATGGTAAAAATTCCGTTTTATTTTTATACACAAAAGGGCATCGAAGGGTCTATATTTAGATCGGGTGGTTTTACTTCAATTAATTCATCCGATTAATGGCAAATCGGGCACGTAATTTAGTTGATGATATAGCTGTCAAAGCCAAACAAATTTGTAAATCGTATAACAAATAAAACATTGATTTGACGTCTTTACGAAAATAAAAATAGAAAATAAAAAATTGAAATTAAAAAAAAAAAAAATACAGCAATGAGAAAATTTTGGACACTTTTTAAATTCGTACGCTATGCTTTTTTCTCACAATTACGACTTGTCAGACGCTTGCAAAACCGCAAAATTCACCCTCCCATTACGACGATAAAATATAATTATTCTCAAGGTAATCAGCCGCGTCTAATTCGGCTAATTATAACGAGTGCATTTCTTGCTTTTCACAGTCTTCAAATTTATTTAATCAAACTCTCGCTGGATGAGAAGATACTCGCACTTTGAAATTATCATGTCCGTTATTAAGCTAATTGATTTTATATGAAGTGATGTAAGGTAGCTGCCACTTGGAGTTCATCAGATCTTGATAAAAAGAAAAAAAGAAATGTGTGTATCGTTTCATCTCTAAATCTCAGATTGCAAAACTGTCACGTAACTGCAAACGCGAACCTGCTGTTATACCTTATCTAATTATTACGATAAATCATAATCTAAATCGATGATTGGGTTGATAGTTATCGAATTATCGAAAAAAATTATTGCTATTTCTTTGCGGGGATTCGTCGATCTATATATGCGTATCTTTCTCTGCTATATGCAATGTTGTAGACATCGATATAGTAAAAAGACTGAAATTGGGACATAATTATTCGCAATGATAGTCCCAATTTGAATTATAAATTTTTAATTTTTTTATTAGGTATATATATATATTGTGAATTAAAGACTTTTATAACGTCAGAATGCGAAAGATCTTGAATAGCAAATACTCCTCGGATTATGAAAAAAAAACCTTAAAAAAATACTAAAATATTCTTAAACTTGTTATTCATCAGCAAATAATTCTTGAATTGCGAAACTACCGTGATAAGACGTACTAGGCAACTGATGTCTAGACAAATATTTTAAATCTCCGTTTATTCCATACGATTGTACCGCAAATGAGATTAGCTTCTAGAAAAGTTATATCAATGAACTCATCCGGATTAGAGATCTACAAATTTTATTAAAATTATATTAATCCACCATTAGTATTTACAGTCACATAGTTTAAAGCTGTTAAACATTACAGCCAAGATCAGTTCAATAATGGAAAAAAAAAATTCTGACAATGATAGTGGGATTTTATCATAGTCTTGGTATTTGTAGAATCAAGTGTAAAGCTTCAGTTGAATATGAATTAAACCGAGTAGAGTTGAATCGAATAACAAATGACAACATATTACCTCTGGGTAGATTCTTGGGATAGACAATGTTCCCAGACAATGAAGGGAGATCTTGTTTAATTCCTACTTACACCCAGGTGAAAGACGTATTGCCACGAAGGTTAGTTCGTTGGTTTGGAAATGAATGGAGCTGGCCTAGAATGGGTATAGGAATTATATCAAACATATTTATGTATAATGTATACATGTATGTATGTACGTATGACAAATGTCACATAACCCTCGATTGCTTTTACGAATTTGGATTCTGAGGATTTGAATTAACAGCTTTTAATACAAAAACTGTTTGTTCCCATAAGCTCGTAACCCTGTTAGTGTATGACAGGTGATCAGCTAGAGCTCAAAGCTTATCTCGTCGAAGATGCGTATCAATAAATTGTTCAGTCAAATGATATTGAGGATCTAAAATTTGCAGATATTATTTAAAATTATATAGATCGAACGATATATCTATCGAATGATAATTCATCTCAGTTGAATGAATTGATAAAAAAATTTTGTTTTCCTCAAAAATCTTTTTTCCTAATAAAATTTTGGGCTGGGTTGATGTTCCGAATTTTGTTATTACAAATTCACAGTTTTTAGAAAGGGTATTTCTCCGAAAGTCTGCATAGTCGTTTTGGAAAACTTCAAATCTGAAAATACCAAAGGTTCGAAATTTCGAAAGCCAAAAATTTGAGAGACCGTAATTCCAAAATTTAAATTCACGTATGAGCGTCGTGCTTCCCAAATAAATTTTCGGATTCTTGGACTTGATGAATGTTTAGCTGTCTACGTAACTATCTTTGGAAATTTTTAAATCCTAAACTTTAACGAGTTTGAAAATTCGAGATCGTCACAAATGAATTCGTAATGATTTTGACCGTTCGGAACTTGAACCCGGTCTTGAAAATTTTTTGAAAAAAAAATCGATAAGAAGAGATTTTTCAGGGAACATAAAATTTCTTTCTTTTCAACTGAGGTAACCACTTTCCCTCAGTCTCCCCTTAATTTAACCCATAACCACCCGCGTACGTATATAATCACACCATTTCTTTGAAAACCCACAACAAATTTATCTCGTTAATTAAAAAATTAGAAAAACGTCTTTTCTTAATAAAATTCAGTATATTTAAATGACATTGTCTAATAAAGGAGTGATCTGTGTAACCAATATTGTCGACGTTATGGAATACTATCAAGCTCCAAACATTTATCTACGGTCAATCACCCGGGAAGTTTGTACTAAAAGGTTACCATTACGATGAAAATGGGTAGATCGAGATATTGACTGTCTACTTGAGCTGATATCGGGGAGTTGTACTTAAGGGCACGTTGAAAAAAATAAAAAAATAAATAAAAAATATATCACGACATACCAAAAGCGATCGATCCGCGAGTCAACAGCCCTGCACTCTTTTAAGAAGGTCCGACCCCAGTCGAGTATATTCTTTACACACAAGCCAATACGCAAACGATTCATGGCTTAATACTTTTTGTCAAAGAATGGTCAATGCCTTATCAATGTGGCCGCGAAACCGAGCCATTCAGCTTAGCTTTAAACTCTACCTTACGTGTCAGGGTTAAAGGTGACTCGTTGCTAAACTGACGGTACACCCGTCGTCCCACGTGGTTTTACACAAAAAGGAACCAATCCATCACAAACTGTCTGCATAAGTTGTGTCTAGTAGTGGTCAGTGATCCGGAACTTAGGTCATATAGTTCCTGTTAAAACATTATTCAAAGCTTTGGTCAGGATTCGTGTACTGCAGACTGAGCAGCTAAGGCGAGTATTTGATTCCACGTAAGATGATCAAATAATTAAGAGTAACGTTGGTTTCAATTCCGTACTAAATGGGTTTAAAGAAATCCAAGAGAAACCCCAAACTGGGAGGATAGATAAGAGATAATTTTACTGTATCAGGAAGCACAGTAGGCTAGCTTTTCTGTATGAACCTATTCACGGAATTTGTTGAAGAGTATTTAGTGGCCACAAGCATTTGTCCATCCATCCAGAGAGAGAGAGAGAGAGAGAGAAAGAACGAGATCCAGAGTTTCTTCCTCATTTACTTTCTCTCTCTCTCTCTTTCCCGGTTTTTGAATGTCTGATACGATCGATGCTGCAGGCAAGATTTGATTGGCAATTACATCGAAGCCTTTTCTCTTTCGGCCTACTAAATCTCCATAAACAGATATAATACTACAGACTCCTAGAAATTTTTGTCTATATCGGTCCAATATATGAAACTATCATTACTCATATCCTTGAAGAGAAATATTTTCTCTAGTTCCGGGAATATTCATATTAAGCATTCATATTGGATGATGAATACGTTCTTCTGTTCCATGGATTAATTGATTGACAAGATTTAATGATCAGGCTTCAAATCAAGTGTTTCATTTCATGTACCAAAATAGAATTCTGATGTTCTATGTCTATCTTCGCCAAATCTATTGTTGCCGGATCAGATAATACAGCCGTAATTTTGGTTTTGCACATTTTCGCCTTGTTGTTTGTATGACCTACGAACCGCAGACTCAGGCAAAAATGAACTAGCTATTTTTATTCTTCCTATCATTCAGTAATTAAATTTGATTCTCATACTTGGGAAATAATCAGGGATTGGGGCAATGCTATTATCTATTAACTGAACTTCAAGACGTGGATACACTCTTCGTTTCCACTAATTAAGTTCTTGTTAAACGGAAGATATTCGGCTTGATACAGGATGCCAATTTTCAATAAAGTGATGTTGAGTGTTAATCAGTCGTAAATACCATGATAAGTTTTAAATCCATATAGCTCATTTTTGAATATCTAACAATTTGTTTATCTATTTTAGTACTCTCACAACGATATTATACATAAGGTCAAGTATACTCTTCAGATAGGCTAAAGAGTGAAGAACACAATGATAGAGCTAATTCAAACAAATCTCAGGTACCCATCGTATAAACGTGTTTAAAACGATAATTCATGTGGTGACATTAGGTACCACTGAAAGGTTAAAACTAAAAAACTATTAGACTCCCATATAATTTGGCGAAAGTGTTCGATCGAACGTAAAATTATTCATATTTGATTACTGACCAATGAATTGATTGTTTCATTAGATCGGCATGGTTGAACAGAAGATGCCAGTGACTTTGAGCCTGCTTGCTTGCGTGTTCATACTGATTACTTGGAATCCACTTCTGGCCCATGGTGATCCTGACCCAATGGCACGACCTACCAGGCCCAAAGTATTTACGAGTGCTGAAGAGCTGAGGCGATATCTCGATCTCGTTAGGGATTATTACTCCTTGAACGGGAAGGCCAGGTTTGTCTGATATTTATGAAATAATTTGATTTATCTGTCAAGTGTGGTGTCGTGGATTATCTTATATTTTTATTTTAAATTTACCGCAGATACGGTAAGCGTTCGCAAGTTCTACCGATTGGTGAAAACCCATGGGAAGTTGTGCGAATACCTCCGGCACAAGCCGGTCTTTTGGCTTTGCGACAACAACAACTAGAGCAACTTCAACAGATGGAAATCCCGGCTAAACATCAATTTCAAAGAGAAATTCAGAACCAACAACAAGAACCACTGCAGCAGGAGTTCAGGCAATTTCAACAGGGTGGACAACAACCATCTAATTATTTATACGACGTGATGGCCAAGTACTACGATGATATACAATAGTGATCAAATAGCGAAATCTATTGTTTAATTTAAGTAACGGATTAACATCCTTCACCTACCGAGACTAATCGTAAATTCCGTGATTTTTACGCCCACATCTTGATGTTGAAACCCCATTTCCGTTCCTAAAACTCGAATTCTTATATCTACTCTTTCTGAAAAGTAAAAATTATTAACGCTTTCCTTCCATTATGAAAGAGACGTCATACTACCTGTCCCTATGTATATTCTATATTAAAATAATAAATGTATTGCATTTACCTCCTAAATGGAGATCTGAAATAAACGAAAAGAACATCCGTTTTATAGTTCATTCGCCAGAATCATTTTGGCTTTAGTTTTAGTGCGATAACTATTTCAATGTGAAACTGATGCTCCTTATATTGTTTAGACAAACACATAGTGAAGATACATAGACACGGTATAGTAAAGATTATCCAACAATATTTGCTGAAGTAAAAATAAATACTTAATTCAGATCAATTAATATCTCTGACAGATTGATTTATTGGTTATTATTATCAGTGTATAAATACATAATATACATATTTGTTAGCAAGGTTGCATAGATGGTTAATATCGTCCATAATTAATTTCTTTGCTTCACGCATTATATCAGATGGTTAGGTGAGGTTTCGACCACTGGTGCATAATTAGAAGTAATTTTGAGCATTCGATTTTAGTTGGGTTGAATACATCCAGCAGAAGCAGGCCAGTCGCATACTTGTAAGACTGCATTGAAATGCAGACCAGCCGAGCAATTAAACTGCACTTTCTCTCCGTGATTGCATTTGTAGAAGGAACCACAATCAGATTCGTGAGCAATGTGGACTGCGTCGCCTTCGTTAGTCTCAGGACATTCTGTTGGTATCGCTGAGTCCGCAGCCTCTTCACCAGAACCGGAATCTTCAGAATTGTCCGGAGCAGCTGTACTACCTTCGCCATTCGACTCGCTCTCGTCAGAGTCGGAATTGTCCGAGTTATCAGAATCATTTTCGCCAGATTCATTTGCATCCGGAGCAGCTGTACTGCCTTCGCCATTCGACTCGCTCTCGTCAGAGTCGGAATTGTCCGAGTTATCAGAATCATTTTCGCCAGATTCATTTGCATCCGGAGCAGCTGTACTGCCTTCGCCATTCGACTCGCTCTCGTCAGAGTCGGAATTGTCCGAGTTATCAGAATCATTTTCGCCAGATTCATTTGCATCCGGAGCAGCTGTACTGCCTTCGCCATTCGACTCGCTCTCGTCAGAGTCGGAATTGTCCGAGTTATCAGAATCATTTTCGCCAGATTCATTTGCATCCGGAGCAGCTGTACTGCCTTCGCCATTCGACTCGCTCTCGTCAGAGTCGGAATTGTCCGAGTTATCAGAATCATTTTCGCCAGATTCATTTGCATCCGGAGCAGCTGTACTACCTTCGCCATTCGACTCGCTTTCGTCAGAGTCAGAATTGTCCGAGTCATCAGAATCATTTTCGCCAGATTCATTTGCATCCGGAGCGCTGCTGCTGCTATCGTTATTCGGCAATTCAATTTCGGGAGAACTACTTGTTCCAATGACATCACTGTCGCTCTCGGTGCTCGACTCTACCTCGTTGCCATCGGTGTCATCCGAACTGCCTGGAGTACATCCAACATTTTCCGCCCAATCGCACACTTGTTCTTTGGGATTGAAAGCTAGGCCACTTGCGCATTGCCTCAGTACTTTCTCTCCATGATTGCATTGGTAGAACAAACCACAGTCAGTTTCATGAGCAATATGAACTGCGTCATCTCCGTTTTCCGCAGGACATTCAGTCGGGATTACGACCTCTACTTCCGTGTCATCAGAACCTGGACCTTCAGAGCTAGCCAAAGCAGCTTCTGTAGTACTACTTGCTTCGATGTTGTTGTCACCACTTTCACTTGTCGACTCGACTTCGGGTGCACTTGAACTGCTTGAAATACCAGAATCAGAGCCGTCGGTGTCATCTGAACTGCCTGGAGTGCATCCAACGTTTTCTGGCCAATCGCATACTTGTAAAGCAGGATTGAAAGCCAGACTAGCTGGACATTCTTGCAATACTTTTTCTCCATGATTGCACTTGTAGAATAAACCACAGTTAGATTCGTGAGCAATATGAACTGCGTTGTCTCCGTCTTCCGCAGGACATTCAGTCGGGATTACGACCTCTGCTTCCGTGTCATCAGAACCTGGACCTTCAGAGCTAGCCAAAGCAGCTTCTGTAGTACTACTTGCTTCAATGTTGTTGTCGCCACTTTCACTGGTTGACTCGACTTCGGGCGCACTTGAACTGCTTGAGATATCAGAGTCAGAGCCGTCGGTGTCATCTGAAATGCCTGAAGTACATCCAGCATTTTCCGGCCAATCGCACACTTGTAAAGCGGGATTGAAAGCCAGACTAGCTGGACATTCTTGCAAGACTTTTTCTCCATGATTGCACTTGTAGAATAAACCACAGTTAGATTCGTGAGCAATATGAACTGCGTTGTCTCCGTCTTCCGCAGGACATTCAGTCGGGATTACGACCTCTGCTTCCGTGTCATCAGAACCTGGACCTTCAGAGCTAGCCAAAGCAGCTTCTGTAGTACTACTTGCTTCAATGTTGTTGTCGCCACTTTCACTGGTTGACTCGACTTCGGGTGCACTTGAGCTGCTTGAGATACCAGAATCAGAGCCGTCGGTGTCATCTGAACTGTCTGAAGTACATTCAACATTTAGCCGCCAATCGCACACTTGTAAAGCGGCATTGAAAGCCAGACCACTTGGACATCTCTGCAGTACTTTCTCTCCATGATTGCACTTGTAGAATAAACCACAGTCAGATTCGTGAGCAATGTGAACTGTGTCGTTTCCGTTTTCCGCAGGACATTCTGTCGGTATCGATGCCTCTATTTCATTTTCTGTTTCGGCGCTGACCCAAGTAATAGTCAACGCGACCAACAGTACTGTGGCTAAATGACCAATAATTCCTAAGACAAAAAGAGAATACTTTCAATAAATTAGGTAAAAATCACATATGATAATTATCTTAAAGTAGCATGCCTTTGGGCAAAAAATAGGCGAATATTCTTTTTCATAGAATTTGTAACAGTAGGTACTACTCGCATGTGCCATCAGTCAATTGGTATTTTATAACTTTGGAATATCTACCGATTTCCACCGAATCAGATTTCCGATACATGAAAACCCATTTTTTGCATAACTATGTTAAATTCTTCACAATTAACTGAACTGATTATCCAAATAATTTAAATGACTATAGAATGATCGTAAAGTTCGATCAACAACGTTATTACTGATAAATTCATATGCTGGCTTCTTAATTCTGATTTACAAGCAATCTATATAAGATGCTATGAATGACCCATATAAAACATTTCGCTAATCTATATCTATAAATTCAATTACAGAAAAAAAAAAAAAAAACCGTAGGACTACCGTTCATTAGTAAAGCAAAATATTGGTTTGTTTGGAATGATGTGCATATACCTATAATTATTCAGTTCAGAAAAATTCTCAAACGTTCATCCCTAGCCGTTTTCAATCTACTTCCGTAATACAGTATAAGTTCCGATCGTTTACACAAATTTAATTTTTTCAAACTCACCTTTCATAGTGTGTATCCTGAACTATTATGCACTGATATTCTGTTTAATTGTTAACCCGTCTGAGAAAAGAAATGATTGCTGAGATCTAACCGCAGTGTCTTTTATAAAGACAGTAAGCCACCTTATCACTACTTATAGATCATTATCATATCTACGGGATCTTTGTTTATTGCTGGTAGGGTGGAAGGGGATTTCCGAGGGGAATTTACAATCGCTTACAGATATCTCAGAAGGGATAATTTCTTCGATTTTTATTTTATCGGATTTATTCAGTTAAAATTTCGATCAATTTCACATTCATCATTATATTTGACAATATATTATACACAATGCGTTCTCCACCATCGAATACATGCTAATATTTATTTGTCCAATGATGTGATACTGTATGGGCAAAGTTTCAAAGTCATCTGCACACCTTCATGCTTTATTCGAGTTCGGATTTACAGTCGAGTCATGAAAAAATGACGTCGATAAAAATAAATAGTTTTCATTTCAGATGCAATTTGGCATTTCAGATGACTGACAAACTAGAAATTTCAATAAAAAATATATACACCTGAATAAGATGAATGCAAATTATTATCGATTCTTCAATTTGCATTAGAATTTCTATCTTGCTCACAATGCAATAACATTACAAACAATGATGGGTGCAGAATAGATTTTTGGTGATTTGCAATTGATAGCAGTTGAAGTGGGTAAAGATGATATTGCATAAAATAGTTCAATTTATTTTATAAACGTATCCAGCTTCGATTATAAAAATGATAATACAACATCTTACGATCAATTACGGAAGTAGTGAGTCACATTTAACACTCTATCACACAAACAGAATCTCTAATCATATCAAATTGATAATCTTGTCCAGACAAGAGCATCTGCTACCAACTCACTTGTCAATTAATAAAAGTGGGGCCCATTTCGATCAGGAAACCAGTCTGATAATTAGTCATCATTATTTAGATCGGGGGGTTTTCTATCACTTACGATGAAACTTGGCCAGTAAGGATCGGACTTTGGCTTCTGGAGGTAAAAATTACCGCGAAATTGCTGGTAACTAATCACTTATAGATAGTTATAATCAGAAATCGCTAATCGCGAGCTAGCTAGTAATCCAAGTCTATTAACTGCATTTTTGCAAAGCATCTGCCTTATTGAAATTGTTTTCGCATTGCTGGAAGACTGAAAATATTTTTTTTATGTTCTTTTTTGGAAATGAAAATTCCATCAAGCTCTTAGCACCCAACATCACTGACGTCACATCATTTCGGGTGTCAAAATTTACGAACCTTTCTATCGCATATAAGACCAAGTCTAATATCTGGCCAATCAAGACACGCCTGTCCAGTTTGGGTATGCTTAGTCAGCAAGGCAGGCAAAGCGATTGATACTGTATACAATTGTTCAAGATTAATTTCTGGTATCAACTAATCCACTAGATTAATCTTGTCGGATGTTTTTTTCCCAGCGATTAAATAACTCTGACAAATTTCCCATTCACGAATAGTTACAGCAGATTCAAAGTGTAGGGTATAGGTAGTTTTAAGTAAAAATTAAATCATCATGGTTGCAAAATGACCCTGGATGACATACTTGATTCATCAAGTTTCCTCGGGCGTTGATGGTCATGAGTAATTGTGTACAATAACAATATTAATTATGCTATATATTTGCAATAAAGGTTTTGCACGTACACACTGCCAATATTATCAGAACTGCTATATTCTCTGACGATTAGATTACACGTTGACTGGCCCTAATCGATACGTATCTAGGCCTGATCTAGAGTCCACTGGTCAAGAAGCGAGAAATAAAGAAACATGAGTACGTGTGTATATACATAAGTATATACATACATCGGCCTCTTAGCCCTGTGATCAATGTGGTCATGGTTTGAGGACGTGATCAAGAATCTTGATAGGTCTGCTGGAGATTGGAATTTTATTACTGAAAATCCTGCTGATCGTTATCGGTGCAAAGTTTAATTCTACGATAGTGTAATTGATAGAGAAATGCAGAGGAATTTCAGTAGTTCATTTTGATATGTTTAACAGATACGTTTTTTAGTTTCTTAACGAGTGACGAGCGTTGAACATCACATCTTCCAATCGCTAAATTCTTCATTATGAGTGCAGTGATACTCGCAGGACCCCACCCATACTCAAATCGCATGCAGTTATCGCTGACAACGTCAATTCTAAACTGAAAAATTTTATCTCGCATGATTCGGGCGTAGATATAATATCTTATTGGATCCGGTGATTGAATATTATATTCGATTGTAATTCACGGAAATTATTTGGTCACTTGAGTTTTCGTTTACTCATCAAAAATTTATGCTGCAGGTGTGAATTGCGTATATCTCAAGCCGAAAAAAAAATGTTCATGAAACATTCCTATATTTATAAAAGTAAAATTTCTTCTATTATCAATAAGGGATTAAAAAATCAAAAAGTTTATCAACTATCAACGCAAACTGTTATAAGTCTATAATCGTAGTGACAAATATTATTTATACGTCAGGTTCTACTTCACATTTAAGAATATCAATGCATCAGATCAAATAAGCGCTCAAAGGCAGATAATCTTATGAAGTAGAATAATGTTTATGGTTTCTATTATTAGGTATAACGTCTGCAGTTATTCTTATCATAAATAAATAAAAAAACACTGACATTAATTCCCAGTAATACTTGAACGAACTCGATCGATCTATGATAACGCATTTTTTGGTAAACTGACAAATAATGATAGCAATTTCTTTGCTTTTTTGATGTTGTACAAAAAATTTCACACCCCTAAAAATTATCGTCGGTACTAACGTTGGCCCAAGGCTTATAACAACTTGGCGTAATTTAACTGACATTATCATTCATCCTGTAGTAAAAGCAGGAAATTCTGACCTCCCATCGAGACCTTATTGACGATATTCTACTTCTAGCAACAATTTTTTTAATTCAGATACTCGTGAAAATAATATCGGATCTCCTTTCGGGCGAAAAATTTCGCATTCGAATGACAACACATATGTAGGTATCGATTTTTCATTATCCTTTAATCGTACATGAATGCAGGAAAAGGTTAATTCGATTTTAACTACGAACAACAAACCCATTAAACTCTACTCAGGAAATTAATACTTACTGGCAGGTACATTCATCCGATCGAAATCGAATGAGAATGTCAAAGAAATCAGTGATCCGGAAATCGAGTGAGTCTTTACTCGTGAATCAGAAGATGGAATTTCCGCTCATACGAAAAATATTATAAGCGCAGTATTGCATTGCGTGAAAGTTCGTATAGCATGAGAAGTCGATGCTCCGATGACTGCTATATTATTTACTAGTTAAAAAAATCGGTAATCCCTGTTACTCATTTTTTTTCTACAACTTTACCAAATACTATACAGTATTTTCTGAAAATTATTAAAACACTGGCACTTCGCGCATGTACTGTACCACTTCTTGATTATGTCTGAAAAATTTCTGAAATTCGAATTTTTGTTATCTTGAAAAATAACAAAACTAGACCTGCGAATATACTAATATTATTACCTGATATGCATACTTTGATTTCTTGAAGATTCTTCAAGAGAATTTGTTCGGAAGAGTCGTATGAAAAAATTTTCAAATATAAAGTAGCTTTTTATAGAAAAATAATAATATGCGATGTTTGGAGCTTAAATTTTTTTGCCAATTCTTAGAGCCATCCGAGTCGTGTATGAGATTCTCTAAGTTTCGTCTGAAACGTCTCGTTATCTAAATATACGATTCGAAATATACCAGAACTATTTAATTTATATTAAAACTATACATAATTGAAATTGATCGAAGAATTAGTAAAGTTTGTCGAACGGTATATGTATGATATAGGTATAATAAGTATACAATAAATTTTGTTTTCCGCTGACTTTGCGATGATATCGTAAATGATTTCACGTGATTCGAGCTGCTTTATCATTATTTAAAAAAAACATATTTCGCAATTATGTTTACAGGCTGTGAAAATTCGGAGAAAAACAGAGTAATCAACAAGTTTACAATGCATGTCTGCAGTGAGGAATATATTGGAGGACATCTTGATCAATCTACTGATTATATTCGTACCTACTTCTATTTTTTTTTTTTAACATCAACATATATTTCTGTTTATATACAAATATGCGATTAAATTAATATCCGGTATCAATCACCGCTAATTTCTTTGTAATTCTACATTAAGCTGTCTGATGAGCCATTCTATAAAATATATACAAAAATAAGCGATTAATTTGAATCGTTTATCTGCAGAGTAGCACAAACGAGATTCAAATCTAAAAACGCGGTTGGCCAATCCGCGCGATTTGTTTTTATTACAGGACCTAGAAGGATTTTGAGCTCGAACTTAAGCATCAAGCTTTAAACATAGAAATTAATTGGATTTGAATTTAAGTATAATCTAAATTTTTAACAGTCCATTTCATTACTTAATTTTAGCTAGGCAACGTCTTTTTGATAATTGATTTTTAAAACGCTTCCATTCTTCATGATGAATCAAGATTTCTTTAGTCTCAAGATATCAAGTAAAAACCTCATAATTATTCTAGTTTCTAGTTATTTAATAGTGTAAAATACTACTGAGGGCAGTTGAGAATTTATTCTATAAGAATACCCGAATAATTACTTCGTAATTTTTTATTTCCTATTCATTATTCGAATTCCTAATTTTTTTTCATTCTGTAATGTGATTCAGCCACTCAGTTGATGTGACTCTGCTCACATCTCGGCAATACAATTCGAAATTTAATTGTAGAATTTAGCGGGAGAGTGTGCGCTTGAAGATTTTGTGACAGAAAGCGACATCCCTCGGATCAACTACATAAAACGTTCTTATAATATCTGCTGTCGGTATTGTTTCTCGGTAAGGCAGTTATCTTGAGCAATGAATGTATGTATCATGAAAGGATGATAAGTTATCTATCAAGCAATCGTAAATGTACTGTTAAACCGATTCGACATAGAACTTTAAGAAACGAATTTGAATAACAAATATGACAAACGAAAATTTCCATAATAAATTATAAGTGAAAATACGACTTCATAGTGTCGAGACAGTTCGCTTTGTGCCGGTACCAAGAAGGCATCGAACTCAGTGGGCTGTGACGCCGCGAGTCTCGCGTTTCGGTTTTGCTTGTTTGTTATTTAGTAATAAAAATAGGAGCCAATCAGAAGCGGATAAACAAAGAGAAGCAGGCCTGTGAATGGCTGGACTGTCGCCAAGCCGAGACTCACGAACCAATCGGATTTCGGTTCAGGAACATCTTCTATGCTCAGTGGACTCGGCCATTTCTCTAGTGAAGCGTAGCAGTGTACGAAGCTAAAGAAATTTCATATATTTGTTCGGTAGTTTTTAAAGTTTTAATAAACAACGCGACACAAAAGGATGATACACTCCGGGCGCACCAAGCTCGAGGTAACACATGTGCCTCTAATCCTGTTAGGTATCGTTAAACAATTAATACTGAACTTAGGGATAGCGTGTTGTCATTACGAACAGCTGATTCGCGTCTGGCTCGATCTACGACACATAAACTTGAAAATTTCCAAGCGAGTTAATGTCTTGATAAAATCAGGTCACCTCTCAAAAATATATCTATAATAAAGAGCATCATTTTTCTGATTTAAAACTCAAATTTTCGCCATTCAATAGCTTCCCAAGTCCTCTTTCTTTGTTCTCTATTTTTTACCTGTCTGCTGCGTCTCTGTACACAGACAGCTTTCGATCCTTTGTTGTTGAAAACTAAACGATCATTTGTCGCGATTAAAATTTTACTATCTATAATATTAATACGCAGATAAACAATCCCAGACCTAGTATCGATAATGATAAACTGTTATTCTCTATTATAGATTAGAATTTAAAAGTTTTATTTTTATTTTTTATTCAAGATGTAAGTGGCAGAGTAAACGACCTCCTAAAATTATTCATCATGTAATTATATTGACCAAGATAAAAAATAGTTTGTTATTGAAAAATATTATAATTTATACGCGGTAAAATCGTCACATAATTAAGTCTATCTTGCTTTTCAATTATTATCTGTTTTATATATTTATTTTGTATTTTTATTCATCTTTTCATCATTCTTAATATATTTTATTACAATTTAAAAACAATACTTTGATATTTTCTACCCTATTTACGTGATGAACAATATTCTATTATTTATTGAACATTTATTGGCATTAGTATGTGGGGAGGTATCCCACATAAATCTTCAACTTAAGATTAGTATAACACACAAATACACATGTTTTCTTTATTTTTAAACTCCAACTTATCCATACAATTGAAAAAATCAAACTGCGGATTCTGACTTCCCCAGAACCCCTTGGACGTGTTAAAATTTCAAAATAAACATATACGTTTAAATCCAAGCAACTACCCTAGCCAGAGTTACGCCGTTATTTTAGAAAAAAAAAAAAAAAAAAAAACAATATCCCACAGTCATATTGCGATAGAAATTTTATTGTGAAAGTTTGCAGCTGGAGTAAGAATAAGCTTTCACATATTTATGTCTGTTTATTATTGAATTCTATTCAATTACTGATTAAACATGTGATATTGCATCAGATGCAAAATACGATGTTTTTGAAAAATATTTTGTCTGCAGGCTAAAATTATCAACTTGATGATCTTGGATTGGTCAAAAATCTGCGAACAATATGTTTCAATCATTTCCTCATTTTATTATGTAAACTTATTTCATGTGGAGAAAAGAAAAAGAAAAAAATCACAGAATTATCTTAAAATATATTAATTGCTAAAAATCTTACAGTCATTGAGTCAATTTAATCAACAATATTGAGCTTTGTCGATCTGCCTATAGATCTTTTTTTTTTTTTTTTAGCTCTCGCATCATTTCACTGTGTCAAATGAATTATAATGACCTAAATCTCCCTCATGCTGATCACCAGCCAGCACTTGATATTTTATGGCTTAGATGCCACTGTCTGATGAATCCATAACAGTACTGTTAGTCTAGCACTTGTCTCACTTGATTGGTAATATCGTAGCTCGTAAGTTCTATTATACTAAGAGCCGGGCAATTGATCATTTGATAAAGTTTAACATGAGTCAAGTTGCAAAATCATTCTATCTTCTCATCTATTCAGAAAAATCTTCCATTATTGTTTCAATTATAAATATATTTACAGTTTAATTATTGAACAATGTTAATGGTAAAGATATTATACCCATAGCTATCAGTATGTATGAAAATTTGAGTTTAGTTTGATCTGATTTGTTTTTATATAGCAAATTTCAACTGAATTTTGTATATCAAAAGATACATTTCACAGTCTAAAAATTGATAAATTTCTTATGTTTTAATTTAAGACTGCTTACTGTTTTTTTTATTTCTTTATTCGTCGTATTTTAAATCGTTTATAAGCAATGTGTATTTATACTTCAGTTCCATGGCAGACGCAGAATAGCCAGAAAATATTCAATGTATATTTATCTTGAAAACTTATTATTTTTTTTTCTTCTAAATACTGCAAAGATAAAGGCGATATAAATTTCGATCTCTGGTCAGGTGCTGATTTTAATTTAATATGCATAAGAGATGAGTAAACAATTTAGTAAGAAAGGAAGTTTTCACTCTTTATGTTATGTTTATTGTGTAAATAAAATAAAAAGAAGAAGAAAAAAATAACGAAAAAGAGCAGAATATGTATTTTTGAACTTTATTTATAAATTTAATTACCAATAATCGGTTTTTTATTTTATTTTTCTAAAGTAAAGGGGTTGTATTGTACAAAGTGACTGTTGACTAGCAGAGAGAGGAGAAAAAATTAGCTAATTCACTTCACGGGTATGTATATTAAATTTAGGCTCATTATAAAAAATCATCATTGACATCATTTGAGAGGAGATTTACTTTATTTTCAATTTAAATTACCTTGTCAATTGAATACTTCAAATAAATAGATACTAATAAACTCACTGGGTTTGTTTCATCTAATATAAGTTCTATCCACCTCCCAAAGCATTGTTATAATTATAAACTAAGGTATTATTAATTACCGCTTATCAGTTAGTGAATTTCCTTTTAAAACCAGTACCCACATACTCATATTTCATAACACCTGTCCATAACAAATACATGTGCCTATAAATGTTTATATAGACTAATAAAGAGAGATTTTTCCATGGTCACTGATAACGGTTAGTAAACTGTAATCCCTTATTATTCTGCAATATTAAACTAATCTGTTAATGTAGAACCGCTATGTACATACCCATTAACTTTTGTACTAAACAAAGCAACTTGTGCATATTTCTTACAAACTGATGCAACAATGATACTAGGAAACTCCTTGGAGAAAATAATAATAAATTACAAAAAAACAAATTGATCTCATAACATCACCTTGTGGTTTCTATGTAGATACTTTATTCAGAATTGATGTTTTATTCTAGAAAAAAGCAAGTCGAGTTGGAGTTGGCGGCGGAGGTCAAGTACAAGGAATTGAAGAAGCAGGAAGTGGCGGAGGTCAGTGGTGGCGACAACAGCAACCTTCGCATCACCATCATCATCATCATCACCACCATCATCACGGTGGTTATTACACAACACAACATAATCATAACAACCCTGTTACCACTATGAAGCAATCCTACATGCAGGTTGGTTGATGATTGATTTCATATTCAATAATATAAATCTCAATGCAATTATACGATTCAAATATATTCATCAATTTATTTATTTATTTTCATTACAGTTGACACGAGTATTTCATGACGACGAAGCGCAGATAAACAAGAAACTACCAAAAGAATTGTTACTTAGGTAACGTTTTATTTTTATATGATTGCATCATTGTATCATAGTCATGGAAAGCAGCTATGCAGACTTGAACAATCTGCTTATCTACCTTGTGATAGTATTCTACAAACCCATTTAATTATGTAGCTAAATTCTAAGATTAATTCGATTATTAAATTCTAGATGCCTATAAGTACCTAACATTAAATGTGAATCAGAGATAACAAGTTTTAAGTCACTGTTATGAGTAGTACAATGTTTGTGTTATTGGATTTTTTTTTTTAAACTCCAAGCTCAAAGTCAATTTCATATAATAATACAAAGGGGCTAAATTACGGTTATAAATTCAACAGGATTTTGTCATACTTGGACGTGGTATCATTGTGTCGATGTGCACAAGTTAGCAAAGCTTGGAATGTTTTGGCACTAGATGGATCTAACTGGCAAAGGATTGATTTGTTTGATTTTCAACGAGACGTTGAGGTAATGTGAATGAATTACGACTCATGAAAGAAGTAATTTGCCTATAAATTGAACAACATAATTTGTTAACATGAAGAAGGTCTTATCAATCATAATCAACATAACAATCAACATAATTTGTTAGTTCAAAACATGACAATTTTTTTTATTCTTACTTCTAGGGTCCGGTGATTGAAAACATATCGAGACGATGCGGCGGATTTCTGAGGCAATTATCTCTAAGAGGATGCCAAAGTATAGGAAACAACTCTATGCGAACATTAGCCCAATTGTGCCCGAATATAGAAGAACTTAATCTAAGTCGTTGCAAAAAGATATCAGACACTACTTGCGCCGCACTGAGTAGTCATTGTCCAAAATTACAACGATTAAACTTAGATTCTTGTCCCGAAGTCACAGATCTTTCTTTGAAAGACCTTTCCGACGGTTGCCCTTTGTTGACTCACGTTAATCTTTCTTGGTGCGAATTGCTCACTGATAATGGAGTCGAAGCTTTGGCCAGAGGCTGTCCAGAACTGAGGAGTTTTCTCAGCAAGGGATGTCGCCAACTCACAGATCGAGCCGTAAAATGTTTGGCTCGGTATTGTCCGAACATGGAGGCAATTAATTTACACGAATGCAGAGTGAGCATGATCTTTAGGAATTTGTATTAGGTACTAAAAATGAGAGGAGTAACAGTAATTTCATGGATTTAATACGGCTTAAAATTTTAGAACATCACGGACGATGCTGTGCGAGAACTTAGCGAGAGATGTTCAAGACTTCACTACGTTTGTTTATCTAATTGTCCAAATCTTACGGATTCGTCGTTAGTTACATTAGCACAACACTGCCCTTTGTTAGGGACACTTGAATGTGTTGCATGTACACATTTCACAGACGCAGGCTTCCAGGCTTTGGCTAGAGTGAGTTGGTGTTTGAAAATTTGATTAGGAAATGAATTTATGAAGATAATTTTGTGGTAATATTATTTTAAACATTTACAGAACTGCAGATTATTGGAAAAAATGGACTTGGAAGAATGCGTTTTAATCACCGACGCTACACTCATACACTTAGCAATGGGCTGTCCTCGGTTGGAAAAACTTGTAAGCGACAAGCTTTTACGTTTCTTAAATAATGAAACTTAAGGTTTATTTCAAGTTTAATGAACCTAACTGATCGCGAGTGACAATTCTGAACAGAGTCTGTCCCATTGTGAGCTGATAACTGATGAGGGAATTCGACAGCTAGCACTATCTCCTTGCGCTTCAGAACATCTCGCTGTACTAGAACTTGACAACTGTCCTCTCATCACAGACGCCAGTCTAGATCATTTACTTCAAGCTTGCCATAACTTACAGCGCATCGAGCTCTATGATTGTCAACTTATCACCAGAGCTGGTATTCGCAGATTAAGGGTATCTATCCCTGGTTTTTTAACATATATTCATTTTTTACTTCCTTGTGGAGTGAACTTTTTTTTAAATATTTCTTACTCGTACTTTTTGCGGCAATTTTCTAGATAGCAATATTGTTCTACAATCTTCAACTTGTTTTGAGAATTATATTTGAAAATTTTGAATATATTGATTTTAATTAATGCTCATTGTTATTGTAGGTTGAATTTTTCTTTGTTACAGACACATCTTCCGAACATAAAAGTTCATGCATATTTTGCCCCAGTAACACCACCGCCAAGTGCTGGAGCTTCTAGACAACGTTACTGCCGATGTTGCGTAATACTGTGATTTGTTCGTCTGGTTTAACAATTGAGCGTAAAAAGCTATTAGGTATGATTATGGGATTTGTGAATTGGTCTTAATACCATAATTGAGAGAACTATGCTTCTGGTGATTCACTTTGCAGTGTTTGGTCGTGCGAATCGAATATTTGATGTTTGAACCAATGAAGTATTCTACAAAGATTGAATAATAACTTATTATTATTATTTAATGTGTTTACCACAATAAGTTCGGTGATCGAATACGAATAGTTGGACGTTCATTAAGTTTTAGATTTTAGGCACATATAATTTGTCGTAGTGCATCACGGGCGGCTACTTTTACATGGCACCAGATTCGTTGCTACTTATATATGTATACTGACGCGAGTAACAACATATATTAATTATATTTGTATCATTGCATTTCTATATTTCTAATTATCTATTATTTCTATTGACTTAAAAAGTCAAAGCTAGTTAATCAGAATTTAGATTAATGCAACGTATATGAAAATCCGTAAAAAGAAAATAAAATATAACTTATAATATTGTATTTAAAGCAGCATTAATTGATATATCAATATTAATACTTGTCATTTCTCATTTCGTGAAACAAAAAAAAAAAAACAAAAAAAAAATGAATAAACTTGTAAACTATAATATCGTAATTTTTAATTAAGTAACTATTGCTAAACTGAATCATGAAATTACCTAGATTCGTTCATTTTACCTTCTTTATTTTTGTTTTTATTTGTTTAACTTGGACGCTTTCGTCGTGATCCTGGCTAGGAGAGTACAGACTGACAAACGGATCAAAAGCATAATTACAATTCACGTTTGAAGTGCATATTTCAATAGCCTATCGCGAGGTACGCCGATAAGTATATTCAGAAATACATAAATTGAATTCGTATGATATACGTATATATTAATAATATATCGCATTATGAAAATAATATTTGAAAATCGAAACGGAAAAAAAAAGGATGAAAAAACTATGCGCCCTGGACGCTGAACCGAGACATTCAACCTTTAGTTTCCTATTATTAAAAAATTCCAGAAAAGAAAAGAAAAGTAAAAGGAAAAATATAAAACTAAGTCGATATCACATTACTTATGCCATTTACTATTGTAGTAGGAGTATGTATTCTATCTATACAAGTATGAAGTAATCATTAGTGGCAGTAAAAGTGCCGCTATATATACATACATATACACATACTATATATATGTATATATATACATATATATTTGAATAACTAAAACTAAAAAGATATTATTATACTATAATATTACAAAATTAAAGAAAAACAAAAAATAACAAAACGACAAAGAAAACAGAAAAGAAAATACAAAAAAAAAAAATAATAATAATAAATTATATATGAAATATGTTTTATACGCTGCTGGTCGTCTTTAGAATTAATCGTAATCGTATAAAGTGTAAAATGTTTGTATGGATCTTGGTGAATCTGGTCTTAAGTAATCTACGCACTATATGTATAGTAGGTATAAATATTGTTTGAACAATATATTTCATTATTTAAGGGTATGTGTGTATACTGTGTGTCTGCTAATTAATTGTCAACGAATTATTAGATGAAAAACTGCAGTAATGCTTATGTGCTTTAAATTAATTCTAATTAAATATGTGTACCTATCAATCTATAAAATATTGGTCTCAAAATTTTGATCTCAATAATCAACCAATCGGTCGAAAAAGCAAGAAATGTAAAAGAAACATTGCAATTTTTCTTATAGCTTTTAGTTTGAATTTGCTTATTTTTATTTTTTTTTTTTCGTTTTATAATTTTTTCTGCACTGTATTGATATTAAATAAATTAATTATTATTTTATTTTATCGATTGGCATTTAGTTTACGATGATGAAAAATGCGTTGAAATTATCTATATTATTAGTATGATAATAAGAACTTGAATTTGAATAACTACACATTTATATTTATTATCTAAGTTATTCTTAGAAACAATTATACTTGATTCCTTTAATTTCACGTGTGCTATAATAGTATTACACAAATCATGATTCTTATTATTAGTATTATAATACTGCTGCAGTCTTTCCTAATGTTATAATATTTTTACTTTCGTTTAAAGTTTCATAGAATTTCATTTTAAAAATAACAGATATTATAATGACTGCGCATGTGATGAATAATAATCAGATAATTTTTATTTCTTCTACAAATTGTCTAAGCTCAATGTATTTTTTTTTGTTTTTTTCCCCCTACTGAAAATTTTTTTAATATACCTTACATAGGTATATCTAGTGTTGAAAATGTCAAATTTTCTCATTTCTTTCATAATATTAAAAGAAAAAGAGCTTATACAGAATTTAATAGGTACATACACATACATAATTAAAATTGAGTGTAAGTAGCTAGGTATATACCCTAAGCGGATTTAGTAGGTAGATAAATTACGTTGAAAGATTAGTACGGTAGTTTGTTTAATTTTAATTTTAAGTGTGAAAGTTGATTGGGAATGATGTTGATGATTAGATTAAAGAATTATACCCTATATTATATGAAATAAGAAATTCGATATTTATCAAACATTATTAAAGGTAAGGAATAATAATAATAATAATAAAAATAATTATAATAATAATAATAATAATACTGAACAATGTTTATGAGTGAAATTTTGAAATTGTGTGATCGAGCAAGTTGTTTGGCTGTGCAGTAGAATAGGAGTTGAATATAAAGATTAGAAACCAGCAAAAGTGTTTGTCTGCCTGTCGACCGCCTCTTTTACATAATACGCCTGTGATACAAGTAAATTAATACCAGTTACAATAATTAATGAAAGAATTGGCTCTCGTAAATGGGTACTACTATATTTAAAACATAAAAAACGAAACGAAAAAAAAAAAAAAAAAATGAAATGAAATGAAGTAAAATAATGAAAAACAAAAAAAAAAACCTTATGATATACATACATATTACTAAAGGGCAAATCGAAATGTATCGGAATATATTGCCCTTTTTTATCTAAAATAAAAATTATATAAATGCCACTAATACATGGGTATATTATATATATACCTATATGAAGAGTTTCAAATTACAAACGACGTACGCGCTGTATATTGAACTCGATTTCGCGAAGGCAATTTTTCCAAAACAATCTATGTGTTTATTATTATTATCAATGTGTAGTCACTGTATAGTTAGAACCAGTGTTGCATTAATTAAATACCCCCAAAAACATTTTATTATTCAAATCAGAATAAAATATTCGTGTACAATTGTAAGAATGATTATTTCTATGTATATATTTTTTTTTTTTTTTTTGTGTTTTCGTATATGTATACCTTGTTTGTATTTTTTGTTTCCTTAATTTTTTGTTTTACATATAATATACCAACCACGCCCATTGAAAAACTAATTAATAAGGGACACATTTAAATGCATACCTATAATAATTGAATTTTAATTTTTATTCTACCATGTCCGAAATTTTTTGATATTTTTTTTTTTCGATTTTTCATAGCGTCTGCGATAAATCATGAATATTTTTATTATTAAAAAATTTTTCATCATAAACATAAATTTCTCCATATTTAACCGTCCGTCTATCTGTGATGGACACGTATCCAAATTTATTCTGTACACACCTGTTATTTAAGCCAAAGAGATACGTTATTAAATTAGAGAATTTTTGATCAATTCCAAAAGTAATTATAAAAATAAAAATAAAAAATACGTATCGTTTGGATTCTTTAACGAAATGGATCTGTGTTTAATAAAGAAGGGTGTGTGGGCGACTCGTTTTAGTATTAGCTTATTTTCATATTAGAAATATTTGCAAGTATATAAATATACATATAGGATAGTAAGAAGAAAAAAAAAATAATAATAATAAATAAATAAAAAAATCGATTTTCCAATTTGGAAAACAAAAAACCTGAGTGTCTCGAGGCAAGACTGATTCATTTTTTTTGATTTTTTTTTTTTGTAAAATATCTTTCATTACTTCATTTTCAATTCAGGTTTGAAAATACCTGTAATTATTATTTCTAATCGTAAATATTGACAACAAATCGTAATATGTTACTGTATCGTATGGACACACATAATACGAATGTCCAATTAAATACGTCTTGTATCGGCCGTTGTGTAGATTGTAGATCAGTGAATAGTATACGCTATGATAACCATATATGTTGATTTAGATTGTTATTATTTATTATTATTATTACTATTATTATATATTAGGGTGAGCCAAATAAACTGACTATTTTTATTTTCAAAAGGCCGTTTCAAAAACCTGTTTCTTATAATCAAATAAGAAGCCTCGAAAAAACTAAGCTCTTAATTTTAATATTTAGAGGCTGCTCGTCGCGATTTTCTATTTCCCATTTAAAAAACATGGGAAATGTTCTTGTGGTATATTTCGATTTTCATATCTCAGGTACTTGTCTACTTACAATGATTCTGCATGGCCACTTTTGTTCGAAATTGAACACTATAAAAAAGGTCTCTTGGTCTTTTTGGATAAATCTAATTATTTCCAAGTTGATTATTGGTTAATTACCATAAATAGCCAATAACAAATTTGGAAACAGCTAGATTCATCGAAAAAGACCAAGAGATCTTCTCTGTAGAGCGTTCAATTTTAAACAAAAGTAGCGATGTAGAATCCTTCTAAATAGATTAGTATTTGAGATACAAAAATCGAAGTGTGCCACAAAAATATTTCCCATGTTATTTAAATGGGAAATAGAAAATCGCGACGAGCAGCTTCTAAATATTAAAATTGAGAGCTCAAATTTTTCGAGGCTTCTTATTTGATCGTAAAGAACAAGTTTTTGAAAGGGCCTTTTGAAGAAAAAAAAAATTTCGGTTTATTTGACCCACCCCATATTATATACATATTATATATATATTCATATTCATATATTCGCTTAATTATTATATGCTGTCTCGTAAAGCAACAGTGTGTCTTGTATATATTTTCATTATTATATAAATGTACAATAAAATATATTCAAGGATATCATTATTGTACACCGTACAACCATGTTCACTTTACAACAATCAGACATTGTATTACAATAATTGAAGTCTTAATCTCGCGATGCCCATAAAATTCGTCGACAACCAGAATAGTTGTCCATATTTCATTGTAACTCGGCCAGTTATTGAGACTACTGCACTAGTTCTTTAAAGAAAAAAAAAAAAGAAACTTTATCCTCAAACTGTGTAGAATATTCAAATTTTCAATAAATAAATAAAAAAAACTGCAGTTCTATTCTAGTACTCGGAAAAAAATTTACATAGAAAAATAAATTTAATTGCCATTTGCGACTACAATCGAAAAACGTGACTATTGACCATGGCTATATAAATGGCTCGTCGGGAATCTAATTAAAGATCTAATCTATAGAATCAAATGAACTAGAATTGCATTGATTGTCATTGTATTGTAATGACAAGAATCACTATGATTCTAACCGCATGTATATTGGTAAATACCGGATAATCCCGGTAAACTAATTATTGGTCTGGCTTATCATTCAATCAATCGATCTGTTACGACGGTTTTACATATACATACAATACATACATGTTAAATACGAGGCAATAAATTAATATCAGCTTAACAACGCGTCTATCCATGAAGCTTATCGTTATTCATTATACTCAACACCGAAATAACTACTACCACGTTTAATTTCCAACGAATATTTGAGTGTCTATTTATTTATTTATTTGAGGTATGTACGAAAATTATGGATTTCGTGTACAATTAGAACTGAAAAGAAGTCCTCGGATTGGAGTCTTGAATTTTCAAGGCTGGATCATGATCTTCAATTGTAATTTCTGGGATACTATATGTAGGCATGTTGGTGTTAATCAAATGACTAAAAAATCGTAAGGTATAAAAGGTATTTTATTAAACTTTTCTTTTTTCTTTTAATTTTTCATATCAGAGGACGTTTATATGCCCACAGTTTATCGTGGTCATATATACTGTGAATCTTTTCATACATGTATTTAAAAAAATATAACAAATTGTCGTATTGTCCTGAATATTTTTTAGTCAGGGAATCACCCTCAGCCTCATTATCTTCCGTGAATTCTTCTCCGCCAGAAGAATCAAGACTGGAGTAATTCGGAACTGCGCCAAAAGCGTTAGTGTGTAACTCTACCAAAAATTGATGAATCGCTTCTATCGTAGCCAAGTACCATCTGGGGCTTGATTTTTGGTGCCTCCAAAATTGAGAAATACGAGATTTCAAAACAACGCACCGCAAATCTACGGACAGTCGTTATATCATCGATAAAATAAGCTATTTTCATTTACCTGATTACGTTCAAGGTGATTGACTCTGAACTATGACTATCGATATAATATTGTATACAAATTTCTGTTCACATAGGAATTAAGATATGCAAGCAGCGTTTATAAGCGTTAGATTGTCTAGGAGTATTGCGGATACCTACCGCGTAGTCTTTGGTCTTTGTAAATAGATTTAGTTTGATGCCAAGTACTGTCGATAAAAATCGCCCGCGTTATCGGATATTCATTGTGAATTTTTTCCTCTATTATCCGACCTTCGCGATTGACTTTTCTTACGAACAAGTCTTCTATATTCGTAGCAGTTTTACTTGGAAAGATTAATACTACCTAGAATACAGGTGTTTTTAATTTTTATAAATATTATCACATTTACATGTAATTGAATTTACACTTTCTACTAAAATTTTTGAAATATTTATAAGCCTCAATTTTATCGTCACCTTATCATCCTCAGAAATTTGCGGAAATTCTGGATATGTATAGATCCGAACGTCATCCGAGGCTATTACTGCAGCGTGAATTGCTGTACTTTTACCATCGATTTCTCTAGCATGTTTAATGATGTCTATTTTTATCGGTAACTTTCGAAAAATAATATATGTTCAATCATTATCCTGTTTCCTTACAATTCTCGGTTATTCTATATTATTAAATAAAAACAAATGGAACCTAGGTGGCAGTGATTTTCTCAACCGAAACTCCGGGAAGTTTATAGTAAACAGATAAATTATTTACAAAATCAAATCTATACGTTGATGAAATTTGAATTTTGTATTACGATACATGTACAAACATACGTGTTTAATGAATGGATGTTATAAAACTATCCGAAGTGATTTAAGATCTGATGAAATTAGCTCGATTATATTTGAATTTAGAGACTCACCTTAACTCTAGGTATGTATTGTTTGTCGATAACAGGTGTGCAACAAGTGTAACAGAAAAATTTTCTCGATTTATAACAGTTAGTGCAAATTTCTCTGCCTTCGATAGATTCTAAAATCTTAGCATCTCTTATTTTGAGATTAACAAATGGTGCTCTGTCAATAATTTTCTGTTCCGCTTCCAAAATTGACAACTGATCGATATCTTCAGGCACATGTTTGGACAGCTGCGAACTATTCGCCATCTTATATTCTTACTTCTATATACACGTGTGTTTCAATCAGGAACCGAGCACTCATCATGTGAGTACGGATACAGTAAAGAGAATCGACATTGATCATAATGGAATAAGCACGGCAAGATACATGATTGATCAAAAATATTACATATTTCATTTGATTTGTTGCGTTGTTCACACAAATTGTATAATTACATAGTTTGATCATCAGTCGTTTAGCTACATTTAGTGAACCTATTGAATGTCGATCGTATTATAAAAGCGTGAATAGTTGGGCCATCAATGGAAGTCTTGATCAGACCAATCTCTCCCAGTAAAGGGTACAGCTACGAAGAGTGAACGAGATTGTGATTTGCGCATGCCTATAATTCCGTATCGTCGTGACGTCATTGATGGCGGGCTATTTGGATAGCCGATAGAGATAATCATGATAACACCATGATGTATATTGCTTAGGTAACGGAGAATATTAGAAATTTGTTCCTAAGATAAGTAAAAAAATGATTTAAGCGTTGAGTGAAGATATACTATAGGCATCGGTTCTATTGAAAGGCGCAGATGTTAGATGCAATATGGGCACAGAGGAACAAGCCTCACTTTTCATCTTGCAGGAAGCTGGGGTAAACTTGGATATGTTAGGAAGTAAATGAAGAGACTCTATGAATTGTGATATATATGTATTTATTTTTTAGACACAATTACATTTCCACATAGTTAGCCCCTCATCTGCTCGAAATTAATTATTTGTCTTTGTAATCGTTTGCTGGTCGTTTGTTGGTGAATGATGGATTAATCCGGACGTTTGACGGTAATCCGTTGACTAGAGAACAATTTTTTGAAATTAGCCCCGATTGTATTACTTTTGATACATTTTGACGTTAATCAATGTAAAATCGTTTCTCGGTGATCGATGGACCATTTTTACAAAGAAAATTTGGATATTTTCCCAATAATCGTAGAAAGAACAAAAAAAAATGCAATCTGGATATCTTCTTCTTTTTCCGAGGCTCATGCTGTCATCGGAAGTAGCTTAATTCTTGTCCCGTGTGGGATTAGGGATAACGCTTTGTGGTTCAGAGGCCCGTAGTTTAAAAAATTTCTTCCTGGCCTCACCCCTTCATACCAAGTCCACAGGTAAGTATTCTTCTTGATGTTGGGCTTGTTCTCTTCATAGTGTCAGCGCCAATCAACGTGGATAACACGGCCTCGTGGTGTCAACGAGTTCACATGGGAGTTTTGTGACGACTTTGACAGACATCTAATCAAAAATATTCTGAACGCGGAAAAGTTGTCGCCTAGACATTAAACAAGAAGTATGTGAATTTTCAAAATTGGGTTATTTTTGTCCGGCAATCGAACCACTGACGCGACTGTCGGACAAAAATCAAGAGAAGAATCTCTGTCCGACACAATGTAGTTTATGTTATATAAGAACTTGTATGGCAGTAAGCAAATAAAGATATACTCGCTAAATTGCAATGCATATATGTATGTTTACTTATGAGGAATAAGCACATTCTGTATGTATGTAAATAACATTCACAATAAGAAATATTGTATCAATGCTGCAGCAATAAATACCCAGATGTATCTATAATTAATTACTTCGTCATTTTGCACTCTCTCCTTCCTGCAATTTTTTGTTTCAAGTATTACATAAGGTAAGTGAAGTATAATAATCGTAAGAAGATACGATGCGATTTTCTGAGCAAGCATGCATTGGTATAGACATGTCTCTGTGCATGCCTCACTCGCTTACGAAATTTGGAGTTTTTGAAATTCTAAGCCGAAAAATTGCTCCTGGTATCAGGAGAACATCTGAACCGAGGAGGTGTGCTAAAATTTTTGGCGGGAAAAATCGAGAGCATGTGTCTGAGCAAGCATGCATTCGTATAAACATGTCTCTGTGCATGTCTCATTCACTTGCGAAATTTGGAGTTTTTGAAATTCCAACTCGAAAAATTACTCCTGGTATCAGGAGAACATCTGACCCGAGGAGGTGTGCTAAAATTTTTGGCGGGAAAAATCGAGAGCATGTGTCTGAGCAAGCATGCATTCGTATAGACATGTCTCTCTGCATGTCTCATTCGCTTACGAAATTTGGAGTTTTTGAAATTCTAAGCCGAAAAATTACTCCTGGTATCAGGAGAACATCTGACCCGAGGAGGTGTGCCGAAATTTTTGGCGGGAAAAATCGAGAGCGTATGTCTAAGCAAGCATGCATTCGTATAAACATGTCTCTGTGCATGTCTCATTCGCTTGCGAAATTTGGAGTTTTTGAAATTCTAAGCCGAAAAATTGCTCCTGGTATCAGGAGAACATCTGACCCGAGGAGGTGTGCTAAAATTTTTGGCGGGAAAAATCGAGAGCATGTGTCTGAGCAAGCATGCATTCGTATAGACATGTCTCTCTGCATGTCTCATTCGCTTACGAAATTTGGAGTTTTTGAAATTCTAAGCCGAAAAATTACTCCTGGTATCAGGAGAACATCTGACCCGAGGAGGTGTGCCGAAATTTTTGGCGGGAAAAATCGAGAGCGTATGTCTAAGCAAGCATGCATTCGTATAAACATGTCTCTGTGCATGTCTCATTCGCTTGCGAAATTTGGAGTTTTTGAAATTCTAAGCCGAAAAATTGCTCCTGGTATCAGGAGAACATCTGAACCGAGGAGGTGTGCTAAAATTTTTGGCGGGAAAAATCGAGAGCATGTGTCTGAGCAAGCATGCATTCGTATAAACATGTCTCTGTGCATGTCTCATTCGCTTGCGAAATTTGGAGTTTTTGAAATTCCAACTCGAAAAATTACTCCTGGTATCAGGAGAACATCTGACCCGAGGAGGTGTGCTAAAATTTTTGGCGGGAAAAATCGAGAGCATGTGTCTGAGCAAGCATGCATTCGTATAGACATGTCTCTCTGCATGTCTCATTCACTTGCGAAATTTGGAGTTTTTGAAATTCCAACTCGAAAAATTACTCCTGGTATCAGGAGAACATCTGACCCGAGGAGGTGTGCTAAAATTTTTGGCGGGAAAATTCGAGAGCGTATGTCTAAGCAAGCATGCATTCGTATAAACATGTCTCTGTGCATGTCTCATTCGCTTGCGAAATTTGGAGTTTTTGAAATTCTAAGCCGAAAAATTGCTCTTGGTATCAGGAGGACATCTGAACCGAGGAGATGTTCTGAAATTTTTAGCGGGAAAAATCTGGCGCCTCTTTACATGCAACTCGTATGCCATTCATGTAATATTTAACTTGTGATTGCATATCATTAGGCGCACTTAATTTTTTGATTCAAAATCCCCACGAGTCGAAAAATTGTCTGCTTACAATCAATAAAATTCACTTACCTCATTCAATACCTGAAATAAATGGTCGCTGGAAGGGAAGAGTGGAAAATAACGAAATAATTAATGATAGGTATATGTGGTAATTTATTGCTGCAACATTGATACAATATTTCTCATTGTCAATGTTATCTACATACATATAAAATTTAGTTATTTCTTATGAGTAAACATACATATACGAATCAAAATTTATCGAGTATATTTGTATTTGCTTACTGCTATACAAGTTTATTGCCTATAAAGTTAAATGTACAACTTGAACATGTATCTATCGCAATTGATCGAGTCTCTTTAGTTAATACAATGTAAACCTCATTCGTATCACAATAATAGTTATAACTACCTAACCTAACTAGTTTCACAAATATTGTAATACAAAGTGATGTTTGCACTCTTATGGAAGTTTATTCAACTGTAATAGAAGCACAAGTGATATAATATCACTTCCGTTCAATAAATTGCTTTTAAAAATAGTCATAAATAATCTTTCCCCGTTAATGATTACATTATCTATCTTGCAATAACTTCTCTGCGTCCAGAGTATTTCTACGGAGATGCCTGTCACGATTGAGTTTTAATAACACAACCCCCATACGCACTCTTTGACGCCTCGAAGGCCACTGACTCTACACACTCGACAGGTGCTCTTAACCTAGGTCAGTGTTCGTCCTTGCCCAACCGGGTGCAAAATGGTATTGCCATCTCGAAACTACTCTTGCTACCAACATCTGTGCGCTTGATGGTATGCAACCAAGCTGGAGCTACATGAATGATTTTTGGGTTGCATGTAATCAGGCGTACACATATTCGCGGCAAAAGTAGTCACCTCGTGTGCTGATGTAATCCTCAGATATCGACGCGCTAGGCTTTGTAATTCTAACTGCAAATAATTTTATCAATACTATGTTACAGTTGAAGATACTTGGGGGTTATTCCTTCCTGTACAGGCATTTCGAAATTTGTTATAGAAACAAAGCTGCATGCGAATTAGTTTCATACATAATATGGGGCGTCTAATGCTAAATCATTCAGCCTGCGATCTGATCACTTTAAAATTTATAAACGGAGGAATTCCACTTTTTTCCATTATTTTCAAATGGATTTCAATAGTTATTAATAATTATATCAGACTTTAGACATTTCGATTTGTTCAGGAATAAAAAATTCATGAGTAGACAGAATTGTTATTTTTTTCAAATTTCTCCTCATGTAGGGTCATGCTTTAAAATAAAATGTATCACGGCAATAAATTTTCAGCCCTTGATTACTAATACATCGTCGGGTTCGATCAAGTGTAGCCTCCCTCCTCCTTCTCACTACGTCCTCGTACCCCTCTCCGAAACACTATGGTAGCCGATTATAACCCTTAACGGTCACATATAATTTTCAATACAAGGTGAGTCTTATCGAAGGTCCAAAATGGGTGTGGTTCACGTATGTTAAAATGCAGTTTTGCGGCTGAATGAACGAATAGGGGTGAAAAAATTAAACGTAACTTTCGCTCTGTGCATGCACGTCCTGTGAATCGAACTTTCACAAGTCTCTACGTATTATTTGACCAAAAATCAGGGTCTAATAGTAATTTAATTGAGGCTGGACCTTTGATAAGACTCACCTTGTATATGAGGCACCACTACAATGTTTTAACGGAAGTTGTGAAAAATTTGCAAGGTCTTTGGGTTAATTATTCTGTTGACAACTATTTTTTTCCAATCGAATAAATTACCGTCACCTGAGTTCTAGCACCATGCAAGTGCTAGTGTAATTCTACAATGAAATTCTTATACCTATATGTTTGAGTAGCGATTTAATAATCAGTTCATTGGAAATATGATTTAAAAAAATTATCGGCCTCTAAATATTTAATTTAGAAATAATACAATTCAATATAACACGACGAATATCATTACATCTATTCTCTTTCTATTTCGTCGGGAACAGTTTGCGAAATGTGACTTACGAGGGGCTAGAACAATGTTACGAATAAAGCATGGCAATGATGAAAATTGGTATACACCAGCAGGATTATGTAATGATTATTTGAAAAACCAACCTGTCGAGATCAGCCTTAACTACTAGAAATTAGTCAAAATTTTGCAAATTCAGGAAATTCATTAATAGGATTGCGGTTTCAATTGAATATGTTACAAGTGACGGAGATTGGAATAGCTGGTGAACGAATTCGCACCAAATCCACGATTTGCTGGTAAAAATTTAGCCACAACTGAATAATTGATCTGAAATGGTTTTAATATCAGAATTAAAAAAAAAAAATACGATCACGCTATATTACTGATAATATGTCTCGTAACCTTCTCTATTGGCGATCAAAACAAATGTAAAATGCAACAGGAAATCGCCTTTAACCCGACTTATATGTGTGTTACGGTCTTCGTTGCATAAACAGTCGTGCCCAAAAATAATTGCGTATACTGTAGGTGTCTCACTATAAGAATTTTGGAACGTTTGTGTGAGACTGTGACTGGTATGTGTTAAACCAAGATGAAGAACAATACAATAATCGTTATTCAAACGTTTTCGACGTAAATAATTTTGAAATAAATAGAGTCATCAAAAGTCCGTTAGTTGTGGTGGGGGGATGAACTATTATAAAGAAGTGTCTCTTTATTATAGAGACATTTTTGTTCCGTAGCCGTTGAAGCACATATGTTGTCGAAAGAGTTTCTTTGTGCACAGTCCAGGTAGCAATATGTCACGAAAAAGTGATATATCTGATTGGGCTAAAAGATTGCCTTTCCCGAAACCGGGTGATGAAGTGGTAATTTCTGGAATTGCTGGAAGATTTCCAGCTTCTGATACTCTGACGCATTTGCAAGAAAATCTGTTCAACAAAATAGATCTTGTCACCAATGATGACAACCGTTGGACATTTGGTAGATAATAATAATTATTTTTATAGAAATTACAATCGGTGATTTTATTGATCCATAAGATAGACGGAAGACTCAAGATTGAACGTCTTCAATAAATACTCACTGTCTTTGCTTATTCCGTACGTTAATAACTAGGTTTAGCATAGATGATATAATTCTATTCACAAAATTGGGTCGTCGATAATCTTTTCATTACCAGGTGAAAAATTCTCCGATGATATTTGAACACGTGAGATTTAAATCTATTTTCAGTTGATCCAGATATCCCTCGTCGAACTGGAAGAATAAACAATACGGGCAAGTTTGATGCACAATTTTTTGGAGTCGGCTATAAGGAAGCTATCACGATGGAGCCCATGGGTAGAATGCTTTTGGAACATGCCTATGAAGCTATTATAGATGCTGGTATCAATCCAGAAGAACTACGTGGAACTAACACTGGTGTCTTTATCGCTACCTGTGTTTGTGAAACAGAAATAACTTGGCTGTACAAAACACATCGGGTCAGGACAACACACTTCATCTAAATACTAATTTTTAATATGACGACGAAGTCAGATCCTCTAGCAGTATAAACTGATATCAATGAAACGATAGCTAAGACGGTAGTCGTGATGACCGAATGGCAAAAGGATACGTGTGATCACATTATTCAGAGGCAGTTCATTAATCAAACGATTATTATTTCATGACATAGACCATACCATAAAGAAAGTCATATTGGATTCAACCCAAATTCGTTCCGATTTGCAGAGAAATGTTTTCATTTAGACAACAAAGATATTACAATAATTAAAATTACGATTTAGGTGGATGGACTTGGAGTACCGGGCTGTGCTCGTTCTTTATTGGCCAATCGAATCTCTCACTGGTTGGGAATTAAAGGTCCAAGTTATACTGTAGACTCGGCATGTAGTTCTAGCCTATATGCCTTGGATCACGCATATCGAGCAATCAGAACTGGGGCGTGCGAGGCTGCTATCGTTGGAGGATCTAATCTGTGTATTAATCCACAATTGTCTTTGCAGTTTTATCTTCTTGGTATGAATTGTACATACAATTAATATGCAAAGCATTCAAATAGTTGCAACCATTTAGGGAATCGATAGACCCTCGTTAAAAGTATTTTCACATTTTACCATTTTATTATATACCTTTAACTATTAGGCATACTCTCTTCTGATGGATGTTGTAAAAGCTTCGATGCTGATGGTAAAGGGTACTGTCGCAGTGAAGCTGTGTCCATAATTTATCTTCAAAAATCAAAGGATGCGAAACGTATTTATGCTCAAGTAGTTTACACGAAAACAAATTGTGATGGTTTCAAAGAACAGGGTATAACTTTTCCATCAAGTAAAATGCAAAGTGTTTTACTACGACAATTTTACGAAGAGTGTAAAGTTGCACCGTCCAGTTTGGCTTACATCGAAGCACACGGTACTGGAA
Source organism: Macrophya annulata (assembly GCA_963924015.1). NCBI lineage: Eukaryota > Metazoa > Arthropoda > Insecta > Hymenoptera > Tenthredinidae > Macrophya > Macrophya annulata. The sequence goes on from OZ001258.1 coordinate 23,629,219, forward strand.
CCAAAGTGGGTGACCCTGGCGAAGTTGATGGTATTCAACGAGTATTTTGTCCCGGTCGAACTACACCTCTGCCAATTGGTTCAGTTAAGTCCAATTTGGGACACACGGAATCAGTCAGCGGCCTCTCAGCAATCGCTAAGGTAGAAAAAGAGATTCATTATACGATCGCAAAGTTTAATTGGCATCGCAGTTTGGAAAATTCTGTATTAGTTGATGTCTATGAACAAAGCTTTCTTTTAATTTTAACTAGCAAAGCCTGAAGAGCTTTAATTTTAATTCTCACGTGCGGCAAAGAAGCATCTAAGATTGATTCTGTTTCAATAGAATTGAGTCCACTATTCTCCTTGAATAGCGAATCGGCTGTAACATGACATAGCACATCGCGCAAATTATACCAAGTTTTTCAAAAGACTATAGGTTCAATAACTGTCGAAAACATATAGTAGCAATTTGTCGTTACGCCACTATTGCGGAAATAATTTTAACAAGCGATTTTAATAAAGCGATGGTTGTCTTTGAAGTGAACTTATGGTTTAGAGTGGTAGGCTACGTTTCATTTGTAGGTTGTAATCTCAATGGAGAGTGGTTACATTCCACCGAATTTACATTACAATCGTCCTCGTGAAGGGATCAAACCGTTGGAGGATGGTCGTATCCAAGTTATCACCGAACTAACGCCATGGAAAGGTGGTTACGTTGGTATAAACTCCTTTGGTTTTGGCGGGGCGAACGGACATATTCTGTTAAAGTCGAACATCAAAGAAAAGCTCAATAATGGTGCACCAGAAGACGATCTGCACAGACTCGTAGTCGTATCTGGACGAACGGAGAATGCTGTTACAGCTTTATTAGATTACGTATGTATCTGCAACGAATAGACTTCGTACTATGTACTAAGTGAATGTGAAATATGAAAACTTGAAATGTTATTTAGCATCTGTCTATTCTTCTTAGTATTTATCATAGTAAACCTATTCGTATGACTCGATGATCTACAGAAATCGTATATTTAATAATAGCTTGAGAGCAGACCGGTTGATGTGGAATACGTTAGACTTCTGCATGATATACATACTAAAGATATTGAAGGCCATGCATATCGTGGTTTTACGGTTTTACCACCACGAGGATTACCAGCGAACGTCATACGAGATGTACAGTATTATTCGAGAACGAAACGGCCAATATGGTTTGTCTTTTCTGGAATGGGAACTCAGTGGACTGGGATGGGTGAGTGTATAGTGGCTCAAAAAACTACTGAAACTGACCAAGTGTAATGACGATTGTATATTTGTATAGATTTGTATAGCTGTATAAATGGGCTTGTTTGCCAAGTGTGAAATATACTAATCCTGATTTTTCCATTCAACAGGTGAAGGTCTGTTGAAAATTCCTGTGTTTTGCAAGGCTATCCAAAAGTGCGACGGTGCTCTGCGGCCTTATGATTTGGACATTATTGATATTCTAACGAATAAGGACCCGAAAATATTTAATAACATTCTGAACTCATTTGTTGGTCTTGCTGCAGTTCAGGTAAAGCATATGTCATTGCTCTGATACCGATGATTGCTAGGAGAAGTGGTACCTCCTGTTTGTGAATTATCGAATTACAATGGACTGCACCGTCGATTAGGATTGCAAATTTTTTTATTCACAGATTGGATTAGTAGATCTGCTGACATCAATAGGAATCGTACCAGATAATGTTATTGGAAATTCAATTGGCGAGTTAGGCTGTGCATATGCTGATGGCTGTTTAACCGCAGAACAAATGATTCTGGTGGCGTATTTTCAAGGGTTGGCTTTAAGAGAATCTGATAAGATTTGTGGAAGCACGACAATTGTTGGGATTGCTTGTGAAAAATTGAAGGGCTTGTGCCCCTCAGGTATAGAGATTGCTTGTCATAGTTGTCCAGGAAGCTCGATAATCAGCGGGCCAGTGGATGTCATGAAAAAATTCGTTACCAAACTGCGGGTGAGTTGAAAATTATCAATGATTACACGAATATCTTCAATATGTAGTAATAAAACCAATACGTATTTCTTCGATGAATATTATCAATGATTCCATTTCTCTTCAGGGTGAAAATGTATTTGTTAGAGAGAAATCATGCAGCAACATTGCATGCCATAAAAATCACATCGCAATAGTAAGTCAGGAGTTATTATCTCATTTGCGGAAGGTTATACCGGATCCAAAACCTCGTAGCTCAAAATGGTTGAGTACTTCTGTACCACGTTCGAAATGGAGGACCCGTCAGGTTCAATTATGTTCAGCTGATTACCTAGCGGACAATTTACTCAGTCCAGTGTCGCACGAAGTGACATCTTCTCTGATACCGAGCAATACAATAATTGTTGAAATAGCTCAGGATGGTTTGTTGCAAGAGATTTTACGAAAGTCTGTAAGCAAAAACGTTATCAACATTCCTTTAACCACACGTCAAGATGAGAATAAGATAATAGTCTTACTTAAAGCAATTGGAAAAATATTTGAAATGGGTTTAAATCCAAAGCTGAACAATATTTACCCAGATGTTCGATACCCGGTCAGTCGTGGGACGCCAATGATTTCTCCTCTGGTACGTTGGAAACATGTAGAGGATTGGTCCATGGAGACTTTCAAATTACAAGACAATACTAATGAGGGGGAAAGAGTAGTTCAAATAAAACTTTCCGACGATCAGTTCGAATGGATGTCTGGACATGTGATTGACGGAAAAAATTTCATTCCACCAACTGGTTATTTAGTATTGATTTGGGAGAGCGTTGCAATGATGCGTGGTGAACTATACACAGGAGTTTCGGTTGTTTTTGAGAATGTCAGGTTTTATCGCGCCACTACAATCCCAAAAGTAGATAGCGTTCAGCTAACGCTAATGGTTCAGAAAGGTAAAGTCAAATCTTATGATATCCCACAATATGGTGAGCTGTACCATAGCATGTTTTCTCAAAACATTGACAAACGCATACTTACGGTTGTATACACAAACCTTAACGTAGAAACATCATCATTTTCAGGATCAGGTAGATTTGAAGTTGTCGAAGGCGGTACTACTGTAGTAACCGGTTTTATTCATGCTGTATCAAACCCAACTCGGCAACGCATCAGTACTGAGATGTTCAAGGATAGTGACGAAGAACTAAGTTTGACAAGCAAGGACATTTATAAAGAGTTCCGTCTCAGAGGCTATCAGTATATGGGATTATTTCGTGGACTGAAAGGAGCGTCATTAAGAGGAACCAAAGGTTGTATAGCCTGGAAAAGAAATTGGGTTGTTTTTATTGACAATATGCTACAAATGAAACTTCTTGGAACTGACACTCGTGAACTCTACGTACCCACTCGTATTGGGAAGTTGATTATAGACACTAAGGCACATATAGACCAGCTCCGTGACATGCACCAAGTGAACAGAGGTAGGGAGTTATGCCCCTAGTATTAAATTTGTAGAGATTGTTAAAAAAAATTTCTTACCCGTTTTATCTTCAGAATTTAGAGTACAAGTCCACGAAGGTTTGGATATCATTGCATCTGGTGGAGTAGAGATACGAGGATTAAAAGTCATCGGTATTGGTCGTAAAAAAACACTAGGAAATCCGATCATCGAGAATTACAAATTTGTAGCATATCGGGATGAAGATCGGATGGAACTCAGAGTGGCGACTCGAATAGCTACACAAATAGCTGTTGAAAACCAATCTGGTGTAAAAATAAAATCAATCGAATTCATCGACGAAGCTAATGACATTACCTTAGAAAATCTGACATCCCCTCTCATCGAGGAATTTCTAAATTATTCGCCCTTGTTACAAGCGAATATCAGCATCATTGGACCTGTATCGAAATTCTCCGTAGACGGATTATCTCCTACTATTAAAATATTAGAGTCCGAAGAACTGAATACTGAATCGGATGCTCTGCTAGTGGTTAGTCACGGACTTTTGGCGAGTAAAAATAGCGTGATTCTAAAACAACTGCGAAAAGTTACAAAGGATGACGGTTTTTTACTGGCCAGAGAACCATTGAATGCGGATTCTGACGTGTTCTCGACTATCCGAACTGAAGGGTTTGATATCATCATGGAAAAACGTACCCGTGAGGAATTGATAATTTTACTTCGTAAACAAAAAAAGGAATCTGAAATAGCTGCAGTTATACACGTTAATAATTTTGAATTTACGTGGGTCTCAACGCTACAAGCTGCTCTTAAAATCAAGTTAAAGAGTAAAAAACAAAGTCATGATAGCAGTCGAATACTTCTGATTGGTGAAGGGGATTTCGAAAATGGCCTCATAGGATTAGTGAACTGTCTCCGCAGAGAACCAGGCGGTAAATTTATACAGGGATTACTAATTCAAGATTTACAGGCTCCAAAATTCTCTTTGGAAAATCCTTTGTATTCCGAACAATTAAAATTGGGCTTGGCACTAAATGTTCTACGCCCTGGAAAAGTGTGGGGTTCTTATCGGTTTGCGAGGATGGATTCAGTACCTTTGAAACCCGTTCATCATGTTCAAATATGCCAACTTACATGGGGTGATTTGAGTACAGTGAAGCGAGTAGAGGGTAGAATTCAGCCTAGTCTGGAGCACGAGGATATCATCAGGGTGTATTATTCGTCGTTGAACTTTCGCGATGTCATGATAAGCACTGGAAAATTAACGGCCGAAGTCTACGCGACAACCAGACTGTCGTTAGAAAATATCATCGGGATGGAATTCTCCGGAAAAGATGTAAACGGTCGTCCAGTAATGGGACTCATTTCATCTGGAGCATTTTCGAATTTATGTGTTTCTGATAAAGAATTTCTGTGGTCAGTACCGAACAATTGGACATTGGAAGAAGCAGCCACCGTACCGCTTGCTTATGTCACGGCTTACTATGCTCTGATGATGAATGGTCAGATGAAAAAAGGAGATAAAGTTCTTATACATGCCGGAAGTGGAGGTGTAGGCCAAGCAGCCATAACGTTGGCTCTTCATAAGGGATGCGAAGTTTTTACAACCGCAGGAACACCTCAAAAACGAATATTTATTAAAAATAAATTTCCACAAATCGATGACAATCATATTGGAAATTCACGCGACACAAGTTTCGAACACTTGATCTATCGTGAAACAGGAGGAAAAGGCGTTGACATTGTATTGAATTCTTTAGCAGAAGACAAGCTGCAAGCATCGGTTCGCTGTTTGGCAAAAGGCGGACGATTTCTGGAGATCGGAAGGTTCGATCTCACTGCAAACAACACTCTTGGAATGGAAGTTTTTCTGAAGGGTATTACCTTCCATGGAATTTTTTTAGACACTTTTTTCGCTGGTTCTTCCGCCAGAAAAACAATGCTTGCAACAATGTTAGCTGAGGGCGTAGCAAATGGCACGGTTCAACCACTTGTGAGGACTGTTTTTCCCATGGAACATACCGAAGCGGCGTTCAGATACATGGCAGCTGGGAAACATGTTGGAAAGGTTGAATAATTTTTTAAATGTACTAGATTCTATTAGATTACGATTTTTGGGAAAATATACCATAAGATTACGTAAAAAAATGGATTCACACGATTCAGGTCATTGCCATTCCGATATTTCTGCATTTTTGACATTGCGTAACTAATTACGGAAGATTTTCCGCAGGTACTTGTCATGATGCGTGATGAAAAAGATGATGGTCAGTCTCCTCTTCCTCTCGCACTTCCTCGGTACTATTGCGCCGAAGATAGAACTTATCTAATTCTTGGAGGCTTAGGCGGTTTCGGTCTCGAGCTTGCAGATTGGCTCGTACTTCGTGGAGCAAAGAAGCTAGTCCTTACATCCCGAAGAGGAATCAGTACCGGGTATCAACAAATGCGTATTGATATTTGGAAAAGCTACGGAGTTGAAGTCGTTGTTGTGGTGGGAAGAGACGCCTCAACATACGAGGGATGTGAAGCTATTCTGAAAGAATCTATAGCTCTTGGTCCTGTGGATGCTATATTCAACTTGGCTGTAGTGCTGAAAGACGGTCTTTACGAGAATCAAACAGTGGAGTCCTTTGAAGATTCTTTTAGAGCCAAAGCCTGGGCCACAAAGCAGATGGACAAACTATCGAGAACGTTATGTCCACTTCTTAGGCATTTCGTAGTATTTTCATCCGGATCTTGTGGAAGAGGAAACCCAGGACAAACAAATTATGGAATGGCAAATTCCGTGATGGAAAGAATATGCGAAAGTCGAGTATTAGAGAACTTGCCAGGTTTAGCTGTTCAATGGGGAGCTATTGGTGAAGTTGGGCGAGTAGCAGAAATGCAACATGATCACAATAAAATTGTAATCGGCGGTACTTTGCAACAGGGAATATCGTCTTGCCTGCGAGAGCTCGATGGTTTCTTAAATCAAAATTCTCCGGTCGTGTCGTGCCAGGTTATTGCTGAAAAACTGTCTGGTCATTCTGGGGTTACCAATATTGTTGATGTAGTTCTGAATATTATGGGTAAACAACATTTCTATCCTAGTTGTCTTATTCTCCTCACATTCAATGTATACTTTATTGTGGTCCTTTTTACCAAATTATTTTCTAATTATGATTATGAGAAGTACAAAACGGCATTGAATATGGGGCACTTCATGCTAATTTGACCAGGTCTTAGTCTCATCATTTCTAATACTTAAACTCTTCTACAGTTCCACCATTTCCAAAATTTGGAAAATTCAATTCCCAAAAATTTATCAAAAACTTCATCTTTTATTCCGATCCCATGACATTTCCAGACCGGTCCCATGATTAACCAAATTATAAATGGCGAGGCTGAGACCTAGTCATGTTGATATGGAATGCCTCTGTATTAGCTTGTAATAAGATTGAGGATCTTTTGTCGAGAAATCCAACTATAATGATATTATATTTTCGTTAGTTTGTAATTTTTTGAACATTCATTGTAACTTTTTTCACAGGACTTAGGGATCTCAAAAACATCAGTCTATACACACTTTTCTCAGACCTAGGAATGGATTCTATGATGGCAAATGAAATCAAGCAGACCCTGGACCGCGAATTTGGATTATTCCTAACGGCACAAGACATTCGTCATCTGAATTTTGTAAAACTCGAAGAGATGTCATTAAATCAATCTAAAGACCGAGATGATCCTGAAAAGGGCGACACGTGATCGGGACAGAAGACTTGAGTGGTATATACATCGAAGATGTTGCAAAATGCTGTGGCTTGAGAGAGTTTGACGAGATGTGCCACGTTTACATACCTGACACGCATTACGTTGAACGTGCGATTGATAAGATGAATGCAAAATGTTATTATCTGAATAAAATTACGTTTATGATATGAATAATTGAGTTATTATATAAATCCAAATGATGGATTTTAATCAGAGCTTACGTGAAGCACTTAATTACGCTGTACTTATTCAAATCAGAATTAAATACTTCATATATCTACCTATACATATTTATGAAGATATGCCTGCCAAAATCATGTTCCGTACCCACAGTAATATCAAAAATTTCATAAGTATTACGTAATGATTCTCACTTGCAAGAATCAGTTACAAAACCGAAAGAAAAAAATGTATTAACTCATAATATCTTGATCGTTAATAGCAAAGTTTCGATAATTCATTTTTAGTGATTTAAGATTTGAGTCAAAATTCGAAAATAATCTTCCGTTCGGTTCTTGAGGTCTAGGTATAATAAATAGAACTTCTGATAGTTCTTCAAAAATCTATATGATTTATCGCATCACCTCAAATCGTTTCAGCAATTAACGTAATTTATACTATCACAGCTTGCATACAGCGAAATGTAAATCTTGGAGGTACACTGGCTCCACAATGGCATTTTTATTTGCGAAGTATAGTGTATGAAATCCGTCATTATCAACTCGGATTCTTTCTTCTTTACCGACTTGCCGAGTAGCTGAGGATTAATATTTCTCAGAGGGCGTTAAATTGTGTTTACGTATTCTTACATTTGCATTTACATTTTGTTTCACGTTGTTTGTCACGAGTTATGACATTCGGAATGAACATAATCTCCCGTAGAAGTTTAAGCAACATTTAAAACTATCCAAAATGGTACAAGAAATGAACATCCTGCGATGTTATTCCTGCCAGACGTTTCAGGTATTATGCCTACAGTATTTAACAAAAAAAAAAAAAAACGATATGTAGGTAATCAGGCATTACAGTTATTAAAACAAATCCTAATTCTTCAAGGTTCACATTGTCAAAAAAGCTAATAAATGGCAATGCAAGATCTGTAATGAAAAACAATCCATTCAACACGTAAGTCGATAACATGTCATATAACTACGTGAATTATTTATCAACATTTAAAACATAACCTTTTCAGAATGAATACCTACACAATTGAATCTCGATTATTTTCTCGATTATTTCCATTCTCACATCCGTATTAAACACGGTTTTACGATTCTTTGAATGCACATTAAATATGTCAATCTTATTTTGCATTAGAACCTACACCTACCATTTCCTCTTTCTCTCTCTCTCTTCTTTTTTCTTGATTTTGGGACCGTTTTTTATTCGAATTTTAGGTCTACTATCAAGGCTCTGGACAAGACTGTCGGCTTCAAGTTCAGCACTTGAATTTTATGAGGCATATTAAGGACCAGCAGAGTTCTGAAAAATTAGAGAATATTGAATTTGTTGACGAGCATAATAACTCTGTAGAGATAATAGATAAGCCTGTTATCACTCATAGCAAATGGGCGAAATATATGGTACCTCAAAAAGAATTGTATGAAACTGGATCAAATGACGAAGGAGGCAAAGATCCGTCGTATCATTGGAAAAAAAATACATCTTATGGTTTTAGCAAATCCCAAGACTATTTAACGGACAATCAAAACTCTATTGATGAAAAATTCATAGTCGAAGAAGAAACAGGAGGTTCATTACCTTTTGCAAACAATGTTTCTCAGAATTTAAATCCTATGGGATCAAAACGTGATAATAAAAGTGTTCCCATTCACACACCTGGATGTTTTCAATCCAGTAATGTCTTAAATAAGAATAGCAAATATGAAGAGGGTGATTTTTCATTGATGGAAAAAACTAGTCCTCCATGCAGCAATTTAAGTATCAGCTCTTCTCATAAGCATACAATTATTAATAGAAGTAATAGAGAGTTGCAAATGGATGAGGAAGATCATGGTTCATCATCTAGTAAAGAATATAGTTGTGATCTGACTGAGAAAAAACAGAGAACTATAATAATTCGTAAACATGCTAAAAGAATGTTTGATACTGAAAATGTAGTACCTGAAATTGAATCCAATTCTATTTCATCTGAGCCTATAGTTGTAATGTTCAAACGATCGAAACTTTTGGATGAATCTTTATCTCGAAAGCAAAATCTTCGTGATTTAGTTGGACTAAACAGATCTAAGGCTGGAAGAAGTCTGGACAAAATTTCGGAAAGTGGCAGTAGTGTTAGGAACAGTAATTTAGTATTGAAAGAGATAAAGAATAGTCCTGATAGAGAAATCAATAAAACAAAAATTTCCAAGCCTGATTTAAAGAGATGCACAATATTTGAAACAGATTGCGACGACTTGGATGAGATACTCGATTTTTAGTCAATTTTTGATTGTTTATTATCACGTTATTATCATGGTAATTAATTAATAGTAATTTATTGTTATCTATGAATTCGTTGGATGTTAATGATTCCATCTCGTATAATAATCAAATAAAAATATTACAAACACGTATAAGACTTGATTGATTGAGATTATCGGTATTAGATAGTTTCTTATAGGGATTTTATTATACTTTTATTTGAAACAGATGTTCACGTGTTAAAGCCAGGCTATAAAATAACAGTTATTACAGGTTTCAAACTGAGATAATAATTCAAAAAGCTTCTTCAAATTGTGAGTTAATTTTTAGAATTATTTTCACAGACACATTCATCATTATTCTATCATTTCTATTTAGAAATATAAATAACTTACAAGATTTTTATTTCTTTTTATTTTCTTTAGCGGTCTACAGTTATGTATATCATTATACGTGTATATATTTAGTCTTAACTTGTTAACTGATACTATGTTCGTCGAGTTATTTATTTTTTTTATTTTTATTTTTCAATTTTTCAGTTAGCGAGTGGAAGATATACTAGACATTTCATCATTATAATTATAATACTACACAGAATTATAATGGCGTAAATATTTCTCTATATATGTATGTATAGTATCAATTGTGCGACAGCTTAGCCGCGAATACCTAATTGAACTCAAAATAAATGGTCATTGAAATTAACGTAACACTTTTTCATAATACAAAAACAGATAAAAGTTAAGAAATAAATTTTAGTTTTATAATATGTGCGACCATATATTTGTATCAATGTAATATTTATAAAATTCGAAAAAAATTCAATAAAATTTTTGAAATAATTATTTTTCAAATTAATTTAAAATCCTAGTTAGATATATACAGTCTTAACATTATTATAGCGTTATTATACCATACACATTGCTATTTTCTATTATATTCATGGGGGGTGGGGGGGAGGAGGTTGAATATGCATAGTATATGTATATTTATTCCGTTAGAAGAAATATGTGATAATGAAAAATAAAATAAAAATTATAAATATTAATATGATTGTTCAAAATGCTTTATGGCAGTGCATCACAAGAGCATTTTTATTTATTTATTATTTATTATTTTTTCTTTTTGCACCGTTAAAGACGGATGAAAATAGTAAAATTTAAGAATTATATAAATGGCAGCGTAGAGCAACATCAATAATATTTGATGTTTCAAAGTCAGCGTATTATTGGTCGATTGTCCTTTCGGTTATAGAAAGAATATGCTTATATTAAAAAACAAAAAAATAGAGAAAAAAAAAATCAAAAATTAAAATGGTAGGATAAATCGATGGTAGGACGTACAGTTTGGTTTCGTTGTGCAGTTTAAGCCTTGACAATCCTAGTACAGGTATATGTATTATATATAATTACAAGTTAGTTATAATTATTATAAATATTAATATATAGATAGTTAATTATGATCGGGATTTATAGATATTCATATACATATATCTATAATGTATATAATGTGGGTGGGTATTATAATGTATATTATATATATATAGTGCATATATGACAATGTTTTATCATTTCGGGTGTAAATTGCAACAGGATATTATACAGTATTAAACTGATATATTGGATACTATCCAGTTTTAGATTTTTTTTTTAAATTAAAGCGTATTTTATACTTGCTTCACCCTATTATTCCGAATAATAACTGAATCTTTCACAAGTAAACGAAACAAGATTGAATAGAATTGACATCTAATCTTTGACGAATAGTAATTTTTCGAAGAAAACGTAAATTGAACAATTTAAAAAATGAATCAATTCACTTTTGATCTAATACAATTTTTTGCTCAAATGAATTTAAACCATTTCAGAAAATTTATTTAAACAATTTCTTATATGAATAAGAGATTCTAAAATTGCAAAAAAAAAAAATAAAAATTGATTGATTGATTGCATATCTCAATTCTCTTCAAACTTCTTTTTCGTTTACAGCTGATTCCTCGCTACACATTTAACGAAATACTTTTCTCAAAATTTAGGAGCTATAGTACGTAGCACGAAGCAAAAAAAAAAAAAATGTTTACTGGAAGTTGTGATATACTTCTTCATCAGCGAATAAGTAAATCACATTTTTTTTTTTTTATCCAACCACAATGGTATAATAAAAAAAAAAAAAAAAAAAATACATAAAATTGAGTATACAAACATACATACACATAGGTATGTATCGCAACTGCAATTTTTGCACATTAAGACCGTTTCAACCACCCTTAAATTGCCAGAGTAATCTTTGGTTGTTATGATCATCTTATGTGCACGTGGAAGTAATTGAGTGACAAATAAAAGGTTTCTTTCCCTGAGTGGTCGGACGAAGAAAAGAGAAATACATAGCAGTGAAAAACTTACTTCACAACTGAGCGATTAGGATTGATGTCGATGACGTCGTGAATTAGATGAATCCTCGTTAAGACGCCAACCGCTTTGCCAACTTCTACTGCGTCTTTTCCAAGGGCTAAAATCAAGTTATATTTCATTATCTAATTTCTATCCATTTAAATTCGTCATATATTATAAAACCTCAACAAAATTTCGTAAAAATTTACAACAGTTATATGGGAAAATATTTTCTTCTACACTTACTTTGGCAGCTTTTTACGTCTTTTGTTGGGATGCCCGCCTAGCTCACTTTCTCTTATAATTTGCAACGCAGATGGAACGAACATATCCGCTGCTGTAAACGAAAAACGATTTTTTTTCTGTTAGACAAATGAATTGATCAGAAGTTGTGTGCCTGTTCTTATTCGTAGATATTTATCATAATTTGCCAGTTTCTATAATCCATTTTTCTTGAAAAAATTTGTTTTAACTTACCATAAGGATTGTTGAATTTACGGTTATTCGTGTATCGTTGATGTTGTTGTGTTTGAGGTATAGCATCTTTGGCACTCCCAACTGTACAATCTCGTGTACCTTTACATCCTTTGAGATGTTCCAGTTGATCATGAAGATACGATTTTTCGGCAGGAGTTAAAGATGAAATTCTGTTCCATTGTTCGAACGGATCTGTACAAAATCAGCAGAAAATTATAGAATATTCTAATTGATGACAATTCATTACGTTATTAACAAAACGATAACTCACCAACTCTCAAATTGTAGAATGTAACCAGTCCCGTTGTGAATTCGCAGTACAAAAAATTGTGGGTAACGTTTATGGTACGAACACAGGAATAAGTATTATTATTTGCATTCATACAGAAACAGAATGGTCCCGATGTCCAAAGTGGAGCTGTTCGCCAATGGTCATTGTCATGTTCAAAACAGTTCATTCTTTCGCTAAGACACTCTTTTTCAAGTTTTGCCTTCTTTCGAAGCTTACGTTCTTTCTTTTTAAGTCGTTCAAGTTTCAATTTTTTCCTCTCTTCTTTAGCCACTTCTTTGTCATCTCGTTTAGAATAAATATCTGGTTCACAGTAACACTTGTGTCTTGCTTCTAATGGACTGTTCAACATTGGTGGAAGACGTCCGTTGCTGCTCGTTGTAGCCATTCCTAAAAACCAGATTAATACATCAATCCTAAGGTCTAAAGGCGTCCGATATCCTGCAGTGAAAGACTTTTTCCGACTGAATTTGTGCACCGTAAAACGTGACCAATGCATAAAACTTCATGAACTTCTCAAAATAGAAAATCTACTTCACACAAATTTCTCCTGATCAAATCAAGCAAAGAAGCCATCAAATCATATGAACTACTCACCCGGTTTATATTTCCGATCGGATGGTTCTACAATCGTCACATCTATCCTGGCGGGTCCAAGTCCTCCTGACGTTCTGTTTTTCGATGCTCTGAACGTTCTTGGAGTAGTTGTGACCGGTACCACTGGTTGTTTCCGCACATGAGTGCTACTTTTGGGTGTACTATGAGTCTGGGAAATGGTCTGAGTCGAGGAAGTGATAGGCATCGATTCAGGTTCAGTGTGCAAGGTGTCAGATGGGATGGTAACCCGCTCTGTGACATCTTCGTGATTTTCTGAATGAATAAGAACGTCGGCGTCTTCCATAACTGAAGAGAATTCTTCGTCGGAGACGAGTTTTTTAGTTGATAAAATAGTCGACGGTGTAGAAGTCGAAACGATGACCTGTTGTACTCTTTGACGATGATGATGTCTATGCTGAAGCGTGGTTTCCGGTAGATTTGTGATAGTCTCGACGTTATCCGTTAAATTTACGTTCACCACATCGTCATGGACACTGTTAGTAAGGATTGTGTTATTCTTCTTGTGATGATGACCCTTTCTACGACGGTGATTACCTCCCTCGTCAATTTCAGTTCTATTAACTCCAACGTCCTTCAATTTTTGTCTTCGGGGGCCTTTTCTTCCTCGAAGTAATGTCCCGTTGGATGGCTTCGGTGACTCAGTGGAAATTATCTTCTCGTCTTCGAATTTAGAAGCTTCTGTTATTATCGGTGGTAATGTAAACGTAGTTTCTTCAGCTATACTGGTTTTTAGAGACTCGTTGGCCCTTGTTGAAGATGCTGCAAATGTACTTAGAGGCGTTGTGGAACTGGTAGTTGGAGTTGTTGCTGTTGTAACCGCAATCGGAATCATTTTATCGTATTTTTTGTGATGACGATTCATGTGAACTCTTTGATGCTGATGTTTGTGCAATTTACGAAAGCCGGGAAGATCGTCTGAGCCCTCAGAGTCATCAACTACTTGATGAGGTCGCTTGTCCATTAGATGGCGTCGAATTTCCTGGAAAGCAAAAACCCCTTGATATAATTAAAGGCCAGAAATTGGTCAGAGCTTATTACTGACAAGTACAAATCTCATAATTAACTAAATAGAATGTCTTCTATCTTGTTTAAATTTCGATAGTACATTCACTTTCACTGTGGTATAAATTTCTTGCCGTGAAGAGAATATTTTTTAATCTTACAAAAATAAGTAAATGTGATGTAGTAATCTTTTTTTAAATATTTTTTACAGAATTTCCCGAAGCTTTGATATAAATAACCCTGCGGTAGTATATCCTAAATCACTTTAAGCTACAGATACACCCGAGTTAGGAGTACTGAATAATTAATGAATTAATTACCAGAACGTACTAGTGGGATCTGTAACAATCTCGAGCTGAATAACAGTGATAACTCAAGTACTGCTGTAATTCAAAGTCCTCGAATTTTTAATTAAAAAAATTGTCGTAATTGCGAAGTGAAGATTAACCCACATTACAACTATTGCAACTCATATAGCAGTTCGACTTTATCAATGCTATATACCATTTAATATTCTCAATCACAATTGAAATCAAGTTATTCTACAAAAAATTATATTACCAATCAAATTTAAGTCGGCAATGACAATGGCGGTAAATTTTTGGCTGAAAACTTTTTCCTTTATCGCAAGCTAACTGTTATTGATGGGATGATGTACCCATACCTGTACACAGGTATAATAACTGTTCCATATACAGCTCTGTATACACGGTTTACATTTATATAAAATCTCGTATACGGTATTTCATAAATGAAAATATTCCAGTTCAGTAATTGACGGGGAATAAATCCTCCTTTTATCGTACAACGAACAATATACTGTACCTTGATAACCAAGGTGAAAAAAAAGGTAATGGGAGCACGAACCCGCATCGCAAACAGCTGTCGAGTTCGCATATATATACACAGCTGTACAAGGATAAAATAATTCCTACTATATAAATGTGCGGTTTGTCTGTTAAATTTTTTCTTCTTTTTTTAACTGATGGCATTCATTTCACATCGGGCTTTTGTCGTCGTAGAAAACCATGGCATTACGGGTCTTACTGTTAAGGCGAAGTTCTATTAAAAAAAGAGAATTTTTTCGGTTTAGAAATTCCGGGTAAACTAATGAGTCTGAGGAATTCTATGGGTCTGTTTGTATAAGAATCGATAGGACGTATCTTGTAGTAGAGTTTGACAAATATAAAATAATTTCGAAGTTTGCAGACACTTTAATTTGATAAAATGTTCAAATTGTATAACCAAATTGTATAGAAATTTAACAAAATTATAGTCGAAAGATTTTAAAGAGAATGAAACTTGATTACTGAACTTGTAAAATTCTCAAAAACTTCACATCAATGATTAAACACATCGTCTACATCGATAACCACAATTGGCAACAGCCAAAATCCAACAACGAACATCACACACTGTATGACACGATACTGGGGGAAGTTCGCCAAAGTGGAGGATGAAAATTTGATGAATTAGATCCGGTAGTCAGCGGTAGGCTGACGAGTGAGATTTGGCCATTGGAAGTAAATATATAATTCATAGATGCTTCTGTGCGTACAGAAGCTTGATTCGTGCCATTAATGTTTGATAGGTACTCGTGAATTAGTGGTCTATTCGTCGCGGTGCAGTTGAGCAGATATCACGATCTGTTAACCAGACGAGCCGTGGTTAAGTAATACAATGGTATAGTCCGTTAGCGAACATCGAATTACTCACCTTTAAAGTTTCCAACTGAATTCTCATCGATCTGATCTGTTTCTCGATTTGTCTTCTGGAAGTCCGCCATTCGACAGGATCCTGGTAAACAGCCTGGCTACAATTCACATCACCTTCAGGTGACACAAGACATTTAGGGATCGGGACTTTGTCATCGTTAATGGGTTCGTTGATCTGTGATTGCTGCAAAAAATGACAGAAAATTTCAAAAATTGTTTATAGATCTGCGTATTTTTTTCGTATGTGCAAAAATGCATACTCAAGCTAGTCACATTACATAATGAATACTACATGTACAAACATACATTACGTAACAGTGTTAAGCTGAAACGTATTATTCGACAACTGGTTTTATACCGAAAGGTGACGTAAGGTTCCTCGCAATTGGCAAAAGAATAAAATTCCGTTGCTTTATAATGAAAACCAACGACAATATAAAGTATTTTCAAAGTAAATAATTATAAGAATTTGATGTACCACTATCAAGTATATAAATTTATGGATTGGTACAGCTGCAATCGATTTTAGACATATGAAATTTATTGCGGAAGAAATTTTAGAAAGATATTTAAGAAACTATACATACGAAGTTATTGTAAATTCTTACATTTCAAAAGAAAATTTTTAATATGCGTTAGATTCTTCATAGGAAGGATATTGCTTGGCGTAAGAGTATTCGATAAATTTCTTCAAAATTACCGATTTCAGAGTCTGTATAATATAAACTCGATTTTGCCCCTCTAATGCATGAACAAACACTCTGTAACTTTGCATATAGTATTACGAATGCAGACTGAAGCTGGATTCTGAGCGATATAACGAGGTCGGTTGGTATACTGACCAGTGGAGAACTTGAAACTACTATTTGTGTAATCGTTCTATCATTTGTTAATAATCGCTTTGCCAACACTCGTAAACTCTGTAATAGCTTAGCTAGCTTTGTCGAAGAGTAGACGTATATTTCACAAATAATTTGTAAAATCTCTTGTGAAATAGCTGGCAGCATACCAGACGTACCTCGATTAAGATTGAAGGAGCAATATATGGCTGGGATAGTTTAGCTATGAACCATCAAACAATCCAGAGGTCGAAAATTCACTTTGAAGTATAATACCCGAATTTCTGTTTACATCTATGTGTAATCTGTACAAGATTGTTTGACGTGATTAAAGGGACAAGTACAATTTAGTTTTAGAAATTCGGAGTGTACTCAAAAATGTATTTATTTATCAATCAAAGTTTATTTCACATCATTAAAAAATTCTTCTTTGAAAACCTTTGTCGTAAAGTTTTAGGCACATCGTTAGTCCGATTAGGGTCGTTGAGGGCTCATTTTGTTCAGAAAAGAAATCCTCATCAACTGAACGAGGGATTTTTTTTTTTTTTAATAATATCGGCCAAGTTATTTGCAAATTAGTGGCGTAAATTTTAGATATTTTGGATAATCGACCGTAACTCTTCACGTGATTTTTTTTTACCGATCCCTACGTTCATAAGATGTAGAATTGCTGTCCGAAGGAAGCAAGACCTTGAGAGTTTCAATTGGACCAACGACGTGCCTGAAACCTTACAACAAAGTTTGTCAAAGAAATTTTATTTTCAATCCAAATTTCCCAATCCGAGTTGTACTGGTTCCCTCAAATTAATGGAAGCACGATAATACAAATAGGAATCAAATACAGCTTTAAATTCCTTGAACCAGTCTAGTGATTTCGTATGCATAACGAGGTGAAATTGTTGAACAGATGAATACAAATGTCACTTACCTTTAAGCCGTCAAGTTCGTCCTCGATACTTTCCATGATCTCGGTTACGTGTTCAATCGAGTCTTTCTTCTTGATACTTCGTTTTGATCTGATAACATTCTGTCTTCGTATAACATCGTCAATGTTCAGTTTACCTTTAATCAATTGATCCAAATCGGTCTCGAAATCGCTCGCTGTGTATTGGGATCTTGAGTTAAAATTCTCATTCCAAAACGCGTTCAAATTTTCCAAATTTTCTAAATCATCTGACCGTTTTAACCGAAGTGGTTTCTCCAACGTTTTCGTAAGATTTTTGAACTTGTTATACACATAGTTTTGCTCTGAATAAACAACCTTCGCTCCAATTGGTTCCAATTTGTGGATAGCGTAATCCATGGGGTTAATCGAGTCCGAAGGTGTTCGAATAATCGCGTTTGTTTCAAGGTCTAAACTGTTCAAAGATCGTTGGTATCTATTTTTAAAAATCGCGTTTGTATCCTCAGGGAGTTCCGTTTCGAACAGCATTATTTCAGGGAACAAATTATCGTCATCCTCTTCGTCGATGGCTCGACGATCTCGAAGATCGTCTAAATCATCGTCAAAATCTCCAACCTCGTCTTCAAACTCATGGCGAACCTCTTTGCGAATTCTTTCTTCATCGATAGCTTCTCGCTTTCCTGTTAACGAACGAAATGAGAATGAAAAGAAACTCTTCGTGAAAAGAGTGCATTGCAGACATACATAATAGGCTGCTGATGTTAAAGGCGAAGTAACCGTCTTTGTATATGTCGATACAAGATATATTTTAACCATGAATCATGTGAGCCATGGATGGTAACGAAATATGTAAAGACCGGAATGTCTTGCAAATTTATGACGTTTTCTTTGGCAATCTGTACACGATTAAATTTATAAAAATAGAAATTTCAGTCTCAATATATAAAAGCTAAGCTTCTACGTAGGTAACTGTAAAAGTTGCCTCGAAGGCAATTCCGTGATCGTAAAATATAAATTCTAAGGGAAAATATCTCGTGGACATACGCTTGCAAAAACTTTTGTAGAAAAATATTTTATATCAAACTTACCTCTTCTATAAACGTAACCAGTGTCCCCGTAAATACCACCACGACGTTCTCGACGTAGGCTATATTTTTGGCCATCAAAATCGTTGGATTCAAGTCTAGTGTATACGACCCCCTCAGGAGTAAAACAGGCGCATTTTTTCGATGCTTTTTGGATTGGAGGTATAGAATATCTGCATTTATAACGTCGCCATCGTCGTCCTTCTCGTTCACAACGCCATTTTTGACCAGGGATACAATCAGTCTGAACTTCAGGACGCGAACATTCGATAGCTAGACGTTCGTGTTTCGATGGGTATGATAAAGGCAGGATTGGAAGTACTCGGTTGTCCAATTGAATATCGTGATCTACGCGGAAGAATAATCCCAGATTAATGCGATTAGTCCATCAACTAATTTCGATTATCACATCTGAGTATCATATTTTCTTTTAATAAATCGCTGTACACGACAAAGTTAAAGATTCATTAAAAACGCGGAAATAAAGACAAGTGAAAGAGACTTATGATGAATTGTTTATTGTAGGACAATCTGTGGGCGTCTTGACGGTTAAGTTGGTATAATCTTATACCCTGGATAGGCGTCTCTTAAAACCGGATTCAATTTCTCGACTGTCCATTAAGTTTTTTCACCAATAAAAATCTCCTTTTCAAAAAATCTCCCAAACGCTTGGATAAATTAACAGAGTCGTTTTTTGGTAGACAATGAACCGCAGATTGAAAAGAAAAGAAAAAACTTCGGAATGAAAATCCGAAGAGTGCTCGATCTGTATATGCAGTCTCTTCAACTAGTTAATATCGATTCAAGTTTTTCAAACTCATATCATGTGCGGTTACTTTATCGCGATATAGACATATCTGTGTATCGTAAAGAAATCCTTTTTTTTCAGTAAAAAATTTTTATTCAAAGTTGGAATATAGTTTCCAACTCTCGTCCAGCCATGTTACTGTTCTTCTGATCCTCCCCCAGTTCTAACCTTCGTTCATATCCCAATGGAGGTACCCCCCATTAATCCTAGCGCACTGTAAGCCGGGTTGAAATCCTTTTAGCTGAACCACAAAACCAGTAGCTCACCCTCAGCGCTACAGTAGTATGGGCTAGTATAACGTCACCATGATATCAACTGACACATGAGTTTCAAACGTGTAGAAATTAAAGACGATTTAACGATCTAGAAACTTTATGTGCTTCAAATGTGTAGGACAAAATTTTCATCGGAAGTAAATCCTACTCTAATTTTTTGTTTTGTCATGTTTTAACTGAAATATTCCCTGTTTCAAAGTTGAATACAGAATATTTTAGTCTTGACATACCCGACGCTGTCTTTGACTAAATAAAATGCCACTGGCAACTGCTGATCTATGCTAATGTCTTGAGAAACTCGTTTTCTACGTACCATCTGGCTTTACAGCTATAGGGTACATTATACGTATGTATATACATACAACCACTAATTGCGGGGAATAGGGATTGACTACCCAGACTTGATATTTGTTCGGTTAAATAGTACAGGTCGCAAAATTTTATACTTTTGTTCACAGACTCATATTACTTTTTTAAAACCTACGTGGAATTACGTCGCGTTTTGTATTCATTTGTCTAATTCTGCACGTCCTGTGCTCATCGGTATTACAAATATTTGCTAATCCTGTAAGTTAGGGAATTGTCAGACTAAAACTAATCTTATCTATAAACCTGTTTCCTGATAGAAAATTTCGCACATAGCTAAACGTTGCTGAACTGTCCTTGCAGACGTGGATAGGTATAGAACTTTATCACAGTAGCTGCGAGGGGTTTAACAATTTCTACTGATATTGATTGTGCAAAAAAGAAGAGAGATCAAAAAGCAGTTTTTTTTTTTTACGTCGATTCGGGGGGAATTCAGCTCGCTTTTGAACGGGTTTAATTCTCGCGGTTTTTGGTTTTACATAATGTTTTTTTTTTTTCTCCTAGAAAAATTTCTTCGAATTATGTAAAGTAAGAGCCGAAAAATTCTACGTTTACTTAATTGTACATCTCCTATATTTAATCAAATTGAATTTAAATTCCATTACCGTAATGCGGCTCATACGTTCGATGATAAAAACTGTAAAATTCATATTCATAAGGTGTTTCGTTTATTTGTCGTCCAATTTGCTGCTTGAAATTAACGCGTTTCAGAACGTGCTACCCCTTTAAGTAGGCATAACTCTTTGACACACAATGTTAAGCGTTGCTCGGCTTGGTTATAATTCCATAAAAATATACGAATCAAAAAAGTTGAATGTCCGAAACGGAGTAAATTTTCATGAGTACCAAAAAAAAACAAAAAACAAAAAAAAAGTTTCCATAAATTTTCCCCTGAAATAATTAAATTCGGTCTAACTTACTGGCATCTTCAGAAATCGGATCTTCGAAATCCTCGTCCTCGGATACGTCCTGATCACTTTCATTTTCCAGTAGACGGTGTTCCCGAGTCACGTCACTTTCGTGATCAGTTACGTCCTCATACTCGGCTGTAGTTTCCGGAGGTTTAACAGTCGTTGAATTGTGGCGTCTTGCCTCTCTCGCCTTTGCTTCGGCGATTGATTCCGGTGTTTCACGTCGTCCAGATGACTCGATCAGGAACGTATCTGGCCATTTCAACTTTGACCTTCGACCGTGCTTGCTGCTACGCAAAAATGAAAAATAAAAAAAAAAAAAACATAAAAAATAAAATAAAAAATCAAACAAAGACAGAGTTAGCTTCATTACTCCCTCTCAACTCTCAAAAGCGATCCGCCCTTATGTCTGTCCCGTTACAAAGGCATTCCAGAATGTCTATATATACATCTGTATGCGTTAATCTGTGTGATACACAGTTCTGTATAGTTACCAAGATCCATTGAACTCATTGTTAGATTAAATTAATGAGAATTGAAGAATTTTCAGATTCGTTTTAACAAAAGAACAAAAATTTTATTACTACAAATTCATTTCTAAATCCATAGATGGAATTTTTATTGAATAAATATCCCGAATCGATGTTAAATTCTTATCTTCATAATGATACTATACAATGAACTCACTTGTGAAATAGTTTCATGAAGGATCGTCCGTCCATTTGAGGCGGAGTATCAACGCCAGCAATATCCAAAAATGTAGGAGCAAGGTCAATATTCAAGACCAAATCATCAACCCTAAAAACAAATGAAAAAAAAACAAAAATAGTTTTAGTATAAATTAGCAAGGTTTTAATTAACGCTTAGTAAATTCTAGTTGGCGGTAGCTGCAGCAGGTTAATGAGATTATTTATTATCCTGTGGTTAAGCACGCGGGGGTCGCTATACGTAAGGCAACGCAATTTGATTAAAGCGTATAGATCCCCGTCCGCCGAAGCAACCGTTACTATAATTGTAACATAAATTTAACCGGATGGGTTCGCAAGCTTGAATTTGACTCCATCTAGTCATGTAACATCTGGTAGTAGATAGAGTCTTGCAGTATATGCCATAAAATCTACTGAAGTCATGTCGCCGTTAACAGTGTCAAGTTTTTAACGCTCTAAGGACTTCACTGTATGTATGTATGTAGGTAGGTATATCTATCCACCTACCTACCTACTGTTTTTGTGTCGGTAGGTCATACCGCATGAATAGGCATATACACGTAAGTAGGTATTATACGGTATGAATAATTGTGCAATTATTTAAAACGGCTAAGAAATATCGTTTAGATATTGCGCATATGTATGCATTGTCCTATACATTATACATATATATATCGTTTCTGAGATAATCGCAATAGCTTGGAATAAACCACTTGAAGATCTTACATTACGTCGGCGAAATATTTTATTGCCAGTATAAATTCCTCGAAAAAAAAAAAAAAAAAAAAAAGAATTTACGAGCTTATATTTTCTCAGCAATATGTTTTCAAGAGCAAAGAAAGACCACCTGGGTAGCTTGTATATGCGTAAAAATTATAGTACGTCTGCGTATGTGGTTATGACGGGTAAAATAGCGTCTAATTTTATAGTTATAAGAAGCGGGTTTCTTTTATGTCTATTACAAAATACTTGTAACCTTGCCGCACAGTTCGTATACCTAGTAGACCTGCATCGCATGGCATCGTCGATATAAGATAAGGAATAAGAAACTGTCAGAAATCGATTCAGGGACCTACTGTGAAGCACAAGTCTACCGTACCTATGGGATATCTTCTGATATTAACTGTCAGATAAAATCATTTGGAGCCCCGTTTAACCAGTTGAAAGATTGAAAAAACTAAAAAATAAAAAATAAAAATTCTACGGATTATCTTCCGCGTACTAATTGGGACTAAAAAATTCAAGATTAGATCTTGTACTATGCCAGAATAATCACGAACCGTGACTGAGAAACATAGGCTGTATTGAAATCCTTTCGTTATATCGTCACGCAGCTTCTATATATGAATATTTTAATCAATTTGAACGACATATTTCTTTGACAGAAATTTTCACCTTTATATTGTTTTATTAAAGAAAGGAAACGACGTCGTACCTATATAAGCTAAAATATTTTTATCAAACTTGCAATGATGAATGTCACCGTTTAAAAAGCAAACAAAAAAACAAAAACTGAGGATGCAAGTATACATGAAGAACGCGAAGTGTTGGAAGCGAATTATGTATCGGATGGAATTTCACTTTACAACTCCCACGCCACTTTGTACATAATTCTAAATTACGGTATGTGTACGCTATGATATTTCTGTGTAGCCATACGATCCATTCTATTTCTGTTCTCAAAACAATCAGTGTTGGATGTGAGGTCTCAATGCGTAGTAGGTATTACTTTCGAAGTAAAGGTCGATGGGTCAAATCAACTAATAATTTGCCTTTTTTTTTTTATATCCCGCCTACGTGCGTGACCAGCGTACGTAACTTGAGTGGACAACGGATTCACGTCTATGTAACGCATGAACAATATCATTAATTTGAAAAGCATGATCTCTCACTAACCACAATATAATCCGTAATAAGAAAATAGTACATTTCGATAATAGTGCGAAAGTGTTGATTCTAATCAACTTTCCCACGTTTATCGAATCTTGTTTTTTGATACAACGTGCGGAAAGTTGAATTTTGTGTACGCAAAGCGGGCGCAAATCGAAATTTGCACCTGGAGTGTCGATAAATAAGATTTATTGATAATATGAATCCATTTTGCCAAAGCCAGCCCATAATAATTATTTTTCTGCCAGAGTACTCGACGCCTACGTAATATACCTGTACCAAAAAATTTCGTTTAGATTCAAAAATTTCAACGGAATCTGATCTACGTCTATACAAATGAACACGATATCTGGTTAACTTTGGAGTTAGCATTGGTCTGGGTATTATACGTATTTTAATTGAATCTGTAGACAATTTTGATTTGAAATTTCTTTTAGAATTTAAAATAAAAGAAACAAGAAAATTCATCAATTTCTGAAATGGTTTTTTGGATTCCGTCGAGGTATAATAAATTTTTTTCGGGTAAAGATTGCCTTTTTCAATCAACGAAGACAGTCTAAAATTTCGCTTCTTCGCGGAGCTGGTTACGTTACACTTTTATTCAAATGAGAGAGTATATTTCGGAAGGTTTTATGAAAAAATATCGTATAATTTTCTTTTGAAAAAATATTTCAGACGAATTTGCGAAGGTGTTAGACCCAGACTTGCCTGTCAGTTGGAATAGGTATACGAAATATTTGGTCCGTAACGCGTACTCGACTTGCTGGCACGCTAGTTAGAAGGTTGTTTATGTTGCTCCAGTTGGTGACCGGTAAATTCATTTGGCTAAATTTAACTGCCTCTGCAAGCTCTTCATGGAGAAAACGTTGTCGCCAAAAGCAGTGCCCGTTCCGACAGAGAAGGATTAACTTGGCGACTTTGGCTAGTGGAACTGAGTTCGCCAACAGCATCACCACCTCGACTTATATAAGAGGCTGATTAGCGCAAAGTCGAGGACGGGTAGTTTTCGTGTGAAACTGAAATTCCTTTGCACAGCGAGTTTTCAACGTTAATTCGGCCCCCAGCAAATAACCTCGTAAATTTAGAGACGAAATGTGACTCAGGGTGAGAGAATTTACAGTAACAGGCAAAACTGTGAACGTTTTTTCTTCTTCGTTCCTCTTTTTTACTTTTCATCACCTACGGTGATATAAAAAAAGTATTGGTTTTGGTCGAAAAGTGACTTTTGCTAATTTCAACGAATCTTCACGTTTTCGACCCTCTAGAATCCGAAAAACAGGTTTTTAGAAAGATGTCGGCTTGTCTGTCGGCCTGTTCGACGAACTCGCGCGGTGATCTCGGAAATGGCTCGATGAAAAAATCTGAAATTCACAGGACTTTACAACCAAATGATGGGCATGAAAAATTTCCATGTCTCGTTTAATTTGAACTTCCGGTTCTACCGGAAATTAATCGATTTTCGCTGTTTTACTGACAAGCCTATACTTTTTTCTCTGTATTACCTTTCTGAATGAAAGAATATATTATTCCGAGTTGAAAAATTTCATATATATAGAGCATTCCTTGCCAATGACATCAAAAAAATTGTAAATATACCCAAATCGAATTAGAATGAATGCACTGTATAAAATTGTTGTTT
Source organism: Macrophya annulata (assembly GCA_963924015.1). Taxonomy (NCBI): domain Eukaryota; kingdom Metazoa; phylum Arthropoda; class Insecta; order Hymenoptera; family Tenthredinidae; genus Macrophya; species Macrophya annulata. The sequence continues at coordinate 23,654,709 of OZ001258.1, forward strand.
GTCAATATATAGGGCGATCCTTGCCAATGACAAGAAGAAATTGTAAGTGTACCCAGATCGAATTGGGATTAAACGCACTGTATGAAATTATTGTTTGTCAATATACAGGAAATTTTTTTATGTGAAATTTTCAATTCTGATATTTTTTTCGGTTTTTCATTACTTTTTTATACTTTTTCTTCCCTTAACAAACCCATCCTTTTCTTCTATTTGATGAAAAGTACTCCGAAAAATTGTTTTTTTCCGGCTTGTTTTTTTTATTTCAACTTCAAGTCACACCTGGTTATTATACTGGTCTGTAATTTCTAACCAACCGAATTCGCTGATGAACTTATCAAATTGTTGAAATTGATATTCGCAATTTTAGTAGGCTAATATTTGTTTTGTTTTTTTGGAAACTTACACAGAACCTGGTTCGATCCCTGGACCTCTGATCAGGAAAGGTACACGCACATCGAATTCAAATGGAAAACTCTTTCCTTTGATTAATCCAAATTGACCGAGATGATAACCGTGATCAGATGTGTAGATAATGTACGTGTTATCCAATTCACCCAGATCTTTTAACTCCTGATATATCTGAATGAAAGAAAAATTTGTGACATTAGTTAAGCATTATGATTGCTGTTATTCTATTTTCAATACTGACCCTATCAACTGCCGCATCGACGCTCTGTAACGTTTGCAATCTTTTAGTCATTAATAAATTAGTAAAATCTTTGTGAATCGGTTGCATTTTTTGTGTCACTTGTAGAATCCATTGTTTGTCAGGATTTGGAGCGTAATCGTATGCCGGTGTGCTGAAACAAGTAGAAATGATAAATCAATAAATTTTATCCGATATTTTTAGCTATTTATAAATATAGAAAATAAAATCAATTTGATACAAGAGGACGAAGGTTTTCAATCAGATATTAAAATCGGTAATATTGTATACAGTTTAGTCTTGTACTTAATATTGAACACTTTAGTTGATAGAAGGGTCTATAAATATTACGGTATCTTAAAGGAAACACACAGCAGGTTAAGAAGATATATATTAAGATATTTATACGATGTGGCTAGTCGACAAGGAACTGCACGATCCTAATTCAACGTCGAAGTTATCGATTTGGTGGATAAGCTGCAGGGTTTGTATTTCTGCAGTTGTATCTACCTATGCCTATAGACATTTTCTGTATCGAGTAGCAGTCGAGAATATAAATTTCATTCAATGAATTGCTGAACGAAAACGAAATAGAGAAGAGGGAAGAAGGCAGCTAGAGATGGATGGAAAACGATTGATAAAGATGACCGAAGTCACGGTAGGAAATTTCGAAACTAGATTTCTATATATACATATATTGCAGATTTATCATATATTTTATGCTCAGATTTACCTCGGAAGTCATAAATCATGAGATATAAACCGCGCACTATTCTGTAGTATTTAAAATTGGATCACTTCCTTACATTCATACACTAGTCTGCAATTTAAGATCTGTTAGTCGGTTAACTCCTCATGTGACTTTCGACATGTGAGGAATTTATCATCTCAATTTTCTGATATACGACTTAAGATAATGACTAGACTTCATGAAGTTAAGTATATACTCTGCATAAATATGATCGTTCAGCATTCATTACACGCGAGTGTTGCGGTTTTAGCTGATTGACATCCCGTTACTGATGTGTAAAAAATAAACGTTGTGAGTATGAAAAGTAAAAACAGTCGAAAAATATTGTTAAAAATAAAAATAAAATCGTGAAAACAACCCAGTTTAAGACACAACTGTTAGAGTCCCCCCCCCCCCCCCCCCCCCTTAATGGAAATTATCTGATTTCAAAGATTAAGAAATGTTGAAGGACCAAAATCTCGACTTTTTTTATTCAACTTATCCCAGATTTTGTAAAAAAATAAATAAAGTGTTGCGCCAAAACTGGCTCGATTTGAATGGATCAAAGTTCTGCGAGTATACGACTCGGATAAATCTTCATATTTCAACATTGAAATTCTCCATGGATGGTTTAGATAGCAAAACTTCGTGAATTTGCGCGAAATAATTCAACACACTACAAGCAAATATTGTTATTTAATATCAGAAAATAAAAAATTGTTCTGCTCAAATAATTAAGACTGTTTTTTTGTAAAAATTAAATCCTTTCTTTTGGTGCGGTATAGGAACTAAGAAAACTAATGTAGACGCATGTACCAGTTAATGGGATTGTGTAATCCCATTATTGACAGTTTAGAACGCGTGTCAAGATGATGTGACATAGTTGAGCTGGTAGTCAAGAAGATAGGTATACAGATTATGCCATTAGTTTCCAGGTAGTATGATCTCTGAAAAGATACCATAATTGAGTTTACAGGAAGTTTTAAACATTTCTATAAGATATGTCTTCTGAATAACGTCTAACAGAATGTTTAAAAAGATGTCTCAAGCCGTTCGTTCAGCTCCTTTTTGGTTTTCGGGTTGTAGACGGAATGCGTTAAATTTTTGAATAGCAATTCTGAAAGACATTTAAAGAGAATTTTGTACGTTAGATTACAACGTTATATCGTATACAGGATTAACAACGAGAGGTTCGTTGTTTTGAGTAATATAATGGAACATTTTTCTTGTAGGATTACTCCGAGTTTTCATTTAACTTTAGGTACATCTCAAAGACATCTCGAACTTAACTTCGTGTTGGTATAAAAATTATACGAAAGGAAGTAAGTACAAAGAGTAGTTGGGTAGAGTTTGAGAGTGAAGTAAAAGATGGAGAGACGCATCCTTGAGGAGAGGAGAATCTCGTTTGTCTGGAGTCTGGACCCTTAATTACGGTTTATTTGATACACGGCGTATACAACCACTTAACTATTTTACCAGACAGTGTCAACTCAGTCCAAGACACTCGAAGAAAAAAATTTGAAAAAATAATTATTGTAACAAGTCTGCGTGGTTCTGCTCCACGAAAATCTTTACCCACCTGTGTCAAACAACTACCATAAAGTTCTTTCAGGGTGGGTGAAAAATTTTCATAGAAAAAATTTGTTACTCATTCAATCGAATTTTTGAACAATTATGAATACACGTCTGTAGCTAATTGGCGTTTATAATGGTGGTGTAAATGGTGAGAAATCCGAGGTGTTTATTCTTCTAATTTTTGTAATTCATAAAGGTTGAAGAAACCGTGAGGGTGTTTGGTTTCGTGATTGTAGCTTCTGGTAGCCAATTATAACGTAATCCCTTGAGATACTTTTTTGGAGTCTTACGCAGGTATAGATTCTTATTTTATTTTATATTATTTTGTTCTGTTTTTTTTTTTTTTTTTTTCTTTTTTTTTTTTTATGGTGTCTCGATTGTGAAAAGGTTGGATGTAAAACCGAGTAATATTTAAGGTAAACTGCAGGTCTGCGGCTCTGGGATATAGTAGTAAAACGGAAGACGGTGGCGGGTAACTGAATAGTGAAATAAAATTTCCTCCGTAAACCAGACCATAAAAGAGACCGAATAAAATAAATATAAACCGTTTGAAAATCAACCCACGTTGGTTTGAAAAATTCATTTAAAACCTTACACCCAGACCAAAGTGTACATCTTCTTTCAATAATAACATATCACAATATGGGATACCTACCTAAATTTCTTATAGTTTTTCCCTTCTTTTCCTTAAGGAGAAAAAAAAAAAATAAATAAATAAGAGGGAGAAAATCATCTACCATAATACTGCACCGATGCGGTGACCCCCTAGTTAATCAAACGTATATGAAAATCCCTTTTGTCACAGGATTTTAGTGAGATGATAAGAAAATTATTTCCGCGTATTTTATTGGTCCCTTTCGCTATCGTAGGATTAGAGTTCAATCAAATTCGTGGGGAAGATTGTCCCCCTTTTCAAACGAATGACTTTCTCATGCGCTTTCATTATACATCAGCTCGTACAGATGTGAGCAATTTTGGAGAGGGCGATCCCCGCAGATAATGGGAATACCATATATAACGAGGATTTTCGGAAATGATAAATTCAATAAGCCTTTAGGGGTTGATCAAAGAATAGATAAGTACGTGATTGGTAATGCTTAGTGTCCCAGTAACTTTATGATATAATAACGTTTCAAAATCACAAATATTTTCTCATTTTATGCTAATATAAATTGCAAATAGAATGAAAAATAAATGGAGACGCAAATCCTGCACAGTCCAACAATTATTCTCGGTCTTAACTCTTACTTAGGTATTTCTATGGATTATAATTAGTAACGTCTGCTCTCTGATGCCCTTTGAGTCAGCAGTCGTAGATGAATTAACTCTGATTTACTGCTTTTTATATCTATATATATTTTTTGTTTTTATTATAAGTTACGGGGTCAAATTAAACACAGAGATTTATATTAATAAAGATGTACAATACCCCTACTGCCCATAATACAAAAGATTACAATCATACCTACTCAGCTACTCGATGACAAATTACATGATATTAGCGTGCCGTCAAAATGGGATTATAATTCGACAGGGAAGATTAGTCACAATTTCGCTTGGGATAGGAAAAGTTTATTCATACGAAATGGTGATTCAGATTTGAAAACGATAATTTGTTACCCGTAAGACGATATTTGTTGATAATTAGCAACGCTGATGATAATTTGTGTATTTAAAATTTCAAATTAATATATACACCCGAGCAATTGAAGCATATGAGACAAATACAGCTATTTATAAACTTGGCGAGACCTCGAGGGTTTCGTGGATCCCTAAAAAGATAGAAAACTAAAGTTTTCAATTAAACACATGGCGCGTACGTCGTTCAACTTGGAACTTATTTTCCTCGATTTTCAGAGGAACGATTTGCTTTGAAGTTTTTTGGCTCATTTTTTACCGACAGTATTTAAGACTGTACAAGTTTAATTTTAGGTCCTCAATAAATTCTCATATCTGAGCCGGGAAAAAGGCTGAATATATTTCACACTGAATACTTAATTTCTCTTAGCTATACATTTACCTTCTTGTAAAATGATCAATTATGTATATCTATAATTAGAGACATTAATATGTGCACCTAAACTTCTCAGGTTTAATCATCAATCTAATAATTAGATACTTCTCGTTTAAATACTGAACTACAACCTGCGAGCGTCTGCTTCAAGCAAACACCTAAATGCGATAAGGTCAACTGATTAGATCCCTTGAAGCTACGTATTAATTTTATCACGCTAATTTCATCCCTGCAGCTTCAATTACTCCATTTTAGTTAATTTCAAGTATCCATATCTCTGCTTGTGTATAGTATGTGTATTTATTTATCATAAAATTCACTAAGCGATTATTAAGCTGGTTTAAATTTAATGAAAATATGAATCGTCTAAAATGAGTTCGTAATTTTGCCCGTTCGGGAGTTTTAAAATCCTGAACTTTAACCTAATCCCTAAAAATTTTCCAAATTATTTCACACTGATCTAATCTTACAAAGAAATTAAAAAAAACGGTTTCGATCAAAGCAAATGTCGTGTACTTTTATCTCTGTGGCAAATCCTTTATCGGAGACGTCTGCAGTTCGCTACAGTAGCTAAACGAAAGGAAAAATTATAAGTTTGCGAATTATATTGTCTCAAGAGACATTAGGTGAGATGATTTATACAGCAGTGAGGTAGTACAGTATATTTTGCGTTGGTAGTTGTTGCATTAGATAAAATAAGTGAATTTAATTTCACCTATATTCAGAAAACCTGAAGACTTCGGAAAAATTTCATCAAGGTTAAAGCGCAGATGCGCGTCTGTACAGTTATTCGTATCGCCTTGCTGCAGGGTCGAATAAAATTTTGTTCATTGCTTTAAAGTCTGCAACGAACTCCGAGAACCACATAGAAGTAGATTAGTATGTGTTGTAAATGGATTTTACCCTCTAGCCTTTTAGTTGAAACTTTTTTAATAAAATGACTGCACCGCAATAACGTTATAGTATGTATATAGTCATAGTTAATCAAGAATTATACACGCTGGAACTATACTTTGAATAACGAGAATATATACATATATCAATTCTAAAAGCACCGTGGCTGCAGCCTAATTAGACTCATGACTACATCAATGGATATTAGCGTTTGAGATAGCTGTATAATATAAAGGCACTTATCACACTGCATTTTGCAGTAATTAATTTTCATTTAATTATGAAATTACTGTTTTTATTATCAGTTTATACCATTCAATCCATTCAATGTACAAACATATTAGACCACTTCAAAAAAATCGACTATTTTTCATTTTCAAAGAGTAAGTCAGAAATATTGTTCCAAATGACGAAAAAAAAATGCTGTCAGAGTTTGAGCTCTTAATATTAATATTAAGAGATGCTTCGCGATTTTCTATTTCCCATCTAAATAACATGAGAAATTTTGTTTTTTAAACTTTGAAATTTTATAACTCGTCAACGCATTAGTGTACCGATAAGACCAGAACATATTTGTGTAGTGAATTGAACGCTCTACAAAAAAGGTCTCTTACTCTTTTTCGATAAATCTAACTATTTCCAAGTTCGTGTATTGGTTATTAATGGTAATTAATCATGACTAACTTGGAAACAGTTGGATTCATCGAAAAAGACCAAGAGACCTTTTTTGTAGAGCGTACGATTTTGAACAACAGTACTCATGCAGAATCTTTCTAAGTAGATTAACTTTCAAGATATAAAAATCGAAAAGTTCCACAAGACCATTTCCAATGTTATTTAGATGGGAAATAGAAAATCGCGATGAGGCACCTCTTAATATTAATATTAAGAGGTCAGATTTTGGCAGCATTTTTTTTTTCGTCATTTGGAACAATATTTTTGACCTACTCTTTGAAAATGAAAAATAATCGATTTTTTTGGAACGGTCTAATACATATACACATAATAATGTTGTATTATTACTTTTCATCACCTACGATGATATAAGAAAAGTATTGGTTTCGTTCGGAAAGTGACTTTTGCTAATTTCAAAGAATCTTTACGTTTTCGACCCTCTAAAATCCGAAAAACGGGTTTTTAGAAAGATGTTGGTATTTGTTTGACAAATTCGCGTGGTGATCTCGGAAACGGCTCGATGAAAAAATCTGAAATTCACAGGACTTTACAACCAAACGATGGACATTAAAAATTTCCATGTCTCGTTTAATTTGAACTTCCGGTTCTACCGAAGATGAAACGATTTGACCTATAACGATGAAACCTATACCTTTTCCTCTGCATCACCTTTCTAAATGAAAGATTACATTCTTCCGAATTGAGTCATTAATTTTATATATAGGGCATTCCTTGTCAATGACAAGAAGAAAGTGTAAGTGTACCCAGATCGAATTAGAATGAATGCACTGTATAAAATTATTGTTTGCCAATATACAGGGCGTTTTTTTTTTTGTGTAAAATTTTTAATCTTAATCTTTTTTTTTTATTTTCCATTACTTTTTCATGCTTTTTCTTGCCTTGAGTAACCCATAATTTTTTCTATTTGATGCAAAAGTACCCCAAAAGTTAACTGTTTTTTCCGGCTTGTTTCATACTTTCATCCGTATAAAATTAACTGTGCATTAGTATATACGACATTCTCTATCTTATTTATTCAATGAAATACAGTACTGTAAATTAGTTTTTCCTTATTTATAGCAAATACTGTTATTCTTTTCCGACTCTAATTTATACAACAATAAATTATTCTAGTCTCTAGATTATATATCAGCTTAGATAAAGATTAATGGGTTTACTCTAGTTGATCAATGCAAGACGCTTATATAATAACCGATGTAATTTATCTTGATAATAACAATTTACAGTTATAAAACATTCCGCAAATCTGTATACTCGCCAATAATTGTTTCCTCTAAAATTTTTCTAGCACAATAGGTACAATTCTACTTTATTCATGAATATCTCTCAAATATATATAAATGGATAATATGAAATTTCAAAATTCAATTTTCAGAGTGCCAAAACGTTTGAATTTGTTAATTGATGTGTCTGGTGGTTTAGATGGTTGTTTCATAGGCGTTGCGGTGGACGGTTTAAAAGTTGATAGCACATTTCTACTCGGAAGTTATGGTCGTATATACGGAGATCATAAATACCTATGTACGTCAAGAAATCCTTATGGTTTATTGCCGGTGCCATTTTAGCTATTAAATTGTTATGACTTTAGGCAGACACCTTATTAACTACTAGGCAAACCCGTATTGTACATCATTTTTCAAAATGTATTATCATTTTTGCAGTTTATATTATATATAGGTACTACGAAATCGCAGTTTGTCTGTAACGAGGCGAAGACCCGGAGGGCTGAAGATGATCGGAAAGAAAGTTGCGATGGATAGAGATGAGATCTGTTTATCTGCATAATGATTTTAACCGGCAACTAGATCACGGGCTTTTATTAAAGTAAATTATTGTTAATAATTTTTGTTATAGTATGTTTGTCCTGGCAATTATAACGAGGTGTGAAATGTTGGTATCGGTATATGCGTATAAATGTATAATATGGATGAAAGCCAGGAACAAAGTTGATTATATTGTATAAGGGAATAAATATATACAGCTACTATATACTCATGAATAGATGTAGTTACAAAGCTTTGGCTTTCACTGCCTCTAGGGTACTCCATCATGCCATGGTGACGTCACACTGAAGCTGTCTAGCCTCTGTCGTCCCTAGACTAGACAATGTCTAGTGTTTCTGACTTCTGCTCGACATTGTCACTCACTGACACCGTATCACACATATGATAAGTATAACTTTCTTCATTCGTGTTACTGAAGTTTTAATTTCATGCTTTTAACTACAACGATATCAATAAATAATTTTTAAATCTAATCATCGTTGCATATTTAAGTAAAGTCAAAAATTCGAGAAGGAAAGAAAATCGAATTTAGTAGGGGTAAAATTTGTTTTATGGTTATCAGGAATTTTTTTTTTTTTTTTCGAATCCTATTTAGCTAGTTCAAAATTGTTTAAGTATTTTTCCCTTGGTCATATAATACGTGTAGGTATATAATTCCTAAACTATACACGATATGCGTTTAATATACAGACTCGAATTTCTTTGAGGTGCAACATGAAAAAAAGAAAAAAAGAAACTGCAGTTACCTTTTCGCTCCAAAGATTAAAGAGCGAAAAAGAGCGAATGGTGCTTAAGCTGTAGGCTTCGTATAATTACAGTAATTATTTTTTATCCTTTTCTTGCCAAAGGAATTAGAAATAAATTTCTCTAACCTATATTATACGTGTATAATAATGATCTGGAGGAAAGGATAGATCCAAAAATACTGAATTTGTTAACCTCGTCATTTTGGGAATTTGAGAATAGGAAATTTGTTAAAAAGTAAAAAGAAAAGAAAAAAAAAAACAAAATAAAGTTATTATTGTACTTACTGATGCGTGGTAACATTGAAAAAGAGATGTGAAAACTGAGGTGCCGAATCTTCTGGTCCATGAGGTGCCGGAAAACTAGCAACAAGCATCAAGGGTTTTCTAGCAAAGTTGTGCTTGCTTTGCCGTAGAAAAGCTACACTGTCATTAGCGATCAGATCCGGATAGTAATCTTTGCTATATTCAAAACCGTGTTTGATTTTTTTTCCATTCATATTTACGCTGTAGTTGTAATAACGTGAGTTCATAATAAGTCCACCCCATTCTCTCCAACCAGGTGGTATGTATGAACCGTTATACTTGTTCAAATATTTTCCAAAGTAGCCTGGAATCAGAAAAAGAAATCTTTAGTTTTTGGAAACATTCAAAATATTCAAAGTCATTTAAGTAGTTGCTCGAATTTTGTTAAAAACAATCATCATCTGAACAGTTTCAGGGCCAGGTTAAAGTTACGAAAGATAAAAATCCGGAAGGTCGAATTTTCGAAACTTGAAATTCGTCAAATTCGTTAAATTTTCGGATTTTCAAATTTTCTGAGTTTTTAGTTATCTGCAATTCGATCTTTCCGAATTTTGATATTCTGAACCTTAACCTTTATGAAAATTCAAAACCGTCTCAAACAAGTTCGTAATTTTTACTGTTTGAACCGGGTCTCACAGTTTTCAATAATAAGTAAAATACGTAACCCTTCGTTGTCACTGCGGGTTAAAATGACCGGAGCTTGAACTTTGAAGGTAAATATCGTTTATTTCCCAAAATAAATACCTTTCTCGAAACACACACTATAGCACTATTTTTTTCCTAAGAGCACCATATCTCACGAGTATTTTGATTATAATTTTATTTCAAAATATTGAAAATTCAAAAAGTTATAATTTTTTAAGTAAAAAAGTGTCTTTTTTGCGCATTGACCGCTTTACGATTTTTTTCGAACATGTTCCCATTTGAATTTTGATATACCGACTTTTTCTGCTTATTCTAGAATGTTCAAAGTATTTCCCAGTATTTTTTCATTCTCGATCGGACTGATAGTTTTCATACGGTAACCGTTTGAAAACTGTGCTTTGGTCAATTTGACCCGGTTGTGACCAGCTTGATTAAAATCAGAGGTGTGACCACAAAGGCTTAAATATTGGGAATATTCCAAGCGTATACCCACATATCTATATACATGTATATAAATCCGAGCTGGGTCAAGGAATGAAACGATAGACACTATAGCGGGTGCAATTACTGCAAATAAAAAAGCTATTTGCATGATGTATGGCCGAGTGTTGGCGGACGTAAATGAACAAAAGAATCATACGAGTAATAGATCGAGATTTTTATTCGACTACGAAACCTTTGTCGATTGTATATGAATATACAAATAGATATACATATAATACCTACAGCTATATGTATGCGAGACCATACCCAAGTCTTATTATCAAAGAGGATAAAGTGTAGGTGTCTACGCTTTGTAGTTTTAAGGCAATTCTTTGACATGATAATGAAGAGTGGAAATGTCAAAGGTCCTGAGCAAAAAAAAAAAAAAAAAAAATTTCAATCTGTCACCGAAAGAGAAAATTAAAACGTGCTAAAAATTTTGGAATTAAGAGTATAAGGCAAAATGATATAAAAAATAGTCGGGAATAATCCAAAATGTCTATTTCTAGTTTAAGTTAGACAAAAAAAAAAAATCTTTTGTAGAATTAACGAAGCTAAAAAATGAAAATTTTAAATTCTGAGAATAATTAAATTTATCTTTAGTGATTCAACCCAGTTGAGAATAAGTTTAAAAATTTTTTTGAGTTTGAATTTCTAGTAAAAAGTAATTTTTTACGAGTAGTCCAATACGCTAGGACAATTTTTCACTATAAATCATAAGTTAATTCCATTTCCCGGTTCGGTGCAGTTGGAATCAAGGTAGCACCGTGGCCGAATACATCTTCGTCATGTGAATTATTCATGAAGGCGTATAATATAATTAATTCAAAGGTAGGAAGAGCGTACAGCTATCCTCCAACCTACAATACATAGGTACACTATCCATACATACATAAATATATATACATACATTTAACCAAAGGTGAATTTGTGTGGCCACTTTACTAAACCACGCGGCCTGCAGCTTTGAGCAGTTTTTTTTATTTATTCCTGCCATTGCAGACCACCTCGAATCGCAAATGATATTCAAACTCCTTTTGTTTCAGTCAATATAACGTCTTAATGGTAATTAAGAGAATATCTTACTCGGATGTATTATTTGCGCTACGGTGTACATGAAGCGTGATATAATCGAGTAATTCAGCGTTTATTTTAATATTGTTCTGATTTCACGCTATATCAGAAGAAATTAGCAAGGTCTTGAAGATTATGCTCTTAAATTTTCATTTCAGAACACAACTTCTTAAGGATTTGAATTTTTACTCCGAACTGTAATATACTGACGTCCAAGAATAGAACGAAATAGAAAAAAGAAATTCTTTGAGAATCGTTTCACTTCGGGAAAAAATCCGTCTTCGGTCAACGCAGTACATAGTTCGAACTATTTGTATGAAACTTTAATTGCGTATACACCTAGATAATATGGCTCTAGAGATGGTATAATTAATTTCAATTTAATTACATGTATGTACAGACACGTTCTGTATCGCATTAAATCCTATAAAAAAAGTTTATATACCTTAATGATGAATTTATTGAAGTAATTAAATAATTACGCACTATTATATGTATGTATGTACATACATACATATGTGTATATACGCGATATAGATATATTTTATCGTTTAATTTCGCGACAGTCTTAAGTTGCCAGTGACTGTGTATAAAATTTAATTGCTATTTTTTGAACCGCGTAACTTGCGATCAGATAATAAATTTTCATTTATACTACACGGTTATCGTGTATAATATCAAAATTTAGTCTTATATTTGTTTATTGAATGATATACTGCATATATGGTAAAGAGTTATAATTTTTACAATTATGGTTTGATTAAAAACGAATTTGAAATGACGTTCGTCATGAAATAATGACCTGCGAGGTAAGGATACCTACACCTGTTGCTTCGCTAGTTTACCGATGCATGAAACTGGATTAAAAGTATGTTAATTAAGTGCCAATCATGCGGTAGACATGTTACCGAGTCTGAGCTCTCTGTCGACCTAGAAAATAAGTAAAGTTTAGATTATGATGAAAAAGAAGGAAAGACAGATAAATAAATAGAAAAAAATCGAAGATGAATAACAGAAAACAAAAAAAAAAAAAAAAGAAGAAAACGGATAAAAGAAAAAAAGAAAAACGAAAAAAAAAAAGAATAGAAAACAAATGACGGAACGTGACCCCCTGGCGCCAGTCAGAATCTCTAGAAAAATAAACCCTGTGAAATAAAAAAGCAGCTGGCACGATTTTGCGGCGACGGAGTATACCAGTCTGCTGCGTGATACGGTGAAATAAGGTCATTGTAAAAAATGAAAAATTTGGGAAAAAAGAAATTAAAGAAAATATAAGTAGAATAAGAAGAAAAAAAAAAAGAAAAATAGCTGACATAGTAAACACTAAAAATATGTTTATTAGTCTTTAAACTTTGGCCAAAGCTTGCAGTACTTGGAAGCATGCAAAAACTGAGACCCACTTAAGGCTATACCTATATACGTATAGAAAGCAGATATTCAAGAGTTAAGATTAAATATTCAAGAGCTTTAAAGGCCGGATTAGGTCATTTTTTTTTTTTTTTTTTTAATTAAGGACTCTCACAGGGGCGCGTTTCAATTGGTAATGAAATTCTTAAGGCATTCTCTTAGACTTATACCAAATTTTCTCGGTTTAAATATTAAAAACCTCAAAATCTCCGAGGCTTAAGTATCGCGTGATTAAAGACGATTGGTTGTAGGATTAACGATAAGACGCCAGCTGTATCTAAACTAAATAATAAAATAGTATAAAGTTCTTTTTTTTTTTAAATAAAATATTAAACCGTACATGTTGCTTTTGTAAAAAAAATTTCAAACACAACTAAATTCATATAATAATTTCTCTAGGTTGTCTCTGTACCTACAACCTACGATCAGAGTTCGTACTAGGTACAATCCATCTTTCAATAATAATTACACGTAACGTCCCACGAATGAATAGATTTTAAACAATGGCTGTTGTGTAGAGAGTCTAGTCGGCCTACGATATATATTTTTTTATTTTTTATTTTTTACATACTAGGTATGTACCTACCCATACCATATCGTCCTGAACTTTTGTCAATGGGACTAAGGTAGGTTGTCTGGTTGTTTGTTCGGACCATTCTGTAATAAATTATTCTATTTTTAAATCTCTTACCATAATATGATCATCTAGATAATAATGGACCTGATGACGAACTAAGGTCGATAATAAATCAATTGAAATTACTATATCGATAATTTAACTTCATACATTCCCAAACCTCATCCCAATGCTTCCATGTATACATACGTCTAAATACCAGATGCGTATATACAAACGAATTTCACCCTCATTCGAGAGTTAAGGGAGAACCCTCCGTCCCCATAAACTGAAGATAAAAATCTATGGTCATAATTGGTTTTGAACATTACGAAAAATTTTTACCCTGTAGGAATTGAAGTGGCTTCAAAAAATTCGAATTGGGAATGATGAAATTGAATAAAAATTGAATCTAATCACCGTGAGAGGATTTAAAAAAATATTATTCTCTACGATAACGAGTTTCGGTTATAAGCTTATAGTGAAATCTCTTTCTCTCTCTCTCTCTCTCTCGATATATTGTTATGGGAATAATTTACACCGATTGATTTTGTCTAAATAGGCTGAATTAATATATAAACCAAAATTTTGGTGTTCTTTGTTCTTTAACACCAGTTGTTCACGAGAGCAAAACCCAAGCCAGATTCAAGTTATATCGAGCGGAGAAAGGCGCCATGAATTCTAGGACGGAATTCTAGCTGATCCTGGTCAGCTGGCTAGCTGCTAGCTAGCTGTCTATGGATATGGCTGGTTGGCTGACTATGCAGGCTGACTAAAGGCAGGGTGGGTGGACAATAACTTTCCCCATTGACAAACTCTAATCTATGAGATCTGTGACAGCTGCAGAAGGAGAAGCGAGGGCGTTAGTGAGCTGTCCAAGATTGTTGCCGGGTAAGTTGTTTGTCAGACACAATTATGAAAAAAGGAATGAAAATTGTACTCGAAATGAAAATAAAATTTTTTTGAAAAATATCTATTTTTTTTTTTTTTATTTTCTTCTTAATTTTAGGAAATATAAAGAACAGAATTAATCTCAGATGTTTTGAAAATTTTATAGGAAATTTGAATGATGAAAAAATTCGATATAAGATTTGTGTAAAAAAAAAAAAACAAAGAGAGAACAAATCAAAAGTTGAATGAATTAAAGAGAAACTATAACTTTTTATGTAACAATCACTGATTTTACTTCATAGGTTTTATATGTGTACATACAATTACGCGTCACGTTCCATCTCGGATCGATCGACTTAACACACTCAGTTCTGATAGGGGCCTAATTGAAATTTATAGCACGTTGCCTAAGCCCTAAATTCTAGAGTCTAGTTTATAGACCAATCTCCGTGTAACTTAACGAATAATCAACTCAGTGTAGTGTTTTATGTAATATAGACCATTAAGTATCACGAGTTGATTGAAATGAAAATTCAAAAGCTTTTTAAATAATCTTTTTATGAAGTTTATTTAATATGTGTAATATGTGGGTGCGTGTGCTTAGTCAGGATCTGCAAGCTAATGATAATTCGTCATTTATGAAAGTCTACGTCTCGACGAAGAATAAATAACAAAACTAATAAAATAAAATAAACTAAAACCATCGACCATTAGTCTGAGAGGCTTGTTGGCCTCTGTTGAACTTTGGATAAATAACGAACGTTACACATTAAACGAATATATATTAGAGTACATATATATACGATACGATAATAAAATGACAAGATATGTTAATTACAAACTACCAAAAATGTGCATAACTCAAATTAGTTAACAAGGAAAGTCGAGGTATGCAGAAAAATATTGCAAAAAAAAAAAAAAAGATTGATGGATCATCAAGTGTAAAGTATTTACTCGATTTATTATATACCATATTAACTGTGACTTGTGCTCGATTACTCTTTCTCATTTTTTATTCATCTACTTTTATATAAAAATCAGGATCTAGCTGCGTTAAATCAATAAATTCAAAAGCATGGATCATAATTTGCAATCAGTTCGTTATAGTCGTGTATTGTTAGCGTGTAGAAAATACGCCTACAATCTTAAACCAGAGTACATTATATACAAGAGACTTCTTGTTTATAGTTATACAAATGACTGTTGAATGAGAGCGTTAAGGAAGTTAGGTATAGATATATTATTCCATCAAATTGAAACCTAGACGTATGTAATCTCATTGAAATAGTAATCATTAAATACTATCTTTAGAATACATTCAACTCCAATTTGATTGATAAAATTTTTCACGTTTTTTTATGTAAAACTGTCGTTTAACTTATTCAAATATCTAATTTTGAAATCGTTTTTTCGCTTCACTACTTCGATGCTATGTTATAATTACTATATGTATGAATTAGCGTGTATATGAATGGCAAGGTGATAATTATATTAATGAAAATAAAATAAATGAAATGAATGATATAATAACTGTAAATGATATATCCTATACGTTTATTCGCAAGTATGCAAAGCAATTTATTTAAAATTTTATCATCGTCAAATCTTGATCAAGAAATTAGACCTGAACAGGTATACAATTTTCGATTACACTTACCTGATATATATACACGAGCAATCAAGATAATAGCAACTTGTCAATGACTATGCTACATATTGAACATACCTTATGCTCATTATAATATATACACACGTAAGTATGGTGTATATGTATGTATGTATGTACGTACATACATACGTACATATGTATTATACTTTACGACTCAATGAGTGAAAACTTGTTTTATAAAGTTTTTCGTAGAATCGTTAATAACAGCGATGCAGGATACGTGGTGTTAAAAAAAAAAAAAAAAACAGAAAAGATAATTGCTATCCATATGTAAGAAACTAATTGATCTTAGATCATTCGCACATGTACAGACTGATAAAATTCAACTTATGTTTCAACAGTATTACTATATATATTCACTAATTGCGCGAAGGGACAACGTTTTTAAGTTTCACATTAATTCTCATTCACTATATGTACTAATTTTTCGTCCAATTAAATCTTCCCCAATGCCTTCGGCTTTATAACAAGTATGTGTATGACCCATCTGCGTTACGAATTTATTTCAGCTCTTTTTCTGTATTTTATCATAATTTTTTTATTTATTTATTTCAGAGATTCAGAAGATTCTGAATCTTTCCTCATAGTTGTTATTAAATTGTTAAATTATTATAGACGTGCTAGAATGTGCTTGAAAATAACTAACCATATAATTCTTGCTTGTTTTTTTATACAGAGTTTAAAAAATGCATAAAATTTTGCAAATTGTATTACTGTAGAAGGGTCTCGTGTACTGCACCTGGGCAAATCACAAAACCCACGCAAAAACCAGGCTAACAATATTCAACGGTGCAATTCACGTACCTTATACTACCCACGTTTACATTAAGTGCAATTTGAATTGATCAGTATAAATATAAACCGTTACGTCAGTGATATTTGTGACTATAAATTTAAGCCAAATAATTTGCCATTTTTTTTTTTTTTATATAGAACTGCAATAAAATTAAGCATCGGACAATACGATAAGAAATACGGAATGAATTTACTTCTGGTGAATTTACACCAGACTATGATTAACTTTGAATCAACCATGGAACGGTTGTAAAGAAGATTATCTACCGTGTTAAAGAATCCTGTTTCCATCAACGTTCACCTCATGCTTATTAAAGAGATACATGATTGTCCGATAATTGGATTTCCAAGTGTTCAATAACGTTTCTGCAGCTATAAAACAAACTAAGCGGAACTAAGAGTTGGAAAAACGTATGAAATTTTTTTTACGTTTCATTGATTACGATATAATCAAAAAACTGTTTCCTTCGGACGAAGAAATAGTCCGAATTCTGGGGAAATCTTCATCTGGAAATGTATCGATGATGAAGATTCGCAATTTTGGCTAAACGTTACATCAGGTTTTAGATTCTGAGGTTTAGATAGGTGAGTTTGTATGTGTATTGTGGATATATACGCGTATAAGGATAACACTTTGGGATACTAGAGATCTTGAGGAACACCTGCAATGGTGGGGCTTTTGTGTAAACTCTGCGTGGATATATAGCTGCGTCAGTCACCCTAGGCCTCAGGCATGTGTACCTACTGCTAGTCTGCTACCTATTCTCTTCACTCGTTCTTTTATATCGCTCAAGTGCTCTAAAACCTTTGAATTTTTAGTCTTTGGGTTTGCACTATAAGGTACTGGCTTTGCTGTTATATGGTTGAACAATGCAAAGTCGAGCTAAGGTAAGGTGCGATTTTAAAATAGATAAATCTTGTCTTGAACTCCTGACGCACATACAAGCTACTGCAGTAGATATAGATATTCTAATTTTCGTTGGGGCATTCCATTCGAAATAGGCTGCGATTTTTTATATGATTTTTCACACTTCGAAAAGCACTCAGTTTTTTTTTTTTTTTTTTTTTCAAATCGTTGAGAAATTTTATACAATTTTTTGAAACGATCATATTGATCGACACAATTTAAAATTCTGAAAAAATCGTGTTTCAGATATAAAATTTTCTAAGCTTAGAGACGGAGTGGGGAGATTTTTTATTTTTACTGTTTTCAAGATTTTTTCCGGAAAATGAAACGTTAGAAAAAATTACAACCGGGAGTTATTTTACTACAGGATAGTTGCTGAAACATTTTCATACGTCACAACGGATTTAAAAAAATTTTTTGAAATAATTCGGGACCATTTTATCATTTGCAATTTTTTTTTTATTTTTATTTTTTCATGTTATAATTTTTTCATAGTAAAATTATGCTGATGTGAATTCATGCGGGTTTCATGACTATACGTGACTATTACTCGGAAGAAGATGCACCATCAAAGATAATGTTGCAATCGGGTCAGAAACTTCGCACATCGAGATTATAACCGTAAATTTTCTCTTTGTTTGTGTAATCGTGGGCGTTGCATCAAAATGTCTAAATGGAACGCGTATACATATGTTGGAGTATCTACTTGGTGAGCAAAAACAAAAAAATTAAACAAAAAGTGATAATTCTACGTTATATCTTTTTTACTTTACTTTTTTAATCAAATATATTTCTACAACTATTTTTGCGCCACAAGCAATTCTTCTTTTTTTTTTTTTTTCTCAGGTTCTAAAACAAAATTTGAGCTATGAAACTTTCGGATATAATAAATTTGACTAATTTCAACTATGATTCATTATCAGAGAGAATATCTGACCACAATATGTAACCGTGAGACTGTTATAAATTAATTTCTGTGTTCAAGGAAACAGGGAACTTTATACGAGACTTGGCTCGAAGTCGAACAACGGTATCATTTGTTTGACCAAGACAACCAGGTTGACTATAAACCGGCCTTGAAACCAGGTCGAGAACTTTAGCGTGCTGGCACTGACAAGACCTGCGGTTTTTAGCCGCAACCTTTGGGGTCCTCGACGTTGAACAACTATTCTCGTGTGCTGTGAGAGCGATTAATACTGTCGCAATCGAGAGTAGAGATATTTATCTCGACATTGCAGGAGAATGAAAGACAGAGAGAGAGAGAGAGAAAGATAGAGAGAAAGAGATAGAGTGTATCTTGGCTAAGTAAATGTCTCGGAAAATGGTTAAACGAGGTATTAAATCGTACGAAGAGGGTTTACTCGCTACGAAGTTTAAGGAAGCCTAAGCCAAGGGGATTTGACAACCTAACTGATATATATTCTTGCTGGTATTTTATCATAGAAATTTTTCTGAATTTTTCAAACAGAAACCAGAGAGACCTTATCGAGACAAGATGTGATAAACACAAACGGTGTTATTCTTTTTTCAGATATCGTTCGAACTTC
The DNA here is from genome assembly GCA_963924015.1 of Macrophya annulata. Taxonomy (NCBI): domain Eukaryota; kingdom Metazoa; phylum Arthropoda; class Insecta; order Hymenoptera; family Tenthredinidae; genus Macrophya; species Macrophya annulata. The sequence continues at coordinate 23,674,131 of OZ001258.1, forward strand.
AGCTGGGTTTTGGATTGGGATTAACTACTTATCACAAAACGTATAGAATATTCATACAATCTTAAGGGTTTAGTACCTCGAGTATTTGTGCGATTTATTCATCAGTTTTTAGAATTTTATTAAATCGATTGACCTAACCGCACCCTAAGGTAGAATGCATCGTGTAATATATGCACACACGCCAAAAGATCCTCTCGGAAAGATATGATAGAGAAAATTTGTCGCCTCTACTTTAGTCGAGGCTAAGTATATATATATATATATATATATATATATATATATATATATATATATATATATATATATATATATATATATATATATATATATATATATATATATATATATATATATATATATATATATATATATATATATATATTTTGGTCAGGGACGTATGTACTTACGATACGATAAGGGGGTCCCCCCCCCCCCCTTGACCATTTTAGATCCTATTCTTATTCAGTGTCTTACGGGTATACCTACCTAACCCGCGAAGATAAAATTCAGTCTGCAGTTTATTCTGGATGAGTTATTCACGCTGGTGAATGAACGATTTAACACACGACACGTATATATCTCAATGAATGAATATGAGACGGGATAAAAAGTCCATTCAAATGTTCATTCACTACTCCTGTTCATCATACTCCGTAAGTTTGAAGGGTGCATACAAGGGTTTTGTTGTTCATTTATGGTATACAATTTGTTTTTTTTTTTTTTTTCAGAGATATCGAGTGAGTGTTAAGTCTGAAGCTAAGTAATGAAGTTTTATTATAAATTTTTAAATAATTATACACTAAGTAAGGTGGAAACACACCGAGTAACGTCTTTCATAAAGTAGATAGTTTATTTTACCAAAAAAAATTGGAATTCTCGTGAAAAATTGCATAAACTTTGTATGACTATGTCAAACTCCTTGGATTACTTTTCAATCTCTGTGGAAATGTCTGGTTAAAATTTTGGTCAGATTATTGTAACAGCAATCTTTAGAAAAAAAAAAATTTTTATTTAATTTTTAGAATTTTCGCGTAATGTATTGTACGTATATGACGTTTTATACCACCTAAATACTTGCAGTTCTTGTTCACGAATTCAAGCTGCTCTTCGTGTTCTCGAATCTTGAAAGAGCGAGGTACGGTGTAGAAACAGCGTAAACGCATGTCTTTAAAGTGTGACTATAACACAGTGTGAGATAAAAAGAAAAAATAATAACACAAAAAAATTATGAAAAATTCTGCAATTCTGTTGGAAAGTAATTGTGAATTTTTTTTACATAGTGGTTTTACTAAGCACATTCACGGTATACACATTTAGATATACGGTTTTAGAGACATGGTCGTATTTCATGAGAGCTTTTGACTGTATAACGTGAATATTTGCGACTAAAAATTGCATAAGCTTCAGTGCAGAAACTAAACAAGTCCAGCATCTCAATTATATCTACATGTTTATACATATACACTGCAATGTTGAATTGCACTCGACGTTTTGTTTACTCTCGTTCAAATATACTATAGACATGTAAAATATACCGCAGAAGAGTTATGATACGTTTTTTTTTTTTTTTTAATTATACATACGTATGTTATAGTCAATACGCATATTAATTATCGAAAATATATTTACTCTAAGATTTTGAGAATTGCCACGTGAATTAAATCTGACACAAAACTGACACGTCTGGTTTATTTCAATTTCTCGATATCATAATGGACGTATTATTTCTATACACTAATATCTCTCGTCACGTGTAGGATCTAAACATTCCTAATTCCTAATGTCATAAACGTAACAGTTTGCTTTTAGAAGCATTAATTTCTGTTTCAGAAGCTTAAAACTCAATTTCGCGTGATGTGAATGTGCAAAAAATGATCTTCAGGAATAAATACAGCGTCTACAAAATATTCATTATGAATATTCGTACATCGACGAAACCCGCAGAAGTTGGGATATCGAGTTGCTCTGCTTTATGAGATTCGCGGTTTTGATGCTTCTTTGCAAAGATGAAATAAACTAAAAATTATCTTGTATGGTATATGTAGAAAAAATATCTAATCGATGGACGTGAACATCAGTAGATTAGTAATACCGAAGAAGAAGAAGAAGAAAAACAAAAAAAAAAAAAACGGTTTGATTTGTGCTGAAATTTACTTGCGTATATCTTACGTAAAAAAAACGAATCTTAATTACAAAATTTAATTAGATACTTTTTCAACTACGTTAGAATTAATTTGTTAATGGATATTGGAGTTTAATAGCGACATTTAAGATTCTATTTCCTCCTCTTTTTTATTCCCTTGAAGTAAGTATATTGACGACCGGTTGTTCCGCGGCCTGCACCGCAATGACGAAACTGTGTGAACGGAGTCTGAGTGGCGCACAGAGATCAACGGCCTTGTTCTCTCCCTCTGCCCATTCTCTCTCTTTCCTTTTCTCTTTTGATTTTTTTATTTTTCTTTTCTTTCTTCTTCTTTTCTCTCTCTTTCTCTCTGGCACAGACGTCCGGACAGCCGTGTGGCGACTTAAGAAGGGCTACAGACCTTACCGAGGCCTTCCAAGCCCTTGGAAGACCTAAGCACACAACAGAGTGCAGAATGTGTACCAAGAATATTTGTATGTGCTGCGTCGGCTACCGTAGACTCTAATCTTAGGTTCTCACTCTTATATTGTTAGCAAGAGCACGCACTTGCCTATTATACCCTCGTCGAAAGCCTCGGACCTATCGATTCGCTTGTCCTAAGCGTCTTCATGGTATCGAACCGTAGACCGTGGAAGAATACATTCATTAGACGTATGGAATGTCATTATAAAAGATTTACACCCTGCATAGAAATTTGGACATCGTCATTTTATTTCAAATGAATTTTTTAACCTATGTAATTTTCTGCAATTCTGGATTCAGTTCAGTTTGAAGAGATCATCGAATTCAAATATGATGAAATGATACTGTTTGAAATTTGTACTTATTTTGAAAACGTGATGAAGATGATCATTTTCGGTGCAGAGATTTTGTTTCGAATTAATTGGAATAGGATGAAAGAAAGAAAATGTGTTGTAATTATCTTGTTTAATTTATATTTACTGAATGTGGTATTTTCTAAGGGATATAATTTAGACTGGGCCAAACAAATTGACTATTTTTTTTTTGGAAGTATATCGAAAATATTGTTTGGTGGTGGCAAAAAAATTTATTGTGAGAATTTGAGTCCTTAATATTAATATTAAGTGGTCTATCATCGCAATTTTAGATTTTTTTCTTCCTGAACGGGTTTTTGTCGCAGAACTCCGAAACCATTGAGTTAAACAAAATTGACTCGCAAATATTTTTTGAAGGAAATTGAATGCTCTACAAAAAAGGTGTAATTGAAATTTTCCGCCAGATGAACCGTTTCCTTACAATCATGCCTTTAAAATTAGTATAGTTTTACAATTTGATCTTCCAAAGTTGAAAGATCAAAATGTAAAACTATACCAATTTTTAAGGCATGATTGTAAAGAAACGGTTCATCCGACGGAAAATTTCAATCAGATCTTTTTTGTAGAGCATTCAATTTCCTTCAAAAAATATTTGCGAGTCAATTTTGTTTAACTCAATGGTTTGGGAGTTCTGAGACAAAAACCCGATCAGGAAAAAAAATCTAAAATTGCGATGATAGACCTCTTAATATTAATATTAAGGACTCAAATTCTCACAATAATTTTTTTTTTGTCATCCGCAACAATATTTTCGATATACTTTAAAACAAAAAAAAAAAAATAGTCGATTTTTTTGGCCCAGTCTAATACAATTTTGACAAGACGATGATATTTGATGGGTGAATTCGTTGTTGACGCATGCGGAGGATGAGGATGAGGATGAGGATGTTTGTGAAAAGCTTAGAGAAAAAAAAAAAACAGAATAATAAAGAATCTCCGTAAGCAGACAGCTTTCTATGCATATGTATGTTAGGTGAGATGGTAGGTAATAGTCGTGAAAGATGGATTCGAGGAAATGGAAGAAGCGGGGAAAGAATCGTGTCGGTTGAGCCGGGTGGAGCTTATTTAAAATGAAACTCTATTTTGGGAAACAACCAAGCAACGAGAATTCACCCCCACGATTTTTCTTTTTTTTTTCTTTTCCTGTTTTTTTTTTTTTTTTTTTTTTTTTCATTTCTTTTTTTCTTCTCTCTTTTTATTCTACCGAAGAATAACGGAGATTACATTTTATTTTTTACCCATCTACCTCCGAAGAAATCTTCTATCAAACTTTTCAACCTTTCTGCACCTGCTCCACATTCAAATTCAAAAAAGTAATTCGCACTACTTTGCAGATATTTCAAAAATATATTTTTATTTTATTACATCACGATTTTAATATCTTTGACATCATTTCATCTTTCAATTTCAAATACTTTTCCCCAAAAGGGTTCGATCATTGTCACCATTCAAACATTGCGATGTGTACTTCGATTAGGAAAGATTGACGATGTCGATAACGCGAGTCGATAACATTCTGAATCCCATTATTTAAGGTACAGCCATATCAGTACGTAAAATGCATGACTTTTCGTTACGTTATTTTCTATTGAGTTACGGTCATTTGTTACTAACGTGTGTGTGTTCAAGGAGGCGTAAAAATTTGGTGAGAAAAGGTAGTGTACGTACCTTAAGAAAGGTATATGGACGATTAGGCTTGCCGATGCGGAATGAAGAAAAAGAAGAATTTTATACGTGAGTAGAATTTTTTATAAAGGTAGGTAATCGAAATAGTATCTAATCGTCGATAACTGGTCGTATAGGACAAACGAATAAAACTAACAAACTTAACATGAGCTAACTAATCTAACTAACTCTTGGAATAAATCTCTCGGCCAATTAGCGCGGCAGACAAACTGTCGACAGATTAAAAACCCTTCGTTTATAAATTCTGTGTTTCTGTTTTTTTTCTCCTTTTTTTTCTGTAAAGAAACCTCACGATACGTGTTCCTAAGTCTCATCGTCAGAAAAAATAAGAGTACCTACTTTAGTAAAAACGATAGCACTGAGTGAAGCCGTTTAAGAGCTCACACTGCAACGGCTCATAAGATCAGTTCAAATTGGCTCTTCATCTACAATAACAAACGATCTATAAAACTAAAAAATCGGTTTTAACTGAATCCCACAAAAATTATCAACAATTTTCTGATCGAAAGAAAAAATTTATACACGAAAATCTGAATCCTATTTCTATATTGCAGCGATCCATTCAATCGTCTATCTAGATTACGAGTGCTGCATAGTATTTCCAAAAACGATTCAAAAATCTTACGCGAAATCATACTTGGGGTAAAATTCGTTCGATATTGTATTTAAGTAGATAAAAATCTAACTTAAGGTATACTTTCAACTTCACGATTTTACAATCCCTTCAATTCGATGTCTTCATACAAAATCCATTAAAGACATTTGTCTAACCCTCAGTAATTTTGAGAGATAATTTTTTCACCCTTTTTCAAACTAATTGTGAATATAATTCTTAATTAAAACTCACCTGTTCGATATCCAGCGTTGCTTAAATAGGCAGCGAAAGAATGTGGTTCATGATCTCTTTGCCACTGTGGACTACTGCAGTTATCATTATTGGTAAAGACCTCATGATTATGAACATAACGACCAGTTAGTAAGGAGCTTCGACTTGGACAGCACATTGGTGTCGTAACATAGGCATGCCTAAGCTCTGCACCCTCGTCTCTGATGCGTCTCAAAGTCCTCGGCATGAAATTGAGCGAACCTAAAATAGAAAAAGACAAAAAAAAATAACAGGTTTTTACAATTTCATGGATCAGGTGGCTGTCAGCTAATTGATGTTTTGACAGCGTAACGAGACATCTGGATTTAGAAATCGTTCGATAATTTATGATTAACGGTTAGAGCTAATTTCTAATCTCGTAAAAACAATTTATTACATCTCAATGAATATTGATATAAATTTAAACGAGCATGTCAATGAGGTGAAAATTTTTTTAAAGATGGACGTCTTATCGTTGATGAATTTAAACGAAATTTAATAATAAATACACGGTTATACGGTCAAAGGGAATAAGAGTCCTTAACGTTTGAATGCAGAGGTAATTAAAACACGATTTTTAATATTCTGATCAGGTAACGGACCGGAAATGACGCAAAGAGAACCGGTACTTGAAAGAAAATTTTATTTATTCAATGCCTGCAGGCCTTCTCGGTGTTTAATACTGCATGTAATATGTACGGTATATAAACCTACATTATATACCGTAATAATTATAAAATATTCGCAATATAAATCGGTACTGCAATTTTCAGATAATTCCTGATCATCTATCTTCACGATACTAAAACCTGCACCACCTTCTCGTCAATTTTTGCAGAGCTATGTATACATTTCTCACAATTCAATATCTTCGTATAATTTTATCCCATAAAATTATAAAACAAAACTACACTTCTACGTCATCTAACTCACGCCCCTCAATACAGACCTTGAATAATCTGATCATTTAATCCCGGATTAAGTGTACGTGTTGGTCGTCGATTAGCTTCAATAAGAAGCTATCGATAATCTGTACAAAGTCAGGATGACGATATAACATGATGAAATTTAGTTCGAGATTTTTATTTTTACTTTGAATTTTGATATGTGATGTTTTTTACTCACCCAGTTCAACGTCTTGGTCATCGGTCAATATGAGAACAATATTCGGTTTCCTTTCTCTTGGTTGTTGATACGGAAGATAAGGAGAGCTTGGCTGATTATTGGCGTAATTATTCTTGTGTGTAGCACCGCGACGTTGAGCGCCAAATACATCTTCAGCTGGTGCATCACTATCCGGCCTTCTGGCATTAACGCCTAAAATAAGGACGGCCGCGATCTGGAGTATCACTTTCATGATGACTGCTTTAAAAAAGCAACGATTCGTAGCAAGCGAGTGTCACATCATTTTTTATGGTTCTATTTGTTTTTTTTTTTTTTTTGCGATTTTTTACACTGTAACAGATCAAAAAAGTAAAAGAAATTATAGACACAGAAACAATCTCGTCAAAAATTATTAAATAAATAAACAAATAATTAAAATTGATAAATAAGAACGTAGAGAGTGAACAAAATTTTTTTCTCCATTTTTATAATAACTTGAATTTCGAAATTTCTTAACAAAGGAAAATCTGAGCATTTCAACATTAGTTAACTCGAGATGCTGCAATGACGTGACGGCAGTTTTACGAATTCTAGACCATACGAAGAGAAATTGTGAACATTCAGATCCATGTATGACATATGCGTTTACATAAATGCCTAATATGACTGCAGTTTGATTTTAGATTCCTATATTCATTAAGGTAAATAAATTCGCACTGTAAAGCGTTCAAAGATGCGATATACTGCAATGAGAAGCTTTGGTTCCCACGGGATGCAATGACGTTAAGAAATAACGGAGATGAGAAAAATACAGCATACATATACCCTGAACATGTATTTAATATATAATATTCGTATATATTTACCATACATACGTATATGCATGATATAAATAATATACACTTATCTCGCCATGGGCTACAACACGCGACTCCTCGTCGTCATCCGTGGGAAGAGAGAGAAAGAAGATATTAATTAAGTTTCAACCCCGTGCAATTCTCCATGGGTGGGGCTATAACGTCGGATTTCTATACATTGATGATCGAATAAGGCTCACCCATGGCGGCATTTTTACTAGGTATTAATTATTTATTAGACAGTGGGACGTACCGGATTAGTTTATTTTAATCAAAGTATAGTACCTTTTTAAACGCCCAATAATGAGTGATTGTTATTTTACAAATATGATACGTACGTATACAACACCCACTTCTATTTCATAGAAAATATATCATAAGTAACAGATTTTTTACTTTTTCTAATCACCAAAATGTGTAGTTCGTTTGATTATTCTTAAAATTTGTGTTAAAATTAGGTCGCAAGTTTGTAAAGTAAAAGAATTTCAAATATATACCAATCGATATTTTCGACTTGTATAAAACGTTTCATAAACTTTATTTATCGAGTACAAGTACAGTATTGGTAATTTTCTTCACTTCTCTACTGTACAGCTGCTATGTGGAGGATAAGTTATTTTCTCTTGGAAGCGAGAGCGTTGAAACGATACGGTGGACGGTCGTAAACTTCATGGAAAGGGTATGGTTGCGATAAAAACGTCACTCGTAGTGAATTAATTACGTATGTAGATATTAATTAACTCAATTATTTACAAGACGCATTAATTAAAGCTAATTGTTATCCGTTTAAAACTGATAAGTGATAACACATGATAATACACTTTTGTCTTTATACTTTTATATATACGAAGGTCCTTGCGTGCAAAAGTTTGTACACTTGTGCGTGTCGCGTCGTGACTCACGAGTATAACGAATCTGGATATAACTTCATATACAAAATATAAATCCGATTGCATTTTAAATCCGATAATTTAATCGGCCCAACAGTCACTAAGAAAATTGTGTCTATTAAGTAGACAGTATAGGTATAAAAGTTATTGAAAAATATTATCTCATTTTTTCTTTTTTAATCAATTTGAGGCTCAAATTTTCGTAATCATCAAAAATTTCTGCACTTATAAAGTAAAGGAAGTTAGTTAAAGTCGTTTACAGTTACTTGGAGTGATTTTTATTCTTAAGTGACTCGCGAAATCCAACTTAACGAAGATATCCCCCCCCCCCTCTCCTCAGTTCGAAGATCCGCTGAAATCATTCGACTGAATAATTGTGCCAATTACGGATATATTAAAATGGTTGACTGACTAGCTGTTAAGATCTTTGGTAAACTGGTGTTCATAAAATAAGAACGATCGTATAAAATATCAAAAATAATATCGACTGAGAGGCGTATGTTGTTACATACGTACGTTGACATGAAGATCTTTGCAGGTAATCCTCACCTGGTCTTTTGACAGTGCAGAGATAAAATTTCACGTAGGTGTTTACTATATATGCATGGTATGATACGTTGGTGTAGATAGAAATCTTTGGTTTTTGAAAGCGGATAGGCGTGTGGTATTCATATTTAAATATATAAGGAGTTCAAATTATGTTTTCTATTAAATCATCATATCAACAATTCCATTTGATATTCATCTTGTAGATATAACTGTTCAGAGTTCTAGAAGGAGCTAATTGCTTCTACTCGATCTTCAAAGAGTAGACCACAGAGTGTTGAATTGAATGAAAGTGTATCCGATGAACTTACGCTTGGAAGGTGTTTCCACCGCATTCACGACCGCGTGATTAATAGAGAGAACGATTGACAGAATGAGGGACCGACCACGACTGACTTGCTCAAAGACTTTACGTTAGATGAAGGGTATCAAGGGATCCAAGGATCAAGTGCCCTGCGTTGTTAAGTCGAAACCTTCTCAGAAGTTTTGGTCAAGCTTTGACATTCGGTGGTCTAATAGTTCATGAGGAAGTTAAATTCTACGATGCGATTTAACACAGGAAGTTATAATTTTGATCGTTTAAAATCGAACGAGAAATTTTTTACCTGTTTAAAAATGCCATTTTGGCTTGAATAAAAAGTCAGGTAGTTTTTCTCTGATCATAATTCCAGATTTTGTGTTCCTTCGTGTCATTGTGTAGGTTTAATAAAACGAGAAAATACCGTGGGATGTTACGAAACGCGTTATATAAATACGTGTGAAAGGATCGTATCAAGACCGGAAGATCCCGCGTATTTTTCATCTCCAGTCCCCATTCTTTAAGCAACTAAGTAAACCGGAAGTTAGGCCGGAAATGAAGTCGATAGTAAATCGGTGTTTGTCTTATCTCACGATCCCAGTTTGACTTGTGCAATTACATCGGTCTAATAGTATATAAATACTTGATATAAAATACCTATACCTATATCTACCAACAAATCGACGATGTACTATATACCAGAAGAACTTCGTACGCAAACTCAGCGGTTGGTCTGGTGACGTAAAACGATATACATATATACATACACATTTGTATATAACTACTGCAGAGTCTACATTATCTGATTGTGCTAAATTCGGCCATGTATACGAGATGCCCAGGAAATGACGTCAGTTATGACCATTGGTGACTTATTTTATTCTAAGTCCCACTTGCCAATAGACAAATGCTATAAATTATCACGGTATACCGGGTGTCTAAAGAATTATTAATACAATAAATTTTATAGGTTATAATTATCCGTTTTAACTATCAGATAGAAATTTTTCTAAGAAAATAAACTCGACTTATCATTCTATATGAAAGTTTTATGAAAAGAAAAGACACATTGAAGACCAAATCGAGGAAATTGGACATCTGAATCTGAAGTAGGTATTTTTTAACGCGATTTACAAATCGAATGAACCAAAGTGATCAGTGTTGAGAAATTTTTACGTGAATTATACATATTCTGGTTTCAGAATTAGCAGAGGAGAGAAGTATATATCTTAGATTAGAGTCATATATATACCATTAAGAGTTAATATACACAACAGTTTTGAACTTTGATTTGTTTGAAAGTGAAGTTAATTAATCATTTCATTTCAAGCGTAGTCGTTTTAATCAAGATTTATTAAAATTCATATTATTTCTTAATTGATTACTCAGAATATCAATTTTCGCAAGGTTTCGTATCTTTGTCTGTTCTTTATACGATGATGGATTGCCTATTGACGATTGTGTTCTTCTTCTAGATAAAAAGACAAAAAAATAAATAAAAATAATTTTACGCTCTGAACTTTAGCTGTTCCTCGATTTTTGAGCTTATAGTTTTTTGTTTTTGTTTCTCTACTGAGTGAAGAAAAAAAAAACGATGAATAGTAAAATCATTTCAGATTACAAACGTTGTGTATATTCATAAGCTACTCGTCACAGGTTTACGACCTCATTCAAATTATATTACTATATGGTTCCAAGATACCAGATGGCCACATGCTACATAAGGTATAAAATACGTGTCGCAATGATAATAAAAATTAGATTTCAATATTGACTAAATAGTAATTAATACTGTTTTTAATTAAACTGTACATGTCTATGTCTTATAAGTTTTCATTTCTTTTGCCTATCTATACACAAACTTTATTATCATATATCGTCGAAAGATACAAACCAGGACAAGGGTTTGTTTGAGACTCTTAAGTCTGCAGCACTTCTTCAGGGTCTTCTCTCTCTCTTACAAGTCTCTTGACTCTTGACCCAGCTGCTAGAGTAACAAGAGTGCATGGGAAGCTGATAGCGAAATTTCAACCCTTGTTAGGTCGATAATAAATACAATAATTAAAACTTGAATTAATCCCCTACTTTCGTCATGGGAGTTATAAGCCGTTACAGTTTATATTGAATAACAGAAGATCGTGCTGCACTCGTGTTTAGATATATAATACAGGCAATTTAGTATGGCAAATGAACGAAATGCTTTCAGAAACTGTGACGAGGTGTAATTCAGGTATAGAACGCAGGTTTGAAAGCTCGTAATTAATAACGTTTAATTAAAATCTAGAGTGTTTTAGTGATACTAAGATTACATACATGTATTCACGAGTTATGGAATCCTTACACCAATTACAATGAGGCGGAAGAGAAGAAGGCTTTCTAGCACGTGCCAACATGAAAATGATTAATGACAAACTCAGGCAGACCAACTGGCGTCAACTTTATCTGTAGGTATGCCTACGAATACACATGGGATACACAGATTCTGTTGATGCTTGTTCAAGCCATTCGTATAAGCTCCAAACACGGAACATGCGTGTTTATTTAAACAGCCATGTACTTCGGAGTATCGAAACAGACGTCATCTCGTATGAAACGAATGTCAAATATGCGTCACTGATCGCATTTGGCGTTCAAAAAACCAAAGGGCTTGAATATAGAAGGAATTTACTGTTTTTTCATTAAACGGTCACAATTTTTGGGATTAAAATGCCCAATAAGTTTCGTGTATGAATTTTGGCTCTGTCGCAATAGCCGATAATGGGTTTTCACTCCAGGATCGAAGTTCCAAGTTTTAAAAGTTCCGATCGTTAAAAATTCAGAATTACCGAAATATTACTCACAGTTTTTGCAGAGAATATTTTTCTGATTTCAAAAACTTCAGATCGAAACACCGAAAATTTAAAATTCCGAAAGCTTATAAAGATCCAGAAAGTCTCGAGCCCTTCGATAAAATTTTCGGATTTGAATAGACTTTACAAGTTTTTAGCTGCAGTCAGCATTCCGATCTTTCCAAATTTTCATATCCTGAACTCTAGCGTTTAAAAAAATTCAAAATCGTCTCAAATGAATTACGTAATTTTGACTGTTCGGATCCTTCAAAATTCGGAACTTCAATCCAGCCCCTTTAACACTGCAAACATTTTTTTGTAAGTATGCTACGATTTCGAGTATCTCTAGGCCTTAGGGATTATCGAACTTCTATAACAGTCAGATTTACGGCAAATAGGAAAAATGAAATTTGCTCTTTCCTTATCCTTTTGCTGAGTCAAGCAGAGTTAGCATGAATCAAGCGAAACGTGATGCTACCTATTATTTTGCCAGAGTTAAATTACGGTAACAGCTCCCGCACGCGTTCTCATAAACTAGTTAGGACTGACGTGAAATAACCCAAAATAAAAAAATATATATATATCTAAAAAAAGAAGGAATCTCTATTTAAGACAAGTGGGTCATCATTTCTAATATCTCAGCCTAGTAATTGAGCGAAGATTTAAAGATATTGCTATATTCTCAGATCCAAGAAATCGTCCGATTATCTCACTTCATACAAGTAAATACTCTGATCCAGATTTTCTACATAAGATAAAACAATGCACGCGATTTATACTAAATTGTTACAAACTGGTACAATTTTCAATTCTTGGATATAATAATTATAATTATTAATCCAAGATAATTTGTTAAATAAAACTTAATTAATACATATAATTAGAAATAATTGACACGTTTATATACTTCTAGCCTGGATACATAGGTAAATATAAATTTATACGCATGTAATAAAATGCAGTGATGCGAAACGTATGCTTTCTATAAAGAGAAGGTTATAGCTGTTGCACAGCACTGGAAGAGCGGCAAAACGGCAAATTCCTTTGCAATTTGATCAGTTCATATTAAGGCGTGCACGTACGATGATGGTCAATGCATAGATTGCTTTGATGTGCACTTCAGGTAATGCAGTGGTTTTGTGGTAAAAGCTAGCGCATCGGCCTTGGCTAGGAACTAAAAAGTTCAAATGGGGTTTGCTCATCGCTGTTAAAGTTATACAGTTGCAAAAACTTTTTTGCAAACCTGTATGAAACCCAGCTCTTAATTTAATGACCAATGAACTTTATGCTACCTTGTCAATTTTTGGTTCCTAAACCTGAAAATCCTGAACGCCACTATGCTAGTTAATTAATTACTCAAAGATCGTCAGATTCGAGGATAGAATTTTTGTGAAAAAAAAACATCGCAACAGTTGTAATTGCAGATCTAATATCGTCTGGTTTTCCCATGCATACATAAGTTAGGGTGAAATTATTATTTCCCATTGAATTTAAACATTTCAAAAGCATCTGTGTGAACGGTGATGACAGTGACTAATGAGTTTGTCCCTCTATCGGTTACTGCGATTTATAAACCGTTTAGAATGACTTTGAGACATTTTATAAGTGCATTTTAGTGAGATAATCTACGCCCCTTACTCACGAGAAACCAAAAAGCAAAAACTTATAAGGAGGGTGCAAGGGCATCTGGTGCTTCAAGTGAATACTCCACTTTGCACCCTAACCCATGCTAACCATTAATTTAAGATACAAGATCCACAAGCTGCCTTTTTGCACCAATTTTTACGTGCAAAGTGAAGTAAGATTGAATAAACTTTGAGAGATAAGTATTGGTGTACTTTATCTGTAATTAGATTTTTAAATTGAGACCTGTTACAGCTTTGATTAAATTGAATTTCAAATTTTATGGCGTATTTGGTAGTCTCTATTTCGAGTTTAATGGTAATCGAAAATATATTTACTGAGATAATAGAGATGCTTAAAATTTTGAAAACGTTTTAGGTACACGGTGATAGGTCCTACATTATTCATTTACTACCAAAAATTCAGATGGAAGTTAACTTCTGCTGATACCAACCAATTTATTCAAAATTATGGTAAAAAATAAAAATCTGTGCGTTTATATAGTCAATACTCTATCCAAAATTTTGAAAGATTTAGAATTCTTTGAATATTTATGACAAAGTTATAGAATATTAGAACAAAAAAAATTCTCATAACTTTCTTTACATACTTAGGTTTAAAATCACGGCCCTGCCATACATGGCTTTTGTCTTTTTTGGTTTCTAATTTCCTTCTTTTTTTTTTTTTCTTTGAATTATCCGAGCTGAGGCCTTGGAGTTTTAATACTAGAGAGAAATACACGTTCTTCTTCCTTCAAATATCCGCACAAAATGATTCATCCTGCACTCTACCTCCCAGAGGGTCGGGAGTCCGGAGTGGAGGGTCGAAGGTTGAGGGTCGAGGGTGGCGGCTATAGAGAACAAGCTAAATGAGAGGCAGGCATTGCCACGTATAGTTATACACCTTCACATCAGATATAGCTTTACACATACACATATATTTTACTCAGCCACCTACCAACCAAGTACGCAGTGCTTTTCATCGACTGACTATGGTCTAGGCCTGAGTTCCAGATCTACGACAAGGAATTTGTGATATTTGTTCGGAGGACCTACATACATACCGTTACCTGGACTCTCAAGACGAAAGATTTTCTCACGAAAATTGAGCGAGAAAAAAATGTTCAATGTTCTTCGAAATTGCATTAATTTTCTATTCTTCATAAAATCATATAAATAAAATGACCGATATTTTATTACAAATTGAGTTAAAAAATATTCGGAATATGTGATGCAGAAATAAACGTGACTATAGAAAACTTTTTGTAATTTTTTGATTTTGTGCTCCAAGTTCAGAGTTTAGTGGCATTAATATTGAAATTCATGATTCATGAGATATTTTCTAATATATACTTATTTTTACTGTGACCAGATAATATATACGGTGATTTTTCATTTTTTTTTTTTTTTTTTGTAACAGGGTGCAGATGTGAAAGAAGTAAAAGTCGATCGGGAATATATCTTTATTATACAAAATTTTACGAGTTTCCTGTAATCAAGACGGTTAACGACGCGTATACTTACACATAGAGAATTTTCGTATCTGCATAATATATATACTTATCTACAATGGTATTAGAGACTTTTAATGTAATACCAACGCATATATAGCCGAAGAAATCCTAACAATTTTTTTTTTTTTTCAAACTTTTCGAACTAAGTTCCAAGGGCTTATTTATTCCATGATGGGATTGCTTGTTTCAAAGGTCTGCAGACACCGTGATCTCGAGCGAGAGCAAAAAGCTCTGTGAGAATAACTACAGCTGTCCATTTTGTTTATTTTAAATTTGATAATTTTTGTTTTTTTTTTCCTTTCTTTCTTTTTGTTTTGTTTCTTTTTCACGCTTTGAGGGCGGACTCAGCGAGCATTTAGATTGGGAAAAAGACGGCTTTGGTGCTTTGAACCTCGGCACTAATCTCACGATTCTCTGAGGTTTCGGCTTTGAACGAATTTCCAAGGACGTCGATAAGGTCCAAGAACCGATTTAGAGATCCCGGACCGATTGAATTGTCTGCGGTTAGGGCGGAAACACTTTTAATGGGAACTTATCCATCTTCAACGATCCTCGGGGTATCCCGGTATTCTATTACACATGTAGCCCTATGCACCAGTTGGGATATGTATCATAAATCTAAAATATAATATGTACAGCTTTCCCTTTTAGGATTTTACTGACTACAGTGGCTGTTACTACCGTCACGTATATAATATACACACGTATTATAAAAAATTTTATATCGTAAATCCTTCTTTGAAAACACATTCTTACAACCCATGAAATCATTGCTTCACATTCCGGTTATTTTTACAGAAAAATTCTGTTTTTTCTTATTCTACTTTTTTTTTACTTCAAAATTGGTTTTTTCCAGTTTTCACATTCGTGATAAAGATCAAATATTTGGAATAGGTACTACCGCCTACTCCTTGTGCATATATATATTTTTTTTTTCTTTATAAATCATATAAAACAGGAGATAGAGATATCAGAATTTTTATAAAAGAGAATGCCTATTATGTTTAAAGAATTTCCTCATGTCCACTTCTCTAACATCTTAAACGCTTACGATTATAGAAGACTAAACGACGACGCAGGTGAAGTTAGATAACTGCTAAAGGCAATTAATACATAGAAAAGAAAAGTGATAGATATAATCTTTTCTAAAAGTTGCGTAAACTTTGTCGTAACTGCATTCTTGTTCTTCGTCATTTTATTTGTATTAAATCATTAGTATATATGAGAATATTGCTTAGAAAAATTAAAAACTAATGAACCGATCTAAGTACCTACTTGAAAAAGAAATTACGATAATATTAATAATGAATTTCCTCCTCTAGGAAGACAGTCGATCTATGAAACCGAATTTTATTTTTGATTTATATAAAACTTCAAGAATCTGAAAGTTTCTAATGATTTTTCTTCAGTCTCCTTTGTCTATTCGGTATTACGTTTCAATGATGAATATTATTCAGAGATCGATACGATTTGATAATCAATTAATTTGTAGCTTGTATCATCGGCAAAACTTTTCGCTTTGATATATATATATAACAACCAGTAGTACATTATTATAACCGAATGTAACCAGCTGATAACAGCTATCGATAAATTGGATCGTATCCGCCATAGATATCAACGCTTTGATCACCTTTAATAACAGATAATGATATTATATAGCTTTGATTTCTGTACATACATATATACATACTTATATATACCAGAGGATTGCGTGCGATGTATTTATACGAGTATAGATCACACTAAACAATTGATCGTTAGAGTCTACGGCGTTAATTCTAGAAGACAATTTTACCTGCATCGTAATTTAAATCCTCCTTCTGTATTATTATGATTCTGAGATAATCTTCACATACCTACAGCATCAATTAACAAATTAAAAAAAAAAAAGTTATCATCATCCCTCTCATCAGGGATCGCGGTTTGTGAACGTTTCGTTTTTTTGATACATTAATTTTCTGCAATTTAGGTAAAAGCAAAGCTGCATTAGGCATTTGGCTATTGTATATATATATACAGGGTATACAGTAAATCTGAAACAAAAATAGCAAACGAAAAAATAAAAGAAAATACAGGATGTTAAGCCATTTGGAAAAAGTATATGGCAAAAGCTCTGAATGCAAGCAATCGAGCGAAAAGATAAGCGCCCGTTCACTGTCAGGATTAGTACATGTATTCAATTACGACAGGTACCACACGAGGGTTAAACTAATCCTGCAAAGTAGGTATACCGTTTGGTAAACGGACCGAGCTTAAGCCGTATGAGAATCGTTTTATATAAATTATTATAATTACTGTGACAAAGCAATGGTCTGAACCCAATTGAGACTGAAAAATGAACTTTTATAACGTTCAATTATGATAACGTAAAAATTGTCGTTTCAAATTCGTACGTTTAATTGAATATTGTGAGTACACACTTGACAGATAAGTTTAAAGTTTGCTAAGAGAATAATTGTCGCAAGATATACGCTTATGAATCATACCGTAACAGCTCGTCATCGTGTACTTAATTAATTATTGTACAATTGTACTTAAAACGCTTTCAATTTATCATCACTAATTTTTCAGTGGAAGAAAAATTACGACCATTTCAATGAATCAAATGTAAAAATTATTTTTGTTATATATACCACGATTATCCATCCATTTAAAAATTCGTCATTAATTTTTCCTCGCATTTTTGGTATCGGGTTTTAGTTTGCGTTGATATTTTGAGGGCCAGTTTCTACTCTAGAAATAAAAGCAGGATTACCTTCCTATGAAAGTGAAATAAATAAAAAAATTTACTCCGTGAAAGTGTCATCAAGTGCAGTGAAAATGAATTGCAGTTAAATTTGTAACAACGTACGTTTTGACGATGCAATTTCAATCGCGAGATTCATCACGTCACTCCTCTTTTTATCCATCTCGTTTACGGCATTCAGAAAAATTACTACACTTCTATAAGATTAAATGAATATATGTTGTTGTTTCCTTGCAGGTTATATAGTTTCGAAAGCTGCCAAAGAAGAAAATTATGGGTAGTTGCTGCAGTGTTATACGAGAATAGAATTCGACCGAAGCTGTCCCACAGAACGTCAATATGTCTAAACTGTCGGTGAACAATATCCATTTATCTCAATGTGTTGAACTAGTTGGAAACAAGTCGACACAGCGTTAACTTATTGACTGATTCAGTTTCGGCTTGCAATTCTGGTTATCTGATCGAT
This sequence comes from Macrophya annulata, assembly GCA_963924015.1. Lineage (NCBI taxonomy): Eukaryota > Metazoa > Arthropoda > Insecta > Hymenoptera > Tenthredinidae > Macrophya > Macrophya annulata. The sequence continues at coordinate 23,692,535 of OZ001258.1, forward strand.
AAGGTTTTGAAAATCGAAAACACTTTGCTAAATGATCGATGTACCGATAATTTTTTAATTTTATTTTTGCAAAGACACTATTTTTCTCTATTAACAAATGAATACTGCATTTAATACCTCAGCACTGACTCCATTCCACACGAAACTCTCTGTTTCCCCTAATTTTGTATTTGAAAATATAAAATATTGGAGATAAGGTTAATCCAGTTTTTTTCTTCCCAGGTGTAGGTATAAGATAATCTTTACCAAAGTGCTAGTAGAGATCCTGGAAGTAATAAGACGAAAAATGGTTGTCACGTTTGATCTGGTTTTTAAAATCCACTTTTATATGTCCACGAAGCGTGTAATTGAATCAACTGACTGGCAAGCTTATCGGAAGCTGTTGCCCTCGACTTAAAGTCGTTAATATTAAAAGCCGATTGCCTCTCGAGCCGATAACGGAAGTCAGTGTGTGTTTGTAGATACAGAGCGTCTGATTTTTGTGTAAAATTATAGACAGAAGTTTTTAGTGTTTTAAGGTCGGTTTATCGGTGATTAGAAACACGTACCGTGAATCAAAGCATGAAAGAAATTAATATTTAGGCCACGAAGCGGGATAAATATGATAAACCATGACACACGTTAAGATAGTAATTCCAAAGGGTCGTTTTTTTATATACAACATGGTTTCCCATGGATAGGGATAACCCGAGTAAGTAAGTCCGAGGCACTAGCTTAGGAATGTCGTTCAATGAGGCAGTTGGGTGTCGTGGAAGCTTATAACCAGTAATATCACTCACAAAACGGCATCGTTATGTTTCTTGCGAAGAAAGAAAGAAAGAAAGAAAGAAAGAAAGAAGGAATCCATTTCATCTTTTTATCAGCAAAAAATAAGCCAAATTTTCTTTTTACCAAAGAACAGCCGTCGCATAAAGCCAGAGTTTTCCCAATTAGTAAAAAAAGAAGCTTAACATTGCTTTCTGATTACCGATAATGGTATCTACTTCAAAGTTGTCAAAATACCGAAAAATCTTGTACAATGCTCTGCAGTTACACGGAGAGATTCAGATCAAGATTTTTGGTTTTTAGTTTTTTAGTTTTTTCACAACATTCTTTAGTAATCGTTGTGAATCGTAAATAAGTATCATGAGTAACCGAGAAAGAACGTGGTATTTTAATCTATCAGTAGTAGTTAAAAAATACTGCAGGGTTATACCTGAGACCGAAAGTGAAACTAAAAAGAAAACTGAAAAGCACTAGTGGAAGACAGACGATAAAAAATAATATCCCAAAGCTGTTGCAAGCGTAGAACTTTGTGTAGTATGTAGTCTTAAGTGCAATTTAATGTACTTCGCGCAACATGAGACAGCAGACAAGTTGCCTCGCCAGGAGCCAACATTGTTCTTATGTACAATCAATTCGCTACGGTTTCGCGCTAAGCCAGTATGTATACATAGGTATCAGTATATCGTGAATAACTATTTACCTAAAGCCTGTGATTCACTTTATCTACTAAAAAAAAAATTTCATTTAATTAATGGTTTAACCGATAAGCGATAAAAGTCATTCGACTTAGTCATCGTTAATGGAGAAAGAAACCGATCTTACATAAGTTAATTTTCGCGATATTAAATTTTCGCGTAAAAAAAAGTGAACATGTCTATGTGACATTCATTTGTTCAGTTTCATTTTGGTTCATGATTAAAAGAAATATTAGGTTTTTATTTTAAGTTTGCAGAAAGCGCGCGTCATCGAATTAGAACTTGTGTCTATTCATAGTTCATATTAGTATGTCAGCGCGGCTACGCAGGTCAAGTGCTTTGAAACCCGTGAATTGTATTAGTAAATAAGATAAAGTTAGTATTCATACTTGAACTGGCAAGTATAATGGTAAAAACTTTGGTGAAAAGATGACCGAGGTTTCTCTGAACGATACCTATAAGTTATTTTTTTTTATTTGTTTTATAAAACAGAAAAAGATTTTCAACTAAGATTTTCATACTTTTGTATTTCGTGTCTTGATGTAAATCGGCGCGATTGTAAAACGAATAATATAAGGTAAAAATATCTGATGCAAAAGCCCGAATACCAAATCGCTAAATGACGTCAGAACGCCATTTTGAATTTAACATATAGTAAGCGATGCTATTTGAGGAAACTTGTGGCACAAAAACAACCGAAAAGATTAACGACTAGGGATTTTCTTTCAGCTTTAATCTGGCCCCAGAAAGTCTCGATTCTCAATAGATTAACGTGACTCAAATGCACGCTGCGCTAAGGAACGTAATTGTGATATCGCAAAAATCGCGAAACTTTTCGTCGCAAAATATATACATAAAAAAAAAAAGAGACGTTATTAATTATTCGCAAACCAATGAAAATTTCTCAAATTTTTTTCTTTTTTTTTTCTTATTTTTTTTTTTTGAGATACTTAAATTACTGTCTTACGTATAAGCCTGGACTATATACTACCCGTGACTTTGAGGAATAAATTTTTATTTTATGCCCAACTTGCTCAGACGAACCGCGTGGTACGGTGTGACAAGAATCTCTTCTTGATCGTTTAAGAATTCAAAATGGTGGTAAAAGTTTTCGCCTGTAGGAATTAACTCTAGATAATTTAAGCTTTCGCAAACTCAGCGCTTTAGTTATATATATACCTTCCCATAACTAGCCAGGTAGGTACTTTACAACATGAAAAAATATTGAATTTTAGATCCTCCTCGAACACCGATTATAATTCGTTTTTATAAGACCAATTTATTACAAAGCATATTTTTTTCTTTATGCATGAATTATACATATACGTTAAGGCCCAAAGTTTAAGCGATAATAATTGCTGATCACGCACCCTCAGGCATCCCCCTTACCCAGGGTATTAAAGTTGCGTAGGAAATCTCCCCTCGTATAATCGAAGTCATTTTTTCAAACTACTAAAAGCCCAAATTAGGTAATTCGAATAGATTTATCTATACAAGATTTCGTAATCATCGAAGTGAAGGTAAGCCAAAAATATATTTTTTTTTTGTTGCGATTAATTTATATACCCACTTACGCAAAGAGGAACGAGAATTTTGGAGTATCGAAGAGGCACAAGGTCAGATTCAGGCTATATTTAAATTCTTTATTTATTGAATTCATTGCGACCTATATATCGCCATCTTTTCTCAAATCAAACCAGCCTGTTATTATCACAAATGTTTTACTTCAGAATCGCAAAAATTTAGCAATCGCTTATTTTTGTTTAAACTGTTTAACAGCTGACTTGCCAATATCCGATCATTCTGTATATTTGAATATTCTTATTCATCTTTAGAAAACTCAGAATAGCAAATAAGACAATCTTTCATGTTCCAATTAAACAATATTTTGTTTTATGAAAGGAGAATTCATTCCACAGTCCATAATCGCGAATCGTAATTCTAATATCTGGGTTTATGGATAGAGTTCAGGATATTAAAGTCCACTGTTTGAAAGCTTCAATAACTATTACGAATATTCGATACTTATATTAGTTACGAGTTATCGAAGCAGACTAAACATTCGTCAAAGGTTTCAACAGGATTCAATACAACCTAAAACCCCAACAGTCGTTAAATCTTTTCACCAGATCTCGAGGTGATTTGAAAGATATAAAAGCGTCAAGTTAAAGACCGAGTTAACTAACCTTAATCCACGTATAATGCGACCCTTAACCATATAGACCCTCAAATTGTAACTTCTTTATTTTTTAGATCAGGTTTAAGTTTAGTTTTAATCCAGACAGACAGATATGTCCAAATTGTTTAGCCCCCAGGCAGCTTAGATGATGGAACGTTTTTTTTAAATTTATTTTGTGGAATTTGGAACTGATAAAAGTTCATGTAGTTGAATGCGAAAATACGTGCTCGATTCTTCTTGCTTTTAAATTTCTACTGAAAAGCTATCTTCAAATAATAAATACACGTATAACAGGTTCAAGTAAAAGTAATATCGAATGTTGACTACAAGTATACGTGAATCCCTGACTTTAACGACCGCGTAAACTCGGCTTTATTTCACGAAGCTTGAAATGCATAGTCTTGGAAATCGTCGAGCCAATTACATCCTTTTCCAATCCCACCAAGAAGTTGAAACCTTCATCGCGTAACGAAACTTTCATAAAAAATTATAATATATGTGTACATATCCTACCTATAGACATCCACTACTATGCACCTATACGTTATGCAGGTGGAACATCAGTGAAGGTGAACGTGGAGTTGGATGTGAAGGCGGAGGAGGAGGAGGAGGAGGAGGAGGAGGATGCACATCCAGGTATACCAAGATATACACTTTCCTCTAGGTATGCAGTTCGCCAGGCACCTGTCTGGCCACCTTATGGCCGGTTTCCTGTTCCCAAAGAGGCACCCTCGCCTAAGGCATATATCTGAAGAAGACGCGCACCTAACAAGGGCTGCGTATAGGAATCTACAGTCCAGCTTTCCGTCTACCTATACATCGGTTTCTTAAGTCCCTATATATCCGTATACGAAATATACGATGTTAACCATTGTGCTATAGTTTCTCAGTTTGTGCAACACGCACAAACATTTACACATAACCGTATGTATACCCAACATGGACTCTTCATCTAGCTTGGCTTCAAGCATCTGTCCGTTTCTGGCGCAAAAAAATCACCAACTTACTTACGTAGGTACTTCAAGTCACTTTTGGTCATGACGTATACGTCCGGACTAGAGATCAGCGTCCGTTAATGGATGATTGGTCGGTATTGGATTTCATGAGATTAATCCTACACTCCCAGAGTCAATATTTTCGATATTTGGTCCTACGGTTTGTTTGAGAAACGGTCTCAGCTGTTCTAAACACTCGTTTTTAAAGTCTTTTCTCTTTTTTATCGGATTTTACCGGCCGGAGTTGACACATGGCTATAGAAAGAGAAGAATGATGTGTGGAGCTTACTTTTAATGTTTTCACTTTTTGAATGATGAAAAATGAAAAAAAGCCGTTATAATATGCGGAGAGAATTGTAAACGGTATGAATTTTATTTCTGAGAAATCACACCAAAATATTTTATAACTCTTCAAATTTGAAACTAAAAATATTCGCTGACAAACGTACCGAAATAGTAACTAAACTTCTAAGTAGGTATATATGTCAACGTAATTTAAAGACAAGATCTGTTATTGTCATCAACACTCGCGATTCATCTGGTTAACGTGTAGATAAAACTAATCCATTTTCGGGAAGTGTAATTTAAAATTTTTTACTAAAGTCTAATTAATCGCACTAGTTTACTGTAGTTGCAAGTCTAGACAAAACGATGCACTGCACATGCAAGAAATAGCTGTAATCGATGTTATATATATATTCCTACGTGTATTTCTGTAACATGCAACACGCTCATTTTGAAGAATAGAAAGAAACAAAAAGCATTTGAGTCTTTTTTTCACATCGCGATAAATCAATAAGTAGATTAGTATTGAAGTGATGTTAAATTCTAACTACAAGATGTGTTATAGTTATGGTAACATACCTACTATACATGAGGAAAAACGATTAGATAAGTGATAAATGACTGGCTGATATTCGCGCAACTGTTGTCCACTGCAATTTCCAACAGCTGACTACCCCGTAACATATGGCCAGACAATATCATGTAGGTACGTAAAAGGTTTATGTGCAGAGAAAAGTTTTATAGTATTTAATCCAATGGAGAACATGGAAAGCTTTCGGTTTTAGAATCTGAATTTTGTATATCGATTTTTGGATAACGATATATAAAACAACAACTCTATTTCACCAATTTTGTCAATTTTTATTGTTCTGTTTGGTATAAAAGACCAGAATACTGATGAATCATTACCTACTAAAGGGGTTTTGAAAACGAGATAAAATTTACCGTTATAAATCACCACGGCGTTAACACCTCTCGGATAAAGATCAAGTGATCGTAGAATGCAGAAAGTATAATGCATATTAATACAGGCCTTTCCTGTTTCCATATGCAGTTATAATCATTTCGTTTAAGATATACGTTGGTTAGTTTTGAAATCTTCAATTTTTGGAAGTCAAAATTTGATCTAAAAATATTATAACTACTCAAGATTTGCACTTCGATAATCTCCGACCATTTGTTGCTCTAACCTCATATAAATCAATCAGGGAATGGCGATCTTTAAAATGTTCGCACGTTTATTGTGTAGTTAAATAAGATCTGAGTATTAAGCCGTATTGTGGTCTGATGAGGTCAAGTCAATATATCACGTGTAAAATTGCATCTAACCACAATGCACTGCGTATATAAGATGATTTTCTTCGTTTAATATCGAAGGACAAAACGTAGTTTCTCAATCATATGTCAATACAGTATAATAAATATGAGGCATTGAATTTCTGTTGATCCGTTGAAATTGCTTATCGATTAAGTCTGCAGTATATTTTAGACTAGATTAGGCATGAGATTACGTTATTTTTGAATTTGTAGTAAAAAATAAAGAAAAATAAAAAAATAAAGGAACTTCGATGAGTAAGACTGAAAATATTTCTTCTAGGTTACATATAGAGAGAAAAATAAATTCCATAGATACATCACTTAGTGTTAACAAGTGCCTGAGTAGACCGAGTGCAAAAAAATAAAAAATAAAACTTATCAGAATATCTTATAACGAAGAAGTGTTTAAAATTTGAATAAAATTAGATTATGATAAAATAGGGAATACGAAGGAATGGTAATTGGTAGACGGGGCTTACCATAATCGTAACTAAATTTAAAACCAAGTTGATTATAATGAACTCGATAAATAATACAGATTTTTTATTATTTTTTTTTTTTTTTTTTCGTTTTATATAAGTAATCGAAAAAATATGATGTATAACGCATCGATTCATATTGATCGAATATAGTTTCGTATATATGGGTGGGTATATAGATTCTAAAAAATATTTTTTAATTCATTGGACCAGCAGCAGCTCCTCATTACCATATTCAAATTTAACCTTATGTCGGGGCTACTCCATACAATTTCTTACCAACTATATACCTACCTACTTGGTAGATAAAAATTATTTACCACCTCTGACTTCGCCTGTCCATCTATACGTCTGTCTGTCTATCTTACTGTCCGATTAGTCTAGGAATGCACGCTTCAAAGTCATACCAAATTCTTACAGCATATACAGTTATTCTATTATTCACATTCTTTCTGTATACATAATATACTTCGTCCAATTTTTAGTATATATAAGATAAAACGTTGCTATGTATAGAATAAAGCACAAAAATTTTACAAACTATTCGTAGATGTTAGAAATTTACAGATCACATATCAGATCGTTTCACAGAAAATATTTTCGTTAAAATAGAATTGGAATTTTGTATATTTCCGGAAACTTCCCTAGATCTATTATATATCCTCGATTTTAAGGACCGGTCATTTAAAAAAGACTAGTGAAAAGAAAAAAAAAAAAAAAATAACCGTTTCTATTTCTACGCGGATAATATCCCGGACTATCCATTGACGCCAAACGTATCTTGACGAGGATATACAGTTCAGCTATAACTATGTATATAGGCAAAGATAATATCGGACGAACGGTTGAATACCTCTGAAAATTTGGACCGTAGGTATATAGTCGATTCGATAGATGAAAAATATTTTTTTTTCCGCAGTAAATTTACATACTCTGAGAAGATTGATGTGAAAAAAATATAAGAATTTAATTATTTTTACTTCTTTTTATACACGTGATTAAATTTGGTTTAATAATTTTCGAAATAATATGAAATTATTTTAACAAAACTTATCCGGAATGGACCATATAAAGAATTTCGACTAAACTCTGGAACGAATGCTGTGCAGGTTCATTTAACTGCATATATACATATATCTGTGTGAGACGAAGGCTAGGAGAAAGGGATATGATATGCACCTTCGTTCGTTAGGAAAAGCTCTAGAACGTGCAAAATGCTATCGCGGGTTGCATTGTTTTACGTAATTACCACCTGTCTCTATACCGCGATGAAATCAGACGCGATTTATGATACCTGAAACTTTTGGAAACGATTTTTTTTTTCTTGTTTAAGGTGAAAATTAAATAATTACACAAATCAGGACGAGTATAGTAAAATTAAAAAAAAAAAAAAAAAATGGAATGGTTCCATTTTTTTCATTTTTATAGATTCTTTTGAAAACAAAAACAGAATTAATGAAGAAAATCGCACTAGAAGTAATTTATTTTAATTCGCAGTGAGAAGATTAACTGGAATTTTCATTTTTCTAATTTATCATCTATAGAATTAAAAATTTTTTTTTTTTTGATTTTTTTTTCGATGAATTAGACGGAAGGCGTGTGGATTAATCGAAATATATATCAACTCTGTACAGTGCTAAGCTTATGAGGGTGGAATAAAGAGAGAAAAAAAAATTGAAACAAAAAAAAAAAAAACAAAATATGTAAATTCTGAGAGATACGCGATTTGTAAATTCGTAGAGAGAGAAAACAGAGGGAAGTACGGGATGCGTGCCGAGTTCCAGTTTCCCGAATAAATTAATACAAGCGTATATATATGTATAACGCATGTGGGAGAATTAATTTCAGAATGATAAAAGGTGACCGCTACTAGTAAAAATTCGAGGGTGTAGAATTCTGGAACGACACAAACATTCCCCTGAGGTAAAAGAATTTTAAAAAAAAAAAAAAAGGAAAAAAAAATTCGATAAATCACCAAAAATATTTGAAATACTCGAAAAAAAAAAAGAAATACCAGAGAAAGATTGAAAAGGTTCACTCTATAACGCGATGACAACGAATGTTTAAAATTCTTTCTACCATAACGCTCAAATATCTAAATTTTAATTTAAGAATCGGGGTCCGAAGGTTTACCGTACTTCTTATATATGACGAAGAATAAGACAAAAAAGAAATTAAAAAAAAAAATTAATACCTACATTGCAGCGATGAGAAATGGATAAGAACGTTAGAAATTAATAATAATAATAATAATAATAATCATGACAATAAAATTTTCATATCGAACGAAGTTCGAACGCTGAAAGAAATAATTTCTCCTCTGAGAAGGTAGAATACGCAGCATTCCTTTGAAATAAGATTTTAATTTATTGATTTTCATTTTTATTGATCATTGCAGTAATAGTAGTAGTAGTAGTAGTACGGGGTTCTGTACCGACTCTGGCTAGAGTCACGTCACGTACTCGTTGTATTTCTATACTTAGTTAGCTGTTTTTTTTTTCCCCCCTTTTCTTTTTCTTCATACATCTAGGTATAGCAGAAGTAGGTACTGAGAACTATACATATAAGTTTACAAATACCGTGGGAATTTGTTTGCTTTTGCAGTTAGCTATAAAATTTAATGAAAATCTATATCCAATATATACACCCACGTATACATATATATATACATATATATATATATATATATATATATATATACGTATACATATATATATACATATATATATATATATATATATATATATATATATATATATATATATATATATATATATATATATATATATATATATATATATATATATATATATATATATATATATATATATATATATATATATATACAGTAAATAAATTCAATCAATAATTTCCGTATGCTGTTCGAAAACAAAAAAAGAAAACATTTTTTTATCCAATTTTATTACAACACCGTTTGGGTATCGGATCAAATATTTTCCCTAAAATTTTATTGTCACTTTTATAATGTCGATATACGGGGAATATATTTTTGAAGAAGAATGCGCGTTTGTCAGACCCGAAATTTTAGTTTTATTTGCTCAATTCAGTCTGGAAAGTGAGTTCATGGAAAATATAATGCCTCGAATAGGAACCGTGCTGAATGGGGTTCGATATTGGTTGACCCTTCAGCACAATGGTCCACCATGGGCGGTCCCCTAGAGTCGAGACTGGAGGCCTAAGTTGTGGCCATGGGAACCCCATGAAATGGAATCAAACACTTACAATGGTTATAATGCGCTTTAAAACTGCCTCTACCTGTACAGGTCGTAGTAAAATCTACTAAATTCAAAATTTAATTTCAAAATGCTCTTAAGCACGTTGTATAATCCACATTCCAGCTTACAGCTTATCGAATAAAAGAAACAAAAAAAAAATCCAAAAAAAAGAAAAAAATACCGATTACAGTAGCAGCTACAACGCACTTTTCCATCCAGCATATTAAATCGATTATTTATATGAAAGGTTAGTCTGAAATCGAGTTTAATAAATTTATATGCACAATTAATACGATCATATATATATAATAATACAAACCGTATATTCAAAACGAGTTATTTATTCGATATAAAAATTTTTTATTAATCACAAATATGATAGAATATGTAAAATATTGAAGTAAATTAATTAATTCAAGTAAATCAATTTTCTTTTATCACTTTTTCTACTTTTCTTTTTTTTTTTTTTTTTTAATTTTTTTAATGTGATCGAGAATTTTGATTGAACTTTTGGAATGCTTGGCACGTTCCGTATGTAAACCTGTGTAATCATTATGTACAAGCTTTTCAGTATATGTATATCTATAACGAGAAATTTTAATCCATCGGAGAGTTTTGTTAGCTTTTAAAATTTCGATCAATAAATTCTGATTCAGAGATAATAATTGACTCTATTTATATATGTGAGTCCAGTCTGCAGTAGGTAGGGATATATATACATATATATATATATATATATATATATATATATATATATATATATATATATATATATATATATATATATATATATATATATATCTCGTTTAATAAGTATATACACATGCGTTAATACCGCGTGTATCGATCGATCACATGTGTATTACATGTATAAAAAAGTTTGTCAATATATCCATTTAACGGATTTATAAAATTGAAAAAATCAAGCCTGAAAGACATGAATCTCATCATTACTTCAATTCACACTTTTTGACTTTCTATACACGTACAAATAATTATTCAAAAAGTTTTCAGGAATTATATTTGATTTATTTTCACGCTGTTATAGATAAAATTTAATTTATAAATCGTGAATTTTTAGGATACTTGATAACGATACATTATCACATGTCGTGGATAGAATCTAAATAGACGAAAAAATTAAAGTCCTTAAAAAATGACATTTGGAGTTCGTATATACAATTTTTTAATTTTACTCTAAAAATGCATCGATTTTATTTATATTGAAAATTAGAAAATTAATTAACAAAATGCTTGCCAAATTATTATCGACCAGTGGTTCCAGAGGTTGCCAATTAATAATTTTTAGGGATACCTATCCCTAAATTTTTAAAGAAGCCCCGAACCCAATGGGGTTGAATTCTCCCGACATGACCTGTTCGGAAATGTTTCCTACCCTTAGGCAACAATCTATAAAAGAACGATACATGCCCAGAGTAATTTACATATGTACACGATTGAATAATTAATGTAACATAGCGATGAAGAATTTTTTATAAAAAAAATCGTTCTATACGTCTGTCAGCTGTAACTAATTGAAAAAATATATAATATTGAATAAGTTAGAATAAAACGAAACTTAGTAGATTCTATTCCGTTGGAGGAAATTAAATTTTGAAATACAAATCGTACACTATATGACTTAGAATATAGGTATGTCTAATGTTGTAACATCAATTACCCTAGATGTTGAAAACAGCTAGAGAATATCCCCTATAAAGATTCTTGGTAAAATTCCAATTCACTAGGATAAAGTAAAACGGTGATATTTCATAAGCTGACCCGAAAATATGGACCATAAACTATTCCACCTATAGTCCATGACCTAGAATAACTTGACAAATTTTTATAACCCAAGTGTACGTATATATAAGGGATGAAGTGTGTGAAGATTGATCACCAAGTTTTGAAAATATTATTCCTAGTCTCTTCTAGCACGAAAAATTTAAAACCAGTCTATGCAATTTCTTCGAATCCAGGAATTGCTGTAACTTTAGTTTAGAATGTAGGTGCTTGATTGAACTTTTTTTTCTATACTTTTTGGTGTTATTAATTGTAAAGTAATCTGTCTAAAACTTGAGAAATTTATCATTCAGTATAATATTTTTTTCAACAAAAAAAATCGGATGATTCCAATTTTTAAAATTAGTCCATTTCCGTGGACTCTATCAAGTATATAAGTATATCATTTTCAATAGGTACTGTACGCTGGTTAATCAATACATTAAAAAACGAACGAATGATTGGATGGATTGAGGGATGGATGAAAGAACAGACTTTGTATGCCAGGGTATTGTCGATGGGTAGACAGCCGTCACAATGATAGCCAGAACCAATTAAAAGTGAAACTGTTTGAGTATCGTTACTCTTAGTCAATCCATTCGCGAATACCTATACATATAAATGTCGATTTTTCATAAAGACCGTGGCTTTTGTTCCGATAGAATCCTTTCCGTTATATTATTACCATAATTCACTTTCGATCGTTTGATCGGTAAAATTTAAAAATATATTCACAATTTATCTACGTCATATTCGATTTGAAATATTTTTTCACGAATCGAATGAAAATCGGTTTGAAAATTTGATAAAAAAATAAAAAAATAAAGTGCATGTAACGAAAACTGTAATAGGCAGAGAATCCTACAGTAATAACATAAAGTGCAGAGCTGGATGATATCCGACATTAAATATATTATATATTTACTGAATTTATGCATTTTTCACGAAGTAGGTATATATATATATATATATATAAGTAACTAGATTCAAATTTATTGCCATTTTGTTAGTTCTGCACCGTAAATTTTTATATTTTCTACTACATACGACGATAAAGAAAAATAAAGAGAGATGGAGAAATAGGGATGATAAAGAGAGACTGGGGGTTGTTTAGACGAAGACAATAGAGTCGACCCAATTCTTGTAGTCCTAGTATAGTGATGTAGGAATACATCCCCCATGAGACACTGGAGAGAAATATTCTGGTTGTAGTCAAGTCGCGTGGAAAACGCATATTTGCTGCTCAAAACAAGATAGAAATAGATTCACTTGGGTCCCGGTAGATTAAAAAATAACTAGACTTGCCTTGGCCATATGTATATGTATATCTATAATGTATGTATATCTGTTTATATGGAGTCTAACTCTGTTGATAGATAGGCATGTATTTATTCCCTTGAGAATTTGAAACTAGTTATTTTACTTTTTTTGTCGAATTATTAGAGCAATTTAAAATAGAAAAAAAAAAAAAAATTGTAATCTAAGATCCACGCGTTTAGAATTGCCACAAAATTAACAAAATAAATCTACAAAAATTATTGGAATTATTCGATAAGCAGTAAAAATTAATCGAAATTTTTATCCTTAATTAAATATTGGAATTTAAATAACGGACTTCTTCTTTCAGTTTCCATCAAAGCCTGTTACTCATTTCTTAACGATCTCGTAGCGCACATTGCAATCGATCTTTACCATCTGATGGTAAAAACGAAACAGCTAACGGTGATTAAAAGTGGACAGTAATTAAAAGCAAGTAAAATCTTAGAAGATATTAATTGTTTTTCTGTTAGTTGAATAGATTTCTTATAAAACCGTAGAAGAGAAAAATAAATAAATCGTTGTACTTTCTTAATTTTTTAATTTTTTTTTGTTTTTTTTTTTGTTTTTTTGGAGTAAAAATCGTGTCATTCTAAATTCAACTCTAAAGAAACAAAAAAAAAGGGATGAGATTTTTCTTCACAGAGGAACTAATTTTCAATCAACTTTGTCTTTTTCACTCTTGTGAAGACTCGCAAGATTTTTATTAGACAAAATTTGGAGAGGTGGAATCAAATAATTTCTATAAATTGCGATTCATCGTATCGTCGGAATTGAGCGATTGTCATCACAAGATACGAAATTGCATATAACATGATATCGAAAAACATTGGTCAGTCAATAAAACATAATACGTGTGTGTTTGCGTGAACATACGTGACATAAGAAACTGGTAAAACAATCAAAAGATCGGCTTTTTGGCTACGTAGAGAACAAATGCCGATCATTTGTTGTTAGAGTTTCCTGTACACAGGAGTTTGTTGCATATCCACGAAAACGCACTGTAATATCCATAAACTCATAGCATATTAATACAATATGAAAAAAAAAAGGAATTCATTAGCACATATCCTACTTACGAACGATGTATATAGTTATAGCTATGCGATAGACTTACCTAATAGATCAGCCAGACGATTGGTGAATTTTAGTTTATTATAAGGTTTGGGGAATTCCTATATGTCAAATAGCCGAACAAAACTGCACAACTAAGTTATTTTATCACTTATTTGAAAAGTTATAGCTACTTTTTTTTACCTATTTTAACACGGTTCGAGTTAAAATGTTAAAGGAATTATATTAAGGATTTATTTCATTGTCAGAACTGAGGAAACCAGTTTATACGTTGACCTTCGATAGCCTACCGATATACGTATAATCGATATAGATTTTTTTTTTTCGATTTTGTTTAATATACTTTCATTCTTTATTTTCTAACTGCACGGTCTCAAAATACGACAGACTATTTAAACACGAACTGTTATCATCATCACGTTCGTGATTGATTTCAATCAGTTAAATCTCGATTGATATATTATAGCCATGTGTTACTATATGGATAAAAATTTATTTCGTATTATAATTTACGATAAATAATTCGAATAAATATCAAAGCGTTATGAAGTTTTCTTCACTTTCTAAGAGTCCGAAGAGCAGAGGCAGTATTGGATACGATTAATTAATTTTGGAGTAAATTAGCGATAATTAATCGAAGAATTTTCAATTGATTTCAAATATATGTTGAAGTTTATTGCTTGTGATAGTTTTTCTCGATTTTTGTTCTTTTGATTATTTAGAGTCTTTCTCCTAGCTTGGAATTATTGAAATTCAGATTGTTTTGGCTAATGCACGTGGTTAATTTGGTCCTACTCCGAAAACGCAGAGCGTAATACGACCTCGCCGGTGGCCGCAGCGGAACTGAGAATAAACGTCTCGGCGCAGCACGACGTTCGGTTCTCCAGTCCGAACTGCCTGACATGCGATCCACGCGCTCCCGGTGTATCGTATGGAAACTAAGTTAATATGATCTTAATCAGAATGGAAACAGGTATTTCGTCCTTAGCCCTTCTCTAAACCTTCTCATAATTTAAAATAAAAAAAATAAATCCAAAATTTATATCACGAATTATTAATCAAAGATCAGTTGAAAAAAAATTTTCCTGAATTAATTCGAAATGATGAAACGTCGCTAAAACTACGTATTCATAATCCCTACGATACGTAATTCGCGATTAAGCGTTACCGGATCATTTTTTTTATTTCATCTTTTTATCTCCTTTTTTCTGACTTTTTTTTCATTTCAGTTCAATTTCAGGGTATTAATTAGAGGTAGGTATGTACATGAGAGGGTGGAGGTATGAAATATTCAGATTCTCCTCCCAATTTTCTTTGCTCTGAAAATTTATATGAAAAACTCTGATTACTGGAATTCAAAGAATTTCTGAAATTTTTCTTTCTTTTTTTTTTGTGGCCTCATTTTCTTTTCAAATTAAGCTTTACAGTAAAGTTACGATGCTTATTTCATTGTTGGAAAAATAATTCGCGAAATACTTTTCAAACTCAAGTATTATGCAAAAAATATAATCCATCCATACTTCGAATACCTACTCGTGGTCAGTTTCTTTACATATTCGTATTCGTAATACTTCATTCGACATCTTACACATAGGACTGGTGTAATTAATACTACAGGTAAACTGCAATTGTCAGCAAAGAGATCATACATATATGGCAAAGTGCTAAGAGTGATAGAATACCTTACGTCTCTTATGGTAGTTCGTTGAAAATGAAGCAATACATTTTTTAGATTTACTAATTCCCCGAGGTTTTCAAATTTATTATCTTATTCCGTGTAAAATTTTGTATTCATAAAAAGTTTACTGCGGTTACTTACGTCAATTTGCAAAAAAATCTAATCTTTTTGTTACATATGCGATGAAACTTGGTGAGAAAATAATATACAACTTTCTTTGAAAAACAGAAAAATCAACAAGTAAACGTCTGATGCTGTGCAAGATGAGTTGGAATTCCCTGTTTACATTATAATTTCTGTTTAACGTTTTTTGTTTTGTTTTGAGTGGGATACGGATAATTTATACACTCCGATAGTTGACACCTACATTGTGACCTTCATATTCCGCCAACAAAAAAAAAGGATTCTTAATGAAAATATCGTCACTGCAGTAGTTCTTAAAAATTATATTCTACAATGAAGCTGTATAAGCTTAAAAATTTATCCTAGTTTTTCAAAATCTGATTGAATGCCTAAAGATAGTCAAGTTTCTATACACGACTAAGATTTATCTCGTTTTTGATTGACAGGTGTAAAATATACGAAATGAATTGTAATTTGTAGACCGATATTCGCGGAATGATAAATGGCAGAAATCGATCTTGCGTCATCGACGTGATACGCGATCACGCTTCGGAACCGGAATGATATTTGAAAGTAATATGTTTGAATGCTGAACAGGAAGGTTATAGTGAAGAATGAATATTTTATTATATCATATCATACGATTCTTTATTTTACTGTACGATTTTTTTAAAATTCTTATAAACCGTTATTCTTTTTTACGTGGGTTGCAGAATTAAGATAATTCATTAATTTACTACTTCCAAATGTGATCTCCTGTGAAAGAATTTTTTAAATTAATAATCACCAATTCCTGTTCCAAATTATTCCATATTTCAAAAATTGTAAATGTCTTACAGATCTTTCGTGTTTTAATTTTAATTTTTTTCTCTTTTTATTTTCACTTCTTCTTTATATACTTTGCTTTCCGGCTTCACAACAAGATTAAGTACTCCAAGAATATCAAAACACTTCGTTGAAAGTTTAGACTTTATAACTATACAACAAAAAAACCACTTCCCACTACGAGCTAGGTATACACGTTAAAATGGGATAAACCCATATTATACATATACAACGAAAAACCATAAGAAACAGGAATAATAAATAGAAATTATTCCCCGATCAGACCGATGTTCACTTTTAATAGAAACGCCATGAAACTAATAAAGCCAAAAAATCATGGGACCAAATATCCTTTCATCTAGATCAACGCAATTGTAGTTAATTCTCTTATTCAAATGAATTGACTCCAAATTTCGCAAATTATTAGTAAAATATATATTAAACAAGTTTTGAAATTCTTACTAAACTGAAAAAGAAACCGCCTCAGATAGAGATCCACAATCAAAAGGAAAGAAAAAAGAAAAAAAAAAAATTAATAGGATTAATCGAGAAGCGAGTGGGTCACGTGAATAAACTTACTATTAGTAATGAACTCAGCTAGAGACCAATGACCACGTGATAGCGCGAATACCGTAAGGGAAAGTTATTGACATTCGCGAAATGCTTATTTGTATATGTGTATGTATGTATGTACATTTTAATGAGATTCGTCTTTGGAGGCTATACAAGCCACTGACCCATGTAAAGCATGAAATGTAGTACTAAATGTTTTATGCGAATGACTAATGTATAAGGTATCCATTAATTTGTACAATTGAAGGTATACTAATACTAAGTAGGTACAGTTTAATAGATATAAACATGATCTACAGGTCGACTCAAAAGAAATTCGCAAATTCATAATATAATACCTCACCACAATTCTTATAGCGGAGATTAATTCTTAGAACGTTTTTTTACTCCGTAAAGAAAATTTCTACATCTTTTACATAAACTGTGAAATTAAAGCGATTCATTTTCCGAAAAATTTCCCTATACTATATTTCAGATATAATACAGCTCATTTATATTTCGGCTTTACACCTTTTTGATTAAGTGTTCATTCTTGTTCAGGAGGGTATCATACAGATTATAGACTTGTTACAGAGGGCTTGGATTTGTGAGGTTATTAAAATTAATAACCTATTTCGTTGATGAGAACAAGCTAATGAAACTTGAACGAGTTAATACAGCAAGTTTTACTGTCTTAACTTTGCGTTATAACATCTTCTTATCTAAACTTTCTGAAATTGACTGCAGTGGTTTATGATTAATTAAAACTCTTCACGTTTAATATATTGATTAGACTAAGATTGTTATACTTATTGCTGTTAATGATTTTGACAATCTAATTATATACGTAACAACTTTGGTATGGTAATGAGTTAAGGGAGCTCATGACTTTGAAATTCTGATTTTAATTCGCGGTTTATGGTTTGTGTTAGCGTAGCTGTTGAAGAAGAATCTTTATTGTTATAACTGTAGCATCTTGTCAGTTTGATCGCGGTTAAACATGGTGAAAGAACAAAAGTAGTACATCACGATGTGAAGACCTGGTGAGACAGATTAACGAACTCGTCGTTGAGCAAGTTGAAGATAAAAAGACTCGCGTTACAGCGGCGAACGTAAAGGATCAAAGCGAGGTAAGTTAATCGACGAAAAATCGTGTTCGAAAGTGAGGAGCATGGTGAAATAATAAATTCGCGAAATAAATTTCTATCGTGAGAGTTAAAAATTAAAAAGAAGTTTCCTAGACTTGAAATAAAAACGGATAAAAACGGTGGAGTAAGTATGTGTGTACACGTATGTATACACGTAAGTTTTTTGGGGAGAAAAAGATGGTAAATTAGGGCGTATAAAGAGATCTCTGAAATTTTCAACTCCCAAGTCATGTTAAAAAAGAAAAAAAGTTTCAAGTCGAGGAAAAAAGCTTACGAATTCTTTGTGCCAGCTCGGACTAACGCTACGTCGTCGAGGGTAAACCCGGTAGGAAAACCAGAGAGGGCTGGAGGGAAAACAGCTTTGTAAACGTTTGCAATCGTGGTAGATATAAGGTATATATAAATGTATGTGTGTAGCTGCAAAGAACGTAACCTGTACTGTAGCAGACGAACACATAACCTGGGCAAAACAGCTACACATACATATTTACGTATACACAGAAATAAACTGAGGTAAGTAGAGAGGCTAAGTTGGTATTGGAGTTCTCAGGGTCGTCGGGGGCCACTGACCCCCGCGGCAGCTAAAAACGCAGTCGAAAAATCTTCTCGGATCTCGTCACCCGTGACATTTCACCCTTTTCTGACTCTCGTTAATCTCTCGGCCTCTTGAGGATGATCGTTGACGTATTCGAGGACTCACTTCCGACTCTTCGAGAATCTACTTCATCTTTAGCCTCAACATTAGTTAAGTTACATACATGTGTAAGTACACACAATGCTTTAACTCCTATCTACTATTACGACGGATGAAGAAAGCTCTATGGATAAAATTTAATGAGAAATGTGTCTTGGAGATATACTATACACACATGTGACCAGAACAAGGCGTATAAATCTCGAATGACATTGTGTGTTACATAAGTTCTGTTCACTGAGAATATAGGCAAGCAATGATATCCATTTGAATATGAAACCAAAGAGACAGAGAGAGAGAGAGAGAGAGAGAAAATTTATTTGCGACAATTGAATTTATATTATTATTGTTATTATACAGATAAAAGATCATCTAGAACAATGATACGTAATTTATCTGTCTGAATGATAGATTATCGCAATACAATGTGACGAAGTGATAAATTCAACTGGATAGAAAATATGTAGACGAGATAACGTGAACAGGGGTTAGATTTCGTATGAAAAACCATTAATTTCAAAGATCGTGTACTGCATGGTTCATCGGTACCTGTTGACATCTACCCATCAAATTTCCAAGGACTCTGCATAGTACGTTATGGAAGTCTTGATATCGATGTAGCCGGATGGAATTTCAATACCCTTCGGCTTACTGCTATACATACAGAGTAAATTTTTTTCTTTTTCTTTTTCTTTTTTTTTTTCTTTCTTTTAAGAAAAGATGCTCATAAAGTCAGGGAGGTGTGAAGATATGACATCGCAGACGATATTTTATCAGAATCGTAAAAATAAACGTTACTGAATGGGCCGTTTCTTTTCTCGTGACTCGAACGCAACCACTGCAACCTTTTTGTTCAATGCCCTTAAACATGCGAGAAAGAAGAGAAGATACTGATCGTTACACGTGGGCCATTTGATGGCGTATATTTAAAACTACAAATAATTCTAACATCATTTTGAGATACTCATTGTCCTTGTGACATGTTTGATATACCAATCTGGAATACCCTGATACCCTAGACGGAGGAGTTTGCAACAAAGAGAACAAGGAATAATGAGAAAGAAGATCTTGGTCTGTTTTCTACGAAACTAGAAGATTCTGCTTCTAAGGATGCAAACAACGTGTCTTCTTGTGCTGGAAACTCCGAGTATTATACCTTTCTTGTTCCTTTCTATTTCTTTCCGCATAAAGTCTATATTTGCAGAAGCAAACGTTCATCGTTTCGTGTCTCACGTAGGTTGAACAATGCGGTTGTTTATACCCTGTGTTTGTTACGCTTGGTTGTCAACTCTTGGCTTGGTAGTTGAAAATATTTAACCCACGATGAATACCGTCAACTACCAATAGTCTCTATTCGTATTTAGGTACCTACTCTGTTTATATTCTGCTCCTGTCTTTTCTTTCAGGATCTGAGAATTTTAGAATACTATTATACACCTCGGAAACGAACACTCGAATTTTCATTATTTCTACAATTTATTATATCCTATACCCACTTCTTTAATATCCACACCTCGTACGTATGTATGTAGTACATACATGTGAAAGCTTGTGCATTTGCCTCGAAGACACTTTTTGTGATTATCATTCCGAAATATAAAATGAACACGATCTTCAAACGGGATAGAAGATTGGTTTGAATAATTTATGCAATCTTGAAGAACCACGGACACTCGCTGCAGGCGAGGAGATTCGTGTTACTGAATTAAACGTGTTCTATATGATCTCCCCTTTGCTTATTCCAACATACTGTGACCATTCCAAAACTTGTATCACAGACCTTCTCACATCGAGGACAAAGATAAATACATCGATACAACCATATTTGTCAAAAACATGACACTTATATTGCAGAGTAAAAAATTTTGCTGAGCTAATCACATTCGAATGATCCTACGACGATGCAAGATGCAGTTCAACCCGGAAGATGAATGTGTGATCGATTGAGCAGCCCATCCATTTAAATCAACGGACATTTCTGATCGAAAAATATTGGTCTGCTATATAAGGGCGACGATTGGTTACAATTCTTGCAGTTAGATATTTACGAATTATCTTTAGATTCATGTGTGATTGAAGTTTGAAATTTCATGATGAATGATTCGAGGCGAAACTTTTTTTTTTTTAGGTAAAATCTAGAGACGGTCTTTCAAGCTTCGAGAGTATAAACGCGTCTGCGTTACGTCAAAGCATTTATTGCCTTTCGAAACGAACAGGAAAGTCAGGTCACAAAGGCAGTTTTAATATTTTAAGAGACACGTCTACCTATACAGTGAATCATTGTCAAACTATGTGGTTAGGAGTATCAGGCAACACGCGCAAACCCCTAACGTGTAATAATAATGTACATACATACATACAGATAATAATAGCATATGTATATAAATAACATCTGTGTGCAATGTGGGATTATAGGTATATAAATTTTATGTGTGCTCAGTTCTCACCCATATCGTATAGACGAAATCGTTAATATTTACTCAATGTACACAATCGGTCAAATATTTAGAATTTACATCCATAAAGTCATTCCGCATCATTCAAACATTCGCCAAAATATAAATATTATACTGAAAATTTTTCTCATCAACGAATGTTCAAATTTACATAGTGCTCGAATTTGTAGAACTGCTTCCACCGTGTTTTCAATACATCTGAGATTAGAAATGAAGAGTATCGATTAACTGGATAACATTTTTGTAATTAAAAATTGAAAATCGTAAACCCTACAAACGTAAATCGTCAAAAAATTAGAATCCCTGTGCCTATAGAGTGTCTTAGTTGCAAGACAGCAAATATTGTGTATAAAATTAATTAAGGTTGAAAAAACTGAGTGAGAAGTAAAAGAAGATGTGAAAAGAGAGAAAAAGCAAAAATAAAAAAAAAAAATAAAAAATTGTGATAAAAATTTAAATAAGAGCACCCTCAACACGATCGCCACAGAAGTGTGTCAAGCGATCTACCCTCTGTGCGTCCACGCTGCAGTCTTCCTCGTCCAAGAGACAGCGCTTCGTCATGAATAATGGAGACAAGAAACAAGGAGACGCACTCGTGTACCTAAGTGTACGTATAATATGTACACAAACTTATGCATATACAAGGTATGTATAGATATATATGTATAAGCATATCCAAACATACTTATATATGTTACACATGGGTAAAGGTATACCCTATGTCTGAAAGAGTCTTGGTCCCCAGAGTACCATCCGGAAAACCGATTTACTCAATCTTTATGAACGACCGGAAGTCTGCACTTGGTTTTACTGGTTTAACGTCATTTACTCGGTACTCGGTAGATCAGCTCGCCTTATTTCATTTGAAAATCTAATTTGACGCCAGAGTCTCTCTTGGGAGTAAAACACGTATACATGGTGACGGTTAAAGTTTTTACAATTTTAACGGATCGCTAGATATTTCCGAACAAAGATACATATTGCTTCGATATTCTTACGATAACCCATATTTTACATACATGCTACGAAAATTAACACATTCATCATTGATTCCATATCACAATCAGTTCAAATCAAACTATTTTTATTCACGGTGCTTATCTCCGTGCACAAATTCCCTACTGGATAATTTTGCTTCGTTTTTAGGAGTCGTATCATAACTTCCTGTTTTACTACAACATTTCGTGTATCTATAATGTAACGGGTCATGACATCATTGCGAGATATAATATTGTTTCTGGTCATTTGGAAAGTGGAGCTATACTGTTCTTTCGACGACTGATGTTGTATGGGCGTATATTATTTCTAGGTGTATTAAAGCTGCTAGGTAAAAGCACAGGAACGAGTAAAATATATAAGCCCAGCTCTCCCAATGGATGAAATTATTCGAAGCACGTAGGTTCGTTTTATGTGAACTCATGACTTTGGCAGTAGTAGTAAAGAAGGCCTTGATTCATCTCTCAAGTCTCGAGTCTGATGGGTCGGATATAAAAATAAATTGAGGAAGAATTATGTCGGGAAATGCAATTACGGCAATAAATTAGCTGATCAGTTTTTTACTACAATTTTTTTCCTTCCATATTTACGTATTTCGAAAGATTTTGAATTTTGATGATCGTTACCTCAGTCTGCTAGTAAATACCGATATGTAAAAAAATGTATCCGTAAAGTCGCATGTTTGTATAATTTTTGAAAAATGGAAAATTATATTCGTCGACGTTTTTTTCATTTTTTTTTTTTGCTATAGCTACAGCCTTTTCAGTTTGCCAAATGCGCAGTATGACCGCACATATATTCCCCGTTAGGTGGAGCGTTGAGATAGCCATGCGGATTAATTGAAAGGCTGAACGCGTCACAATTCAATATATTCGCAATAAGATTACGTGCCATTCTCCACGATGCTTCCTGTTAGTATACACATCGCATTACAGCTGGCGTGAAACGTGAGGGAAAATAAAATAGAAAAAAAATTTCATATGACATCGATCATCAGGAGTAGTAAGATAATATCAACAAGAAATGATTGGATTAATGTAATAGCACATTATTCGAACAAAAAAATTTACAATTTGTACTTTACACAAGAACAGACTCCAGTATTCTCTTCAGAGTGATCAAAGATCAAATCATTTCATACTGGGTTTATGAAAGAAGTGAATAAAAAGTAAAATGACTTCTGCAATCTCACAGTTCTGACAAACCCTCGACAGTATTTGCACATATTTTGGTATCAGAAACCAATACAGACAGTGTTGGTATACCTTATTTGAACATTGATTAGAATTTTGGCTAGATGGTTTAGGTTGAATGGATATATTTACGAATTTGTTCAACTGTGATCCTCGCTATGAGATCTAGTAAACGGGGAACCCCTTTTTGGATGTTTGTGTATTCACTGATCGTGTCTACTGCAACATGTGCGTGTATATAAGTCTCGTCTTACCTGGACTATCGAATTACGAACCCAGCGGTCCGTTGACCATGTATGATAAAGGCTATCGTGAGACGCGTGTCACCTGGTGGTCTGCTTTTCTGGTCTTTCTAAGACCTACGCCAAGGTCGGCCAGCAGTTTTTTACTTTTTGTGGTAGGACCAAACCGAGGAAGGTTTTTAAGAAATTTTTAAGCCAACTTAAAGTGTTTTCTGAACTGTGGTACAAAAACAATCTCTAGGAGAAGAAGAGTATAAAGGGATTAGAAATTTTTTTGAAAAATTAGACTCACTGTATTCCACACACACTAAACTTTAATACTTCGTAAAATTTATCACTTTGTCCTCGCATTCTTCTAGTTGGATATATTCTCACAGTGTTACTTTAAGTAATTGAAGGATCGATAATTACGATATATGTGATAGTAGTCTGCGTGGATTCTAAAGAGGCATTAATTACATTACAACTGGCGTGAGTTAGCTTGAAATTGCATGTATATAATATTGCCAATTCTTAGCTCATGAATTTAACGCCAATCAAACTTGAATTATTTATAAAATATCAAGCAAACTATCCGATTTATGCATCGTCCATCGAACGTGGCGAGACTGTTCACTGAGGTGTTACGGACTGATCATTTATGTCAAAATCTGAGAACTGTATTAATAAAATTTCATTCCTTGATCAGAGTGTTGAAATTTTTTAGACAGTGTCTGAGATGCGAGGGTTCAAAGATCCGGATTTTCGATTGACTATACTTAAAAAAACTATTGAACAGGGTTATTGAAAGATTCCTTTTTCGACAAATTCGTCCTTTGAAAATATTTCCTGACTATTTAAACTGACAAGGACCCGAGTCTCACACTCGAAATTTGACACTCGAAACGAAGCCTGTCGTCGTATTGTAACTCGCAGGGAAAATCACCATGTCTACCACCCTAATCGTCATCAAGTGGATACCGCAGACCAGTAACAAAAAAAAGTTGGTCTCACATAGGTGTCTGATATCTCGAGATGGTCCCACCGAAATTATGAGTCAACCCATTGAGCTAAACCATTCCCCATCATCCGACTCGTACTACTCTTTACTTTCTCGTACAAGTATAGGAGTTCAGTTCGATTAGTCTTCTATTTTTAGTTCTTTTTTAAATTTGAAATTTCTAAACTAAAGTCAAACAAATTTGACGGCTAAATCGATCGATGAAGTTTTCATGTATTGTCTTTCTATGTCGATTGAAGAATTTAACCCCAAAGAAATCAACCGTGTCGAATATACATGCGAAAAAAAAGTCTGGCTATTGGGCTTCGAGAAAAACTTGATCTTGGTCCTTTATCTTTGAGGTAGGTAAAGCATTGTAGCAGGAGATCTGAGTCCAGTCACCTATAGCCACCTATACTATAATTTCAGTCGAAAGTTTTGCTGTTTCGTAGTAGATGAGATGATGTTGGTGGAGGAGTCGATTCGGGACAGTATGCTAGCTCCTCGACTGAGGATACTTGTCTTTTTGTCTGACTGCCTGCTTGCTTGCTTGCTTGCTTGCCTTCCAGCCTGCCTGCCCCGTCGTTTAATGCTGAATCAGCTGACAAGCAATCGTTTGCGGACCACCTAGACTCTGGAGTCTGAGATGTGGATGTTGTCAGGCAATGCTTTAGGGTTATACAAAGCGAAAACCGATTCGAACCGACACGAGTATATTTAAAGTGAAGTATGTTTTATAATTGAAAATACTTGAGAAGTCCTTGGGAAGCAGTCCTGATGGAGTATAATACAAAACCACTCGTTCAATACCTGTGCAACTCCACAGTGTAGAATCCAGGTGCAGACAAAATTCTGCATTGCATATTTAGCCAATATCAAATGTTCAGTGTGTGTGTGAAGTTCTGTCTGGTTTTTCGTCAACCATAATATAGCGATGATGAAATCTGGAAAACTGTAGAGGAAAGAGACAATAAGAGCAGATTTTTGGTCAATGGAAGCTGCATTTATTCATGATTAACTTTTGAAGGCGGGTATTCAGAATGTAGTGTAAGCGTGGTCCCAACAAACTGTCGTTTTTAATATGAACCGTCCTACGTCTATAGAAATCATGTCGTCAAGAGATAAATTGTATTCAATGACCGCAGAGCTGACGGTTGATCTCACAATACAGTAAATAGGGACGACAGGTAGACGGAATGCAATTAAAATACAGTATAGACAAAAATGTGCTTTGATATATCTGTAGATGCACAATTTAGTAGTGAAACTGACTAACGAATAGCGAACTTTTCACAGTCGTTAATGACGTAGCTTTTCCAAATAACAGAGGAATATTCTGACTGCAGTAAAAGGTGCTGTAACCTTCGTTCAAGTTTACGGTGTCTTGAATTCTTGTGCTTGAAATATTTTTACAAGTATACCTACCGACCATTAAGACAAATCTCAGGAATATTTACATATACACTACGTATAAAGTATTTCAATAGTTTTCGTAATTTGAGGTGAACAAGTTTTTTTTTTCTTTTTTTTTTGTGGTGTCCTCGTCGATGTGGAATAATCGAGTGATGTTTAAGATATATAGCTGATGTTTCAGTATAACGTAGACTGTTAATGCCGTAGTAGCTAATTAAATTTTGTGTTCTTAATTCGCATCACCGGTAAATAGTCTTTGAAGTATATATTTTTATCAGAGGATTACATTCATAACATGAAGAACCACCACGAGTTCAAAGTACCAAAATAAAGTAGAGCCCAGGCGTTATGCCTTTAAGCTTCAATTAAATGAGTTCGCATTTCTCACAGAGAGAATCTCACGCCCCAGAGTTCTTCTCATACTATACATTCACTCGGACTCAAAACATATTTCATTTACTTCAACGTTAATTTTTTTTGTGTTTGAATCTCGCGATATTTAATTCATTTATTATTCTCCGGTTTTAACACAGACCTAAATTATCAACGTTATTACTTGTCTGCCAAAGTGCATATCATATGTAGTTACGTATCTCGATATATGCTGTCTGCTACTATTGTGCCAAACATACGTGTGTACAAACAGGTCGAGTTAATTTCCATAAAGCACCATATCTATGTGCGAAATATTTGTCCCGAGTTTATCGTCGGGGGGATGAGGTGTACCTGTTTAATCAAGACCGAACTAGTGACTGATGCTGTTGCAGACGATATGTAGAAGTGCAGCAGGGATATATATTTGCATCCTGTTTTAAGGCTACGAGAAGTTATTATTGCAGTATAAACAATTTGCTGGTTTATTCTGGTGGAAATCTATTCCAGATATTTAAAATTTAAGGATATTTTTTGTTATATTTGGTTGTTATCCAAAATGTACAGGACTCATGAAAATGTTATCAGGAATATATTTTAAATAGAAAAATGGAAACACGGGTTTCCTTGATTTTATTTAAAATGCAAAATCCACAATATACGTTCGGAATCGATTATGAAATGTAGATGTCGCGTATCTGAAGGACAGTTTTTCAATAAGTGAGATCTCTTCGCCTTTTTTTTTTTGTTTCTTAGGAATTTTATGCTGTACAGAATTTTTGGTAGAGACTTTCAATACATTGCTATTCGAAGACGCCTCCTTTTCCACCGAAAAAAATTTCGGATTAATTTCGTTTTGAAATTTTCACACAAGCTCGATATATTCAATCCGCAAT
Organism: Macrophya annulata; assembly: GCA_963924015.1. Classification (NCBI taxonomy): domain Eukaryota; kingdom Metazoa; phylum Arthropoda; class Insecta; order Hymenoptera; family Tenthredinidae; genus Macrophya; species Macrophya annulata. The sequence goes on from OZ001258.1 coordinate 23,720,226, forward strand.
CATCGAGGATCCCTGTGAAGTATAAGTCGTAGAATTTCTATACCCATCGAGAAGATAAACCATTTAACAAATTATAAAATGTATAAAAAAAATTTCTTTGAAATAATTTTTCTGATTCTGTATCTAATTGAAATGGAAAATGTATGTCAATTTATATGCCTGCAGAGTCGTGGTTATTGCAGAGACATTTTTTAAGTAAGCTATTTGTATTTTAAATATCGCATACGGTTCAAATGTCATTGATTTTTGATTAACAAACGAATGCCAAATGGAATGATCCCGGTGAGGTAAATACCTAAGAATGAATATACAAATATACGTTAAGTATAATAGCTACATATATATGATAAATATATACGAATACCGAAGCCCAGTGTTTACCGAGAACTTGCCTCACGCGTTTACCTGACAAATATATTGTAGGCTACCTGAGTTTGGATACGACTAAACTGACGTATGTACAACCAACTGGATCTTTTCATTTTTTCTTAGTTATATTTTCTCACGATCTCTGATTCTGGAATCAACACGAACGTAAAAAAGATACATCCACAGGGTGTCTCAGTTAGTAACTGTTAATATGGAATAAAATTTCGACCCCAAGTTGTGGTTTGGAAAAAAGGTTTATTGAAAATTAAAGCGTTGTTTTCAATTCATTAGAGTCTACTCCAATTGACCTGAGCACAGCTTTTTTATTACGTGTCATTTTTAATGCATCAACATCGATACAGATATGTGGTCTTTTCAAACGAAACCTCACACGTATTTTATATTCATTACCAATACAGACATCTTTATAAAAAACAAAATTCAATGAATACAATTTCGCTTTACCCGCGGTATCACCATTGGAATTATAAATGCGATTGTTTGATAAAAAATTTTTTAATCGAAACTCAACGGAACTGTCTAGACATTGACTGTGGTAATGTCTCGAATAAAACATAAGGTTTTGATGATAAAATAAACGAGTTTTAATAATGGCTCGTTCGTTCCGTTAACCGAACTATTACACCGAGAGGATAAACGACGTTAACGGATTGATAAATCATCTGCAATTAGGAATCACGTACATTAATCCTCGTGTCAGGTAAATCAATCTTGTATAATGTAAACCAACGCGATATATTGTGCGTTGAATACCACTTGTTTCAAGTATACTTAAATACTATAGATATGAATAATAATATTATATCTATAACCGGACATGAATTTTAAATTGTAAATTATGCGGGAAGTCGATATACCTGGGAATCGTTAAAAAAAATACCAACATCATGGATCACTTAAAATGTCTTTTATACCGATAAATTGTTATCTTGAATTACTTAATACGCGTTTTCTTATCAAAGAAAAAGGCATTTCGAAGGCAAAGACATGAAATCATAAACTGCAAACAATTTGATAAAGTGAATTCTTTTTATATCATGGATCAAGGCGATTAGATCATCTCCGGCGACGCCGTAGTATCTTCATTATGGCAATGGCGAAGGCGCAGTATCCCGGATGCTATGATTATCGTCAGAAACGATGCCGGGGTCTTATTCGAGCAGGCGACGACCACGCGCGCCCTGTCAAGTCCCACGCGTCACCCATTACAGTCAATCTCCCCTTTTAAATAAGTCGGTGTCTCTACCCGACACCGACATCAACTGATCATAAGCTCAATTCTTCAATTTGTATTCATCCGCGCAAGAATGCTGCAGGATGCACATTGTATCTCATACCTTTACGCCAGATCGTATGGCAACTCGCATTGCATTACCGAAGGTCCCTCAAACAGAGCATTTTTATTCTTATTACCTACCTGCAGTAATAGTCGGGATCTGCAAAATTTTCAGTAATTTAACGTAGTAAATACTAAATTTAGATAATTTTTCATTTGGTTTTGGTTAATCTTTTAGTTCGGAAAACTTTTTATTGTCGAATTATTCGATTCATTTCATTGTCAGATAAATTTCTATGATTGCACTTTTATTTTCTCTTTTTTTGTTTTGAAATTCTTTTTTTCATCAACTCTGAAATATTGAAATTATGAATGTGGATAATTTATTGGAAATGGTATATGTAATAATTGTAATAAAGATTTAAATATACCGATATTTATTACACAACGTACATTACACAATATATTACAAGTCTTGTATCTTTATTCGATATCTTAATGTTTACTTAATGTTATTATATTTATACGTATAATAAGTAAAATAAAATTAAAACAAAAACAAAAACAATATAAACAACGCTGTAACACTTACGATGCAATTTATATATAAAGATAGAAATATCACAAAAATTGTAAACTTTCGCCCTAAGATCAATAACAAAATACCTGATATACACATTATTATTTATGAGAAAAATAAATTTTTTCAGATTAACGTTACTACAATAAAAGTAACTTGAATTATTGAAATCATTCGAGTACCTAAAGAAAAAATTACGGGCGTCAAACCTTCTGTTATTTTGATAATAAGATATTAAATTTTTATTTTTCGTTAGGTTTGGAGGGTCGAATTCTATCGGCGAGAATAAAAAAAAAACGTCTCATTGGACGGGGGATTGTTTGGCACATAACGGTTCGACCATAAAAATCAAAAATTGCAAATTGTTAATGAATAATTACAACTGTTCGATAATATCGTGATCATTTTTCAGTGATATTTTAGGTTGCGTCTCGAAATTATCTTTTTGTGAGTGTTTAGTCCTTTGTAATTCTTTTCTGAAATAAGCTACCGTCTGCTTTAAACCTTCGGATAATGGGACTTTAGGTTCCCAATTTAAATACTTTTTTGCTCTTGTAATATCAGGCTTTCTTCTCTGAGGATCGTCTTCTACAGCTGCAAGTTCCACGATTTTACTCGTTCCACCAACAAGTTCTTTTATTATAGATGCGAACTCTATAATCAGCAAACATCTTCATTAAAATTTATAAAATATCAATCTTCCAAATTGAAATACACGATAAATTGTACAACAAATAAGACAAATTTTGTCGATTTTAGTATAATATTCTGTTTCATGCAAGTCTTTTACTTGCCTTCTATGGTATGTTCAACAGGATTTCCTATGTTCACAGGTAAAGTATAATTAGATGCCATCAAAGCCACAAGTCCGTCAACTAAGTCTGAGACGTACTGAAAAGATCTGGTTTGTTTGCCATTTCCATAAATCGTTATAGAATCATTCTGCAAAGCTTGTAGAATGAAGTTTGAAACTACTCTGCCATCATTCATGTGCATTCTTGGGCCAAATGTATTGAAGATTCTAGCTACACGGACCGAAACTCCTTCCTGCTTCATGTAAGCATAGCTCAATGTCTCCGCTACACGTTTACCCTCGTCGTAACAGGCTCTTGGTCCTAAATGTGGAAAATTGATTATGATATGAGTAAATTATTTAAGAAAATGTCTGAAAGAAGTTTATAAATAAAATCAATCCTTTAATTCACTAGTTTTCTCAATTATCTCACAGGTATCATCTCTTCTTATCATCGCTGCAACTTACCAATTGGATTTACATGTCCCCAATACGTTTCTGACTGAGGATGTTCATCAGGATCACCATAAACCTCCGACGTACTAGCAATCAAGACTCTGGCACCAACTCTCTTTGCGAGACCTGTAAAATGAGGTAAAATCTTAAAATAAAACAGTTTCCAGTGATATAAAGGCAGCTTAAGCATCTTTAAAAAAGAGTTTTTATTACCCAACATGTTTATCGCTCCAATAGTATTTGTTTTAATAGTCTTTACTGGATTATGCATATAATGTGGTGGACTTGCGGGACTAGCCAAGTGGTAAATCTCGTCAACCTCAAGATACAGAGGTCTAACAATGTCGTGATGTACAAGTTCAAAATTTTCATGACCAACCCAGTGTTCGACGTTTCGTTTTCTACCAGTAAAAAAATTGTCTGCTACAATAACTTCGTGACCAGCCAGCATGAGCCGATCTACAAGATGTGAGCCGACAAATCCAGCACCCCCAGTAACTAGAATTCTTTTTCTATTTTTGTAGTTCAAAAATTTGACTGTGGGAAAGTTTTTTGGTACTCTATTCTCAATTTTAGCTTCTATTTGTTGCAATTTATCCTCCAGTTCTCTGATCCTGACGTTTGCTTCCTGAAGGTCATTTATCTCGACGTAAGGTACTTCACTATCCATATCTATTAGTTTATCAACTTGCGATTCTTTGATAAGACGTAATCGTTTGTTATGTAAAGATTGTTCCTCTTCAGTTTTTGCCCAACCGTTGTAAAAACCTAGAACTATAAAATTAATCTAAATAATGTTCAGCTAAATAAATTTATTCTATTAGAAATTTACGCTATGATGGCCTCATTTCAGGGAGCCAAAAGACCGCATACAAAGGACAGAAAAACCATTATCTTATGATAAGACTATCTTAATTTGCCTTATCATTATTTCTTGAAATGTTTATGTTGAATATTACAATATACACTATGCTTGTATCACTGAGAAGATTAAGAGTGTAGTAAGTGATAAACAATATTCTTTTAAATCTGTATTAAAAATCTACATTATATAGAGGGTGGTGAAATCATATTGAAAATCATTACTGCCGATGTTGCAGCAACAGGTGAAGTGAGTTTAAGGTAATTTTTGGAACTCGAAAAAATGAATAAATAAATGAAAATAGATAAATAAATAAATAAATAAACCGAAAATTATAATTTTAAATTATGTTTACGAAAAGTATTCACGTGTTAGGGAGTTTTTTTGTTGCGATAAAATTGAACTCTATTTCGTAATAATTATTTGTGAACAGCTGTTCAAATATAAAATAAACTAAATAACGAATAACAGTTTTTTGGACAACAATGAAGATCGATTATTGTAGAATGCTTGTGTATAGTAATACGGAAAAGTATTTAATGAAAGGACAAATGATAATTAATTAGAATTGATAATTGAATTGTATAATATTTGATAAGTGAATTTATTTTATCGAATATAAATAAGATAAAAATGACGAGCACCATGAGACAACAGAAAATATATACAAATACATATATTATATTAATCTAACCTATAAAAACTTACCCAGTATCACGCAGATGATGGTAAATACAGCTTGTTTCATCTTTCGTTGAGTAAGGATCATACTTTCGAAATTCACATGTTTTTTTGTTTTATAACTTTATTCAGGTCACAATATAATCCATTATGGCTCGACTATCTACCATATTCACATTTGAGAATTTTTAGTTGCACACTGCTGTGTAGCAGCGTGGTGGGAATGAGACAGTTGGTGGTGGGAGTGTGATGGTCGGACTTGTCGACAGTGTGCTCACTGATCTAGGCACGCGCATCGTATCAATTAAAAAACATCACTTTAATGCGGCGCGAATAAACCGAGGCAGTATTTTCGGTAGAATAACTTGGGCTAAATCTATTCGACTCTCTTTCGTAATCCCACCACAAGTGGTGTGTAATATTTATTTAATGTAGATTTAATAACAGATTGCAGGTCATGAAGAGTGTAACTATTTCTACTGGATCTTTAAGTTCATATCCCATAGAGCAAGTGGCCAATGAAGAATGTAACATAACATGACATAACCTTCCTTGACCATGAACTTTAGAATAGAGGATTCGAGGAAGTGAACTGCGGTATCGACTGGTATACGCGAAGACGAATTGACAAACTACCTTTGCTGCAACATACCCATGTGCGCCTTACTATATACAATCAAAAATAGAAGTACATAAATGACAAACGGGTTGCATATCATGAGGTGTACAAATGTTTGCGGCAGTAGTTCGTGAATTGGTCCGTGAAATGAGAATAACAATTATATTTCCACGGCAATCTGTAAATTACTACGGATGATCCTATAAGAACCTAAATTATATCCATGTGTATGTCTATGGATTCATTACATTGATTTCGACTATTATATTAAATAAAGAAACCTTGGATTACTTATGCGAGTCCCTTTCTTAGAAAAGAGATTGTAACGGAAGTTGAAGCCGCTTTTCCGCGATGCTGATTGGCTTTTTGCTGAGTATCATCGCGAAATGAGTGCTATACGCAATGCGTATATGCATTTAGAGTAACGCGCGATTTTTGTTTGAAGTACTGTTTTATTATCGCGTCAAATTTACGTATGCTGACATACAACATGACATCTATACTATTATTTACATGCTCAGTTGAAACATCATAATAAAACTGTACTCATTGTATACATTCGTTGTTTCCAAATTTATTCATTACAGAAAGTGCCAGATACCGGTCTTATCGACAAGCGATAAAACCGACCGACTAACGGTAAGACCGGTATCTAGCATGACTGCCGGGAAAAATAATTCATCAGTTCAACCGCGAGATAGCGATACCATTTCAGAGCACTGAGCAACGACCGCAAGTTGACTACCTCTACCTGCAGTAGAATTTTCAATGGCCCACGTGGCGTTAAACAGTTAACATGGGGGGCTGCGTCAACGGGATTCAATATGAATACTCCGAGCAGATATTTATTTATGTATTTATTTATTGTTACATAGTAACCTAACGATATATTACTGTATTCTGCAGGGATGCACAGTCTCTGTAAGCAGTCCGGCCATTAAATACTAACCTCAAAAAAGTACAAATTAAAAAAAAAATTTTTTTATATCAGTATAAAACAGTGTAAAACAGTGAACAAATCAAAATGAGTTCTTGTAAGTTTTTGTTTGAGTTTTAACAATAGCTACTCGTTGGTACCATCAAATTGTTATTACAGTTTATTGAAGCGTATTGAAGTAGTTGATCAATTCTGCCGCGAGATGGCGATACCATTTGTCGCCCCGATGACGATTCTAGTTAGGCAATAAGGAGCACTGACCTAGGACAAGAGCACCTGTCGCGGGCTCAGTAGCCTTCGTGGCGTCAAAGAGTGAGGTTGGAGTCTATGTGAACGAGATACTACTGATAAAGGCATTCGAATAGATGCAGAGAAGTCGTAGGAAAATTAACAACGATGGAAATGGATTCTTGTCTAGTTTTTTCAGTTATTTACTGAATAATAATTATGATGATACAAAAATAGTTCTTCTTATATAATTCAATGAGCTTCGATTGGAGTGGAGACATCTCTGTCTAGAAGGGATTATATTTCGATTACAATGAGCAAGTGCATATTGAATAGTCTTTGTAAAATGATTATATGAGCCATTACTTTACTGCAATATTAATGTTGTTGATGTTATAATTACATGTATGGCAGAAAGCAAATGAAAGACTTGATTGATTACGATGGAAATAGGAATTTATTTTTAAGAAACACTTACAAATAGTATACACATAAGCTTTGATGATGAGTAATAATGTATCGATGCTAAAAAAATAAATTCCCAGATGTATGTACCAATGATCAATAGCTTCGTTATTTCCTACTTTCCCTTCTTTACGGTTATTCATTAATAATAGAAATTAAAAAAGTAGAATCGCAGAGTAAAAATGAGCATTTTCAGCCACGAGAAAATTTGCGGCTACTCGAGTCAAATATTCTCCTGATATCAGGAGTAATTTTCGACTTGAAATTTCAAAAATTCCAAATTTCGTCAGCGAACGAGACGTGCATAGAGACACGCATGTGTACGAATGCATGCCTGCTTAGACATACACTCCAGATTTTTCCCGTTAAAAATTTCAGCACACCTCTTCGGGTCAGATGTTCTCCTGATACTAGGAGCAATTTTTCGACTTAAAATTTCAAAAACTCCAAATTTCGCAAGCGAATGAGACATGCAGAGAGACACGCATGTGTACGAATGCATGCCTGCATAGACATACACTCCAGATTTTTCCCGCCAAAAATTTCAGCACACCTCCTCGGGTCAGATGTTCTCCTGATACCAGGAGCAATTTTTCGACTTAAAATTTCAAAAACTCCAAATTTCGCAAGCGAATGAGACATGCAGAGAGACACGCATGTGTACGAATGCATGCCTGCATAGACATACACTCCAGATTTTTCCCGCCACAAATTTCAGCACACCTCCTTGAGTCAGATGTTCTCCTGATACCAGGAGCAATTTTCGATGAAAAATTTTGGAAATTCCAAATTTTGTAAGCGAATGAGACATGCATAGAGACACGCATGTGTACGAATGCATGGCTGCTTAGACATACGCTCTCGATTTTTCCCGCCAAAAATTTCAGCAAGCCTCCTCGAGTCAGATGTTCGCCTGATTCGGCGCGTTAGCCCTCCTGTGAGCGCGAGTCGCTATGTTGAAAGTCTGTATGACGTCATCAGTTTAAATTCTGGCGGGATCAGCTAGTCTTCATTATAATTTATTTACACTACAACTTTTCCGAGTCTGGAATAATCCTAATGAGATATCTATTAAATTTGTCAAGAACTCCTATGTGATTTCTCCTCGGATTCTTCAGATAAGCTTCGAAAACAGAAGAAGAAGAAGAAGATATCCAGATTGCATTTTGTTTTTTTTTTCCACGACTATTGAGAAATTTTCTTCCTATTTTCTTCCTATTGAGAAAGGTTACAGAACAGTCAATAAACGCTAGATTTTATTAGCAATTATTGCATTTAAGTAATTATTGGGCCCTTACTTCTTCTTGAGCTATAGGAATATTACAAACCCAATCAATATTCATGTATACTGAATCATTAATATCTAAATATTCACATAATCAAAGTTTGCAATCACTTCAGCGTTCGACATTGTCAATTATACATGTAGAGTGGTTGCCAGGTTATCCTAATCTCAATCATGGATTCGCGACATGATCTATAAACTATTGGACGTATGTATACCTATACGACATTTCAGCAGAATAGCGAAATCTTCTTGTTTTTTCATGAAGAATCCGACAAGGTGTCGATGGTGCGGCGATTATGGGGCACCCTGTATAATTAAATAGTTCAAAGATCCGATCATTTGATAAGTTACAGTACACACTACGTATTCTAAGCTGATTTTCTTCGTATATCAAATATGGTTGTAATTCAGATAAGCCACGACCAACAAAGACGCCGGTGTTAGTACCGCGAAGTTGTTGCGGATTAACCCCAGCATCAATGATAGCTTCGTAGTTATGACAGTTCTACAGAAACGTTTTTAGAGATCCTTTTCTACAGAAGATCTTTTCTACATAACATGATTCTACATATTGTATTTAGATTCATTTCTATACCCCCCCCCCCCCCCCCCCCCCCCGCCCCCTGGAAAATAACCCACAGGTACGTTTCTAACCGAAAAAATATTCTACATGTTACAGTTCTACATAATATTTTTTGATACGTTTCTACAGAAAGTTGCCAGTGACATTTTTACAATATTACAGAATGCCTCTGAGATCGTTTCTCGGAAAAATTATTCTATATATTAGAAGTGTACAGGAGAATTATTAGGTCTTTCACAGTTCTACAGAATACGTTTCAACAGAACTCTCCCAGATACGTTTTTACAGAATAAGTTTCGTAGAAATGTATCAGAGAGCGTTCTGTAGAAACGTATTCTGTCAAAACGTATGAGTGAGCGTTATTCAGAAACGTATTCTGTAGAAATGTATCCTGTAGAAACGTATCAGGGAGCGTTCTGTAGAAACGTATTCTGTAGAAACGTATTTTGTAGAAACGTATCAGGAAGCGGTCCGTAGAAACGTATTCTGTAGAAACGTATTAGGGAGCATTCTGTGGAAACGTATTCTGTAGAAATGTATTCTGTAGAAACGTATCAGGAAGCGTTCTGTAGAATTGTATTCTGTAGAAACGTATTCTGTAGAAACGTATCAGGGAGCGTTCCGTAGAAACGAATTCTGTAGAAACGTATTCTGTAGAAACGTATCAGGGAGCGTTCCGTAGAAACGTATTCTGTAGAAACGTATGAGGGAGCATTCTGTAGGAACGTATTCTGTAGAAATGTATTCTGTAGAAACGTATCAGGGAGCGTTCTGTAGAATTGTATTCTGTAGAAACGTATTCTGTAGAAACGTATCAGGGAGCGTTCCGTGGAAACGTATTCTGTTGAAACGTATTAGGAAGCGTTCTGTAGAATTGTATTCTGTAGAAACGTATTCTGTAGAAACGTATCAGGGAGCGTTCTGTAGAATTGTATTCTGTAGGAACGTATTCTGTGGAAACGTATCAGGAAGCGTTCCGTTGAAACGTATTCTGTAGAAACGTATTAGGGAGCATTCTGTAGGAACATATTCTGTAGAAATGTATTCTGTAGAAACGTATCAGGGAGCGTTCTGTAGAATTGTATTCTGTAGAAACGTATTCTGTAGAAACGTATCAGGGAGCGTTCCCTAGAAATGTATTCTGTAGAAACGTATTAGGGAGCATTCTGTAGGAACGTGTTCTGTAGAAATGTATTCTGTACAAACGTATCAGAGAGCGTTCTGTAGAATTGTATTCTGTAGAAACGTATTCTGTAGAAACGTATCGGGGAGCGTTCCGTAGAAACGTATTCTGTAGAAATGTATTCTGTAGAAACGTATCAGGGAGCGTTCTGTAGAATTGTGTTCTGTAAAAACGTATTCTGTGGAAACGTATCAGGGAGCGTTCCGTAGGAACGTATTCTGTAGAAACGTATTAGGAAGCATTCTGTAGAAACGTGTTCTGTAGAAATGTATTCTGTAGAAACGTATCAGGGAGCGTTCTGTAGAATTGTATTCTGTAGAAACGTATTCTGTAGAAACGTATCAGGGAGCGTTCCAAAGAAACGTATTCTGTAGAAACGTATTAGGGAGCATTCTGTAGAAACGTATTCTGTAGAAACGTATTCTGTAGAAACGTATCAGGGAGCGTTCTGTAGAATTGTATTCTGTAGAAACGTATTCTGTAGAAACGTATCAGGGAGCGTTCCGTAGAAACGTATTTTGTAGAAATGTATTCTGTAGAAACGTATCAGAGAGCGTTCCTTGAAATTGTATTCTGTAGTAACGTATTCTGTAGAAACGTATCAGGGAGCGTTCCGTAGAGGCGTATTCTGTAGAAACGTATTAGGAAGCATTCTGTAGAAACGTATTCTGTAGAAATGCATTCTGTAGAAACGTATCGGGGAGCGTTCTGTAAAAACGTATTCTGTAAAAACGTATTCTGTAGAAACGTATCAGGGAGCGTTCCGTAGAAACGTATTCTGTAGAAACGTATTAGGGAGCATTCTGTAGAAACGTTATCTGTAGAAATGTATTCTGTAGAAACGTATCAGGGAGCGTTCTGTAGAATTGTATTCTGTAGAAACGTATTCTGTAGAAACGTATCAGGGAGCGTTCCGTAGAAACGTATTCTGTAGAAACGTATAAGGGAGCATTCTGTAGAAACGTATTCTGTAGAAATGTATTCTGTAGAAGAGTATCAGGGAGCGTTCTGTAGAACTGTATTCTGTAGAAACGTATTCTGTAGAAACGTATCAGGGAGCGTTCCGTAGAAACGTATTCTGTAGAAATGTATTCTGTAGAAACGTATCAGGGAGCGTTCCGTAGAAACGTATTCTGTAGAAATGTATTCTGTAAACATGTAGTCTGGAGAAACGGATCAGGGAGCGTTCTGTAGAATTGTATTCTGTAGGAACGTATTCTGTGGAAACGTATCAGGAAGCGTTCCGTTGAAACGTATTCTGTAGAAACGTATTAGGGAGCATTCTGTAGAAACATATTCTGTAGAAATGTATTCTGTAGAAACGTATCAGGGAGCGTTCTGTAGAATTGTATTCTGTAGAAACGTATTCTGTAGAAACGTATCAGGGAGCGTTCCCTAGAAATGTATTCTGTAGAAACGTATTAGGGAGCATTCTGTAGGAACGTGTTCTGTAGAAATGTATTCTGTACAAACGTATCAGAGAGCGTTCTGTAGAATTGTATTCTGTAGAAACGTATTCTGTAGAAACGTATCGGGGAGCGTTCCGTAGAAACGTATTCTGTAGAAATGTATTCTGTAGAAACGTATCAGGGAGCGTTCTGTAGAATTGTGTTCTGTAAAAACGTATTCTGTGGAAACGTATCAGGGAGCGTTCCGTAGGAACGTATTCTGTAGAAACGTATTAGGAAGCATTCTGTAGAAACGTATTCTGTAGAAATGTATTCTGTAGAAACGTATCAGGGAGCGTTCTGTAGAATTGTATTCTGTAGAAACGTATTCTGTAGAAACGTATCAGGGAGCGTTCCGAAGAAACGTATTCTGTAGAAACGTATTAGGGAGCATTCTGTAGAAACGTATTCTGTAGAAACGTATTCTGTAGAAACGTATTCTGTAGAAACGTATCAGGGAGCGTTCTGTAGAATTGTATTCTGTAGAAACGTATTCTGTAGAAACGTATCAGGGAGCGTTCCGTAGAAACGTATTTTGTAGAAATGTATTCTGTAGAAACGTATCAGAGAGCGTTCCTTGGAATTGTATTCTGTAGTAACGTATTCTGTAGAAACGTATCAGGGAGCGTTCCGTAGAGGCGTATTCTGTAGAAACGTATTAGGAAGCATTCTGTAGAAACGTATTCTGTAGAAATGTATTCTGTAGAAACGTATCGGGGAGCGTTCTGTAAAAACGTATTCTGTAAAAACGTATTCTGTAGAAACGTATCAGGGAGCGTTCCGTAGAAACGTATTCTGTAGAAACGTATTAGGGAGCATTCTGTAGAAACGTTATCTGTAGAAATGTATTCTGTAGAAACGTATCAGGGAGCGTTCTGTAGAATTGTATTCTGTAGAAACGTATTCTGTAGAAACGTATTCTGTAGAAATGTATTCTGTAGAAACGTATCAGGGAGCGTTCCGTAAAAACGTATTCTGTAGAAATGTATTCTGTAAACATGTAGTCTGGAGAAACGTATCAGAGAGCGTTCTGTAGAATTGTATTCTGTAGAGACGTATTCCGTGGAAACGTATCAGGGAGCGTTCTGTAGAATTGTATTCTGTAGAAACGTATTCTGTTAAAACGTATCAGGGAGCGTTCCGTAGAAACGTATTCTGTAGAAACGTATTAGGAAGCATTCTGTAGAAACGTATTCTGTAGAAATGTATTCTGCAGAAACGTGTCAGGGAGCGTTCTGTAGAACTGTATTCTGTAGAAACGTATTCTGTAGAAACGTATCAGGGAGCGTTCCGTAGAAACGTATTCTGTAGAAATGTATTCTGTAGAAACGTATCAGGGAGCGTTCTGTAGAATTGTATTCTGTAGAAACGTATTCTGTAGAAACGTATCAGGGAGCGTTCCGTAGAAACGTATTCTGTAGAAACGTATTAGGGAGCATTCTGTAGAAACGTATTCTGTTGAAATGTATTCTGTAGAAACGTATCAGGGAGCGTTCTGTAGAATTGTATTCTGTAGAAACGTATTCTGTTAAAACGTATCAGGGAGCGTTCCGTAGAAACGTATTCTGTAGAAACGTATTAGGAAGCATTCTGTAGAAACGTATTCTGTAGAAATGTATTCTGCAGAAACGTGTCAGGGAGCGTTCTGTAGAACTGTATTTTGTAGAAACGTATTCTGTAGAAACGTATCAGGGAGCGTTCCGTAGAAACGTATTCTGTAGAAACGTATTCTGTAGAAACGTATCAGGGAGCGTTCTGTAGAATTGTATTCTGTAGAAACGTATTCTGTAGAAATGTATTCTGTAGGAATATATCAGAGAGCGTTCTTTAGAATTGTATTCTGTAGAAACGTATTCTGTAGAAACGTATCAGGGAGCGTTCCGTAGAAACGTATTCTGTAGAAATGTATTCTGTAGAAACGTTTCAGGGAGCGTTCTGTAGAATTGTATTCTGTAGAAACGTATTCTGTAGAAACGTATCAGGGAGCGTTCCGTAGAAACGTATTCTGTAGAAACGTATTAGGGAGAATTCTGTAGAAACGTATTCTGTAGAAACGTATTCTGTAGAAACGTATCAGGAAGCGTTCCGTAGAAACGTATTCTGTAGAAACGTATTTCGTAAAAACGTATCAGGGAGCGTTCCGTAGAAAGGTATTCTGTAAAAACGTATTAGGTAGCATTCTGTAGAAACGTATTCTGTAGAAATGTATTCTGTAGAAACGTATCAGGGAGCGTTCTGTACGAACGTATTCCCTAGAAACGTATCAGGGAGCGTTCGATAGAAACGTACTCTGTAGAAACGTATCAGGAAGCATTCTGTAGAAACGTATTCTGTAGAAATGTATTCTGTAGAAACGTATCAGGGAGCGTTCTGTGGAATTGTATTCTGTAGAAACGTATTCTGTAGAAACGTATTAGGGAGCATTCTGTAGAAACGTATTCTGTTGAAATGTATTCTGTAGAAACGTATCAGGGAGCGTTCTGTAGAATTGTATTCTGTAGAAACATATCAGGGAGCGTTCCGTAGAAACGTATTCTATAGAAATGTATTCTGTAGAAACGTATCAGGGAGCGTTCTGTAGAATTGTATCTTGTAGAAACGTATTCTGTGGGAACGTATCCGGGAGCGTTCCGTAGAAACGTATTCTGTAGAAATGTATTCTGTAGAAACGTATCAGGGGGCATTCTGTAGAATTGTATTCCCTAGAAACGTATTCTGTAGAAAAGTATCAGGGAGCGTTCCGTAGGAACGTATTCTGTAGAAACGTATTAGGGAGCATTCTGTAGAAACGTATTCTGTAGAAATGTATTCTGTAGAAACGTATCAGGGAGCGTTCTGTAGAAACGTATTCTGTAAAAGCGTATCAGGGAGCATTCTGTAGAAACGTATTTTGTAGAAATGTATTCTGTAGAAACGTATCAGGGAGCGTTCTGTAGAATTGTATTCTCTGGTAACGTATTTTGTAGAAACGTATCAGGGAGCGTTCCGTAGAAACGTATTCTGTAGAAACGTATTCTGTAGAAACGTATCAGGGAGCGTTCTGTAGAAACGTATTCTGTAGAAACGTATTCTGTAGAAACGTATCAGGGAGCATTCTGTAGAAACGTATTTTGTAGAAATGTATTCTGTAGAAACGTATCAGGGAGCGTTCTGTAGAATTGAATTCTGTAGAAACGTATTCTGTAGAAACGTATCAGGGAGCGTCCCGTAGAAACGTATTCTGGAAAATGTATTCTGTAGAAACGTATCAGGGAGCGTTCTGTAGAATTGTATTCTGTAGAAACGTATTCTGTAGAAACGTATCAGGGAGCGTTCCGTAGATACGTATTCTGTAGAAACGTATCAGGGAGCATTCTGTAGAAACGTATTCTGTTGAAATGTATTCTGTAGAAACGTATCAGAGAGCGTTCTGTAGAATTGTATTCTGTAGAAACGTATTCTGTAGAAACGTATCAGGAAGCGTTCTGTAGAATTGTATTCTGTAGAAACGTATTCTGTAGAAACGTATCAGGGAGCGTTCCGTGGAAACGTATTCTGTAGAAACGTATTCTGTAGAAACGTATCAGGGAGCGTTCTGTAGAATTGTATTCTGTAGAAACGTATTTTGTAGAAACGTATCAGGGAGCGTTCCGTAGAAACGTATTCCGTAGGAATGTATTCTGTAGAAACGTGTCAGGGAGCGTTCTGTAGAAACGTATTCTGTAGAAATGTATTCTGTAGAAACATATCAGAGAGCGTTCTGTAGAATTGTATTCTGTAGAAACGTATCAGGGAGCGTTCTGTAGAATTCTATTCTGTAGAAACGTATTCTGTAGAAACGTATCAGGGAGCGTTCCGTAGAAACGTATTCTGAAAAATGTATTCTGTAGAAACGTATCAGGGAGCATTCTGTAGAAACGTATTCTGTAGAAATGTATTCTGTAGAGACGAATCAGGGAGCGTTTTGTAGAAACGTATTCTGTAGAAATGTATTCTGTAGAAACGTATTAGGGAGCGTTTCGTAGAAACGTATTCTGTAGAAACGTATTAGGGAGCATTCTGTAGAAACGTATTCTGTAGAAATGTATTCTGTAGAAACGTATCAGGGAGCATTCTGTAGAATTGTATTCTGTAGAAACGTATTCTGTAGAAACGTATTCTGTAGAAACGTATCAGGGAGCGTTCCGTAGAAACGTATTCCGTAGAAATGTATTCTGTAGAAACGTGTCAGGGAGCGTGCTGTAGAATTGTATTCTTTAGAAACGTATCAGGGAGCGTTCTGTGAAATTGTATTCTGTAGAAACGTATTCTGTAGAAACGTATCAGGGAGCGTTCCGTAGAAACGTATTCTGTAGAAACCTATTAGAAAGCATTCTGTAGGAACGTATTCCGTAGAAATGTATTCTGTAGAAACATATCAGGGAGCGTGCTGTAGAATTGTATTCTTTAGAAACGTATCAGGGAGCGTTCTGTGAAATTGTATTCTGTAGAAACGTATTCTGTAGAAACGTATCAGGGAGCGTTCCGTAGAAACGTATTCTGAAAAATAAATTCTGTAGAAACGTATCAGGGAGCGTTCTGTAGAATTGTATTCATTAGAAACGTATCAGGAAGCGTTCCGTAGAAACGTATTCTGTAGAAACGTATTCTGTAGAAATGTATTTTGTAGAAACGTCTCAGGGAGCGTTCCGTAGAAACGTATTTTGTAAAAACGTATTAGGGAGCATTCTGGAGAAACGTATTCTGTAGAAATGTATTCTGTAGAAACGTATCAGGGAGCATTCTGTAGAATCATATTCTGTAGAAACGTATTTTGTAGAACCAAATCAGGGAGCGTTCCGTAGAAACGTATTCCGCAGAAATGTATTCTGTAGAAACGTGTCAGGGAGCGTTCTGTAGAACTGTATTCTGTAGAAATGTATTCTGTAAAAACGTATCAGGGAGCGTTCCGTAGAAACGTATTCTGAAAAATGTATTCTGTAGAAACGTATCAGGGAGCGTTCTGTAGAATTGTATTCTGTAGAAACGTATTCTGTAGGAACGTATCAGGAAGCGTTCCGTAGAAACGTATTCTGTAGAAACGTATTCTGTAGAAACGTCTCAGGTAGCCTTCCGTAGAAACGTATTCTGTAGAAACGTATTAGGGAGCATTCTGTAGAAACGTATTCTGTAGAAATGTATTTTGTAGAAACGTATCAGGAAGCATTCTGTAGAATTGTATTCTGTTAAAACGTATTCTGTAGAAACGTATCAGGGAGCGTTCCGTAGAAACGTATTCTGTAGAAACGTATCAGGGAGCGTTCTGTAGAATTGTATTCTGTAGAAACGTATTCTGTAGAATTGTATCAGGGAGCGTTCCGTAGAAACGTATTCTGTAGAAACGTATTAGGGAGCATTCTGTAGAAACGTGTTCTGTTGAAATGTATTCCGTAGAAACGTATCAGAGAGCGTTCCGTAGAAACGTATTCTGTAGAAACGTATTCTGTAGGAACGTATCAGGGAGCGTTCTGTAGAAACGTATTCTGTAGAAACGTATTCTGTAGAAACGTATTTTGTAGAAACGTATTCTGTAAAAACGTATCAGGGAGCGTTCCGTAGAAACGTATTCTGTAGAAACGTATCAGCGAGCGTTCCGTAGAAACGTATTCTGTAGAAATGTATTCTGTAGAAACGTATCAGGGAGCATTCTGTAGAAACGTATTCTGTAGAAATGTTTTCTGTAGAGACGTATCAGGGAGCGTTTTGTAGAAACGTATTCTGT
Source organism: Macrophya annulata (assembly GCA_963924015.1). NCBI lineage: Eukaryota > Metazoa > Arthropoda > Insecta > Hymenoptera > Tenthredinidae > Macrophya > Macrophya annulata. The sequence goes on from OZ001258.1 coordinate 23,737,755, forward strand.
AGAAACGTATTCTGTAGAAACGTATTAGGGAGCGTTCCGTAGAAACGTATTCTGTAGAAACGTATTAGGAAGCATTCTGTAGAAACGTATTCTGTAGAAATGTATTCTGTAGAAACGTATCAGGGAGCATTCTGTGAAATTGTATTCTGTAGAACTGTATTCTGTAGAAACGTATTCTGTAGAAACGTATCAGGGAGCGTTCCGTAAAAACGTATTCTGTAGAAACCTATTGGGGAGCATTCTGTAGAAACGTATTCTGTAGAAATGTATTCTGTAAAAACGTATCAGGGAGCATTCCGTAGAATTGTATTCTGTAGAAACGTATTCTGTAGAAACGTATCAGGGAGCATTCTGTAGAAACGTATTCTGTTGAAATGTATTCTGTAGAAACGTATCAGGGAGCGTTCTGTAGAATTGTATTCTGTAGAAACGTATTCTGTAGAAACGTATCAGGGAGCGTTCTGTAGAATTGTATTCTGTAGAAACGTATTCTGTAGAAACGTATCAGGGAGCGTTCCGTGGAAACGTATTCTGTAGAAACGTATTCTGTAGAAACGTATCAGGCAGCGTTCTGTAGAATTGTATTCTGTAGAAACGTATTTTGTAGAAACGTATCAGGGAGCGTTCCGTAGAAACGTATTCCGTAGAAATGTATTCTGTAGAAACGTGTCAGGGAGCGTTCTGTAGAAACGTATTCTGTAGAAATGTATTCTGTAGAAACATATCAGGGAGCGTTCTGTAGAATTGTATTCTGTAGAAACGTATCAGGGAGCGTTCTGTAGAATTCTATTCTGTAGAACCGTATTCTGTAGAAACGTATCAGGGAGCGTTCCGTAGAAATGTATTCTGAAAAATGTATTCTGTAGAAACGTATCTGGGAGCGTTCTGTAGAATTGTATTCTGTAGAAACGTATTCTATAGGAACGTATCAGGAAGCGTTTAGTAGAAACGTATTCTGCAGAAACGTATTCTGTAGAAACGTATTCTGTAGAAACGTATCAGAGAGCGTTCCGTAGAAACGTATTCTGTAGAAACGTATTCTGTAGAAAAGTATCAGGGAGCGTTCCGTAGAAACGTATTCTGTAGAAACGTATTAGGGAGCGTTCTGTAGAATTGTATTCTGTAGAAACGTATTCTGTAGAAACGTATCGTGGAGCGTTCGTTAGAAACGTATTCTGTAGAAACGTATTCTGTAGAAACGTATTTTGTAGAAACGTATTCTGTAAAAACGTATCAGGGAGCGTTCCGTAGAAACGTATTCTGTAGAAACGTATCAGCGAGCGTTCCGTAGAAACGTATTCTGTAGAAATGTATTCTGTAGAAACGTATCAGGGAGCATTCTGTAGAAACGTATTCTGTAGAAATGTATTCTGTGGAGACGTATCAGGGAGCGTTTTGTAGAAACGTATTCTGTAGAAACGTATTCTGTAGAAACGTATTAGGGAGCGTTCCGTAGAAACGTCTTCTGTAGAAACGTATTAGGAGGCATTCTGTAGAAACGTATTCTGTAGAAATGTATTCTGTAGAAACGTATCAGGGAGCATTCTGTGGAATTGTATTCTGTAGAAACGTATTCTGTAGAAACGTATTCTGTAGAAACGTATCAGGGAGCGTTCCGTAAAAACGTATTCCGTAGAAATGTATTCTGTAGAAACGTATCAGGGAGCGTTCCGTAGAAACGTATTCTGTAGAAACGTATTCTGTAGAAACGTATTCTGTAGAAACGTCTCAGGTAGCCTTCCGTAGAAACGTATTCTGTAGAAACGTATTAGGGAGCATTCTGTAGAAACGTATTCTGTAGAAACGTATTCTGTAGAAACGTATCAGGGAGCGTTCCGTAGAAACGTATTTTGTAGAAATGTATTCTGTAGAAACGTATCAGAGAGCGTTCCTTGGAATTGTATTCTGTAGTAACGTATTCTGTAGAAACGTATCAGGGAGCGTTCCGTAGAGGCGTATTCTGTAGAAACGTATTAGGAAGCATTCTGTAGAAACGTATTCTGTAGAAATGTATTCTGTAGAAACGTATCGGGGAGCGTTCTGTAAAAACGTATTCTGTAAAAACGTATTCTGTAGAAACGTATCAGGGAGCGTTCCGTAGAAACGTATTCTGTAGAAACGTATTAGGGAGCATTCTGTAGAAACGTTATCTGTAGAAATGTATTCTGTAGAAACGTATCAGGGAGCGTTCTGTAGAATTGTATTCTGTAGAAACGTATTCTGTAGAAACGTATCAGGGAGCGTTCCGTAGAAACGTATTCTGTAGAAACGTATAAGGGAGCATTCTGTAGAAACGTATTCTGTAGAAATGTATTCTGTAGAAGAGTATCAGGGAGCGTTCTGTAGAACTGTATTTTGTAGAAACGTATTCTGTAGAAACGTATCAGGGAGCGTTCCGTAGAAACGTATTCTGTAGAAATGTATTCTGTAGAAACGTATCAGGGAGCGTTCCGTAGAAACGTATTCTGTAGAAATGTATTCTGTAAAAATGTAGTCTGGAGAAACGTATCAGAGAGCGTTCTGTAGAATTGTATTCTGTAGAGACGTATTCCGTGGAAACGTATCAGGGAGCGTTCCGTAGAAACGTATTCTGTAGCAATGTATTCTGTAGAAACGTATCAGGGAGCGTTCTGTAGAATTGTATTCTGTAGAAACGTATTCTGTAGAAACGTATCGCTGAGCGTTCCGTAGAAACGTATTCTGTAGAAACGAATTAGGGAGCATTCTGTAGGAACGTATTCTGTTGAAATCTATTCTGTAGAAACGTATCAGGGAGCGTTCTGTAGAATTGTATTCTGTAGAAACGTATTCTGTTAAAACGTATCAGGGAGCGTTCCGTAGAAACGTATCCTGTAGAAACGTATTAGGAAGCATTCTGTAGAAACGTATTCTGTAGAAATGTATTCTGCAGAAACGTGTCAGGGAGCGTTCTGTAGAACTGTATTCTGTAGAAACGTATTCTGTAGAAACGTATCAGGGAGCGTTCCGTAGAAACGTATTCTGTAGAAACGTATTCTGTAGAAACGTATCAGGGAGCGTTCTGTAGAATTGTATTCTGTAGAAACGTATTCTGTAGAAATGTATTCTGTAGGAATATATCAGAGAGCGTTCTTTAGAATTGTATTCCGTAGAAACGTATTCTGTAGAAACGTATCAGGGAGCGTTCCGTAGAAACGTATTCTGTAGAAATGTATTCTGTAGAAACGTTTCAGGGAGCGTTCTGTAGAATTGTATTCTGTAGAAACGTATTCTGTAGAAACGTATCAGGGAGCGTTCCGTAGAAACGTATTCTGTAGAAACGTATTAGGGAGAATTCTGTAGAAACGTATTCTGTAGAAACGTATTCTGTAGAAACGTATCAGGGAGCGTTCCGTAGAAACGTATTCTGTAGAAATGTATTTCGTAGAAACGTATCAGGGAGCGTTCCGTAGAAAGGTATTCTGTGAAAACGTATTAGGTAATATTCTGTAGAAACGTATTCTGTAGAAATGTATTCTGTAGAAACGTATCAGGGAGCGTTTTGTAGAAACGTATTCCCTAGAAACGTATCAGGGAGCGTACGATAGAAACGTACTCTGTAGAAACGTATCAGGAAGCATTTTGTAGAAACGTATTCTGTAGAAATGTATTCTGTAGAAACGTATCAGGGAGCGTTCTGTGGAATTGTATTCTGTAGAAACGTATTCTGTAGAAACGTATTAGGGAGCATTCTGTAGAAACGTGTTCTGTTGAAATGTATTCTGTAGAAACGTATCAGGGAGCGTTCTGTAGAATTGTATTCTGTAGAAACATATCAGGGAGCGTTCCGTAGAAACGTATTCTATAGAAATGTAATCTGTAGAAACGTATCAGGGAGCGTTCTGTAGAATTGTATCTTGTAGAAACGTATTCTGTGGGAACGTATCCGGGAGCGTTCCGTAGAAACGTATTCTGTAGAAATGTATTCTGTAGAAACGTATCAGGGGGCATTCTGTAGAATTGTATTCCCTAGAAACGTATTCTGTAGAAAAGTATGAGGGAGCGTTCCGTAGAAACGTATTCTGTAGAAACGTATTAGGGAGCATTCTGTAGAAACGTATTCTGTAAAAATGTATTCTGTACAAACGTATCAGGGAGCGTTCTGTAGAAACGTATTCTGTAAAAACGTATCAGGGAGCATTCTGTAGAAACGTATTTTGTAGAAATGTATTCTGTAGAAACGTATCAGGGAGCGTTCTGTAGAATTGTATTCTCTAGAAACGTATTTTGTAGAAACGTATCAGGGAGCGTTTTGTAGAAACGTATTCTGTAGAAATGTATTCTGTAGAAACGTATTAGGGAGCGTTTCGTAGAAACGTATTCTGTAGAAACGTATTAGGAAGCATTTTGTAGAAACGTATTCTGTAGAAATGTATTCTGTAGAAACGTATAGGGGAGCATTCTGTAGAATTGTATTCTGTAGAAACGTATTCTGTAGAAACGTATTCTGTAGAAACGTATCAGGGAGCGTTCCGTAGAAACGTATTTCGTAGAAATGTATTCTGTAGAAACGTGTCAGGGAGCGTTCTGTAGAACTGTATTCTGTAGAAACGTATTCTGTAGAAACGTATCAGGGAGCGTTCCGTATAAACTTATTCTGTAGAAACCTATTAGAAAGCATTCTGTAGAAACGTATTCCGTAGAAATGTATTCTGTAGAAACATATCAGGGAGCGTGCTGTAGAATTGTATTCTTTAGAAACGTATCAGGGAGCGTTCTGTGAAATTGTATTCTGTAGAAACGTATTCTGTAGAAACGTATCAGGGAGCGTTCCGTAGAAACGTATTCTGTAGAAACCTATTAGAAAGCATTCTGTAGGAACGTATTCCGTAGAAATGTATTCTGTAGAAACATATCAGGGAGCGTGCTGTAGAATTGTATTCTTTAGAAACGTATCAGGGAGCGTTCTGTGAAATTGTATTCTGTAGAAACGTATTCTGTAGAAACGTATCAGGGAGCGTTCCGTAGAAACGTATTCTGAAAAATAAATTCTGTAGAAACGTATCAGGGAGCGTTCTGTAGAATTGTATTCATTAGAAACGTATCAGGAAGCGTTCCGTAGAAACGTATTCTGTAGAAACGTATTCTGTAGAAATGTATTTTGTAGAAACGTCTCAGGGAGCGTTCCGTAGAAACGTATTTTGTAAAAACGTATTAGGGAGCATTCTGGAGAAACGTATTCTGTAGAAATGTATTCTGTAGAAACGTATCAGGGAGCATTCTGTAGAATTATATTCTGTAGAAACGTATTTTGTAGAACCAAATCAGGGAGCGTTCCGTAGAAACGTATTCCGCAGAAATGTATTCTGTAGAAACGTGTCAGGGAGCGTTCTGTAGAACTGTATTCTGTAGAAATGTATTCTGTAAAAACGTATCAGGGAGCGTTCCGTAGAAACGTATTCTGAAAAATGTATTCTGTAGAAACGTATCAGGGAGCGTTCTGTAGAATTGTATTCTGTAGAAACGTATTCTGTAGGAACGTATCAGGAAGCGTTCCGTAGAAACGTATTCTGTAGAAACGTATTCTGTAGAAACGTCTCAGGTAGCCTTCCGTAGAAACGTATTCTGTAGAAACGTATTAGGGAGCATTCTGTAGAAACGTATTCTGTAGAAATGTATTTTGTAGAAACGTATCAGGAAGCATTCTGTAGAATTGTATTCTGTTAAAACGTATTCTGTAGAAACGTATCAGGGAGCGTTCCGTAGAAACGTATTCTGTAGAAACGTATCAGGGAGCGTTCTGTAGAATTGTATTCTGTAGAAACGTATTCTGTAGAATTGTATCAGGGAGCGTTCCGTAGAAACGTATTCTGTAGAAACGTATTAGGGAGCATTCTGTAGAAACGTGTTCTGTTGAAATGTATTCCGTAGAAACGTATCAGAGAGCGTTCCGTAGAAACGTATTCTGTAGAAACGTATTCTGTAGGAACGTATCAGGGAGCGTTCTGTAGAAACGTATTCTGTAGAAACGTATTCTGTAGAAACGTATTTTGTAGAAACGTATTCTGTAAAAACGTATCAGGGAGCGTTCCGTAGAAACGTATTCTGTAGAAACGTATCAGCGAGCGTTCCGTAGAAACGTATTCTGTAGAAATGTATTCTGTAGAAACGTATCAGGGAGCATTCTGTAGAAACGTATTCTGTAGAAATGTTTTCTGTAGAGACGTATCAGGGAGCGTTTTGTAGAAACGTATTCTGTAGAAACGTATTCTGTAGAAACGTATTAGGGAGCGTTCCGTAGAAACGTATTCTGTAGAAACGTATTAGGAAGCATTCTGTAGAAACGTATTCTGTAGAAATGTATTCTGTAGAAACGTATCAGGGAGCATTCTGTGAAATTGTATTCTGTAGAACTGTATTCTGTAGAAACGTATTCTGTAGAAACGTATCAGGGAGCGTTCCGTAAAAACGTATTCTGTAGAAACCTATTGGGGAGCATTCTGTAGAAACGTATTCTGTAGAAATGTATTCTGTAGAAACATATCAGGGAGCGTTCTGTAGAATTGTATTCTGTAGAAACGTATCAGGGAGCGTTCTGTAGAATTGTATTCTGTAGAAACGTATCCTGTAGAAACGTATCAGGGAGCGTTTCGTAGAAATGTATTCTGGAAAATGTATTCTGTAGAAACGTATCAGGGAGCGTTCTGTAGAAACATATTCTGTAAAAACGTATTAGGGAGAATTCTGTAGAAACGTATTTTGTAGAAATGTATTCTGTAAAAACGTATCAGGGAGCATTCCGTAGAATTGTATTCTGTAGAAACGTATTCTGTAGAAACGTATCAGGGAGCATTCTGTAGAAACGTATTCTGTTGAAATGTATTCTGTAGAAACGTATCAGGGAGCGTTCTGTAGAATTGTATTCTGTAGAAACGTATTCTGTAGAAACGTATCAGGGAGCGTTCTGTAGAATTGTATTCTGTAGAAACGTATTCTGTAGAAACGTATCAGGGAGCGTTCCGTGGAAACGTATTCTGTAGAAACGTATTCTGTAGAAACGTATCAGGCAGCGTTCTGTAGAATTGTATTCTGTAGAAACGTATTTTGTAGAAACGTATCAGGGAGCGTTCCGTAGAAACGTATTCCGTAGAAATGTATTCTGTAGAAACGTGTCAGGGAGCGTTCTGTAGAAACGTATTCTGTAGAAATGTATTCTGTAGAAACATATCAGGGAGCGTTCTGTAGAATTGTATTCTGTAGAAACGTATCAGGGAGCGTTCTGTAGAATTCTATTCTGTAGAACCGTATTCTGTAGAAACGTATCAGGGAGCGTTCCGTAGAAATGTATTCTGAAAAATGTATTCTGTAGAAACGTATCTGGGAGCGTTCTGTAGAATTGTATTCTGTAGAAACGTATTCTATAGGAACGTATCAGGAAGCGTTTAGTAGAAACGTATTCTGCAGAAACGTATTCTGTAGAAACGTATTCTGTAGAAACGTATCAGAGAGCGTTCCGTAGAAACGTATTCTGTAGAAACGTATTCTGTAGAAAAGTATCAGGGAGCGTTCCGTAGAAACGTATTCTGTAGAAACGTATTAGGGAGCGTTCTGTAGAATTGTATTGTGTAGAAACGTATTCTGTAGAAACGTATCGTGGAGCGTTCGTTAGAAACGTATTCTGTAGAAACGTATTCTGTAGAAACGTATTTTGTAGAAACGTATTCTGTAAAAACGTATCAGGGAGCGTTCCGTAGAAACGTATTCTGTAGAAACGTATCAGCGAGCGTTCCGTAGAAACGTATTCTGTAGAAATGTATTCTGTAGAAACGTATCAGGGAGCATTCTGTAGAAACGTATTCTGTAGAAATGTATTCTGTGGAGACGTATCAGGGAGCGTTTTGTAGAAACGTATTCTGTAGAAACGTATTCTGTAGAAACGTATTAGGGAGCGTTCCGTAGAAACGTCTTCTGTAGAAACGTATTAGGAGGCATTCTGTAGAAACGTATTCTGTAGAAATGTATTCTGTAGAAACGTATCAGGGAGCATTCTGTGGAATTGTATTCTGTAGAAACGTATTCTGTAGAAACGTATTCTGTAGAAACGTATCAGGGAGCGTTCCGTAAAAACGTATTCCGTAGAAATGTATTCTGTAGAAACGTATCAGGGAGCGTTCCGTAGAAACGTATTCTGTAGAAACGTATTCTGTAGAAACGTATTCTGTAGAAACGTCTCAGGTAGCCTTCCGTAGAAACGTATTCTGTAGAAACGTATTAGGGAGCATTCTGTAGAAACGTATTCTGTAGAAACGTATTCTGTAGAAACGTATCAGGGAGCGTTCCGTAGAAACGTATTTTGTAGAAATGTATTCTGTAGAAACGTATCAGAGAGCGTTCCTTGGAATTGTATTCTGTAGTAACGTATTCTGTAGAAACGTATCAGGGAGCGTTCCGTAGAGGCGTATTCTGTAGAAACGTATTAGGAAGCATTCTGTAGAAACGTATTCTGTAGAAATGTATTCTGTAGAAACGTATCGGGGAGCGTTCTGTAAAAACGTATTCTGTAAAAACGTATTCTGTAGAAACGTATCAGGGAGCGTTCCGTAGAAACGTATTCTGTAGAAACGTATTAGGGAGCATTCTGTAGAAACGTTATCTGTAGAAATGTATTCTGTAGAAACGTATCAGGGAGCGTTCTGTAGAATTGTATTCTGTAGAAACGTATTCTGTAGAAACGTATCAGGGAGCGTTCCGTAGAAACGTATTCTGTAGAAACGTATAAGGGAGCATTCTGTAGAAACGTATTCTGTAGAAATGTATTCTGTAGAAGAGTATCAGGGAGCGTTCTGTAGAACTGTATTTTGTAGAAACGTATTCTGTAGAAACGTATCAGGGAGCGTTCCGTAGAAACGTATTCTGTAGAAATGTATTCTGTAGAAACGTATCAGGGAGCGTTCCGTAGAAACGTATTCTGTAGAAATGTATTCTGTAAAAATGTAGTCTGGAGAAACGTATCAGAGAGCGTTCTGTAGAATTGTATTCTGTAGAGACGTATTCCGTGGAAACGTATCAGGGAGCGTTCCGTAGAAACGTATTCTGTAGCAATGTATTCTGTAGAAACGTATCAGGGAGCGTTCTGTAGAATTGTATTCTGTAGAAACGTATTCTGTAGAAACGTATCGCTGAGCGTTCCGTAGAAACGTATTCTGTAGAAACGAATTAGGGAGCATTCTGTAGGAACGTATTCTGTTGAAATCTATTCTGTAGAAACGTATCAGGGAGCGTTCTGTAGAATTGTATTCTGTAGAAACGTATTCTGTTAAAACGTATCAGGGAGCGTTCCGTAGAAACGTATCCTGTAGAAACGTATTAGGAAGCATTCTGTAGAAACGTATTCTGTAGAAATGTATTCTGCAGAAACGTGTCAGGGAGCGTTCTGTAGAACTGTATTCTGTAGAAACGTATTCTGTAGAAACGTATCAGGGAGCGTTCCGTAGAAACGTATTCTGTAGAAACGTATTCTGTAGAAACGTATCAGGGAGCGTTCTGTAGAATTGTATTCTGTAGAAACGTATTCTGTAGAAATGTATTCTGTAGGAATATATCAGAGAGCGTTCTTTAGAATTGTATTCCGTAGAAACGTATTCTGTAGAAACGTATCAGGGAGCGTTCCGTAGAAACGTATTCTGTAGAAACGTATTCTGTAGAAACGTATCAGGGAGCGTTCCGTAGAAACGTATTCTGTAGAAACGTATTAGGGAGAATTCTGTAGAAACGTATTCTGTAGAAACGTATTCTGTAGAAACGTATCAGGGAGCGTTCCGTAGAAACGTATTCTGTAGAAATGTATTTCGTAGAAACGTATCAGGGAGCGTTCCGTAGAAAGGTATTCTGTGAAAACGTATTAGGTAATATTCTGTAGAAACGTATTCTGTAGAAATGTATTCTGTAGAAACGTATCAGGGAGCGTTTTGTAGAAACGTATTCCCTAGAAACGTATCAGGGAGCGTACGATAGAAACGTACTCTGTAGAAACGTATCAGGAAGCATTTTGTAGAAACGTATTCTGTAGAAATGTATTCTGTAGAAACGTATCAGGGAGCGTTCTGTGGAATTGTATTCTGTAGAAACGTATTCTGTAGAAACGTATTAGGGAGCATTCTGTAGAAACGTGTTCTGTTGAAATGTATTCTGTAGAAACGTATCAGGGAGCGTTCTGTAGAATTGTATTCTGTAGAAACATATCAGGGAGCGTTCCGTAGAAACGTATTCTATAGAAATGTAATCTGTAGAAACGTATCAGGGAGCGTTCTGTAGAATTGTATCTTGTAGAAACGTATTCTGTGGGAACGTATCCGGGAGCGTTCCGTAGAAACGTATTCTGTAGAAATGTATTCTGTAGAAACGTATCAGGGGGCATTCTGTAGAATTGTATTCCCTAGAAACGTATTCTGTAGAAAAGTATCAGGGAGCGTTCCGTAGAAACGTATTCTGTAGAAACGTATTAGGGAGCATTCTGTAGAAACGTATTCTGTAAAAATGTATTCTGTACAAACGTATCAGGGAGCGTTCTGTAGAAACGTATTCTGTAAAAACGTATCAGGGAGCATTCTGTAGAAACGTATTTTGTAGAAATGTATTCTGTAGAAACGTATCAGGGAGCGTTCTGTAGAATTGTATTCTCTAGAAACGTATTTTGTAGAAACGTATCAGGGAGCGTTTTGTAGAAACGTATTCTGTAGAAATGTATTCTGTAGAAACGTATTAGGGAGCGTTTCGTAGAAACGTATTCTGTAGAAACGTATTAGGAAGCATTTTGTAGAAACGTATTCTGTAGAAATGTATTCTGTAGAAACGTATAGGGGAGCATTCTGTAGAATTGTATTCTGTAGAAACGTATTCTGTAGAAACGTATTCTGTAGAAACGTATCAGGGAGCGTTCCGTAGAAACGTATTTCGTAGAAATGTATTCTGTAGAAACGTGTCAGGGAGCGTTCTGTAGAACTGTATTCTGTAGAAACGTATTCTGTAGAAACGTATCAGGGAGCGTTCCGTATAAACTTATTCTGTAGAAACCTATTAGAAAGCATTCTGTAGAAACGTATTCCGTAGAAATGTATTCTGTAGAAACATATCAGGGAGCGTGCTGTAGAATTGTATTCTTTAGAAACGTATCAGGGAGCGTTCTGTGAAATTGTATTCTGTAGAAACGTATTCTGTAGAAACGTATCAGGGAGCGTTCCGTAGAAACGTATTCTGAAAAATGTATTCTGTAGAAACGTATCAGGGAGCGTTCTGTAGAATTGCATTCATCAGAAACGTATCAGGAAGCGTTCCGTAGAAACGTATTCTGTAGAAACGTATTCTGTAGAAATGTATTTTGTAGAAACGTCTCAGGGAGCGTTCCGTAGAAACGTATTCTGTAAAAACGTATTAGGGAGCATTCTGGAGAAACGTATTCTGTAGAAATGTATTCTGTAGAAACGTATCAGGGAGCATTCTGTAGAATTATATTCTGTAGAAACGTATTTTGTAGAACCAAATCAGGGAGCGTTCCGTAGAAACGTATTCCGCAGAAATGTATTCTGTAGAAACGTGTCAAAGAGCGTTCTGTAGAACTGTATTCTGTAGAAACGTATTCTGTAGAAACGTATCAGGGAGCGTTCCGTAGAAACGTATTCTGTAGAAACCTATTGGGGAGCATTCTGTAGAAACGTATTCTGTAGAAATGTATTCTGTAGAAACATATCAGGGAGCGTTCTGTAGAATTGTATTCTGTAGAAACGTATCAGGGAGCGTTCTGTAGAATTGTATTCTGTAGAAACGTATTCTGTAGAAACGTATCAGGGAGCGTTCCGTAGAAACGTATTCTGAAAAATGTATTCTGTAGAAACGTATCAGGGAGCGTTCTGTAGAATTGTATTCTGTAGAAACGTATTCTGTAGGAACGTATCAGGAAGCGTTCCGTAGAAACGTATTCTGTAGAAACGTATTCTGTAGAAACGTCTCAGGTAGCCTTCCGTAGAAACGTATTCTGTAGAAACGTATTAGGGAGCATTCTGTAGGAACGTATTCTGTAGAAATGTATTTTGTAGACACGTATCAGGAAGCATTCTGTAGAATTGTATTCTGTGAAAACGTATTCTGTAGAAACGTATCAGAGAGCGTTCCGTAGAAACGTATTCTGTAGAAACGTATTCTGTAGAAACGTATCAGGGAGCGTTCTGTAGAAACGTATTCTGTAGAAACGTATTCTGTGGAAACGTATTTTGTAGAAACGTATTCTGTAAAAACGTATCAGGGAGCGTTCCGTAGAAACGTATTCTGTAGAAACGTATCAGCGAGCGTTCCGTAGAAACGTATTCTGTAGAAATGTATTCTGTAGAAACGTATCAGGAAGCATTCTGTAGAAACGTATTCTGTAGAAATGTTTTCTGTAGAGACGTATCAGGGAGCGTTTTGTAGAAACGTATTCTGTAGAAACGTATTAGGGAGCGTTCCGTAGAAACGTATTCTGTAGAAACGTATTAGGAAGCATTCTGTAGAAACGTATTCTGTAGAAATGTATTCTGTAGAAACGTATCAGGGAGCATTCTGTGGAATTGTATTCTGTAGAACTGTATTCTGTAGAAACGTATTCTGTAGAAACGTATCAGGGAGCGTTCCGTAGAAACGTATTCTGTAGAAACCTATTGGGGAGCATTCTGTAGAAACGTATCCTGTAGAAATGTATTCTGTAGAAACATATCAGGGAGCGTTCTGTAGAATTGTATTATGTAGAAACGTATTAGGGAGCGTTTCGTAAAAACGTATTCTGTAGAAACGTATTAGGGAGCATTCCGTAGAAACGTATTCTGTAGGAATGTATTCTGTAGAAACGTATCAGGAAGCGTTCTGTAGAATTGTATTCTATAGAAACGTATTTTGTAGAAACGTATTAGGGAGCGTTTCGTAGAAACGTATTCTGTAGAAATGCATTCTGTAGAAACGTATCAGGGAGCGTTCCGTAGAAACGTATTCTGAAAAATGTATTCTGTAGAAACGTATCAGGGAGCGTTCTGTAGAATTGTATTCATTAGAAACGTATCAGGAAGCGTTCGGTAGAAACGTATTCTGTAGAAACGTATTCTGTAGAAACGTATTAGGGAGCATTCTGTAGAAACGTTATCTGTAGAAATGTATTCTGTAGAAACGTATCAGGGAGCGTTCTGTAGAATTGTATTCTGTAGAAACGTATTCTGTAGAAACGTATCAGGGAGCGTTCCGTAGAAACGTATTCTGTAGAAACGTATAAGGGAGCATTCTGTAGAAACGTATTCTGTAGAAATGTATTCTGTAGAAGAGTATCAGGGAGCGTTCTGTAGAACTGTATTCTGTAGAAACGTATTCTGTAGAAACGTATTCTGTAGAAATGTATTCTGTAGAAACGTATCAGGGAGCGTTCCGTAGAAACGTATTCTGTAGAAATGTATTCTGTAAACATGTAGTCTGGAGAAACGTATCAGAGAGCGTTCTGTAGAATTGTATTCTGTAGAGACGTATTCCGTGGAAACGTATCAGGGAGCGTTCCGTAGAAACGTATTCTGTAGAAATGTATTCTGTAGAAACGTATCAGGGAGCGTTCTGTAGAATTGTATTCTGTAGAAACGTATTCTGTAGAAACGTATCAGGGAGCGTTCCGTAGAAACGTATTCTGTAGAAACGTATTAGGGAGCATTCTGTAGAAACGTATTCTGTTAAAATGTATTCTGTAGAAACGTATCAGGGAGCGTTCTGTAGAATTGTATTCTGTAGAAACGTATTCTGTTAAAACGTATCAGGGAGCGTTCCGTAGAAACGTATTCTGTAGAAACGTATTAGGAAGCATTCTGTAGAAACGTATTCTGTAGAAATGTATTCTGCAGAAACGTGTCAGGGAGCGTTCTGTAGAACTGTATTCTGTAGAAACGTATTCTGTAGAAACGTATCAGGGAGCGTTCCGTAGAAACGTATTCTGTAGAAACGTATTCTGTAGAAACGTATCAGGGAGCGTTCTGTAGAATTGTATTCTGTAGAAACGTATTCTGTAGAAATGTATTCTGTAGGAATATATCAGAGAGCGTTCTTTAGAATTGTATTCTGTAGAAACGTATTCTGTAGAAACGTATCAGGGAGCGTTCCGTAGAAACGTATTCTGTAGAAATGTATTCTGTAGAAACGTTTCAGGGAGCGTTCTGTAGAATTGTATTCTGTAGAAACGTATTCTGTAGAAACGTATCAGGGAGCGTTCCGTAGAAACGTATTCTGTAGAAACGTATTAGGGAGAATTCTGTAGAAACGTATTCTGTAGAAACGTATTCTGTAGAAACGTATCAGGAAGCGTTCCGTAGAAACGTATTCTGTAGAAACGTATTTCGTAGAAACGTATCAGGGAGCGTTCCGTAGAAAGGTATTCTGTAAAAACGTATTAGGTAGCATTCTGTAGAAACGTATTCTGTAGAAATGTATTCTGTAGAAACGTATCAGGGAGCGTTCTGTAGGAACGTATTCCCTAGAAACGTATCAGGGAGCGTTCGATAGAAACGTACTCTGTAGAAACGTATCAGGAAGCATTCTGTAGAAACGTATTCTGTAGAAATGTATTCTGTAGAAACGTATCAGGGAGCGTTCTGTGGAATTGTATTCTGTAGAAACGTATTCTGTAGAAACGTATTAGGGAGCATTCTGTAGAAACGTATTCTGTTGAAATGTATTCTGTAGAAACGTATCAGGGAGCGTTCTGTAGAATTGTATTCTGTAGAAACATATCAGGGAGCGTTCCGTAGAAACGTATTCTATAGAAATGTATTCTGTAGAAACGTATCAGGGAGCGTTCTGTAGAATTGTATCTTGTAGAAACGTATTCTGTGGGAACGTATCCGGGAGCGTTCCGTAGAAACGTATTCTGTAGAAATGTATTCTGTAGAAACGTATCAGGGGGCATTCTGTAGAATTGTATTCCCTAGAAACGTATTCTGTAGAAAAGTATCAGGGAGCGTTCCGTAGAAACGTATTCTGTAGAAACGTATTAGGGAGCATTCTGTAGAAACGTATTCTGTAGAAATGTATTCTGTAGAAACGTATCAGGGAGCGTTCTGTAGAAACGTATTCTGTAAAAGCGTATCAGGGAGCATTCTGTAGAAACGTATTTTGTAGAAATGTATTCTGTAGAAACGTATCAGGGAGCGTTCTGTAGAATTGTATTCTCTGGTAACGTATTTTGTAGAAACGTATCAGGGAGCGTTCCGTAGAAACGTATTCTGTAGAAACGTATTCTGTAGAAACGTATCAGGGAGCGTTCTGTAGAAACGTATTCTGTAGAAACGTATTCTGTAGAAACGTATCAGGGAGCATTCTGTAGAAACGTATTTTGTAGAAATGTATTCTGTAGAAACGTATCAGGGAGCGTTCTGTAGAATTGAATTCTGTAGAAACGTATTCTGTAGAAACGTATCAGGGAGCGTTCCGTAGAAACGTATTCTGGAAAATGTATTCTGTAGAAACGTATCAGGGAGCGTTCTGTAGAATTGTATTCTGTAGAAACGTATTCTGTAGAAACGTATCAGGGAGCGTTCCGTAGAAACGTATTCTGTAGAAATGTATTCTGTAGAAACGTATCAGGGAACGTTCTGTAGAATTGTATTCTGTAGAAACGTATTCTGTAGAAACGTATCAGGGAGCGTTCCGTAGAAACGTATTCTGTAGAAACGTATTAGGGAGCATTCTGTAGAAACGTATTCTGTTGAAATGTATTCTGTAGAAACGTATCAGGGAGCGTTCTGTAGAATTGTATTCTGTAGAAACGTATTCTGTTAAAACGTATCAGGGAGCGTTCCGTAGAAACGTATTCTGTAGAAACGTATTAGGAAGCATTCTGTAGAAACGTATTCTGTAGAAATGTATTCTGCAGAAACGTGTCAGGGAGCGTTCTGTAGAACTGTATTCTGTAGAAACGTATTCTGTAGAAACGTATCAGGGAGCGTTCCGTAGAAACGTATTCTGTAGAAACGTATTCTGTAGAAACGTATCAGGGAGCGTTCTGTAGAATTGTATTCTGTAGAAACGTATTCTGTAGAAATGTATTCTGTAGGAATATATCAGAGAGCGTTCTTTAGAATTGTATTCTGTAGAAACGTATTCTGTAGAAACGTATCAGGGAGCGTTCCGTAGAAACGTATTCTGTAGAAATGTATTCTGTAGAAACGTTTCAGGGAGCGTTCTGTAGAATTGTATTCTGTAGAAACGTATTCTGTAGAAACGTATCAGGGAGCGTTCCGTAGAAACGTATTCTGTAGAAACGTATTAGGGAGAATTCTGTAGAAACGTATTCTGTAGAAACGTATTCTGTAGAAACGTATCAGGAAGCGTTCCGTAGAAACGTATTCTGTAGAAACGTATTTCGTAAAAACGTATCAGGGAGCGTTCCGTAGAAAGGTATTCTGTAAAAACGTATTAGGTAGCATTCTGTAGAAACGTATTCTGTAGAAATGTATTCTGTAGAAACGTATCAGGGAGCGTTCTGTAGGAACGTATTCCCTAGAAACGTATCAGGGAGCGTTCGATAGAAACGTACTCTGTAGAAACGTATCAGGAAGCATTCTGTAGAAACGTATTCTGTAGAAATGTATTCTGTAGAAACGTATCAGGGAGCGTTCTGTGGAATTGTATTCTGTAGAAACGTATTCTGTAGAAACGTATTAGGGAGCATTCTGTAGAAACGTATTCTGTTGAAATGTATTCTGTAGAAACGTATCAGGGAGCGTTCTGTAGAATTGTATTCTGTAGAAACATATCAGGGAGCGTTCCGTAGAAACGTATTCTATAGAAATGTATTCTGTAGAAACGTATCAGGGAGCGTTCTGTAGAATTGTATCTTGTAGAAACGTATTCTGTGGGAACGTATCCGGGAGCGTTCCGTAGAAACGTATTCTGTAGAAATGTATTCTGTAGAAACGTATCAGGGGGCATTCTGTAGAATTGTATTCCCTAGAAACGTATTCTGTAGAAAAGTATCAGGGAGCGTTCCGTAGAAACGTATTCTGTAGAAACGTATTAGGGAGCATTCTGTAGAAACGTATTCTGTAGAAATGTATTCTGTAGAAACGTATCAGGGAGCGTTCTGTAGAAACGTATTCTGTAAAAGCGTATCAGGGAGCATTCTGTAGAAACGTATTTTGTAGAAATGTATTCTGTAGAAACGTATCAGGGAGCGTTCTGTAGAATTGTATTCTCTGGTAACGTATTTTGTAGAAACGTATCAGGGAGCGTTCCGTAGAAACGTATTCTGTAGAAACGTATTCTGTAGAAACGTATCAGGGAGCGTTCTGTAGAAACGTATTCTGTAGAAACGTATTCTGTAGAAACGTATCAGGGAGCATTCTGTAGAAACGTATTTTGTAGAAATGTATTCTGTAGAAACGTATCAGGGAGCGTTCTGTAGAATTGAATTCTGTAGAAACGTATTCTGTAGAAACGTATCAGGGAGCGTCCCGTAGAAACGTATTCTGGAAAATGTATTCTGTAGAAACGTATCAGGGAGCGTTCTGTAGAATTGTATTCTGTAGAAACGTATTCTGTAGAAACGTATCAGGGAGCGTTCCGTGGAAACGTATTCTGTAGAAACGTATTCTGTAGAAACGTATCAGGGAGCGTTCTGTAGAATTGTATTCTGTAGAAACGTATTTTGTAGAAACGTATCAGGGAGCATTCTGTAGAAACGTGTTCTGTTGAAATGTATTCTGTAGAAACGTATTAGGGAGCATTCTGTAGAAACGTGTTCTGTTGAAATGTATTCTGTAGAAACGTATCAGGGAGCGTTCTGTAGAATTGTATTCTGTAGAAACATATCAGGGAGCGTTCCGTAGAAACGTATTCTATAGAAATGTAATCTGTAGAAACGTATCAGGGAGCGTTCTGTAGAATTGTATCTTGTAGAAACGTATTCTGTGGGAACGTATCCGGGAGCGTTCCGTAGAAACGTATTCTGTAGAAATGTATTCTGTAGAAACGTATCAGGGGGCATTCTGTAGAATTGTATTCCCTAGAAACGTATTCTGTAGAAAAGTATCAGGGAGCGTTCCGTAGAAACGTATTCTGTAGAAACGTATTAGGGAGCATTCTGTAGAAACGTATTCTGTAAAAATGTATTCTGTAAAAACGTATCAGGGAGCATTCTGTAGAAACGTATTTTGTAGAAATGTATTCTGTAGAAACGTATCAGGGAGCGTTCTGTAGAATTGTATTCTCTAGAAACGCATTTTGTAGAAACGTATCAGGGAGCGTTTTGTAGAAACGTATTCTGTAGAAATGTATTCTGTAGAAACGTATTAGGGAGCGTTTCGTAGAAACGTATTCTGTAGAAACGTATTAGGAAGCATTCTGTAGAAACGTATTCTGTAGAAATGTATTCTGTAGAAACGTATAGGGGAGCATTCTGTAGAATTGTATTCTGTAGAAACGTATTCTGTAGAAACGTATTCTGTAGAAACGTATCAGGGAGCGTTCCGTAGAAACGTATTTCGTAGAAATGTATTCTGTAGAAACGTGTCAGGGAGCGTTCTGTAGAACTGTATTCTGTAGAAACGTATTCTGTAGAAACGTATCAGGGAGCGTTCCGTATAAACTTATTCTGTAGAAACCTATTAGAAAGCATTCTGTAGAAACGTATTCCGTAGAAATGTATTCTGTAGAAACATATCAGGGAGCGTGCTGTAGAATTGTATTCTTTAGAAATGTATCAGGGAGCGTTCTGTGAAATTGTATTCTGTAGAAACGTATTCTGTAGAAACGTATCAGGGAGCGTTCCGTAGAAACGTATTCTGAAAAATGTATTCTGTAGAAACGTATCAGGGAGCGTTCTGTAGAATTGCATTCATCAGAAACGTATCAGGAAGCGTTCCGTAGAAACGTATTCTGTAGAAACGTATTCTGTAGAAATGTATTTTGTAGAAACGTCTCAGGGAGCGTTCCGTAGAAACGTATTCTGTAAAAACGTATTAGGGAGCATTCTGGAGAAACGTATTCTGTAGAAATGTATTCTGTAGAAACGTATCAGGGAGCATTCTGTAGAATTATATTCTGTAGAAACGTATTTTGTAGAACCAAATCAGGGAGCGTTCCGTAGAAACGTATTCCGCAGAAATGTATTCTGTAGAAACGTGTCAAAGAGCGTTCTGTAGAACTGTATTCTGTAGAAACGTATTCTGTAGAAACGTATCAGGGAGCGTTCCGTAGAAACGTATTCTGTAGAAACCTATTGGGGAGCATTCTGTAGAAACGTATTCTGTAGAAATGTATTCTGTAGAAACATATCAGGGAGCGTTCTGTAGAATTGTATTCTGTAGAAACGTATCAGGGAGCGTTCTGTAGAATTGTATTCTGTAGAAACGTATTCTGTAGAAACGTATCAGGGAGCGTTCCGTAGAAACGTATTCTGAAAAATGTATTCTGTAGAAACGTATCAGGGAGCGTTCTGTAGAATTGTATTCTGTAGAAACGTATTCTGTAGGAACGTATCAGGAAGCGTTCCGTAGAAACGTATTCTGTAGAAACGTATTCTGTAGAAACGTCTCAGGTAGCCTTCCGTAGAAACGTATTCTGTAGAAACGTATTAGGGAGCATTCTGTAGAAACGTATTCTGTAGAAATGTATTTTGTAGACACGTATCAGGAAGCATTCTGTAGAATTGTATTCTGTGAAAACGTATTCTGTAGAAACGTATCAGGGAGCGTTCCGTAGAAACGTACTCTGTAGAAACGTATCAGGGAGCGTTCTGTAGAATTGTATTCTGTAGAAACGTATTCTGTAGAATTGTATCAGGGAGCGTTCCGTAGAAACGTATTCTGTAGAGACGTATTAGGGAGCATTCTGTAGAAACGTGTTCTGTTGAAATGTATCCTGTAGAAACGTATCAGAGAGCGTTCCGTAGAAACGTATTCTGTAGAAACGTATTCTGTAGAAACGTATCAGGGAGCGTTCTGTAGAAACGTATTCTGTAGAAACGTATTCTGTGGAAACGTATTTTGTAGAAACGTATTCTGTAAAAACGTATCAGGGAGCGTTCCGTAGAAACGTATTCTGTAGAAACGTATTAGGGAGCATTCTGTAGAAACGTATTCTGTTGAAATGTATTCTGTAGAAACGTATCAGGGAGCGTTCTGTAGAATTGTATTCTGTAGAAACGTATTCTGTTAAAACGTATCAGGGAGCGTTCCGTAGAAACGTATTCTGTAGAAACGTATTAGGAAGCATTCTGTAGAAACGTATTCTGTAGAAATGTATTCTGTAGAAACGTATCAGGGAGCGTTCTGTAGAATTGTATTCTGTAGAAACGTATTCTGTAGAAACGTATCAGGGAGCGTTCCGTAGAAACGTATTCTGTAGAAACGTATAAGGGAGCATTCTGTAGAAACGTATTCTGTAGAAATGTATTCTGTAGAAGAGTATCAGGGAGCGTTCTGTAGAACTGTATTTTGTAGAAACGTATTCTGTAGAAACGTATCAGGGAGCGTTCCGTAGAAACGTATTCTGTAGAAATGTATTCTGTAGAAACGTATCAGGGAGCGTTCCGTAGAAACGTATTCTGTAGAAATGTATTCTGTAAAAATGTAGTCTGGAGAAACGTATCAGAGAGCGTTCTGTAGAATTGTATTCTGTAGAGACGTATTCCGTGGAAACGTATCAGGGAGCGTTCCGTAGAAACGTATTCTGTAGCAATGTATTCTGTAGAAACGTATCAGGGAGCGTTCTGTAGAATTGTATTCTGTAGAAACGTATTCTGTAGAAACGTATCGGGGAGCGTTCCGTAGAAACGTATTCTGTAGAAACGAATTAGGGAGCATTCTGTAGGAACGTATTCTGTTGAAATCTATTCTGTAGAAACGTATCAGGGAGCGTTCTGTAGAATTGTATTCTGTAGAAACGTATTCTGTTAAAACGTATCAGGGAGCGTTCCGTAGAAACGTATCCTGTAGAAACGTATTAGGAAGCATTCTGTAGAAACGTATTCTGTAGAAATGTATTCTGCAGAAACGTGTCAGGGAGCGTTCTGTAGAACTGTATTCTGTAGAAACGTATTCTGTAGAAACGTATCAGGGAGCGTTCCGTAGAAACGTATTCTGTAGAAACGTATTCTGTAGAAACGTATCAGGGAGCGTTCTGTAGAATTGTATTCTGTAGAAACGTATTCTGTAGAAATGTATTCTGTAGGAATATATCAGAGAGCGTTCTTTAGAATTGTATTCCGTAGAAACGTATTCTGTAGAAACGTATCAGGGAGCGTTCCGTAGAAACGTATTCTGTAGAAATGTATTCTGTAGAAACGTTTCAGGGAGCGTTCTGTAGAATTGTATTCTGTAGAAACGTATTCTGTAGAAACGTATCAGGGAGCGTTCCGTAGAAACGTATTCTGTAGAAACGTATTAGGGAGAATTCTGTAGAAACGTATTCTGTAGAAACGTATTCTGTAGAAACGTATCAGGGAGCGTTCCGTAGAAACGTATTCTGTAGAAATGTATTTCGTAGAAACGTATCAGGGAGCGTTCCGTAGAAAGGTATTCTGTGAAAACGTATTAGGTAGCATTCTGTAGAAACGTATTCTGTAGAAATGTATTCTGTAGAAACGTATCAGGGAGCGTTTTGTAGAAACGTATTCCCTAGAAACGTATCAGGGAGCGTACGATAGAAACGTACTCTGTAGAAACGTATCAGGAAGCATTTTGTAGAAACGTATTCTGTAGAAATGTATTCTGTAGAAACGTATCAGGGAGCGTTCTGTGGAATTGTATTCTGTAGAAACGTATTCTGTAGAAACGTATTAGGGAGCATTCTGTAGAAACGTGTTCTGTTGAAATGTATTCTGTAGAAACGTATCAGGGAGCGTTCTGTAGAATTGTATTCTGTAGAAACATATCAGGGAGCGTTCCGTAGAAACGTATTCTATAGAAATGTAATCTGTAGAAACGTATCAGGGAGCGTTCTGTAGAATTGTATCTTGTAGAAACGTATTCTGTGGGAACGTATCCGGGAGCGTTCCGTAGAAACGTATTCTGTAGAAATGTATTCTGTAGAAACGTATCAGGGGGCATTCTGTAGAATTGTATTCCCTAGAAACGTATTCTGTAGAAAAGTATCAGGGAGCGTTCCGTAGAAACGTATTCTGTAGAAACGTATTAGGGAGCATTCTGTAGAAACGTATTCTGTAAAAATGTATTCTGTAAAAACGTATCAGGGAGCATTCTGTAGAAACGTATTTTGTAGAAATGTATTCTGTAGAAACGTATCAGGGAGCGTTCTGTAGAATTGTATTCTCTAGAAACGCATTTTGTAGAAACGTATCAGGGAGCGTTTTGTAGAAACGTATTCTGTAGAAATGTATTCTGTAGAAACGTATTAGGGAGCGTTTCGTAGAAACGTATTCTGTAGAAACGTATTAGGAAGCATTCTGTAGAAACGTATTCTGTAGAAATGTATTCTGTAGAAACGTATAGGGGAGCATTCTGTAGAATTGTATTCTGTAGAAACGTATTCTGTAGAAACGTATTCTGTAGAAACGTATCAGGGAGCGTTCCGTAGAAACGTATTTCGTAGAAATGTATTCTGTAGAAACGTGTCAGGGAGCGTTCTGTAGAACTGTATTCTGTAGAAACGTATTCTGTAGAAACGTATCAGGGAGCGTTCCGTATAAACTTATTCTGTAGAAACCTATTAGAAAGCATTCTGTAGAAACGTATTCCGTAGAAATGTATTCTGTAGAAACATATCAGGGAGCGTGCTGTAGAATTGTATTCTTTAGAAATGTATCAGGGAGCGTTCTGTGAAATTGTATTCTGTAGAAACGTATTCTGTAGAAACGTATCAGGGAGCGTTCCGTAGAAACGTATTCTGAAAAATGTATTCTGTAGAAACGTATCAGGGAGCGTTCTGTAGAATTGCATTCATCAGAAACGTATCAGGAAGCGTTCCGTAGAAACGTATTCTGTAGAAACGTATTCTGTAGAAATGTATTTTGTAGAAACGTCTCAGGGAGCGTTCCGTAGAAACGTATTCTGTAAAAACGTATTAGGGAGCATTCTGGAGAAACGTATTCTGTAGAAATGTATTCTGTAGAAACGTATCAGGGAGCATTCTGTAGAATTATATTCTGTAGAAACGTATTTTGTAGAACCAAATCAGGGAGCGTTCCGTAGAAACGTATTCCGCAGAAATGTATTCTGTAGAAACGTGTCAAAGAGCGTTCTGTAGAACTGTATTCTGTAGAAACGTATTCTGTAGAAACGTATCAGGGAGCGTTCCGTAGAAACGTATTCTGTAGAAACCTATTGGGGAGCATTCTGTAGAAACGTATTCTGTAGAAATGTATTCTGTAGAAACATATCAGGGAGCGTTCTGTAGAATTGTATTCTGTAGAAACGTATCAGGGAGCGTTCTGTAGAATTGTATTCTGTAGAAACGTATTCTGTAGAAACGTATCAGGGAGCGTTCCGTAGAAACGTATTCTGAAAAATGTATTCTGTAGAAACGTATCAGGGAGCGTTCTGTAGAATTGTATTCTGTAGAAACGTATTCTGTAGGAACGTATCAGGAAGCGTTCCGTAGAAACGTATTCTGTAGAAACGTATTCTGTAGAAACGTCTCAGGTAGCCTTCCGTAGAAACGTATTCTGTAGAAACGTATTAGGGAGCATTCTGTAGAAACGTATTCTGTAGAAATGTATTTTGTAGACACGTATCAGGAAGCATTCTGTAGAATTGTATTCTGTGAAAACGTATTCTGTAGAAACGTATCAGGGAGCGTTCCGTAGAAACGTACTCTGTAGAAACGTATCAGGGAGCGTTCTGTAGAATTGTATTCTGTAGAAACGTATTCTGTAGAATTGTATCAGGGAGCGTTCCGTAGAAACGTATTCTGTAGAGACGTATTAGGGAGCATTCTGTAGAAACGTGTTCTGTTGAAATGTATCCTGTAGAAACGTATCAGAGAGCGTTCCGTAGAAACGTATTCTGTAGAAACGTATTCTGTAGAAACGTATCAGGGAGCGTTCTGTAGAAACGTATTCTGTAGAAACGTATTCTGTGGAAACGTATTTTGTAGAAACGTATTCTGTAAAAACGTATCAGGGAGCGTTCCGTAGAAACGTATTCTGTAGAAACGTATTAGGGAGCATTCTGTAGAAACGTATTCTGTTGAAATGTATTCTGTAGAAACGTATCAGGAAGCGTTCCGTAGAAACGTATTCTGTAGAAACGTATTCTGTAGAAATGTATTTTGTAGAAACGTCTCAGGGAGCGTTCCGTAGAAACGTATTCTGTAAAAACGTATTAGGGAGCATTCTGGAGAAACGTATTCTGTAGAAATGTATTCTGTAGAAACGTATCAGGGAGCATTCTGTAGAATTATATTCTGTAGAAACGTATTTTGTAGAACCAAATCAGGGAGCGTTCCGTAGAAACGTATTCCGCAGAAATGTATTCTGTAGAAACGTGTCAAAGAGCGTTCTGTAGAACTGTATTCTGTAGAAACGTATTCTGTAGAAACGTATCAGGGAGCGTTCCGTAGAAACGTATTCTGTAGAAACCTATTGGGGAGCATTCTGTAGAAACGTATCCTGTAGAAATGTATTCTGTAGAAACATATCAGGGAGCGTTCTGTAGAATTGTATTATGTAGAAACGTATTAGGGAGCGTTTCGTAAAAACGTATTCTGTAGAAACGTATTAGGGAGCATTCCGTAGAAACGTATTCTGTAGGAATGTATTCTGTAGAAACGTATCAGGAAGCGTTCTGTAGAATTGTATTCTATAGAAACGTATTTTGTAGAAACGTATTAGGGAGCGTTTCGTAGAAACGTATTCTGTAGAAATGCATTCTGTAGAAACGTATCAGGGAGCGTTCCGTAGAAACGTATTCTGAAAAATGTATTCTGTAGAAACGTATCAGGGAGCGTTCTGTAGAATTGTATTCATTAGAAACGTATCAGGAAGCGTTCGGTAGAAACGTATTCTGTAGAAACGTATTCTGTAGAAACGTATTAGGGAGCATTCTGTAGAAACGTTATCTGTAGAAATGTATTCTGTAGAAACGTATCAGGGAGCGTTCTGTAGAATTGTATTCTGTAGAAACGTATTCTGTAGAAACGTATCAGGGAGCGTTCCGTAGAAACGTATTCTGTAGAAACGTATAAGGGAGCATTCTGTAGAAACGTATTCTGTAGAAATGTATTCTGTAGAAGAGTATCAGGGAGCGTTCTGTAGAACTGTATTCTGTAGAAACGTATTCTGTAGAAACGTATTCTGTAGAAATGTATTCTGTAGAAACGTATCAGGGAGCGTTCCGTAGAAACGTATTCTGTAGAAATGTATTCTGTAAACATGTAGTCTGGAGAAACGTATCAGAGAGCGTTCTGTAGAATTGTATTCTGTAGAGACGTATTCCGTGGAAACGTATCAGGGAGCGTTCCGTAGAAACGTATTCTGTAGAAATGTATTCTGTAGAAACGTATCAGGGAGCGTTCTGTAGAATTGTATTCTGTAGAAACGTATTCTGTAGAAACGTATCAGGGAGCGTTCCGTAGAAACGTATTCTGTAGAAACGTATTAGGGAGCATTCTGTAGAAACGTATTCTGTTGAAATGTATTCTGTAGAAACGTATCAGGGAGCGTTCTGTAGAATTGTATTCTGTAGAAACGTATTCTGTTAAAACGTATCAGGGAGCGTTCCGTAGAAACGTATTCTGTAGAAACGTATTAGGAAGCATTCTGTAGAAACGTATTCTGTAGAAATGTATTCTGCAGAAACGTGTCAGGGAGCGTTCTGTAGAACTGTATTCTGTAGAAACGTATTCTGTAGAAACGTATCAGGGAGCGTTCCGTAGAAACGTATTCTGTAGAAACGTATTCTGTAGAAACGTATCAGGGAGCGTTCTGTAGAATTGTATTCTGTAGAAACGTATTCTGTAGAAATGTATTCTGTAGGAATATATCAGAGAGCGTTCTTTAGAATTGTATTCTGTAGAAACGTATTCTGTAGAAACGTATCAGGGAGCGTTCCGTAGAAACGTATTCTGTAGAAATGTATTCTGTAGAAACGTTTCAGGGAGCGTTCTGTAGAATTGTATTCTGTAGAAACGTATTCTGTAGAAACGTATCAGGGAGCGTTCCGTAGAAACGTATTCTGTAGAAACGTATTAGGGAGAATTCTGTAGAAACGTATTCTGTAGAAACGTATTCTGTAGAAACGTATCAGGAAGCGTTCCGTAGAAACGTATTCTGTAGAAACGTATTTCGTAGAAACGTATCAGGGAGCGTTCCGTAGAAAGGTATTCTGTAAAAACGTATTAGGTAGCATTCTGTAGAAACGTATTCTGTAGAAATGTATTCTGTAGAAACGTATCAGGGAGCGTTCTGTAGGAACGTATTCCCTAGAAACGTATCAGGGAGCGTTCGATAGAAACGTACTCTGTAGAAACGTATCAGGAAGCATTCTGTAGAAACGTATTCTGTAGAAATGTATTCTGTAGAAACGTATCAGGGAGCGTTCTGTGGAATTGTATTCTGTAGAAACGTATTCTGTAGAAACGTATTAGGGAGCATTCTGTAGAAACGTATTCTGTTGAAATGTATTCTGTAGAAACGTATCAGGGAGCGTTCTGTAGAATTGTATTCTGTAGAAACATATCAGGGAGCGTTCCGTAGAAACGTATTCTATAGAAATGTATTCTGTAGAAACGTATCAGGGAGCGTTCTGTAGAATTGTATCTTGTAGAAACGTATTCTGTGGGAACGTATCCGGGAGCGTTCCGTAGAAACGTATTCTGTAGAAATGTATTCTGTAGAAACGTATCAGGGGGCATTCTGTAGAATTGTATTCCCTAGAAACGTATTCTGTAGAAAAGTATCAGGGAGCGTTCCGTAGAAACGTATTCTGTAGAAACGTATTAGGGAGCATTCTGTAGAAACGTATTCTGTAGAAATGTATTCTGTAGAAACGTATCAGGGAGCGTTCTGTAGAAACGTATTCTGTAAAAGCGTATCAGGGAGCATTCTGTAGAAACGTATTTTGTAGAAATGTATTCTGTAGAAACGTATCAGGGAGCGTTCTGTAGAATTGTATTCTCTGGTAACGTATTTTGTAGAAACGTATCAGGGAGCGTTCCGTAGAAACGTATTCTGTAGAAACGTATTCTGTAGAAACGTATCAGGGAGCGTTCTGTAGAAACGTATTCTGTAGAAACGTATTCTGTAGAAACGTATCAGGGAGCATTCTGTAGAAACGTATTTTGTAGAAATGTATTCTGTAGAAACGTATCAGGGAGCGTTCTGTAGAATTGAATTCTGTAGAAACGTATTCTGTAGAAACGTATCAGGGAGCGTTCCGTAGAAACGTATTCTGGAAAATGTATTCTGTAGAAACGTATCAGGGAGCGTTCTGTAGAATTGTATTCTGTAGAAACGTATTCTGTAGAAACGTATCAGGGAGCGTTCCGTAGAAACGTATTCTGTAGAAATGTATTCTGTAGAAACGTATCAGGGAACGTTCTGTAGAATTGTATTCTGTAGAAACGTATTCTGTAGAAACGTATCAGGGAGCGTTCCGTAGAAACGTATTCTGTAGAAACGTATTAGGGAGCATTCTGTAGAAACGTATTCTGTTGAAATGTATTCTGTAGAAACGTATCAGGGAGCGTTCTGTAGAATTGTATTCTGTAGAAACGTATTCTGTTAAAACGTATCAGGGAGCGTTCCGTAGAAACGTATTCTGTAGAAACGTATTAGGAAGCATTCTGTAGAAACGTATTCTGTAGAAATGTATTCTGCAGAAACGTGTCAGGGAGCGTTCTGTAGAACTGTATTCTGTAGAAACGTATTCTGTAGAAACGTATCAGGGAGCGTTCCGTAGAAACGTATTCTGTAGAAACGTATTCTGTAGAAACGTATCAGGGAGCGTTCTGTAGAATTGTATTCTGTAGAAACGTATTCTGTAGAAATGTATTCTGTAGGAATATATCAGAGAGCGTTCTTTAGAATTGTATTCTGTAGAAACGTATTCTGTAGAAACGTATCAGGGAGCGTTCCGTAGAAACGTATTCTGTAGAAATGTATTCTGTAGAAACGTTTCAGGGAGCGTTCTGTAGAATTGTATTCTGTAGAAACGTATTCTGTAGAAACGTATCAGGGAGCGTTCCGTAGAAACGTATTCTGTAGAAACGTATTAGGGAGAATTCTGTAGAAACGTATTCTGTAGAAACGTATTCTGTAGAAACGTATCAGGAAGCGTTCCGTAGAAACGTATTCTGTAGAAACGTATTTCGTAAAAACGTATCAGGGAGCGTTCCGTAGAAAGGTATTCTGTAAAAACGTATTAGGTAGCATTCTGTAGAAACGTATTCTGTAGAAATGTATTCTGTAGAAACGTATCAGGGAGCGTTCTGTAGGAACGTATTCCCTAGAAACGTATCAGGGAGCGTTCGATAGAAACGTACTCTGTAGAAACGTATCAGGAAGCATTCTGTAGAAACGTATTCTGTAGAAATGTATTCTGTAGAAACGTATCAGGGAGCGTTCTGTGGAATTGTATTCTGTAGAAACGTATTCTGTAGAAACGTATTAGGGAGCATTCTGTAGAAACGTATTCTGTTGAAATGTATTCTGTAGAAACGTATCAGGGAGCGTTCTGTAGAATTGTATTCTGTAGAAACATATCAGGGAGCGTTCCGTAGAAACGTATTCTATAGAAATGTATTCTGTAGAAACGTATCAGGGAGCGTTCTGTAGAATTGTATCTTGTAGAAACGTATTCTGTGGGAACGTATCCGGGAGCGTTCCGTAGAAACGTATTCTGTAGAAATGTATTCTGTAGAAACGTATCAGGGGGCATTCTGTAGAATTGTATTCCCTAGAAACGTATTCTGTAGAAAAGTATCAGGGAGCGTTCCGTAGAAACGTATTCTGTAGAAACGTATTAGGGAGCATTCTGTAGAAACGTATTCTGTAGAAATGTATTCTGTAGAAACGTATCAGGGAGCGTTCTGTAGAAACGTATTCTGTAAAAGCGTATCAG
The DNA here is from genome assembly GCA_963924015.1 of Macrophya annulata. NCBI lineage: Eukaryota > Metazoa > Arthropoda > Insecta > Hymenoptera > Tenthredinidae > Macrophya > Macrophya annulata. The sequence goes on from OZ001258.1 coordinate 23,766,782, forward strand.
GGAGCATTCTGTAGAAACGTATTTTGTAGAAATGTATTCTGTAGAAACGTATCAGGGAGCGTTCTGTAGAATTGTATTCTCTGGTAACGTATTTTGTAGAAACGTATCAGGGAGCGTTCCGTAGAAACGTATTCTGTAGAAACGTATTCTGTAGAAACGTATCAGGGAGCGTTCTGTAGAAACGTATTCTGTAGAAACGTATTCTGTAGAAACGTATCAGGGAGCATTCTGTAGAAACGTATTTTGTAGAAATGTATTCTGTAGAAACGTATCAGGGAGCGTTCTGTAGAATTGAATTCTGTAGAAACGTATTCTGTAGAAACGTATCAGGGAGCGTCCCGTAGAAACGTATTCTGGAAAATGTATTCTGTAGAAACGTATCAGGGAGCGTTCTGTAGAATTGTATTCTGTAGAAACGTATTCTGTAGAAACGTATCAGGGAGCGTTCCGTGGAAACGTATTCTGTAGAAACGTATTCTGTAGAAACGTATCAGGGAGCGTTCTGTAGAATTGTATTCTGTAGAAACGTATTTTGTAGAAACGTATCAGGGAGCGTTCCGTAGAAACGTATTCCGTAGGAATGTATTCTGTAGAAACGTGTCAGGGTGCGTTCTGTAGAAACGTATTCTGTAGAAATGTATTCTGTAGAAACATATCAGAGAGCGTTCTGTAGAATTGTATTCTGTAGAAACGTATCAGGGAGCGTTCTGTAGAATTCTATTCTGTAGAAACGTATTCTGTAGAAACGTATCAGGGAGCGTTCCGTAGAAACGTATTCTGAAAAATGTATTCTGTAGAAACGTATCAGGGAGCATTCTGTAGAAACGTATTCTGTAGAAATGTATTCTGTAGAGACGAATCAGGGAGCGTTTTGTAGAAACGTATTCTGTAGAAATGTATTCTGTAGAAACGTATTAGGGAGCGTTTCGTAGAAACGTATTCTGTAGAAACGTATTAGGGAGCATTCTGTAGAAACGTATTCTGTAGAAACGTATTCTGTAGAAACGTATCAGGGAGCGTTCCGTAGAAACGTATTCTGTAGAAACCTATTAGAAAGCATTCTGTAGGAACGTATTCCGTAGAAATGTATTCTGTAGAAACATATCAGGGAGCGTGCTGTAGAATTGTATTCTTTAGAAACGTATCAGGGAGCGTTCTGTGAAATTGTATTCTGTAGAAACGTATTCTGTAGAAACGTATCAGGGAGCGTTCCGTAGAAACGTATTCTGAAAAATAAATTCTGTAGAAACGTATCAGGGAGCGTTCTGTAGAATTGTATTCATTAGAAACGTATCAGGAAGCGTTCCGTAGAAACGTATTCTGTAGAAACGTATTCTGTAGAAATGTATTTTGTAGAAACGTCTCAGGGAGCGTTCCGTAGAAACGTATTTTGTAAAAACGTATTAGGGAGCATTCTGGAGAAACGTATTCCGTAGAAATGTATTCTGTAGAAACGTGTCAGGGAGCGTTCTGTAGAAACGTATTCTGTAGAAATGTATTCTGTAGAAACATATCAGGGAGCGTTCTGTAGAATTGTATTCTGTAGAAACGTATCAGGGAGCGTTCTGTAGAATTCTATTCTGTAGAAACGTATTCTGTAGAAACGTATCAGGGAGCGTTCCGTAGAAATGTATTCTGAAAAATGTATTCTGTAGAAACGTATCTGGGAGCGTTCTGTAGAATTGTATTCTGTAGAAACGTATTCTATAGGAACGTATCAGGAAGCGTTTAGTAGAAACGTATTCTGCAGAAACGTATTCTGTAGAAACGTATTCTGTAGAAACGTATCAGAGAGCGTTCCGTAGAAACGTATTCTGTAGAAACGTATTCTGTAGAAAAGTATCAGGGAGCGTTCCGTAGAAACGTATTCTGTAGAAACGTATTAGGGAGCGTTCTGTAGAATTGTATTCTGTAGAAACGTATTCTGTAGAAACGTATCGTGGAGCGTTCCGTAGAAACGTATTCTGTAGAAACGTATTCTGTAGAAACGTATTTTGTAGAAACGAATTCTGTAAAAACGTATCAGGGAGCGTTCCGTAGAAACGTATTCTGTAGAAACGTATCAGCGAGCGTTCCGTAGAAACGTATTCTGTAGAAATGTATTCTGTAGAAACGTATCAGGGAGCATTCTGTAGAAACGTATTCTGTAGAAATGTATTCTGTGGAGACGTATCAGGGAGCGTTTTGTAGAAACGTATTCTGTAGAAACGTATTCTGTAGAAACGTATTAGGGAGCGTTCCGTAGAAACGTATTCTGTAGAAACGTATTAGGAGGCATTCTGTAGAAACGTATTCTGTAGAAATGTATTCTGTAGAAACGTATCAGGGAGCATTCTGTGGAATTGTATTCTGTAGAAACGTATTCTGTAGAAACGTATTCTGTAGAAACGTATCAGGGAGCGTTCCGTAAAAACGTATTCCGTAGAAATGTATTCTGTAGAAACGTATCAGGGAGCGTTCCGTAGAAACGTATTCTGTAGAAACGTATTCTGTAGAAACGTATTCTGTAGAAACGTCTCAGGTAGCCTTCCGTAGAAACGTATTCTGTAGAAACGTATTAGGGAGCATTCTGTAGAAACGTATTCTGTAGAAACGTATTCTGTAGAAACGTATCAGGGAGCGTTTCGTAGAAACGTATTTTGTAGAAATGTATTCTGTAGAAACGTATCAGAGAGCGTTCCTTGGAATTGTATTCTGTAGTAACGTATTCTGTAGAAACGTATCAGGGAGCGTTCCGTAGAGGCGTATTCTGTAGAAACGTATTAGGAAGCATTCTGTAGAAACGTATTCTGTAGAAATGTATTCTGTAGAAACGTATCGGGGAGCGTTCTGTAAAAACGTATTCTGTAAAAACGTATTCTGTAGAAACGTATCAGGGAGCGTTCCGTAGAAACGTATTCTGTAGAAACGTATTAGGGAGCATTCTGTAGAAACGTTATCTGTAGAAATGTATTCTGTAGAAACGTATCAGGGAGCGTTCTGTAGAATTGTATTCTGTAGAAACGTATTCTGTAGAAACGTATCAGGGAGCGTTCCGTAGAAACGTATTCTGTAGAAACGTATAAGGGAGCATTCTGTAGAAACGTATTCTGTAGAAATGTATTCTGTAGAAGAGTATCAGGGAGCGTTCTGTAGAACTGTATTTTGTAGAAACGTATTCTGTAGAAACGTATCAGGGAGCGTTCCGTAGAAACGTATTCTGTAGAAATGTATTCTGTAGAAACGTATCAGGGAGCGTTCCGTAGAAACGTATTCTGTAGAAATGTATTCTGTAAAAATGTAGTCTGGAGAAACGTATCAGAGAGCGTTCTGTAGAATTGTATTCTGTAGAGACGTATTCCGTGGAAACGTATCAGGGAGCGTTCCGTAGAAACGTATTCTGTAGCAATGTATTCTGTAGAAACGTATCAGGGAGCGTTCTGTAGAATTGTATTCTGTAGAAACGTATTCTGTAGAAACGTATCGGGGAGCGTTCCGTAGAAACGTATTCTGTAGAAACGAATTAGGGAGCATTCTGTAGGAACGTATTCTGTTGAAATCTATTCTGTAGAAACGTATCAGGGAGCGTTCTGTAGAATTGTATTCTGTAGAAACGTATTCTGTTAAAACGTATCAGGGAGCGTTCCGTAGAAACGTATCCTGTAGAAACGTATTAGGAAGCATTCTGTAGAAACGTATTCTGTAGAAATGTATTCTGCAGAAACGTGTCAGGGAGCGTTCTGTAGAACTGTATTCTGTAGAAACGTATTCTGTAGAAACGTATCAGGGAGCGTTCCGTAGAAACGTATTCTGTAGAAACGTATTCTGTAGAAACGTATCAGGGAGCGTTCTGTAGAATTGTATTCTGTAGAAACGTATTCTGTAGAAATGTATTCTGTAGGAATATATCAGAGAGCGTTCTTTAGAATTGTATTCCGTAGAAACGTATTCTGTAGAAACGTATCAGGGAGCGTTCCGTAGAAACGTATTCTGTAGAAATGTATTCTGTAGAAACGTTTCAGGGAGCGTTCTGTAGAATTGTATTCTGTAGAAACGTATTCTGTAGAAACGTATCAGGGAGCGTTCCGTAGAAACGTATTCTGTAGAAACGTATTAGGGAGAATTCTGTAGAAACGTATTCTGTAGAAACGTATTCTGTAGAAACGTATCAGGGAGCGTTCCGTAGAAACGTATTCTGTAGAAATGTATTTCGTAGAAACGTATCAGGGAGCGTTCCGTAGAAAGGTATTCTGTGAAAACGTATTAGGTAGCATTCTGTAGAAACGTATTCTGTAGAAATGTATTCTGTAGAAACGTATCAGGGAGCGTTTTGTAGAAACGTATTCCCTAGAAACGTATCAGGGAGCGTACGATAGAAACGTACTCTGTAGAAACGTATCAGGAAGCATTTTGTAGAAACGTATTCTGTAGAAATGTATTCTGTAGAAACGTATCAGGGAGCGTTCTGTGGAATTGTATTCTGTAGAAACGTATTCTGTAGAAACGTATTAGGGAGCATTCTGTAGAAACGTGTTCTGTTGAAATGTATTCTGTAGAAACGTATCAGGGAGCGTTCTGTAGAATTGTATTCTGTAGAAACATATCAGGGAGCGTTCCGTAGAAACGTATTCTATAGAAATGTAATCTGTAGAAACGTATCAGGGAGCGTTCTGTAGAATTGTATCTTGTAGAAACGTATTCTGTGGGAACGTATCCGGGAGCGTTCCGTAGAAACGTATTCTGTAGAAATGTATTCTGTAGAAACGTATCAGGGGGCATTCTGTAGAATTGTATTCCCTAGAAACGTATTCTGTAGAAAAGTATCAGGGAGCGTTCCGTAGAAACGTATTCTGTAGAAACGTATTAGGGAGCATTCTGTAGAAACGTATTCTGTAAAAATGTATTCTGTAAAAACGTATCAGGGAGCATTCTGTAGAAACGTATTTTGTAGAAATGTATTCTGTAGAAACGTATCAGGGAGCGTTCTGTAGAATTGTATTCTCTAGAAACGCATTTTGTAGAAACGTATCAGGGAGCGTTTTGTAGAAACGTATTCTGTAGAAATGTATTCTGTAGAAACGTATTAGGGAGCGTTTCGTAGAAACGTATTCTGTAGAAACGTATTAGGAAGCATTCTGTAGAAACGTATTCTGTAGAAATGTATTCTGTAGAAACGTATAGGGGAGCATTCTGTAGAATTGTATTCTGTAGAAACGTATTCTGTAGAAACGTATTCTGTAGAAACGTATCAGGGAGCGTTCCGTAGAAACGTATTTCGTAGAAATGTATTCTGTAGAAACGTGTCAGGGAGCGTTCTGTAGAACTGTATTCTGTAGAAACGTATTCTGTAGAAACGTATCAGGGAGCGTTCCGTATAAACTTATTCTGTAGAAACCTATTAGAAAGCATTCTGTAGAAACGTATTCCGTAGAAATGTATTCTGTAGAAACATATCAGGGAGCGTGCTGTAGAATTGTATTCTTTAGAAATGTATCAGGGAGCGTTCTGTGAAATTGTATTCTGTAGAAACGTATTCTGTAGAAACGTATCAGGGAGCGTTCCGTAGAAACGTATTCTGAAAAATGTATTCTGTAGAAACGTATCAGGGAGCGTTCTGTAGAATTGCATTCATCAGAAACGTATCAGGAAGCGTTCCGTAGAAACGTATTCTGTAGAAACGTATTCTGTAGAAATGTATTTTGTAGAAACGTCTCAGGGAGCGTTCCGTAGAAACGTATTCTGTAAAAACGTATTAGGGAGCATTCTGGAGAAACGTATTCTGTAGAAATGTATTCTGTAGAAACGTATCAGGGAGCATTCTGTAGAATTATATTCTGTAGAAACGTATTTTGTAGAACCAAATCAGGGAGCGTTCCGTAGAAACGTATTCCGCAGAAATGTATTCTGTAGAAACGTGTCAAAGAGCGTTCTGTAGAACTGTATTCTGTAGAAACGTATTCTGTAGAAACGTATCAGGGAGCGTTCCGTAGAAACGTATTCTGTAGAAACCTATTGGGGAGCATTCTGTAGAAACGTATTCTGTAGAAATGTATTCTGTAGAAACATATCAGGGAGCGTTCTGTAGAATTGTATTCTGTAGAAACGTATCAGGGAGCGTTCTGTAGAATTGTATTCTGTAGAAACGTATTCTGTAGAAACGTATCAGGGAGCGTTCCGTAGAAACGTATTCTGAAAAATGTATTCTGTAGAAACGTATCAGGGAGCGTTCTGTAGAATTGTATTCTGTAGAAACGTATTCTGTAGAAACGTATTCTGTAGAAACGTCTCAGGTAGCCTTCCGTAGAAACGTATTCTGTAGAAACGTATTAGGGAGCATTCTGTAGAAACGTATTCTGTAGAAATGTATTTTGTAGACACGTATCAGGAAGCATTCTGTAGAATTGTATTCTGTGAAAACGTATTCTGTAGAAACGTATCAGGGAGCGTTCCGTAGAAACGTACTCTGTAGAAACGTATCAGGGAGCGTTCTGTAGAATTGTATTCTGTAGAAACGTATTCTGTAGAATTGTATCAGGGAGCGTTCCGTAGAAACGTATTCTGTAGAGACGTATTAGGGAGCATTCTGTAGAAACGTGTTCTGTTGAAATGTATCCTGTAGAAACGTATCAGAGAGCGTTCCGTAGAAACGTATTCTGTAGAAACGTATTCTGTAGAAACGTATCAGGGAGCGTTCTGTAGAAACGTATTCTGTAGAAACGTATTCTGTGGAAACGTATTTTGTAGAAACGTATTCTGTAAAAACGTATCAGGGAGCGTTCCGTAGAAACGTATTCTGTAGAAACGTATTAGGGAGCATTCTGTAGAAACGTATTCTGTTGAAATGTATTCTGTAGAAACGTATCAGGAAGCGTTCCGTAGAAACGTATTCTGTAGAAACGTATTCTGTAGAAATGTATTTTGTAGAAACGTCTCAGGGAGCGTTCCGTAGAAACGTATTCTGTAAAAACGTATTAGGGAGCATTCTGGAGAAACGTATTCTGTAGAAATGTATTCTGTAGAAACGTATCAGGGAGCATTCTGTAGAATTATATTCTGTAGAAACGTATTTTGTAGAACCAAATCAGGGAGCGTTCCGTAGAAACGTATTCCGCAGAAATGTATTCTGTAGAAACGTGTCAAAGAGCGTTCTGTAGAACTGTATTCTGTAGAAACGTATTCTGTAGAAACGTATCAGGGGGCGTTCCGTAGAAACGTATTCTGTAGAAACCTATTGGGGAGCATTCTGTAGAAACGTATCCTGTAGAAATGTATTCTGTAGAAACATATCAGGGAGCGTTCTGTAGAATTGTATTATGTAGAAACGTATTAGGGAGCGTTTCGTAAAAACGTATTCTGTAGAAACGTATTAGGGAGCATTCCGTAGAAACGTATTCTGTAGGAATGTATTCTGTAGAAACGTATCAGGAAGCGTTCTGTAGAATTGTATTCTATAGAAACGTATTTTGTAGAAACGTATTAGGGAGCGTTTCGTAGAAACGTATTCTGTAGAAATGCATTCTGTAGAAACGTATCAGGGAGCGTTCCGTAGAAACGTATTCTGAAAAATGTATTCTGTAGAAACGTATCAGGGAGCGTTCTGTAGAATTGTATTCATTAGAAACGTATCAGGAAGCGTTCGGTAGAAACGTATTCTGTAGAAACGTATTCTGTAGAAACGTATTAGGGAGCATTCTGTAGAAACGTTATCTGTAGAAATGTATTCTGTAGAAACGTATCAGGGAGCGTTCTGTAGAATTGTATTCTGTAGAAACGTATTCTGTAGAAACGTATCAGGGAGCGTTCCGTAGAAACGTATTCTGTAGAAACGTATAAGGGAGCATTCTGTAGAAACGTATTCTGTAGAAATGTATTCTGTAGAAGAGTATCAGGGAGCGTTCTGTAGAACTGTATTCTGTAGAAACGTATTCTGTAGAAACGTATTCTGTAGAAATGTATTCTGTAGAAACGTATCAGTGAGCGTTCCGTAGAAACGTATTCTGTAGAAATGTATTCTGTAAACATGTAGTCTGGAGAAACGTATCAGAGAGCGTTCTGTAGAATTGTATTCTGTAGAGACGTATTCCGTGGAAACGTATCAGGGAGCGTTCCGTAGAAACGTATTCTGTAGAAATGTATTCTGTAGAAACGTATCAGGGAGCGTTCTGTAGAATTGTATTCTGTAGAAACGTATTCTGTAGAAACGTATCAGGGAGCGTTCCGTAGAAACGTATTCTGTAGAAACGTATTAGGGAGCATTCTGTAGAAACGTATTCTGTTGAAATGTATTCTGTAGAAACGTATCAGGGAGCGTTCTGTAGAATTGTATTCTGTAGAAACGTATTCTGTTAAAACGTATCAGGGAGCGTTCCGTAGAAACGTATTCTGTAGAAACGTATTAGGAAGCATTCTGTAGAAACGTATTCTGTAGAAATGTATTCTGCAGAAACGTGTCAGGGAGCGTTCTGTAGAACTGTATTCTGTAGAAACGTATTCTGTAGAAACGTATCAGGGAGCGTTCCGTAGAAACGTATTCTGTAGAAACGTATTCTGTAGAAACGTATCAGGGAGCGTTCTGTAGAATTGTATTCTGTAGAAACGTATTCTGTAGAAATGTATTCTGTAGGAATATATCAGAGAGCGTTCTTTAGAATTGTATTCTGTAGAAACGTATTCTGTAGAAACGTATCAGGGAGCGTTCCGTAGAAACGTATTCTGTAGAAATGTATTCTGTAGAAACGTTTCAGGGAGCGTTCTGTAGAATTGTATTCTGTAGAAACGTATTCTGTAGAAACGTATCAGGGAGCGTTCCGTAGAAACGTATTCTGTAGAAACGTATTAGGGAGAATTCTGTAGAAACGTATTCTGTAGAAACGTATTCTGTAGAAACGTATCAGGAAGCGTTCCGTAGAAACGTATTCTGTAGAAACGTATTTCGTAGAAACGTATCAGGGAGCGTTCCGTAGAAAGGTATTCTGTAAAAACGTATTAGGTAGCATTCTGTAGAAACGTATTCTGTAGAAATGTATTCTGTAGAAACGTATCAGGGAGCGTTCTGTAGGAACGTATTCCCTAGAAACGTATCAGGGAGCGTTCGATAGAAACGTACTCTGTAGAAACGTATCAGGAAGCATTCTGTAGAAACGTATTCTGTAGAAATGTATTCTGTAGAAACGTATCAGGGAGCGTTCTGTGGAATTGTATTCTGTAGAAACGTATTCTGTAGAAACGTATTAGGGAGCATTCTGTAGAAACGTATTCTGTTGAAATGTATTCTGTAGAAACGTATCAGGGAGCGTTCTGTAGAATTGTATTCTGTAGAAACATATCAGGGAGCGTTCCGTAGAAACGTATTCTATAGAAATGTATTCTGTAGAAACGTATCAGGGAGCGTTCTGTAGAATTGTATCTTGTAGAAACGTATTCTGTGGGAACGTATCCGGGAGCGTTCCGTAGAAACGTATTCTGTAGAAATGTATTCTGTAGAAACGTATCAGGGGGCATTCTGTAGAATTGTATTCCCTAGAAACGTATTCTGTAGAAAAGTATCAGGGAGCGTTCCGTAGAAACGTATTCTGTAGAAACGTATTAGGGAGCATTCTGTAGAAACGTATTCTGTAGAAATGTATTCTGTAGAAACGTATCAGGGAGCGTTCTGTAGAAACGTATTCTGTAAAAGCGTATCAGGGAGCATTCTGTAGAAACGTATTTTGTAGAAATGTATTCTGTAGAAACGTATCAGGGAGCGTTCTGTAGAATTGTATTCTCTGGTAACGTATTTTGTAGAAACGTATCAGGGAGCGTTCCGTAGAAACGTATTCTGTAGAAACGTATTCTGTAGAAACGTATCAGGGAGCGTTCTGTAGAAACGTATTCTGTAGAAACGTATTCTGTAGAAACGTATCAGGGAGCATTCTGTAGAAACGTATTTTGTAGAAATGTATTCTGTAGAAACGTATCAGGGAGCGTTCTGTAGAATTGAATTCTGTAGAAACGTATTCTGTAGAAACGTATCAGGGAGCGTTCCGTAGAAACGTATTCTGGAAAATGTATTCTGTAGAAACGTATCAGGGAGCGTTCTGTAGAATTGTATTCTGTAGAAACGTATTCTGTAGAAACGTATCAGGGAGCGTTCCGTAGAAACGTATTCTGTAGAAATGTATTCTGTAGAAACGTATCAGGGAACGTTCTGTAGAATTGTATTCTGTAGAAACGTATTCTGTAGAAACGTATCAGGGAGCGTTCCGTAGAAACGTATTCTGTAGAAACGTATTAGGGAGCATTCTGTAGAAACGTATTCTGTTGAAATGTATTCTGTAGAAACGTATCAGGGAGCGTTCTGTAGAATTGTATTCTGTAGAAACGTATTCTGTTAAAACGTATCAGGGAGCGTTCCGTAGAAACGTATTCTGTAGAAACGTATTAGGAAGCATTCTGTAGAAACGTATTCTGTAGAAATGTATTCTGCAGAAACGTGTCAGGGAGCGTTCTGTAGAACTGTATTCTGTAGAAACGTATTCTGTAGAAACGTATCAGGGAGCGTTCCGTAGAAACGTATTCTGTAGAAACGTATTCTGTAGAAACGTATCAGGGAGCGTTCTGTAGAATTGTATTCTGTAGAAACGTATTCTGTAGAAATGTATTCTGTAGGAATATATCAGAGAGCGTTCTTTAGAATTGTATTCTGTAGAAACGTATTCTGTAGAAACGTATCAGGGAGCGTTCCGTAGAAACGTATTCTGTAGAAATGTATTCTGTAGAAACGTTTCAGGGAGCGTTCTGTAGAATTGTATTCTGTAGAAACGTATTCTGTAGAAACGTATCAGGGAGCGTTCCGTAGAAACGTATTCTGTAGAAACGTATTAGGGAGAATTCTGTAGAAACGTATTCTGTAGAAACGTATTCTGTAGAAACGTATCAGGAAGCGTTCCGTAGAAACGTATTCTGTAGAAACGTATTTCGTAAAAACGTATCAGGGAGCGTTCCGTAGAAAGGTATTCTGTAAAAACGTATTAGGTAGCATTCTGTAGAAACGTATTCTGTAGAAATGTATTCTGTAGAAACGTATCAGGGAGCGTTCTGTAGGAACGTATTCCCTAGAAACGTATCAGGGAGCGTTCGATAGAAACGTACTCTGTAGAAACGTATCAGGAAGCATTCTGTAGAAACGTATTCTGTAGAAATGTATTCTGTAGAAACGTATCAGGGAGCGTTCTGTGGAATTGTATTCTGTAGAAACGTATTCTGTAGAAACGTATTAGGGAGCATTCTGTAGAAACGTATTCTGTTGAAATGTATTCTGTAGAAACGTATCAGGGAGCGTTCTGTAGAATTGTATTCTGTAGAAACATATCAGGGAGCGTTCCGTAGAAACGTATTCTATAGAAATGTATTCTGTAGAAACGTATCAGGGAGCGTTCTGTAGAATTGTATCTTGTAGAAACGTATTCTGTGGGAACGTATCCGGGAGCGTTCCGTAGAAACGTATTCTGTAGAAATGTATTCTGTAGAAACGTATCAGGGGGCATTCTGTAGAATTGTATTCCCTAGAAACGTATTCTGTAGAAAAGTATCAGGGAGCGTTCCGTAGAAACGTATTCTGTAGAAACGTATTAGGGAGCATTCTGTAGAAACGTATTCTGTAGAAATGTATTCTGTAGAAACGTATCAGGGAGCGTTCTGTAGAAACGTATTCTGTAAAAGCGTATCAGGGAGCATTCTGTAGAAACGTATTTTGTAGAAATGTATTCTGTAGAAACGTATCAGGGAGCGTTCTGTAGAATTGTATTCTCTGGTAACGTATTTTGTAGAAACGTATCAGGGAGCGTTTCGTAGAAACGTATTCTGTAGAAACGTATTCTGTAGAAACGTATCAGGGAGCGTTCTGTAGAAACGTATTCTGTAGAAACGTATTCTGTAGAAACGTATCAGGGAGCATTCTGTAGAAACGTATTTTGTAGAAATGTATTCTGTAGAAACGTATCAGGGAGCGTTCTGTAGAATTGAATTCTGTAGAAACGTATTCTGTAGAAACGTATCAGGGAGCGTCCCGTAGAAACGTATTCTGGAAAATGTATTCTGTAGAAACGTATCAGGGAGCGTTCTGTAGAATTGTATTCTGTAGAAACGTATTCTGTAGAAACGTATCAGGGAGCGTTCCGTGGAAACGTATTCTGTAGAAACGTATTCTGTAGAAACGTATCAGGGAGCGTTCTGTAGAATTGTATTCTGTAGTAACGTATTTTGTAGAAACGTATCAGGGAGCGTTCCGTAGAAACGTATTCCGTAGGAATGTATTCTGTAGAAACGTGTCAGGGTGCGTTCTGTAGAAACGTATTCTGTAGAAATGTATTCTGTAGAAACATATCAGAGAGCGTTCTGTAGAATTGTATTCTGTAGAAACGTATCAGGGAGCGTTCTGTAGAATTCTATTCTGTAGAAACGTATTCTGTAGAAACGTATCAGGGAGCGTTCCGTAGAAACGTATTCTGAAAAATGTATTCTGTAGAAACGTATCAGGGAGCATTCTGTAGAAACGTATTCTGTAGAAATGTATTCTGTAGAGACGAATCAGGGAGCGTTTTGTAGAAACGTATTCTGTAGAAATGTATTCTGTAGAAACGTATTAGGGAGCGTTTCGTAGAAACGTATTCTGTAGAAACGTATTAGGGAGCATTCTGTAGAAACGTATTCTGTAGAAACGTATTCTGTAGAAACGTATCAGGGAGCGTTCCGTAGAAACGTATTCTGTAGAAACCTATTAGAAAGCATTCTGTAGGAACGTATTCCGTAGAAATGTATTCTGTAGAAACATATCAGGGAGCGTGCTGTAGAATTGTATTCTTTAGAAACGTATCAGGGAGCGTTCTGTGAAATTGTATTCTGTAGAAACGTATTCTGTAGAAACGTATCAGGGAGCGTTCCGTAGAAACGTATTCTGAAAAATAAATTCTGTAGAAACGTATCAGGGAGCGTTCTGTAGAATTGTATTCATTAGAAACGTATCAGGAAGCGTTCCGTAGAAACGTATTCTGTAGAAACGTATTCTGTAGAAATGTATTTTGTAGAAACGTCTCAGGGAGCGTTCCGTAGAAACGTATTTTGTAAAAACGTATTAGGGAGCATTCTGGAGAAACGTATTCCGTAGAAATGTATTCTGTAGAAACGTGTCAGGGAGCGTTCTGTAGAAACGTATTCTGTAGAAATGTATTCTGTAGAAACATATCAGGGAGCGTTCTGTAGAATTGTATTCTGTAGAAACGTATCAGGGAGCGTTCTGTAGAATTCTATTCTGTAGAAACGTATTCTGTAGAAACGTATCAGGGAGCGTTCCGTAGAAATGTATTCTGAAAAATGTATTCTGTAGAAACGTATCTGGGAGCGTTCTGTAGAATTGTATTCTGTAGAAACGTATTCTATAGGAACGTATCAGGAAGCGTTTAGTAGAAACGTATTCTGCAGAAACGTATTCTGTAGAAACGTATTCTGTAGAAACGTATCAGAGAGCGTTCCGTAGAAACGTATTCTGTAGAAACGTATTCTGTAGAAAAGTATCAGGGAGCGTTCCGTAGAAACGTATTCTGTAGAAACGTATTAGGGAGCGTTCTGTAGAATTGTATTCTGTAGAAACGTATTCTGTAGAAACGTATCGTGGAGCGTTCCGTAGAAACGTATTCTGTAGAAACGTATTCTGTAGAAACGTATTTTGTAGAAACGTATTCTGTAAAAACGTATCAGGGAGCGTTCCGTAGAAACGTATTCTGTAGAAACGTATCAGCGAGCGTTCCGTAGAAACGTATTCTGTAGAAATGTATTCTGTAGAAACGTATCAGGGAGCATTCTGTAGAAACGTATTCTGTAGAAATGTATTCTGTGGAGACGTATCAGGGAGCGTTTTGTAGAAACGTATTCTGTAGAAACGTATTCTGTAGAAACGTATTAGGGAGCGTTCCGTAGAAACGTATTCTGTAGAAACGTATTAGGAGGCATTCTGTAGAAACGTATTCTGTAGAAATGTATTCTGTAGAAACGTATCAGGGAGCATTCTGTGGAATTGTATTCTGTAGAAACGTATTCTGTAGAAACGTATTCTGTAGAAACGTATCAGGGAGCGTTCCGTAAAAACGTATTCCGTAGAAATGTATTCTGTAGAAACGTATCAGGGAGCGTTCCGTAGAAACGTATTCTGTAGAAACGTATTCTGTAGAAACGTATTCTGTAGAAACGTCTCAGGTAGCCTTCCGTAGAAACGTATTCTGTAGAAACGTATTAGGGAGCATTCTGTAGAAACGTATTCTGTAGAAACGTATTCTGTAGAAACGTATCAGGGAGCGTTTCGTAGAAACGTATTTTGTAGAAATGTATTCTGTAGAAACGTATCAGAGAGCGTTCCTTGGAATTGTATTCTGTAGTAACGTATTCTGTAGAAACGTATCAGGGAGCGTTCCGTAGAGGCGTATTCTGTAGAAACGTATTAGGAAGCATTCTGTAGAAACGTATTCTGTAGAAATGTATTCTGTAGAAACGTATCGGGGAGCGTTCTGTAAAAACGTATTCTGTAAAAACGTATTCTGTAGAAACGTATCAGGGAGCGTTCCGTAGAAACGTATTCTGTAGAAACGTATTAGGGAGCATTCTGTAGAAACGTTATCTGTAGAAATGTATTCTGTAGAAACGTATCAGGGAGCGTTCTGTAGAATTGTATTCTGTAGAAACGTATTCTGTAGAAACGTATCAGGGAGCGTTCCGTAGAAACGTATTCTGTAGAAACGTATAAGGGAGCATTCTGTAGAAACGTATTCTGTAGAAATGTATTCTGTAGAAGAGTATCAGGGAGCGTTCTGTAGAACTGTATTTTGTAGAAACGTATTCTGTAGAAACGTATCAGGGAGCGTTCCGTAGAAACGTATTCTGTAGAAATGTATTCTGTAGAAACGTATCAGGGAGCGTTCCGTAGAAACGTATTCTGTAGAAATGTATTCTGTAAAAATGTAGTCTGGAGAAACGTATCAGAGAGCGTTCTGTAGAATTGTATTCTGTAGAGACGTATTCCGTGGAAACGTATCAGGGAGCGTTCCGTAGAAACGTATTCTGTAGCAATGTATTCTGTAGAAACGTATCAGGGAGCGTTCTGTAGAATTGTATTCTGTAGAAACGTATTCTGTAGAAACGTATCGGGGAGCGTTCCGTAGAAACGTATTCTGTAGAAACGAATTAGGGAGCATTCTGTAGGAACGTATTCTGTTGAAATCTATTCTGTAGAAACGTATCAGGGAGCGTTCTGTAGAATTGTATTCTGTAGAAACGTATTCTGTTAAAACGTATCAGGGAGCGTTCCGTAGAAACGTATCCTGTAGAAACGTATTAGGAAGCATTCTGTAGAAACGTATTCTGTAGAAATGTATTCTGCAGAAACGTGTCAGGGAGCGTTCTGTAGAACTGTATTCTGTAGAAACGTATTCTGTAGAAACGTATCAGGGAGCGTTCCGTAGAAACGTATTCTGTAGAAACGTATTCTGTAGAAACGTATCAGGGAGCGTTCTGTAGAATTGTATTCTGTAGAAACGTATTCTGTAGAAATGTATTCTGTAGGAATATATCAGAGAGCGTTCTTTAGAATTGTATTCCGTAGAAACGTATTCTGTAGAAACGTATCAGGGAGCGTTCCGTAGAAACGTATTCTGTAGAAATGTATTCTGTAGAAACGTTTCAGGGAGCGTTCTGTAGAATTGTATTCTGTAGAAACGTATTCTGTAGAAACGTATCAGGGAGCGTTCCGTAGAAACGTATTCTGTAGAAACGTATTAGGGAGAATTCTGTAGAAACGTATTCTGTAGAAACGTATTCTGTAGAAACGTATCAGGGAGCGTTCCGTAGAAACGTATTCTGTAGAAATGTATTTCGTAGAAACGTATCAGGGAGCGTTCCGTAGAAAGGTATTCTGTGAAAACGTATTAGGTAGCATTCTGTAGAAACGTATTCTGTAGAAATGTATTCTGTAGAAACGTATCAGGGAGCGTTTTGTAGAAACGTATTCCCTAGAAACGTATCAGGGAGCGTACGATAGAAACGTACTCTGTAGAAACGTATCAGGAAGCATTTTGTAGAAACGTATTCTGTAGAAATGTATTCTGTAGAAACGTATCAGGGAGCGTTCTGTGGAATTGTATTCTGTAGAAACGTATTCTGTAGAAACGTATTAGGGAGCATTCTGTAGAAACGTGTTCTGTTGAAATGTATTCTGTAGAAACGTATCAGGGAGCGTTCTGTAGAATTGTATTCTGTAGAAACATATCAGGGAGCGTTCCGTAGAAACGTATTCTATAGAAATGTAATCTGTAGAAACGTATCAGGGAGCGTTCTGTAGAATTGTATCTTGTAGAAACGTATTCTGTGGGAACGTATCCGGGAGCGTTCCGTAGAAACGTATTCTGTAGAAATGTATTCTGTAGAAACGTATCAGGGGGCATTCTGTAGAATTGTATTCCCTAGAAACGTATTCTGTAGAAAAGTATCAGGGAGCGTTCCGTAGAAACGTATTCTGTAGAAACGTATTAGGGAGCATTCTGTAGAAACGTATTCTGTAAAAATGTATTCTGTAAAAACGTATCAGGGAGCATTCTGTAGAAACGTATTTTGTAGAAATGTATTCTGTAGAAACGTATCAGGGAGCGTTCTGTAGAATTGTATTCTCTAGAAACGCATTTTGTAGAAACGTATCAGGGAGCGTTTTGTAGAAACGTATTCTGTAGAAATGTATTCTGTAGAAACGTATTAGGGAGCGTTTCGTAGAAACGTATTCTGTAGAAACGTATTAGGAAGCATTCTGTAGAAACGTATTCTGTAGAAATGTATTCTGTAGAAACGTATAGGGGAGCATTCTGTAGAATTGTATTCTGTAGAAACGTATTCTGTAGAAACGTATTCTGTAGAAACGTATCAGGGAGCGTTCCGTAGAAACGTATTTCGTAGAAATGTATTCTGTAGAAACGTGTCAGGGAGCGTTCTGTAGAACTGTATTCTGTAGAAACGTATTCTGTAGAAACGTATCAGGGAGCGTTCCGTATAAACTTATTCTGTAGAAACCTATTAGAAAGCATTCTGTAGAAACGTATTCCGTAGAAATGTATTCTGTAGAAACATATCAGGGAGCGTGCTGTAGAATTGTATTCTTTAGAAATGTATCAGGGAGCGTTCTGTGAAATTGTATTCTGTAGAAACGTATTCTGTAGAAACGTATCAGGGAGCGTTCCGTAGAAACGTATTCTGAAAAATGTATTCTGTAGAAACGTATCAGGGAGCGTTCTGTAGAATTGCATTCATCAGAAACGTATCAGGAAGCGTTCCGTAGAAACGTATTCTGTAGAAACGTATTCTGTAGAAATGTATTTTGTAGAAACGTCTCAGGGAGCGTTCCGTAGAAACGTATTCTGTAAAAACGTATTAGGGAGCATTCTGGAGAAACGTATTCTGTAGAAATGTATTCTGTAGAAACGTATCAGGGAGCATTCTGTAGAATTATATTCTGTAGAAACGTATTTTGTAGAACCAAATCAGGGAGCGTTCCGTAGAAACGTATTCCGCAGAAATGTATTCTGTAGAAACGTGTCAAAGAGCGTTCTGTAGAACTGTATTCTGTAGAAACGTATTCTGTAGAAACGTATCAGGGAGCGTTCCGTAGAAACGTATTTTGTAGAAACCTATTGGGGAGCATTCTGTAGAAACGTATTCTGTAGAAATGTATTCTGTAGAAACATATCAGGGAGCGTTCTGTAGAATTGTATTCTGTAGAAACGTATCAGGGAGCGTTCTGTAGAATTGTATTCTGTAGAAACGTATTCTGTAGAAACGTATCAGGGAGCGTTCCGTAGAAACGTATTCTGAAAAATGTATTCTGTAGAAACGTATCAGGGAGCGTTCTGTAGAATTGTATTCTGTAGAAACGTATTCTGTAGGAACGTATCAGGAAGCGTTCCGTAGAAACGTATTCTGTAGAAACGTATTCTGTAGAAACGTCTCAGGTAGCCTTCCGTAGAAACGTATTCTGTAGAAACGTATTAGGGAGCATTCTGTAGAAACGTATTCTGTAGAAATGTATTTTGTAGACACGTATCAGGAAGCATTCTGTAGAATTGTATTCTGTGAAAACGTATTCTGTAGAAACGTATCAGGGAGCGTTCCGTAGAAACGTACTCTGTAGAAACGTATCAGGGAGCGTTCTGTAGAATTGTATTCTGTAGAAACGTATTCTGTAGAATTGTATCAGGGAGCGTTCCGTAGAAACGTATTCTGTAGAGACGTATTAGGGAGCATTCTGTAGAAACGTGTTCTGTTGAAATGTATCCTGTAGAAACGTATCAGAGAGCGTTCCGTAGAAACGTATTCTGTAGAAACGTATTCTGTAGAAACGTATCAGGGAGCGTTCTGTAGAAACGTATTCTGTAGAAACGTATTCTGTGGAAACGTATTTTGTAGAAACGTATTCTGTAAAAACGTATCAGGGAGCGTTCCGTAGAAACGTATTCTGTAGAAACGTATTAGGGAGCATTCTGTAGAAACGTATTCTGTTGAAATGTATTCTGTAGAAACGTATCAGGAAGCGTTCCGTAGAAACGTATTCTGTAGAAACGTATTCTGTAGAAATGTATTTTGTAGAAACGTCTCAGGGAGCGTTCCGTAGAAACGTATTCTGTAAAAACGTATTAGGGAGCATTCTGGAGAAACGTATTCTGTAGAAATGTATTCTGTAGAAACGTATCAGGGAGCATTCTGTAGAATTATATTCTGTAGAAACGTATTTTGTAGAACCAAATCAGGGAGCGTTCCGTAGAAACGTATTCCGCAGAAATGTATTCTGTAGAAACGTGTCAAAGAGCGTTCTGTAGAACTGTATTCTGTAGAAACGTATTCTGTAGAAACGTATCAGGGAGCGTTCCGTAGAAACGTATTCTGTAGAAACCTATTGGGGAGCATTCTGTAGAAACGTATCCTGTAGAAATGTATTCTGTAGAAACATATCAGGGAGCGTTCTGTAGAATTGTATTATGTAGAAACGTATTAGGGAGCGTTTCGTAAAAACGTATTCTGTAGAAACGTATTAGGGAGCATTCCGTAGAAACGTATTCTGTAGGAATGTATTCTGTAGAAACGTATCAGGAAGCGTTCTGTAGAATTGTATTCTATAGAAACGTATTTTGTAGAAACGTATTAGGGAGCGTTTCGTAGAAACGTATTCTGTAGAAATGCATTCTGTAGAAACGTATCAGGGAGCGTTCCGTAGAAACGTATTCTGAAAAATGTATTCTGTAGAAACGTATCAGGGAGCGTTCTGTAGAATTGTATTCATTAGAAACGTATCAGGAAGCGTTCGGTAGAAACGTATTCTGTAGAAACGTATTCTGTAGAAACGTATTAGGGAGCATTCTGTAGAAACGTTATCTGTAGAAATGTATTCTGTAGAAACGTATCAGGGAGCGTTCTGTAGAATTGTATTCTGTAGAAACGTATTCTGTAGAAACGTATCAGGGAGCGTTCCGTAGAAACGTATTCTGTAGAAACGTATAAGGGAGCATTCTGTAGAAACGTATTCTGTAGAAATGTATTCTGTAGAAGAGTATCAGGGAGCGTTCTGTAGAACTGTATTCTGTAGAAACGTATTCTGTAGAAACGTATTCTGTAGAAATGTATTCTGTAGAAACGTATCAGGGAGCGTTCCGTAGAAACGTATTCTGTAGAAATGTATTCTGTAAACATGTAGTCTGGAGAAACGTATCAGAGAGCGTTCTGTAGAATTGTATTCTGTAGAGACGTATTCCGTGGAAACGTATCAGGGAGCGTTCCGTAGAAACGTATTCTGTAGAAATGTATTCTGTAGAAACGTATCAGGGAGCGTTCTGTAGAATTGTATTCTGTAGAAACGTATTCTGTAGAAACGTATCAGGGAGCGTTCCGTAGAAACGTATTCTGTAGAAACGTATTAGGGAGCATTCTGTAGAAACGTATTCTGTTGAAATGTATTCTGTAGAAACGTATCAGGGAGCGTTCTGTAGAATTGTATTCTGTAGAAACGTATTCTGTTAAAACGTATCAGGGAGCGTTCCGTAGAAACGTATTCTGTAGAAACGTATTAGGAAGCATTCTGTAGAAACGTATTCTGTAGAAATGTATTCTGCAGAAACGTGTCAGGGAGCGTTCTGTAGAACTGTATTCTGTAGAAACGTATTCTGTAGAAACGTATCAGGGAGCGTTCCGTAGAAACGTATTCTGTAGAAACGTATTCTGTAGAAACGTATCAGGGAGCGTTCTGTAGAATTGTATTCTGTAGAAACGTATTCTGTAGAAATGTATTCTGTAGGAATATATCAGAGAGCGTTCTTTAGAATTGTATTCTGTAGAAACGTATTCTGTAGAAACGTATCAGGGAGCGTTCCGTAGAAACGTATTCTGTAGAAATGTATTCTGTAGAAACGTTTCAGGGAGCGTTCTGTAGAATTGTATTCTGTAGAAACGTATTCTGTAGAAACGTATCAGGGAGCGTTCCGTAGAAACGTATTCTGTAGAAACGTATTAGGGAGAATTCTGTAGAAACGTATTCTGTAGAAACGTATTCTGTAGAAACGTATCAGGAAGCGTTCCGTAGAAACGTATTCTGTAGAAACGTATTTCGTAGAAACGTATCAGGGAGCGTTCCGTAGAAAGGTATTCTGTAAAAACGTATTAGGTAGCATTCTGTAGAAACGTATTCTGTAGAAATGTATTCTGTAGAAACGTATCAGGGAGCGTTCTGTAGGAACGTATTCCCTAGAAACGTATCAGGGAGCGTTCGATAGAAACGTACTCTGTAGAAACGTATCAGGAAGCATTCTGTAGAAACGTATTCTGTAGAAATGTATTCTGTAGAAACGTATCAGGGAGCGTTCTGTGGAATTGTATTCTGTAGAAACGTATTCTGTAGAAACGTATTAGGGAGCATTCTGTAGAAACGTATTCTGTTGAAATGTATTCTGTAGAAACGTATCAGGGAGCGTTCTGTAGAATTGTATTCTGTAGAAACATATCAGGGAGCGTTCCGTAGAAACGTATTCTATAGAAATGTATTCTGTAGAAACGTATCAGGGAGCGTTCTGTAGAATTGTATCTTGTAGAAACGTATTCTGTGGGAACGTATCCGGGAGCGTTCCGTAGAAACGTATTCTGTAGAAATGTATTCTGTAGAAACGTATCAGGGGGCATTCTGTAGAATTGTATTCCCTAGAAACGTATTCTGTAGAAAAGTATCAGGGAGCGTTCCGTAGAAACGTATTCTGTAGAAACGTATTAGGGAGCATTCTGTAGAAACGTATTCTGTAGAAATGTATTCTGTAGAAACGTATCAGGGAGCGTTCTGTAGAAACGTATTCTGTAAAAGCGTATCAGGGAGCATTCTGTAGAAACGTATTTTGTAGAAATGTATTCTGTAGAAACGTATCAGGGAGCGTTCTGTAGAATTGTATTCTCTGGTAACGTATTTTGTAGAAACGTATCAGGGAGCGTTCCGTAGAAACGTATTCTGTAGAAACGTATTCTGTAGAAACGTATCAGGGAGCGTTCTGTAGAAACGTATTCTGTAGAAACGTATTCTGTAGAAACGTATCAGGGAGCATTCTGTAGAAACGTATTTTGTAGAAATGTATTCTGTAGAAACGTATCAGGGAGCGTTCTGTAGAATTGAATTCTGTAGAAACGTATTCTGTAGAAACGTATCAGGGAGCGTTCCGTAGAAACGTATTCTGGAAAATGTATTCTGTAGAAACGTATCAGGGAGCGTTCTGTAGAATTGTATTCTGTAGAAACGTATTCTGTAGAAACGTATCAGGGAGCGTTCCGTAGAAACGTATTCTGTAGAAATGTATTCTGTAGAAACGTATCAGGGAACGTTCTGTAGAATTGTATTCTGTAGAAACGTATTCTGTAGAAACGTATCAGGGAGCGTTCCGTAGAAACGTATTCTGTAGAAACGTATTAGGGAGCATTCTGTAGAAACGTATTCTGTTGAAATGTATTCTGTAGAAACGTATCAGGGAGCGTTCTGTAGAATTGTATTCTGTAGAAACGTATTCTGTTAAAACGTATCAGGGAGCGTTCCGTAGAAACGTATTCTGTAGAAACGTATTAGGAAGCATTCTGTAGAAACGTATTCTGTAGAAATGTATTCTGCAGAAACGTGTCAGGGAGCGTTCTGTAGAACTGTATTCTGTAGAAACGTATTCTGTAGAAACGTATCAGGGAGCGTTCCGTAGAAACGTATTCTGTAGAAACGTATTCTGTAGAAACGTATCAGGGAGCGTTCTGTAGAATTGTATTCTGTAGAAACGTATTCTGTAGAAATGTATTCTGTAGGAATATATCAGAGAGCGTTCTTTAGAATTGTATTCTGTAGAAACGTATTCTGTAGAAACGTATCAGGGAGCGTTCCGTAGAAACGTATTTTGTAGAAATGTATTCTGTAGAAACGTTTCAGGGAGCGTTCTGTAGAATTGTATTCTGTAGAAACGTATTCTGTAGAAACGTATCAGGGAGCGTTCCGTAGAAACGTATTCTGTAGAAACGTATTAGGGAGAATTCTGTAGAAACGTATTCTGTAGAAACGTATTCTGTAGAAACGTATCAGGAAGCGTTCCGTAGAAACGTATTCTGTAGAAACGTATTTCGTAAAAACGTATCAGGGAGCGTTCCGTAGAAAGGTATTCTGTAAAAACGTATTAGGTAGCATTCTGTAGAAACGTATTCTGTAGAAATGTATTCTGTAGAAACGTATCAGGGAGCGTTCTGTAGGAACGTATTCCCTAGAAACGTATCAGGGAGCGTTCGATAGAAACGTACTCTGTAGAAACGTATCAGGAAGCATTCTGTAGAAACGTATTCTGTAGAAATGTATTCTGTAGAAACGTATCAGGGAGCGTTCTGTGGAATTGTATTCTGTAGAAACGTATTCTGTAGAAACGTATTAGGGAGCATTCTGTAGAAACGTATTCTGTTGAAATGTATTCTGTAGAAACGTATCAGGGAGCGTTCTGTAGAATTGTATTCTGTAGAAACATATCAGGGAGCGTTCCGTAGAAACGTATTCTATAGAAATGTATTCTGTAGAAACGTATCAGGGAGCGTTCTGTAGAATTGTATCTTGTAGAAACGTATTCTGTGGGAACGTATCCGGGAGCGTTCCGTAGAAACGTATTCTGTAGAAATGTATTCTGTAGAAACGTATCAGGGGGCATTCTGTAGAATTGTATTCCCTAGAAACGTATTCTGTAGAAAAGTATCAGGGAGCGTTCCGTAGAAACGTATTCTGTAGAAACGTATTAGGGAGCATTCTGTAGAAACGTATTCTGTAGAAATGTATTCTGTAGAAACGTATCAGGGAGCGTTCTGTAGAAACGTATTCTGTAAAAGCGTATCAGGGAGCATTCTGTAGAAACGTATTTTGTAGAAATGTATTCTGTAGAAACGTATCAGGGAGCGTTCTGTAGAATTGTATTCTCTGGTAACGTATTTTGTAGAAACGTATCAGGGAGCGTTCCGTAGAAACGTATTCTGTAGAAACGTATTCTGTAGAAACGTATCAGGGAGCGTTCTGTAGAAACGTATTCTGTAGAAACGTATTCTGTAGAAACGTATCAGGGAGCATTCTGTAGAAACGTATTTTGTAGAAATGTATTCTGTAGAAACGTATCAGGGAGCGTTCTGTAGAATTGAATTCTGTAGAAACGTATTCTGTAGAAACGTATCAGGGAGCGTCCCGTAGAAACGTATTCTGGAAAATGTATTCTGTAGAAACGTATCAGGGAGCGTTCTGTAGAATTGTATTCTGTAGAAACGTATTCTGTAGAAACGTATCAGGGAGCGTTCCGTGGAAACGTATTCTGTAGAAACGTATTCTGTAGAAACGTATCAGGGAGCGTTCTGTAGAATTGTATTCTGTAGAAACGTATTTTGTAGAAACGTATCAGGGAGCGTTCCGTAGAAACGTATTCCGTAGGAATGTATTCTGTAGAAACGTGTCAGGGTGCGTTCTGTAGAAACGTATTCTGTAGAAATGTATTCTGTAGAAACATATCAGAGAGCGTTCTGTAGAATTGTATTCTGTAGAAACGTATCAGGGAGCGTTCTGTAGAATTCTATTCTGTAGAAACGTATTCTGTAGAAACGTATCAGGGAGCGTTCCGTAGAAACGTATTCTGAAAAATGTATTCTGTAGAAACGTATCAGGGAGCATTCTGTAGAAACGTATTCTGTAGAAATGTATTCTGTAGAGACGAATCAGGGAGCGTTTTGTAGAAACGTATTCTGTAGAAATGTATTCTGTAGAAACGTATTAGGGAGCGTTTCGTAGAAACGTATTCTGTAGAAACGTATTAGGGAGCATTCTGTAGAAACGTATTCTGTAGAAACGTATTCTGTAGAAACGTATCAGGGAGCGTTCCGTAGAAACGTATTCTGTAGAAACCTATTAGAAAGCATTCTGTAGGAACGTATTCCGTAGAAATGTATTCTGTAGAAACATATCAGGGAGCGTGCTGTAGAATTGTATTCTTTAGAAACGTATCAGGGAGCGTTCTGTGAAATTGTATTCTGTAGAAACGTATTCTGTAGAAACGTATCAGGGAGCGTTCCGTAGAAACGTATTCTGAAAAATAAATTCTGTAGAAACGTATCAGGGAGCGTTCTGTAGAATTGTATTCATTAGAAACGTATCAGGAAGCGTTCCGTAGAAACGTATTCTGTAGAAACGTATTCTGTAGAAATGTATTTTGTAGAAACGTCTCAGGGAGCGTTCCGTAGAAACGTATTTTGTAAAAACGTATTAGGGAGCATTCTGGAGAAACGTATTCCGTAGAAATGTATTCTGTAGAAACGTGTCAGGGAGCGTTCTGTAGAAACGTATTCTGTAGAAATGTATTCTGTAGAAACATATCAGGGAGCGTTCTGTAGAATTGTATTCTGTAGAAACGTATCAGGGAGCGTTCTGTAGAATTCTATTCTGTAGAAACGTATTCTGTAGAAACGTATCAGGGAGCGTTCCGTAGAAATGTATTCTGAAAAATGTATTCTGTAGAAACGTATCTGGGAGCGTTCTGTAGAATTGTATTCTGTAGAAACGTATTCTATAGGAACGTATCAGGAAGCGTTTAGTAGAAACGTATTCTGCAGAAACGTATTCTGTAGAAACGTATTCTGTAGAAACGTATCAGAGAGCGTTCCGTAGAAACGTATTCTGTAGAAACGTATTCTGTAGAAAAGTATCAGGGAGCGTTCCGTAGAAACGTATTCTGTAGAAACGTATTAGGGAGCGTTCTGTAGAATTGTATTCTGTAGAAACGTATTCTGTAGAAACGTATCGTGGAGCGTTCCGTAGAAACGTATTCTGTAGAAACGTATTCTGTAGAAACGTATTTTGTAGAAACGTATTCTGTAAAAACGTATCAGGGAGCGTTCCGTAGAAACGTATTCTGTAGAAACGTATCAGCGAGCGTTCCGTAGAAACGTATTCTGTAGAAATGTATTCTGTAGAAACGTATCAGGGAGCATTCTGTAGAAACGTATTCTGTAGAAATGTATTCTGTGGAGACGTATCAGGGAGCGTTTTGTAGAAACGTATTCTGTAGAAACGTATTCTGTAGAAACGTATTAGGGAGCGTTCCGTAGAAACGTATTCTGTAGAAACGTATTAGGAGGCATTCTGTAGAAACGTATTCTGTAGAAATGTATTCTGTAGAAACGTATCAGGGAGCATTCTGTGGAATTGTATTCTGTAGAAACGTATTCTGTAGAAACGTATTCTGTAGAAACGTATCAGGGAGCGTTCCGTAAAAACGTATTCCGTAGAAATGTATTCTGTAGAAACGTATCAGGGAGCGTTCCGTAGAAACGTATTCTGTAGAAACGTATTCTGTAGAAACGTATTCTGTAGAAACGTCTCAGGTAGCCTTCCGTAGAAACGTATTCTGTAGAAACGTATTAGGGAGCATTCTGTAGAAACGTATTCTGTAGAAACGTATTCTGTAGAAACGTATCAGGGAGCGTTTCGTAGAAACGTATTTTGTAGAAATGTATTCTGTAGAAACGTATCAGAGAGCGTTCCTTGGAATTGTATTCTGTAGTAACGTATTCTGTAGAAACGTATCAGGGAGCGTTCCGTAGAGGCGTATTCTGTAGAAACGTATTAGGAAGCATTCTGTAGAAACGTATTCTGTAGAAATGTATTCTGTAGAAACGTATCGGGGAGCGTTCTGTAAAAACGTATTCTGTAAAAACGTATTCTGTAGAAACGTATCAGGGAGCGTTCCGTAGAAACGTATTCTGTAGAAACGTATTAGGGAGCATTCTGTAGAAACGTTATCTGTAGAAATGTATTCTGTAGAAACGTATCAGGGAGCGTTCTGTAGAATTGTATTCTGTAGAAACGTATTCTGTAGAAACGTATCAGGGAGCGTTCCGTAGAAACGTATTCTGTAGAAACGTATAAGGGAGCATTCTGTAGAAACGTATTCTGTAGAAATGTATTCTGTAGAAGAGTATCAGGGAGCGTTCTGTAGAACTGTATTTTGTAGAAACGTATTCTGTAGAAACGTATCAGGGAGCGTTCCGTAGAAACGTATTCTGTAGAAATGTATTCTGTAGAAACGTATCAGGGAGCGTTCCGTAGAAACGTATTCTGTAGAAATGTATTCTGTAAAAATGTAGTCTGGAGAAACGTATCAGAGAGCGTTCTGTAGAATTGTATTCTGTAGAGACGTATTCCGTGGAAACGTATCAGGGAGCGTTCCGTAGAAACGTATTCTGTAGCAATGTATTCTGTAGAAACGTATCAGGGAGCGTTCTGTAGAATTGTATTCTGTAGAAACGTATTCTGTAGAAACGTATCGGGGAGCGTTCCGTAGAAACGTATTCTGTAGAAACGAATTAGGGAGCATTCTGTAGGAACGTATTCTGTTGAAATCTATTCTGTAGAAACGTATCAGGGAGCGTTCTGTAGAATTGTATTCTGTAGAAACGTATTCTGTTAAAACGTATCAGGGAGCGTTCCGTAGAAACGTATCCTGTAGAAACGTATTAGGAAGCATTCTGTAGAAACGTATTCTGTAGAAATGTATTCTGCAGAAACGTGTCAGGGAGCGTTCTGTAGAACTGTATTCTGTAGAAACGTATTCTGTAGAAACGTATCAGGGAGCGTTCCGTAGAAACGTATTCTGTAAAAACGTATTCTGTAGAAACGTATCAGGGAGCGTTCTGTAGAATTGTATTCTGTAGAAACGTATTCTGTAGAAATGTATTCTGTAGGAATATATCAGAGAGCGTTCTTTAGAATTGTATTCCGTAGAAACGTATTCTGTAGAAATGTATTCTGCAGAAACGTGTCAGGGAGCGTTCTGTAGAACTGTATTCTGTAGAAACGTATTCTGTAGAAACGTATCAGGGAGCGTTCCGTAGAAACGTATTCTGTAGAAACGTATTCTGTAGAAACGTATCAGGGAGCGTTCTGTAGAAACGTATTCTGTAGAAACGTATTCTGTAGAAACGTATCAGGGAGCATTCTGTAGAAACGTATTTTGTAGAAATGTATTCTGTAGAAACGTATCAGGGAGCGTTCTGTAGAATTGAATTCTGTAGAAACGTATTCTGTAGAAACGTATCAGGGAGCGTCCCGTAGAAACGTATTCTGGAAAATGTATTCTGTAGAAACGTATCAGGGAGCGTTCTGTAGAATTGTATTCTGTAGAAACGTATTCTGTAGAAACGTATCAGGGAGCGTTCCGTGGAAACGTATTCTGTAGAAACGTATTCTGTAGAAACGTATCAGGGAGCGTTCTGTAGAATTGTATTCTGTAGAAACGTATTTTGTAGAAACGTATCAGGGAGCGTTCCGTAGAAACGTATTCCGTAGGAATGTATTCTGTAGAAACGTGTCAGGGTGCGTTCTGTAGAAACGTATTCTGTAGAAATGTATTCTGTAGAAACATATCAGAGAGCGTTCTGTAGAATTGTATTCTGTAGAAACGTATCAGGGAGCGTTCTGTAGAATTCTATTCTGTAGAAACGTATTCTGTAGAAACGTATCAGGGAGCGTTCCGTAGAAACGTATTCTGAAAAATGTATTCTGTAGAAACGTATCAGGGAGCATTCTGTAGAAACGTATTCTGTAGAAATGTATTCTGTAGAGACGAATCAGGGAGCGTTTTGTAGAAACGTATTCTGTAGAAATGTATTCTGTAGAAACGTATTAGGGAGCGTTTCGTAGAAACGTATTCTGTAGAAACGTATTAGGGAGCATTCTGTAGAAACGTATTCTGTAGAAACGTATTCTGTAGAAACGTATCAGGGAGCGTTCCGTAGAAACGTATTCTGTAGAAACCTATTAGAAAGCATTCTGTAGGAACGTATTCCGTAGAAATGTATTCTGTAGAAACATATCAGGGAGCGTGCTGTAGAATTGTATTCTTTAGAAACGTATCAGGGAGCGTTCTGTGAAATTGTATTCTGTAGAAACGTATTCTGTAGAAACGTATCAGGGAGCGTTCCGTAGAAACGTATTCTGAAAAATAAATTCTGTAGAAACGTATCAGGGAGCGTTCTGTAGAATTGTATTCATTAGAAACGTATCAGGAAGCGTTCCGTAGAAACGTATTCTGTAGAAACGTATTCTGTAGAAATGTATTTTGTAGAAACGTCTCAGGGAGCGTTCCGTAGAAACGTATTTTGTAAAAACGTATTAGGGAGCATTCTGGAGAAACGTATTCCGTAGAAATGTATTCTGTAGAAACGTGTCAGGGAGCGTTCTGTAGAAACGTATTCTGTAGAAATGTATTCTGTAGAAACATATCAGGGAGCGTTCTGTAGAATTGTATTCTGTAGAAACGTATCAGGGAGCGTTCTGTAGAATTCTATTCTGTAGAAACGTATTCTGTAGAAACGTATCAGGGAGCGTTCCGTAGAAATGTATTCTGAAAAATGTATTCTGTAGAAACGTATCTGGGAGCGTTCTGTAGAATTGTATTCTGTAGAAACGTATTCTATAGGAACGTATCAGGAAGCGTTTAGTAGAAACGTATTCTGCAGAAACGTATTCTGTAGAAACGTATTCTGTAGAAACGTATCAGAGAGCGTTCCGTAGAAACGTATTCTGTAGAAACGTATTCTGTAGAAAAGTATCAGGGAGCGTTCCGTAGAAACGTATTCTGTAGAAACGTATTAGGGAGCGTTCTGTAGAATTGTATTCTGTAGAAACGTATTCTGTAGAAACGTATCGTGGAGCGTTCCGTAGAAACGTATTCTGTAGAAACGTATTCTGTAGAAACGTATTTTGTAGAAACGTATTCTGTAAAAACGTATCAGGGAGCGTTCCGTAGAAACGTATTCTGTAGAAACGTATCAGCGAGCGTTCCGTAGAAACGTATTCTGTAGAAATGTATTCTGTAGAAACGTATCAGGGAGCATTCTGTAGAAACGTATTCTGTAGAAATGTATTCTGTGGAGACGTATCAGGGAGCGTTTTGTAGAAACGTATTCTGTAGAAACGTATTCTGTAGAAACGTATTAGGGAGCGTTCCGTAGAAACGTATTCTGTAGAAACGTATTAGGAGGCATTCTGTAGAAACGTATTCTGTAGAAATGTATTCTGTAGAAACGTATCAGGGAGCATTCTGTGGAATTGTATTCTGTAGAAACGTATTCTGTAGAAACGTATTCTGTAGAAACGTATCAGGGAGCGTTCCGTAAAAACGTATTCCGTAGAAATGTATTCTGTAGAAACGTATCAGGGAGCGTTCCGTAGAAACGTATTCTGTAGAAACGTATTCTGTAGAAACGTATTCTGTAGAAACGTCTCAGGTAGCCTTCCGTAGAAACGTATTCTGTAGAAACGTATTAGGGAGCATTCTGTAGAAACGTATTCTGTAGAAACGTATTCTGTAGAAACGTATCAGGGAGCGTTTCGTAGAAACGTATTTTGTAGAAATGTATTCTGTAGAAACGTATCAGAGAGCGTTCCTTGGAATTGTATTCTGTAGTAACGTATTCTGTAGAAACGTATCAGGGAGCGTTCCGTAGAGGCGTATTCTGTAGAAACGTATTAGGAAGCATTCTGTAGAAACGTATTCTGTAGAAATGTATTCTGTAGAAACGTATCGGGGAGCGTTCTGTAAAAACGTATTCTGTAAAAACGTATTCTGTAGAAACGTATCAGGGAGCGTTCCGTAGAAACGTATTCTGTAGAAACGTATTAGGGAGCATTCTGTAGAAACGTTATCTGTAGAAATGTATTCTGTAGAAACGTATCAGGGAGCGTTCTGTAGAATTGTATTCTGTAGAAACGTATTCTGTAGAAACGTATCAGGGAGCGTTCCGTAGAAACGTATTCTGTAGAAACGTATAAGGGAGCATTCTGTAGAAACGTATTCTGTAGAAATGTATTCTGTAGAAGAGTATCAGGGAGCGTTCTGTAGAACTGTATTTTGTAGAAACGTATTCTGTAGAAACGTATCAGGGAGCGTTCCGTAGAAACGTATTCTGTAGAAATGTATTCTGTAGAAACGTATCAGGGAGCGTTCCGTAGAAACGTATTCTGTAGAAATGTATTCTGTAAAAATGTAGTCTGGAGAAACGTATCAGAGAGCGTTCTGTAGAATTGTATTCTGTAGAGACGTATTCCGTGGAAACGTATCAGGGAGCGTTCCGTAGAAACGTATTCTGTAGCAATGTATTCTGTAGAAACGTATCAGGGAGCGTTCTGTAGAATTGTATTCTGTAGAAACGTATTCTGTAGAAACGTATCGGGGAGCGTTCCGTAGAAACGTATTCTGTAGAAACGAATTAGGGAGCATTCTGTAGGAACGTATTCTGTTGAAATCTATTCTGTAGAAACGTATCAGGGAGCGTTCTGTAGAATTGTATTCTGTAGAAACGTATTCTGTTAAAACGTATCAGGGAGCGTTCCGTAGAAACGTATCCTGTAGAAACGTATTAGGAAGCATTCTGTAGAAACGTATTCTGTAGAAATGTATTCTGCAGAAACGTGTCAGGGAGCGTTCTGTAGAACTGTATTCTGTAGAAACGTATTCTGTAGAAACGTATCAGGGAGCGTTCCGTAGAAACGTATTCTGTAAAAACGTATTCTGTAGAAACGTATCAGGGAGCGTTCTGTAGAATTGTATTCTGTAGAAACGTATTCTGTAGAAATGTATTCTGTAGGAATATATCAGAGAGCGTTCTTTAGAATTGTATTCCGTAGAAACGTATTCTGTAGAAATGTATTCTGCAGAAACGTGTCAGGGAGCGTTCTGTAGAACTGTATTCTGTAGAAACGTATTCTGTAGAAACGTATCAGGGAGCGTTCCGTAGAAACGTATTCTGTAGAAACGTATTCTGTAGAAACGTATCAGGGAGCGTTCTGTAGAAACGTATTCTGTAGAAACGTATTCTGTAGAAACGTATCAGGGAGCATTCTGTAGAAACGTATTTTGTAGAAATGTATTCTGTAGAAACGTATCAGGGAGCGTTCTGTAGAATTGAATTCTGTAGAAACGTATTCTGTAGAAACGTATCAGGGAGCGTCCCGTAGAAACGTATTCTGGAAAATGTATTCTGTAGAAACGTATCAGGGAGCGTTCTGTAGAATTGTATTCTGTAGAAACGTATTCTGTAGAAACGTATCAGGGAGCGTTCCGTGGAAACGTATTCTGTAGAAACGTATTCTGTAGAAACGTATCAGGGAGCGTTCTGTAGAATTGTATTCTGTAGAAACGTATTTTGTAGAAACGTATCAGGGAGCGTTCCGTAGAAACGTATTCCGTAGGAATGTATTCTGTAGAAACGTGTCAGGGTGCGTTCTGTAGAAACGTATTCTGTAGAAATGTATTCTGTAGAAACATATCAGAGAGCGTTCTGTAGAATTGTATTCTGTAGAAACGTATCAGGGAGCGTTCTGTAGAATTCTATTCTGTAGAAACGTATTCTGTAGAAACGTATCAGGGAGCGTTCCGTAGAAACGTATTCTGAAAAATGTATTCTGTAGAAACGTATCAGGGAGCATTCTGTAGAAACGTATTCTGTAGAAATGTATTCTGTAGAGACGAATCAGGGAGCGTTTTGTAGAAACGTATTCTGTAGAAATGTATTCTGTAGAAACGTATTAGGGAGCGTTTCGTAGAAACGTATTCTGTAGAAACGTATTAGGGAGCATTCTGTAGAAACGTATTCTGTAGAAACGTATTCTGTAGAAACGTATCAGGGAGCGTTCCGTAGAAACGTATTCTGTAGAAACCTATTAGAAAGCATTCTGTAGGAACGTATTCCGTAGAAATGTATTCTGTAGAAACATATCAGGGAGCGTGCTGTAGAATTGTATTCTTTAGAAACGTATCAGGGAGCGTTCTGTGAAATTGTATTCTGTAGAAACGTATTCTGTAGAAACGTATCAGGGAGCGTTCCGTAGAAACGTATTCTGAAAAATAAATTCTGTAGAAACGTATCAGGGAGCGTTCTGTAGAATTGTATTCATTAGAAACGTATCAGGAAGCGTTCCGTAGAAACGTATTCTGTAGAAACGTATTCTGTAGAAATGTATTTTGTAGAAACGTCTCAGGGAGCGTTCCGTAGAAACGTATTTTGTAAAAACGTATTAGGGAGCATTCTGGAGAAACGTATTCCGTAGAAATGTATTCTGTAGAAACGTGTCAGGGAGCGTTCTGTAGAAACGTATTCTGTAGAAATGTATTCTGTAGAAACATATCAGGGAGCGTTCTGTAGAATTGTATTCTGTAGAAACGTATCAGGGAGCGTTCTGTAGAATTCTATTCTGTAGAAACGTATTCTGTAGAAACGTATCAGGGAGCGTTCCGTAGAAATGTATTCTGAAAAATGTATTCTGTAGAAACGTATCTGGGAGCGTTCTGTAGAATTGTATTCTGTAGAAACGTATTCTATAGGAACGTATCAGGAAGCGTTTAGTAGAAACGTATTCTGCAGAAACGTATTCTGTAGAAACGTATTCTGTAGAAACGTATCAGAGAGCGTTCCGTAGAAACGTATTCTGTAGAAACGTATTCTGTAGAAAAGTATCAGGGAGCGTTCCGTAGAAACGTATTCTGTAGAAACGTATTAGGGAGCGTTCTGTAGAATTGTATTCTGTAGAAACGTATTCTGTAGAAACGTATCGTGGAGCGTTCCGTAGAAACGTATTCTGTAGAAACGTATTCTGTAGAAACGTATTTTGTAGAAACGTATTCTGTAAAAACGTATCAGGGAGCGTTCCGTAGAAACGTATTCTGTAGAAACGTATCAGCGAGCGTTCCGTAGAAACGTATTCTGTAGAAATGTATTCTGTAGAAACGTATCAGGGAGCATTCTGTAGAAACGTATTCTGTAGAAATGTATTCTGTGGAGACGTATCAGGGAGCGTTTTGTAGAAACGTATTCTGTAGAAACGTATTCTGTAGAAACGTATTAGGGAGCGTTCCGTAGAAACGTATTCTGTAGAAACGTATTAGGAGGCATTCTGTAGAAACGTATTCTGTAGAAATGTATTCTGTAGAAACGTATCAGGGAGCATTCTGTGGAATTGTATTCTGTAGAAACGTATTCTGTAGAAACGTATTCTGTAGAAACGTATCAGGGAGCGTTCCGTAAAAACGTATTCCGTAGAAATGTATTCTGTAGAAACGTATCAGGGAGCGTTCCGTAGAAACGTATTCTGTAGAAACGTATTCTGTAGAAACGTATTCTGTAGAAACGTCTCAGGTAGCCTTCCGTAGAAACGTATTCTGTAGAAACGTATTAGGGAGCATTCTGTAGAAACGTATTCTGTAGAAACGTATTCTGTAGAAACGTATCAGGGAGCGTTTCGTAGAAACGTATTTTGTAGAAATGTATTCTGTAGAAACGTATCAGAGAGCGTTCCTTGGAATTGTATTCTGTAGTAACGTATTCTGTAGAAACGTATCAGGGAGCGTTCCGTAGAGGCGTATTCTGTAGAAACGTATTAGGAAGCATTCTGTAGAAACGTATTCTGTAGAAATGTATTCTGTAGAAACGTATCGGGGAGCGTTCTGTAAAAACGTATTCTGTAAAAACGTATTCTGTAGAAACGTATCAGGGAGCGTTCCGTAGAAACGTATTCTGTAGAAACGTATTAGGGAGCATTCTGTAGAAACGTTATCTGTAGAAATGTATTCTGTAGAAACGTATCAGGGAGCGTTCTGTAGAATTGTATTCTGTAGAAACGTATTCTGTAGAAACGTATCAGGGAGCGTTCCGTAGAAACGTATTCTGTAGAAACGTATAAGGGAGCATTCTGTAGAAACGTATTCTGTAGAAATGTATTCTGTAGAAGAGTATCAGGGAGCGTTCTGTAGAACTGTATTTTGTAGAAACGTATTCTGTAGAAACGTATCAGGGAGCGTTCCGTAGAAACGTATTCTGTAGAAATGTATTCTGTAGAAACGTATCAGGGAGCGTTCCGTAGAAACGTATTCTGTAGAAATGTATTCTGTAAAAATGTAGTCTGGAGAAACGTATCAGAGAGCGTTCTGTAGAATTGTATTCTGTAGAGACGTATTCCGTGGAAACGTATCAGGGAGCGTTCCGTAGAAACGTATTCTGTAGCAATGTATTCTGTAGAAACGTATCAGGGAGCGTTCTGTAGAATTGTATTCTGTAGAAACGTATTCTGTAGAAACGTATCGGGGAGCGTTCCGTAGAAACGTATTCTGTAGAAACGAATTAGGGAGCATTCTGTAGGAACGTATTCTGTTGAAATCTATTCTGTAGAAACGTATCAGGGAGCGTTCTGTAGAATTGTATTCTGTAGAAACGTATTCTGTTAAAACGTATCAGGGAGCGTTCCGTAGAAACGTATCCTGTAGAAACGTATTAGGAAGCATTCTGTAGAAACGTATTCTGTAGAAATGTATTCTGCAGAAACGTGTCAGGGAGCGTTCTGTAGAACTGTATTCTGTAGAAACGTATTCTGTAGAAACGTATCAGGGAGCGTTCCGTAGAAACGTATTCTGTAGAAACGTATTCTGTAGAAACGTATCAGGGAGCGTTCTGTAGAATTGTATTCTGTAGAAACGTATTCTGTAGAAATGTATTCTGTAGGAATATATCAGAGAGCGTTCTTTAGAATTGTATTCCGTAGAAACGTATTCTGTAGAAACGTATCAGGGAGCGTTCCGTAGAAACGTATTCTGTAGAAATGTATTCTGTAGAAACGTTTCAGGGAGCGTTCTGTAGAATTGTATTCTGTAGAAACGTATTCTGTAGAAACGTATCAGGGAGCGTTCCGTAGAAACGTATTCTGTAGAAACGTATTAGGGAGAATTCTGTAGAAACGTATTCTGTAGAAACGTATTCTGTAGAAACGTATCAGGGAGCGTTCCGTAGAAACGTATTCTGTAGAAATGTATTTCGTAGAAACGTATCAGGGAGCGTTCCGTAGAAAGGTATTCTGTGAAAACGTATTAGGTAGCATTCTGTAGAAACGTATTCTGTAGAAATGTATTCTGTAGAAACGTATCAGGGAGCGTTTTGTAGAAACGTATTCCCTAGAAACGTATCAGGGAGCGTACGATAGAAACGTACTCTGTAGAAACGTATCAGGAAGCATTTTGTAGAAACGTATTCTGTAGAAATGTATTCTGTAGAAACGTATCAGGGAGCGTTCTGTGGAATTGTATTCTGTAGAAACGTATTCTGTAGAAACGTATTAGGGAGCATTCTGTAGAAACGTGTTCTGTTGAAATGTATTCTGTAGAAACGTATCAGGGAGCGTTCTGTAGAATTGTATTCTGTAGAAACATATCAGGGAGCGTTCCGTAGAAACGTATTCTATAGAAATGTAATCTGTAGAAACGTATCAGGGAGCGTTCTGTAGAATTGTATCTTGTAGAAACGTATTCTGTGGGAACGTATCCGGGAGCGTTCCGTAGAAACGTATTCTGTAGAAATGTATTCTGTAGAAACGTATCAGGGGGCATTCTGTAGAATTGTATTCCCTAGAAACGTATTCTGTAGAAAAGTATCAGGGAGCGTTCCGTAGAAACGTATTCTGTAGAAACGTATTAGGGAGCATTCTGTAGAAACGTATTCTGTAAAAATGTATTCTGTAAAAACGTATCAGGGAGCATTCTGTAGAAACGTATTTTGTAGAAATGTATTCTGTAGAAACGTATCAGGGAGCGTTCTGTAGAATTGTATTCTCTAGAAACGCATTTTGTAGAAACGTATCAGGGAGCGTTTTGTAGAAACGTATTCTGTAGAAATGTATTCTGTAGAAACGTATTAGGGAGCGTTTCGTAGAAACGTATTCTGTAGAAACGTATTAGGAAGCATTCTGTAGAAACGTATTCTGTAGAAATGTATTCTGTAGAAACGTATAGGGGAGCATTCTGTAGAATTGTATTCTGTAGAAACGTATTCTGTAGAAACGTATTCTGTAGAAACGTATCAGGGAGCGTTCCGTAGAAACGTATTTCGTAGAAATGTATTCTGTAGAAACGTGTCAGGGAGCGTTCTGTAGAACTGTATTCTGTAGAAACGTATTCTGTAGAAACGTATCAGGGAGCGTTCCGTATAAACTTATTCTGTAGAAACCTATTAGAAAGCATTCTGTAGAAACGTATTCCGTAGAAATGTATTCTGTAGAAACATATCAGGGAGCGTGCTGTAGAATTGTATTCTTTAGAAATGTATCAGGGAGCGTTCTGTGAAATTGTATTCTGTAGAAACGTATTCTGTAGAAACGTATCAGGGAGCGTTCCGTAGAAACGTATTCTGAAAAATGTATTCTGTAGAAACGTATCAGGGAGCGTTCTGTAGAATTGCATTCATCAGAAACGTATCAGGAAGCGTTCCGTAGAAACGTATTCTGTAGAAACGTATTCTGTAGAAATGTATTTTGTAGAAACGTCTCAGGGAGCGTTCCGTAGAAACGTATTCTGTAAAAACGTATTAGGGAGCATTCTGGAGAAACGTATTCTGTAGAAATGTATTCTGTAGAAACGTATCAGGGAGCATTCTGTAGAATTATATTCTGTAGAAACGTATTTTGTAGAACCAAATCAGGGAGCGTTCCGTAGAAACGTATTCCGCAGAAATGTATTCTGTAGAAACGTGTCAAAGAGCGTTCTGTAGAACTGTATTCTGTAGAAACGTATTCTGTAGAAACGTATCAGGGAGCGTTCCGTAGAAACGTATTCTGTAGAAACCTATTGGGGAGCATTCTGTAGAAACGTATTCTGTAGAAATGTATTCTGTAGAAACATATCAGGGAGCGTTCTGTAGAATTGTATTCTGTAGAAACGTATCAGGGAGCGTTCTGTAGAATTGTATTCTGTAGAAACGTATTCTGTAGAAACGTATCAGGGAGCGTTCCGTAGAAACGTACTCTGTAGAAACGTATCAGGGAGCGTTCTGTAGAATTGTATTCTGTAGAAACGTATTCTGTAGAATTGTATCAGGGAGCGTTCCGTAGAAACGTATTCTGTAGAGACGTATTAGGGAGCATTCTGTAGAAACGTGTTCTGTTGAAATGTATCCTGTAGAAACGTATCAGAGAGCGTTCCGTAGAAACGTATTCTGTAGAAACGTATTCTGTAGAAACGTATCAGGGAGCGTTCTGTAGAAACGTATTCTGTAGAAA
Organism: Macrophya annulata; assembly: GCA_963924015.1. Taxonomy (NCBI): domain Eukaryota; kingdom Metazoa; phylum Arthropoda; class Insecta; order Hymenoptera; family Tenthredinidae; genus Macrophya; species Macrophya annulata. The sequence goes on from OZ001258.1 coordinate 23,804,430, forward strand.
CGTATTCTGTGGAAACGTATTTTGTAGAAACGTATTCTGTAAAAACGTATCAGGGAGCGTTCCGTAGAAACGTATTCTGTAGAAACGTATTAGGGAGCATTCTGTAGAAACGTATTCTGTTGAAATGTATTCTGTAGAAACGTATCAGAAAGCGTTCCGTAGAAACGTATTCTGTAGAAACGTATTCTGTAGAAATGTATTTTGTAGAAACGTCTCAGGGAGCGTTCCGTAGAAACGTATTCTGTAAAAACGTATTAGGGAGCATTCTGGAGAAACGTATTCTGTAGAAATGTATTCTGTAGAAACGTATCAGGGAGCATTCTGTAGAATTATATTCTGTAGAAACGTATTTTGTAGAACCAAATCAGGGAGCGTTCCGTAGAAACGTATTCCGCAGAAATGTATTCTGTAGAAACGTGTCAAAGAGCGTTCTGTAGAACTGTATTCTGTAGAAACGTATTCTGTAGAAACGTATCAGGGAGCGTTCCGTAGAAACGTATTCTGTAGAAACCTATTGGGGAGCATTCTGTAGAAACGTATCCTGTAGAAATGTATTCTGTAGAAACATATCAGGGAGCGTTCTGTAGAATTGTATTATGTAGAAACGTATTAGGGAGCGTTTCGTAAAAACGTATTCTGTAGAAACGTATTAGGGAGCATTCCGTAGAAACGTATTCTGTAGGAATGTATTCTGTAGAAACGTATCAGGAAGCGTTCTGTAGAATTGTATTCTATAGAAACGTATTTTGTAGAAACGTATTAGGGAGCGTTTCGTAGAAACGTATTCTGTAGAAATGCATTCTGTAGAAACGTATCAGGGAGCGTTCCGTAGAAACGTATTCTGAAAAATGTATTCTGTAGAAACGTATCAGGGAGCGTTCTGTAGAATTGTATTCATTAGAAACGTATCAGGAAGCGTTCGGTAGAAACGTATTCTGTAGAAACGTATTCTGTAGAAACGTATTAGGGAGCATTCTGTAGAAACGTTATCTGTAGAAATGTATTCTGTAGAAACGTATCAGGGAGCGTTCTGTAGAATTGTATTCTGTAGAAACGTATTCTGTAGAAACGTATCAGGGAGCGTTCCGTAGAAACGTATTCTGTAGAAACGTATAAGGGAGCATTCTGTAGAAACGTATTCTGTAGAAATGTATTCTGTAGAAGAGTATCAGGGAGCGTTCTGTAGAACTGTATTCTGTAGAAACGTATTCTGTAGAAACGTATTCTGTAGAAATGTATTCTGTAGAAACGTATCAGGGAGCGTTCCGTAGAAACGTATTCTGTAGAAATGTATTCTGTAAACATGTAGTCTGGAGAAACGTATCAGAGAGCGTTCTGTAGAATTGTATTCTGTAGAGACGTATTCCGTGGAAACGTATCAGGGAGCGTTCCGTAGAAACGTATTCTGTAGAAATGTATTCTGTAGAAACGTATCAGGGAGCGTTCTGTAGAATTGTATTCTGTAGAAACGTATTCTGTAGAAACGTATCAGGGAGCGTTCCGTAGAAACGTATTCTGTAGAAACGTATTAGGGAGCATTCTGTAGAAACGTATTCTGTTGAAATGTATTCTGTAGAAACGTATCAGGGAGCGTTCTGTAGAATTGTATTCTGTAGAAACGTATTCTGTTAAAACGTATCAGGGAGCGTTCCGTAGAAACGTATTCTGTAGAAACGTATTAGGAAGCATTCTGTAGAAACGTATTCTGTAGAAATGTATTCTGCAGAAACGTGTCAGGGAGCGTTCTGTAGAACTGTATTCTGTAGAAACGTATTCTGTAGAAACGTATCAGGGAGCGTTCCGTAGAAACGTATTCTGTAGAAACGTATTCTGTAGAAACGTATCAGGGAGCGTTCTGTAGAATTGTATTCTGTAGAAACGTATTCTGTAGAAATGTATTCTGTAGGAATATATCAGAGAGCGTTCTTTAGAATTGTATTCTGTAGAAACGTATTCTGTAGAAACGTATCAGGGAGCGTTCCGTAGAAACGTATTCTGTAGAAATGTATTCTGTAGAAACGTTTCAGGGAGCGTTCTGTAGAATTGTATTCTGTAGAAACGTATTCTGTAGAAACGTATCAGGGAGCGTTCCGTAGAAACGTATTCTGTAGAAACGTATTAGGGAGAATTCTGTAGAAACGTATTCTGTAGAAACGTATTCTGTAGAAACGTATCAGGAAGCGTTCCGTAGAAACGTATTCTGTAGAAACGTATTTCGTAGAAACGTATCAGGGAGCGTTCCGTAGAAAGGTATTCTGTAAAAACGTATTAGGTAGCATTCTGTAGAAACGTATTCTGTAGAAATGTATTCTGTAGAAACGTATCAGGGAGCGTTCTGTAGGAACGTATTCCCTAGAAACGTATCAGGGAGCGTTCGATAGAAACGTACTCTGTAGAAACGTATCAGGAAGCATTCTGTAGAAACGTATTCTGTAGAAATGTATTCTGTAGAAACGTATCAGGGAGCGTTCTGTGGAATTGTATTCTGTAGAAACGTATTCTGTAGAAACGTATTAGGGAGCATTCTGTAGAAACGTATTCTGTTGAAATGTATTCTGTAGAAACGTATCAGGGAGCGTTCTGTAGAATTGTATTCTGTAGAAACATATCAGGGAGCGTTCCGTAGAAACGTATTCTATAGAAATGTATTCTGTAGAAACGTATCAGGGAGCGTTCTGTAGAATTGTATCTTGTAGAAACGTATTCTGTGGGAACGTATCCGGGAGCGTTCCGTAGAAACGTATTCTGTAGAAATGTATTCTGTAGAAACGTATCAGGGGGCATTCTGTAGAATTGTATTCCCTAGAAACGTATTCTGTAGAAAAGTATCAGGGAGCGTTCCGTAGAAACGTATTCTGTAGAAACGTATTAGGGAGCATTCTGTAGAAACGTATTCTGTAGAAATGTATTCTGTAGAAACGTATCAGGGAGCGTTCTGTAGAAACGTATTCTGTAAAAGCGTATCAGGGAGCATTCTGTAGAAACGTATTTTGTAGAAATGTATTCTGTAGAAACGTATCAGGGAGCGTTCTGTAGAATTGTATTCTCTGGTAACGTATTTTGTAGAAACGTATCAGGGAGCGTTCCGTAGAAACGTATTCTGTAGAAACGTATTCTGTAGAAACGTATCAGGGAGCGTTCTGTAGAAACGTATTCTGTAGAAACGTATTCTGTAGAAACGTATCAGGGAGCATTCTGTAGAAACGTATTTTGTAGAAATGTATTCTGTAGAAACGTATCAGGGAGCGTTCTGTAGAATTGAATTCTGTAGAAACGTATTCTGTAGAAACGTATCAGGGAGCGTTCCGTAGAAACGTATTCTGGAAAATGTATTCTGTAGAAACGTATCAGGGAGCGTTCTGTAGAATTGTATTCTGTAGAAACGTATTCTGTAGAAACGTATCAGGGAGCGTTCCGTAGAAACGTATTCTGTAGAAATGTATTCTGTAGAAACGTATCAGGGAACGTTCTGTAGAATTGTATTCTGTAGAAACGTATTCTGTAGAAACGTATCAGGGAGCGTTCCGTAGAAACGTATTCTGTAGAAACGTATTAGGGAGCATTCTGTAGAAACGTATTCTGTTGAAATGTATTCTGTAGAAACGTATCAGGGAGCGTTCTGTAGAATTGTATTCTGTAGAAACGTATTCTGTTAAAACGTATCAGGGAGCGTTCCGTAGAAACGTATTCTGTAGAAACGTATTAGGAAGCATTCTGTAGAAACGTATTCTGTAGAAATGTATTCTGCAGAAACGTGTCAGGGAGCGTTCTGTAGAACTGTATTCTGTAGAAACGTATTCTGTAGAAACGTATCAGGGAGCGTTCCGTAGAAACGTATTCTGTAGAAACGTATTCTGTAGAAACGTATCAGGGAGCGTTCTGTAGAATTGTATTCTGTAGAAACGTATTCTGTAGAAATGTATTCTGTAGGAATATATCAGAGAGCGTTCTTTAGAATTGTATTCTGTAGAAACGTATTCTGTAGAAACGTATCAGGGAGCGTTCCGTAGAAACGTATTCTGTAGAAATGTATTCTGTAGAAACGTTTCAGGGAGCGTTCTGTAGAATTGTATTCTGTAGAAACGTATTCTGTAGAAACGTATCAGGGAGCGTTCCGTAGAAACGTATTCTGTAGAAACGTATTAGGGAGAATTCTGTAGAAACGTATTCTGTAGAAACGTATTCTGTAGAAACGTATCAGGAAGCGTTCCGTAGAAACGTATTCTGTAGAAACGTATTTCGTAAAAACGTATCAGGGAGCGTTCCGTAGAAAGGTATTCTGTAAAAACGTATTAGGTAGCATTCTGTAGAAACGTATTCTGTAGAAATGTATTCTGTAGAAACGTATCAGGGAGCGTTCTGTAGGAACGTATTCCCTAGAAACGTATCAGGGAGCGTTCGATAGAAACGTACTCTGTAGAAACGTATCAGGAAGCATTCTGTAGAAACGTATTCTGTAGAAATGTATTCTGTAGAAACGTATCAGGGAGCGTTCTGTGGAATTGTATTCTGTAGAAACGTATTCTGTAGAAACGTATTAGGGAGCATTCTGTAGAAACGTATTCTGTTGAAATGTATTCTGTAGAAACGTATCAGGGAGCGTTCTGTAGAATTGTATTCTGTAGAAACATATCAGGGAGCGTTCCGTAGAAACGTATTCTATAGAAATGTATTCTGTAGAAACGTATCAGGGAGCGTTCTGTAGAATTGTATCTTGTAGAAACGTATTCTGTGGGAACGTATCCGGGAGCGTTCCGTAGAAACGTATTCTGTAGAAATGTATTCTGTAGAAACGTATCAGGGGGCATTCTGTAGAATTGTATTCCCTAGAAACGTATTCTGTAGAAAAGTATCAGGGAGCGTTCCGTAGAAACGTATTCTGTAGAAACGTATTAGGGAGCATTCTGTAGAAACGTATTCTGTAGAAATGTATTCTGTAGAAACGTATCAGGGAGCGTTCTGTAGAAACGTATTCTGTAAAAGCGTATCAGGGAGCATTCTGTAGAAACGTATTTTGTAGAAATGTATTCTGTAGAAACGTATCAGGGAGCGTTCTGTAGAATTGTATTCTCTGGTAACGTATTTTGTAGAAACGTATCAGGGAGCGTTCCGTAGAAACGTATTCTGTAGAAACGTATTCTGTAGAAACGTATCAGGGAGCGTTCTGTAGAAACGTATTCTGTAGAAACGTATTCTGTAGAAACGTATCAGGGAGCATTCTGTAGAAACGTATTCTGTAGAAATGTATTCTGCAGAAACGTGTCAGGGAGCGTTCTGTAGAACTGTATTCTGTAGAAACGTATTCTGTAGAAACGTATCAGGGAGCGTTCCGTAGAAACGTATTCTGTAGAAACGTATTCTGTAGAAACGTATCAGGGAGCGTTCTGTAGAATTGTATTCTGTAGAAACGTATTCTGTAGAAATGTATTCTGTAGGAATATATCAGAGAGCGTTCTTTAGAATTGTATTCCGTAGAAACGTATTCTGTAGAAACGTATCAGGGAGCGTTCCGTAGAAACGTATTCTGTAGAAATGTATTCTGTAGAAACGTTTCAGGGAGCGTTCTGTAGAATTGTATTCTGTAGAAACGTATTCTGTAGAAACGTATCAGGGAGCGTTCCGTAGAAACGTATTCTGTAGAAACGTATTAGGGAGAATTCTGTAGAAACGTATTCTGTAGAAACGTATTCTGTAGAAACGTATCAGGGAGCGTTCCGTAGAAACGTATTCTGTAGAAATGTATTTCGTAGAAACGTATCAGGGAGCGTTCCGTAGAAAGGTATTCTGTGAAAACGTATTAGGTAGCATTCTGTAGAAACGTATTCTGTAGAAATGTATTCTGTAGAAACGTATCAGGGAGCGTTTTGTAGAAACGTATTCCCTAGAAACGTATCAGGGAGCGTACGATAGAAACGTACTCTGTAGAAACGTATCAGGAAGCATTTTGTAGAAACGTATTCTGTAGAAATGTATTCTGTAGAAACGTATCAGGGAGCGTTCTGTGGAATTGTATTCTGTAGAAACGTATTCTGTAGAAACGTATTAGGGAGCATTCTGTAGAAACGTGTTCTGTTGAAATGTATTCTGTAGAAACGTATCAGGGAGCGTTCTGTAGAATTGTATTCTGTAGAAACATATCAGGGAGCGTTCCGTAGAAACGTATTCTATAGAAATGTAATCTGTAGAAACGTATCAGGGAGCGTTCTGTAGAATTGTATCTTGTAGAAACGTATTCTGTGGGAACGTATCCGGGAGCGTTCCGTAGAAACGTATTCTGTAGAAATGTATTCTGTAGAAACGTATCAGGGGGCATTCTGTAGAATTGTATTCCCTAGAAACGTATTCTGTAGAAAAGTATCAGGGAGCGTTCCGTAGAAACGTATTCTGTAGAAACGTATTAGGGAGCATTCTGTAGAAACGTATTCTGTAAAAATGTATTCTGTAAAAACGTATCAGGGAGCATTCTGTAGAAACGTATTTTGTAGAAATGTATTCTGTAGAAACGTATCAGGGAGCGTTCTGTAGAATTGTATTCTCTAGAAACGCATTTTGTAGAAACGTATCAGGGAGCGTTTTGTAGAAACGTATTCTGTAGAAATGTATTCTGTAGAAACGTATTAGGGAGCGTTTCGTAGAAACGTATTCTGTAGAAACGTATTAGGAAGCATTCTGTAGAAACGTATTCTGTAGAAATGTATTCTGTAGAAACGTATAGGGGAGCATTCTGTAGAATTGTATTCTGTAGAAACGTATTCTGTAGAAACGTATTCTGTAGAAACGTATCAGGGAGCGTTCCGTAGAAACGTATTTCGTAGAAATGTATTCTGTAGAAACGTGTCAGGGAGCGTTCTGTAGAACTGTATTCTGTAGAAACGTATTCTGTAGAAACGTATCAGGGAGCGTTCCGTATAAACTTATTCTGTAGAAACCTATTAGAAAGCATTCTGTAGAAACGTATTCCGTAGAAATGTATTCTGTAGAAACATATCAGGGAGCGTGCTGTAGAATTGTATTCTTTAGAAATGTATCAGGGAGCGTTCTGTGAAATTGTATTCTGTAGAAACGTATTCTGTAGAAACGTATCAGGGAGCGTTCCGTAGAAACGTATTCTGAAAAATGTATTCTGTAGAAACGTATCAGGGAGCGTTCTGTAGAATTGCATTCATCAGAAACGTATCAGGAAGCGTTCCGTAGAAACGTATTCTGTAGAAACGTATTCTGTAGAAATGTATTTTGTAGAAACGTCTCAGGGAGCGTTCCGTAGAAACGTATTCTGTAAAAACGTATTAGGGAGCATTCTGGAGAAACGTATTCTGTAGAAATGTATTCTGTAGAAACGTATCAGGGAGCATTCTGTAGAATTATATTCTGTAGAAACGTATTTTGTAGAACCAAATCAGGGAGCGTTCCGTAGAAACGTATTCCGCAGAAATGTATTCTGTAGAAACGTGTCAAAGAGCGTTCTGTAGAACTGTATTCTGTAGAAACGTATTCTGTAGAAACGTATCAGGGAGCGTTCCGTAGAAACGTATTCTGTAGAAACCTATTGGGGAGCATTCTGTAGAAACGTATTCTGTAGAAATGTATTCTGTAGAAACATATCAGGGAGCGTTCTGTAGAATTGTATTCTGTAGAAACGTATCAGGGAGCGTTCTGTAGAATTGTATTCTGTAGAAACGTATTCTGTAGAAACGTATCAGGGAGCGTTCCGTAGAAACGTATTCTGAAAAATGTATTCTGTAGAAACGTATCAGGGAGCGTTCTGTAGAATTGTATTCTGTAGAAACGTATTCTGTAGGAACGTATCAGGAAGCGTTCCGTAGAAACGTATTCTGTAGAAACGTATTCTGTAGAAACGTCTCAGGTAGCCTTCCGTAGAAACGTATTCTGTAGAAACGTATTAGGGAGCATTCTGTAGAAACGTATTCTGTAGAAATGTATTTTGTAGACACGTATCAGGAAGCATTCTGTAGAATTGTATTCTGTGAAAACGTATTCTGTAGAAACGTATCAGGGAGCGTTCCGTAGAAACGTACTCTGTAGAAACGTATCAGGGAGCGTTCTGTAGAATTGTATTCTGTAGAAACGTATTCTGTAGAATTGTATCAGGGAGCGTTCCGTAGAAACGTATTCTGTAGAGACGTATTAGGGAGCATTCTGTAGAAACGTGTTCTGTTGAAATGTATCCTGTAGAAACGTATCAGAGAGCGTTCCGTAGAAACGTATTCTGTAGAAACGTATTCTGTAGAAACGTATCAGGGAGCGTTCTGTAGAAACGTATTCTGTAGAAACGTATTCTGTGGAAACGTATTTTGTAGAAACGTATTCTGTAAAAACGTATCAGGGAGCGTTCCGTAGAAACGTATTCTGTAGAAACGTATTAGGGAGCATTCTGTAGAAACGTATTCTGTTGAAATGTATTCTGTAGAAACGTATCAGGAAGCGTTCCGTAGAAACGTATTCTGTAGAAACGTATTCTGTAGAAATGTATTTTGTAGAAACGTCTCAGGGAGCGTTCCGTAGAAACGTATTCTGTAAAAACGTATTAGGGAGCATTCTGGAGAAACGTATTCTGTAGAAATGTATTCTGTAGAAACGTATCAGGGAGCATTCTGTAGAATTATATTCTGTAGAAACGTATTTTGTAGAACCAAATCAGGGAGCGTTCCGTAGAAACGTATTCCGCAGAAATGTATTCTGTAGAAACGTGTCAAAGAGCGTTCTGTAGAACTGTATTCTGTAGAAACGTATTCTGTAGAAACGTATCAGGGAGCGTTCCGTAGAAACGTATTCTGTAGAAACCTATTGGGGAGCATTCTGTAGAAACGTATCCTGTAGAAATGTATTCTGTAGAAACATATCAGGGAGCGTTCTGTAGAATTGTATTATGTAGAAACGTATTAGGGAGCGTTTCGTAAAAACGTATTCTGTAGAAACGTATTAGGGAGCATTCCGTAGAAACGTATTCTGTAGGAATGTATTCTGTAGAAACGTATCAGGAAGCGTTCTGTAGAATTGTATTCTATAGAAACGTATTTTGTAGAAACGTATTAGGGAGCGTTTCGTAGAAACGTATTCTGTAGAAATGCATTCTGTAGAAACGTATCAGGGAGCGTTCCGTAAAAACGTATTCTGAAAAATGTATTCTGTAGAAACGTATCAGGGAGCGTTCTGTAGAATTGTATTCATTAGAAACGTATCAGGAAGCGTTCGGTAGAAACGTATTCTGTAGAAACGTATTCTGTAGAAACGTATTAGGGAGCATTCTGTAGAAACGTTATCTGTAGAAATGTATTCTGTAGAAACGTATCAGGGAGCGTTCTGTAGAATTGTATTCTGTAGAAACGTATTCTGTAGAAACGTATCAGGGAGCGTTCCGTAGAACTGTATTCTGTAGAAACGTATTCTGTAGAAACGTATTCTGTAGAAATGTATTCTGTAGAAACGTATCAGGGAGCGTTCCGTAGAAACGTATTCTGTAGAAATGTATTCTGTAAACATGTAGTCTGGAGAAACGTATCAGAGAGCGTTTTGTAGAATTGTATTCTGTAGAGACGTATTCCGTGGAAACGTATCAGGGAGCGTTCCGTAGAAACGTATTCTGTAGAAATGTATTCTGTAGAAACGTATCAGGGAGCGTTCTGTAGAATTGTATTCTGTAGAAACGTATTCTGTAGAAACGTATCAGGGAGCGTTCCGTAGAAACGTATTCTGTAGAAACGTATTAGGGAGCATTCTGTAGAAACGTATTCTGTTGAAATGTATTCTGTAGAAACGTATCAGGGAGCGTTCTGTAGAATTGTATTCTGTAGAAACGTATTCTGTTAAAACGTATCAGGGAGCGTTCCGTAGAAACGTATTCTGTAGAAACGTATTAGGAAGCATTCTGTAGAAACGTATTCTGTAGAAATGTATTCTGCAGAAACGTGTCAGGGAGCGTTCTGTAGAACTGTATTCTGTAGAAACGTATTCTGTAGAAACGTATCAGGGAGCGTTCCGTAGAAACGTATTCTGTAGAAACGTATTCTGTAGAAACGTATCAGGGAGCGTTCTGTAGAATTGTATTCTGTAGAAACGTATTCTGTAGAAATGTATTCTGTAGGAATATATCAGAGAGCGTTCTTTAGAATTGTATTCTGTAGAAACGTATTCTGTAGAAACGTATCAGGGAGCGTTCCGTAGAAACGTATTCTGTAGAAATGTATTCTGTAGAAACGTTTCAGGGAGCGTTCTGTAGAATTGTATTCTGTAGAAACGTATTCTGTAGAAACGTATCAGGGAGCGTTCCGTAGAAACGTATTCTGTAGAAACGTATTAGGGAGAATTCTGTAGAAACGTATTCTGTAGAAACGTATTCTGTAGAAACGTATCAGGAAGCGTTCCGTAGAAACGTATTCTGTAGAAACGTATTTCGTAGAAACGTATCAGGGAGCGTTCCGTAGAAAGGTATTCTGTAAAAACGTATTAGGTAGCATTCTGTAGAAACGTATTCTGTAGAAATGTATTCTGTAGAAACGTATCAGGGAGCGTTCTGTAGGAACGTATTCCCTAGAAACGTATCAGGGAGCGTCCGATAGAAACGTACTCTGTAGAAACGTATCAGGAAGCATTCTGTAGAAACGTATTCTGTAGAAATGTATTCTGTAGAAACGTATCAGGGAGCGTTCTGTGGAATTGTATTCTGTAGAAACGTATTCTGTAGAAACGTATTAGGGAGCATTCTGTAGAAACGTATTCTGTTGAAATGTATTCTGTAGAAACGTATCAGGGAGCGTTCTGTAGAATTGTATTCTGTAGAAACATATCAGGGAGCGTTCCGTAGAAACGTATTCTATAGAAATGTATTCTGTAGAAACGTATCAGGGAGCGTTCTGTAGAATTGTATTCTGTAGAAACGTATTCTGTAGAAATGTATTCTGTAGGAATATATCAGAGAGCGTTCTTTAGAATTGTATTCTGTAGAAACGTATTCTGTAGAAACGTATCAGGGAGCGTTCCGTAGAAACGTATTCTGTAGAAATGTATTCTGTAGAAACGTTTCAGGGAGCGTTCTGTAGAAACGTATTCTGTAGAAACGTATTCTGTAGAAACGTATCAGGGAGCGTTCTGTAGAATTGTATTCTGTAGAAACGTATTCTGTAGAAATGTATTCTGTAGGAATATATCAGAGAGCGTTCTTCAGAATTGTATTCTGTAGAAACGTATTCTGTAGAAACGTATCAGGGAGCGTTCCGTAGAAACGTATTCTGTAGAAATGTATTCTGTAGAAACGTTTCAGGGAGCGTTCTGTAGAATTGTATTCTGTAGAAACGTATTCTGTAGAAACGTATCAGGGAGCGTTCCGTAGCAACGTATTCTGTAGAAACGTATTAGGGAGAATTCTGTAGAAACGTATTCTGTAGAAACGTATTCTGTAGAAACGTATCAGGAAGCGTTCCGTAGAAACGTATTCTGTAGAAACGTATTTCGTAGAAACGTATCAGGGAGCGTTCCGTAGAAAGGTATTCTGTAAAAACGTATTAGGTAGCATTCTGTAGAAACGTATTCTGTAGAAATGTATTCTGTAGAAACGTATCAGGGAGCGTTCTGTAGGAACGTATTCCCTAGAAACGTATCAGGGAGCGTTCGATAGAAACGTACTCTGTAGAAACGTATCAGGAAGCATTCTGTAGAAACGTATTCTGTAGAAATGTATTCTGTAGAAACGTATCAGGGAGCGTTCTGTGGAATTGTATTCTGTAGAAACGTATTCTGTAGAAACGTATTAGGGAGCATTCTGTAGAAACGTATTCTGTTGAAATGTATTCTGTAGAAACGTATCAGGGAGCGTTCTGTAGAATTGTATTCTGTAGAAACATATCAGGGAGCGTTCCGTAGAAACGTATTCTATAGAAATGTATTCTGTAGAAACGTATCAGGGAGCGTTCTGTAGAATTGTATCTTGTAGAAACGTATTCTGTGGGAACGTATCCGGGAGCGTTCCGTAGAAACGTATTCTGTAGAAATGTATTCTGTAGAAACGTATCAGGGGGCATTCTGTAGAATTGTATTCCCTAGAAACGTATTCTGTAGAAAAGTATCAGGGAGCGTTCCGTAGAAACGTATTCTGTAGAAACGTATTAGGGAGCATTCTGTAGAAACGTATTCTGTAGAAATGTATTCTGTAGAAACGTATCAGGGAGCGTTCTGTAGAAACGTATTCTGTAAAAGCGTATCAGGGAGCATTCTGTAGAAACGTATTTTGTAGAAATGTATTCTGTAGAAACGTATCAGGGAGCGTTCTGTAGAATTGTATTCTCTGGTAACGTATTTTGTAGAAACGTATCAGGGAGCGTTCCGTAGAAACGTATTCTGTAGAAACGTATTCTGTAGAAACGTATCAGGGAGCGTTCTGTAGAAACGTATTCTGTAGAAACGTATTCTGTAGAAACGTATCAGGGAGCATTCTGTAGAAACGTATTTTGTAGAAATGTATTCTGTAGAAACGTATCAGGGAGCGTTCTGTAGAATTGAATTCTGTAGAAACGTATTCTGTAGAAACGTATCAGGGAGCGTTCCGTAGAAACGTATTCTGGAAAATGTATTCTGTAGAAACGTATCAGGGAGCGTTCTGTAGAATTGTATTCTGTAGAAACGTATTCTGTAGAAACGTATCAGGGAGCGTTCCGTAGAAACGTATTCTGTAGAAATGTATTCTGTAGAAACGTATCAGGGAACGTTCTGTAGAATTGTATTCTGTAGAAACGTATTCTGTAGAAACGTATCAGGGAGCGTTCCGTAGAAACGTATTCTGTAGAAACGTATTAGGGAGCATTCTGTAGAAACGTATTCTGTTGAAATGTATTCTGTAGAAACGTATCAGGGAGCGTTCTGTAGAATTGTATTCTGTAGAAACGTATTCTGTTAAAACGTATCAGGGAGCGTTCCGTAGAAACGTATTCTGTAGAAACGTATTAGGAAGCATTCTGTAGAAACGTATTCTGTAGAAATGTATTCTGCAGAAACGTGTCAGGGAGCGTTCTGTAGAACTGTATTCTGTAGAAACGTATTCTGTAGAAACGTATCAGGGAGCGTTCCGTAGAAACGTATTCTGTAGAAACGTATTCTGTAGAAACGTATCAGGGAGCGTTCTGTAGAATTGTATTCTGTAGAAACGTATTCTGTAGAAATGTATTCTGTAGGAATATATCAGAGAGCGTTCTTTAGAATTGTATTCTGTAGAAACGTATTCTGTAGAAACGTATCAGGGAGCGTTCCGTAGAAACGTATTCTGTAGAAATGTATTCTGTAGAAACGTTTCAGGGAGCGTTCTGTAGAATTGTATTCTGTAGAAACGTATTCTGTAGAAACGTATCAGGGAGCGTTCCGTAGAAACGTATTCTGTAGAAACGTATTAGGGAGAATTCTGTAGAAACGTATTCTGTAGAAACGTATTCTGTAGAAACGTATCAGGAAGCGTTCCGTAGAAACGTATTCTGTAGAAACGTATTTCGTAAAAACGTATCAGGGAGCGTTCCGTAGAAAGGTATTCTGTAAAAACGTATTAGGTAGCATTCTGTAGAAACGTATTCTGTAGAAATGTATTCTGTAGAAACGTATCAGGGAGCGTTCTGTAGGAACGTATTCCCTAGAAACGTATCAGGGAGCGTTCGATAGAAACGTACTCTGTAGAAACGTATCAGGAAGCATTCTGTAGAAACGTATTCTGTAGAAATGTATTCTGTAGAAACGTATCAGGGAGCGTTCTGTGGAATTGTATTCTGTAGAAACGTATTCTGTAGAAACGTATTAGGGAGCATTCTGTAGAAACGTATTCTGTTGAAATGTATTCTGTAGAAACGTATCAGGGAGCGTTCTGTAGAATTGTATTCTGTAGAAACATATCAGGGAGCGTTCCGTAGAAACGTATTCTATAGAAATGTATTCTGTAGAAACGTATCAGGGAGCGTTCTGTAGAATTGTATCTTGTAGAAACGTATTCTGTGGGAACGTATCCGGGAGCGTTCCGTAGAAACGTATTCTGTAGAAATGTATTCTGTAGAAACGTATCAGGGGGCATTCTGTAGAATTGTATTCCCTAGAAACGTATTCTGTAGAAAAGTATCAGGGAGCGTTCCGTAGAAACGTATTCTGTAGAAACGTATTAGGGAGCATTCTGTAGAAACGTATTCTGTAGAAATGTATTCTGTAGAAACGTATCAGGGAGCGTTCTGTAGAAACGTATTCTGTAAAAGCGTATCAGGGAGCATTCTGTAGAAACGTATTTTGTAGAAATGTATTCTGTAGAAACGTATCAGGGAGCGTTCTGTAGAATTGTATTCTCTGGTAACGTATTTTGTAGAAACGTATCAGGGAGCGTTCCGTAGAAACGTATTCTGTAGAAACGTATTCTGTAGAAACGTATCAGGGAGCGTTCTGTAGAAACGTATTCTGTAGAAACGTATTCTGTAGAAACGTATCAGGGAGCATTCTGTAGAAACGTATTTTGTAGAAATGTATTCTGTAGAAACGTATCAGGGAGCGTTCTGTAGAATTGAATTCTGTAGAAACGTATTCTGTAGAAACGTATCAGGGAGCGTCCCGTAGAAACGTATTCTGGAAAATGTATTCTGTAGAAACGTATCAGGGAGCGTTCTGTAGAATTGTATTCTGTAGAAACGTATTCTGTAGAAACGTATCAGGGAGCGTTCCGTGGAAACGTATTCTGTAGAAACGTATTCTGTAGAAACGTATCAGGGAGCGTTCTGTAGAATTGTATTCTGTAGAAACGTATTTTGTAGAAACGTATCAGGGAGCGTTCCGTAGAAACGTATTCCGTAGGAATGTATTCTGTAGAAACGTGTCAGGGTGCGTTCTGTAGAAACGTATTCTGTAGAAATGTATTCTGTAGAAACATATCAGAGAGCGTTCTGTAGAATTGTATTCTGTAGAAACGTATCAGGGAGCGTTCTGTAGAATTCTATTCTGTAGAAACGTATTCTGTAGAAACGTATCAGGGAGCGTTCCGTAGAAACGTATTCTGAAAAATGTATTCTGTAGAAACGTATCAGGGAGCATTCTGTAGAAACGTATTCTGTAGAAATGTATTCTGTAGAGACGAATCAGGGAGCGTTTTGTAGAAACGTATTCTGTAGAAATGTATTCTGTAGAAACGTATTAGGGAGCGTTTCGTAGAAACGTATTCTGTAGAAACGTATTAGGGAGCATTCTGTAGAAACGTATTCTGTAGAAACGTATTCTGTAGAAACGTATCAGGGAGCGTTCCGTAGAAACGTATTCTGTAGAAACCTATTAGAAAGCATTCTGTAGGAACGTATTCCGTAGAAATGTATTCTGTAGAAACATATCAGGGAGCGTGCTGTAGAATTGTATTCTTTAGAAACGTATCAGGGAGCGTTCTGTGAAATTGTATTCTGTAGAAACGTATTCTGTAGAAACGTATCAGGGAGCGTTCCGTAGAAACGTATTCTGAAAAATAAATTCTGTAGAAACGTATCAGGGAGCGTTCTGTAGAATTGTATTCATTAGAAACGTATCAGGAAGCGTTCCGTAGAAACGTATTCTGTAGAAACGTATTCTGTAGAAATGTATTTTGTAGAAACGTCTCAGGGAGCGTTCCGTAGAAACGTATTTTGTAAAAACGTATTAGGGAGCATTCTGGAGAAACGTATTCCGTAGAAATGTATTCTGTAGAAACGTGTCAGGGAGCGTTCTGTAGAAACGTATTCTGTAGAAATGTATTCTGTAGAAACATATCAGGGAGCGTTCTGTAGAATTGTATTCTGTAGAAACGTATCAGGGAGCGTTCTGTAGAATTCTATTCTGTAGAAACGTATTCTGTAGAAACGTATCAGGGAGCGTTCCGTAGAAATGTATTCTGAAAAATGTATTCTGTAGAAACGTATCTGGGAGCGTTCTGTAGAATTGTATTCTGTAGAAACGTATTCTATAGGAACGTATCAGGAAGCGTTTAGTAGAAACGTATTCTGCAGAAACGTATTCTGTAGAAACGTATTCTGTAGAAACGTATCAGAGAGCGTTCCGTAGAAACGTATTCTGTAGAAACGTATTCTGTAGAAAAGTATCAGGGAGCGTTCCGTAGAAACGTATTCTGTAGAAACGTATTAGGGAGCGTTCTGTAGAATTGTATTCTGTAGAAACGTATTCTGTAGAAACGTATCGTGGAGCGTTCCGTAGAAACGTATTCTGTAGAAACGTATTCTGTAGAAACGTATTTTGTAGAAACGTATTCTGTAAAAACGTATCAGGGAGCGTTCCGTAGAAACGTATTCTGTAGAAACGTATCAGCGAGCGTTCCGTAGAAACGTATTCTGTAGAAATGTATTCTGTAGAAACGTATCAGGGAGCATTCTGTAGAAACGTATTCTGTAGAAATGTATTCTGTGGAGACGTATCAGGGAGCGTTTTGTAGAAACGTATTCTGTAGAAACGTATTCTGTAGAAACGTATTAGGGAGCGTTCCGTAGAAACGTATTCTGTAGAAACGTATTAGGAGGCATTCTGTAGAAACGTATTCTGTAGAAATGTATTCTGTAGAAACGTATCAGGGAGCATTCTGTGGAATTGTATTCTGTAGAAACGTATTCTGTAGAAACGTATTCTGTAGAAACGTATCAGGGAGCGTTCCGTAAAAACGTATTCCGTAGAAATGTATTCTGTAGAAACGTATCAGGGAGCGTTCCGTAGAAACGTATTCTGTAGAAACGTATTCTGTAGAAACGTATTCTGTAGAAACGTCTCAGGTAGCCTTCCGTAGAAACGTATTCTGTAGAAACGTATTAGGGAGCATTCTGTAGAAACGTATTCTGTAGAAACGTATTCTGTAGAAACGTATCAGGGAGCGTTTCGTAGAAACGTATTTTGTAGAAATGTATTCTGTAGAAACGTATCAGAGAGCGTTCCTTGGAATTGTATTCTGTAGTAACGTATTCTGTAGAAACGTATCAGGGAGCGTTCCGTAGAGGCGTATTCTGTAGAAACGTATTAGGAAGCATTCTGTAGAAACGTATTCTGTAGAAATGTATTCTGTAGAAACGTATCGGGGAGCGTTCTGTAAAAACGTATTCTGTAAAAACGTATTCTGTAGAAACGTATCAGGGAGCGTTCCGTAGAAACGTATTCTGTAGAAACGTATTAGGGAGCATTCTGTAGAAACGTTATCTGTAGAAATGTATTCTGTAGAAACGTATCAGGGAGCGTTCTGTAGAATTGTATTCTGTAGAAACGTATTCTGTAGAAACGTATCAGGGAGCGTTCCGTAGAAACGTATTCTGTAGAAACGTATAAGGGAGCATTCTGTAGAAACGTATTCTGTAGAAATGTATTCTGTAGAAGAGTATCAGGGAGCGTTCTGTAGAACTGTATTTTGTAGAAACGTATTCTGTAGAAACGTATCAGGGAGCGTTCCGTAGAAACGTATTCTGTAGAAATGTATTCTGTAGAAACGTATCAGGGAGCGTTCCGTAGAAACGTATTCTGTAGAAATGTATTCTGTAAAAATGTAGTCTGGAGAAACGTATCAGAGAGCGTTCTGTAGAATTGTATTCTGTAGAGACGTATTCCGTGGAAACGTATCAGGGAGCGTTCCGTAGAAACGTATTCTGTAGCAATGTATTCTGTAGAAACGTATCAGGGAGCGTTCTGTAGAATTGTATTCTGTAGAAACGTATTCTGTAGAAACGTATCAGGGAGCGTTCCGTAGAAACGTATTCTGTAGAAACGAATTAGGGAGCATTCTGTAGGAACGTATTCTGTTGAAATCTATTCTGTAGAAACGTATCAGGGAGCGTTCTGTAGAATTGTATTCTGTAGAAACGTATTCTGTTAAAACGTATCAGGGAGCGTTCCGTAGAAACGTATCCTGTAGAAACGTATTAGGAAGCATTCTGTAGAAACGTATTCTGTAGAAATGTATTCTGCAGAAACGTGTCAGGGAGCGTTCTGTAGAACTGTATTCTGTAGAAACGTATTCTGTAGAAACGTATCAGGGAGCGTTCCGTAGAAACGTATTCTGTAGAAACGTATTCTGTAGAAACGTATCAGGGAGCGTTCTGTAGAATTGTATTCTGTAGAAACGTATTCTGTAGAAATGTATTCTGTAGGAATATATCAGAGAGCGTTCTTTAGAATTGTATTCCGTAGAAACGTATTCTGTAGAAACGTATCAGGGAGCGTTCCGTAGAAACGTATTCTGTAGAAATGTATTCTGTAGAAACGTTTCAGGGAGCGTTCTGTAGAATTGTATTCTGTAGAAACGTATTCTGTAGAAACGTATCAGGGAGCGTTCCGTAGAAACGTATTCTGTAGAAACGTATTAGGGAGAATTCTGTAGAAACGTATTCTGTAGAAACGTATTCTGTAGAAACGTATCAGGGAGCGTTCCGTAGAAACGTATTCTGTAGAAATGTATTTCGTAGAAACGTATCAGGGAGCGTTCCGTAGAAAGGTATTCTGTGAAAACGTATTAGGTAGCATTCTGTAGAAACGTATTCTGTAGAAATGTATTCTGTAGAAACGTATCAGGGAGCGTTTTGTAGAAACGTATTCCCTAGAAACGTATCAGGGAGCGTACGATAGAAACGTACTCTGTAGAAACGTATCAGGAAGCATTTTGTAGAAACGTATTCTGTAGAAATGTATTCTGTAGAAACGTATCAGGGAGCGTTCTGTGGAATTGTATTCTGTAGAAACGTATTCTGTAGAAACGTATTAGGGAGCATTCTGTAGAAACGTGTTCTGTTGAAATGTATTCTGTAGAAACGTATCAGGGAGCGTTCTGTAGAATTGTATTCTGTAGAAACATATCAGGGAGCGTTCCGTAGAAACGTATTCTATAGAAATGTAATCTGTAGAAACGTATCAGGGAGCGTTCTGTAGAATTGTATCTTGTAGAAACGTATTCTGTGGGAACGTATCCGGGAGCGTTCCGTAGAAACGTATTCTGTAGAAATGTATTCTGTAGAAACGTATCAGGGGGCATTCTGTAGAATTGTATTCCCTAGAAACGTATTCTGTAGAAAAGTATCAGGGAGCGTTCCGTAGAAACGTATTCTGTAGAAACGTATTAGGGAGCATTCTGTAGAAACGTATTCTGTAAAAATGTATTCTGTAAAAACGTATCAGGGAGCATTCTGTAGAAACGTATTTTGTAGAAATGTATTCTGTAGAAACGTATCAGGGAGCGTTCTGTAGAATTGTATTCTCTAGAAACGCGTTTTGTAGAAACGTATCAGGGAGCGTTTTGTAGAAACGTATTCTGTAGAAATGTATTCTGTAGAAACGTATTAGGGAGCGTTTCGTAGAAACGTATTCTGTAGAAACGTATTAGGAAGCATTCTGTAGAAACGTATTCTGTAGAAATGTATTCTGTAGAAACGTATAGGGGAGCATTCTGTAGAATTGTATTCTGTAGAAACGTATTCTGTAGAAACGTATTCTGTAGAAACGTATCAGGGAGCGTTCCGTAGAAACGTATTTCGTAGAAATGTATTCTGTAGAAACGTGTCAGGGAGCGTTCTGTAGAACTGTATTCTGTAGAAACGTATTCTGTAGAAACGTATCAGGGAGCGTTCCGTATAAACTTATTCTGTAGAAACCTATTAGAAAGCATTCTGTAGAAACGTATTCCGTAGAAATGTATTCTGTAGAAACATATCAGGGAGCGTGCTGTAGAATTGTATTCTTTAGAAATGTATCAGGGAGCGTTCTGTGAAATTGTATTCTGTAGAAACGTATTCTGTAGAAACGTATCAGGGAGCGTTCCGTAGAAACGTATTCTGAAAAATGTATTCTGTAGAAACGTATCAGGGAGCGTTCTGTAGAATTGCATTCATCAGAAACGTATCAGGAAGCGTTCCGTAGAAACGTATTCTGTAGAAACGTATTCTGTAGAAATGTATTTTGTAGAAACGTCTCAGGGAGCGTTCCGTAGAAACGTATTCTGTAAAAACGTATTAGGGAGCATTCTGGAGAAACGTATTCTGTAGAAATGTATTCTGTAGAAACGTATCAGGGAGCATTCTGTAGAATTATATTCTGTAGAAACGTATTTTGTAGAACCAAATCAGGGAGCGTTCCGTAGAAACGTATTCCGCAGAAATGTATTCTGTAGAAACGTGTCAAAGAGCGTTCTGTAGAACTGTATTCTGTAGAAACGTATTCTGTAGAAACGTATCAGGGAGCGTTCCGTAGAAACGTATTCTGTAGAAACCTATTGGGGAGCATTCTGTAGAAACGTATTCTGTAGAAATGTATTCTGTAGAAACATATCAGGGAGCGTTCTGTAGAATTGTATTCTGTAGAAACGTATCAGGGAGCGTTCTGTAGAATTGTATTCTGTAGAAACGTATTCTGTAGAAACGTATCAGGGAGCGTTCCGTAGAAACGTATTCTGAAAAATGTATTCTGTAGAAACGTATCAGGGAGCGTTCTGTAGAATTGTATTCTGTAGAAACGTATTCTGTAGGAACGTATCAGGAAGCGTTCCGTAGAAACGTATTCTGTAGAAACGTATTCTGTAGAAACGTCTCAGGTAGCCTTCCGTAGAAACGTATTCTGTAGAAACGTATTAGGGAGCATTCTGTAGAAACGTATTCTGTAGAAATGTATTTTGTAGACACGTATCAGGAAGCATTCTGTAGAATTGTATTCTGTGAAAACGTATTCTGTAGAAACGTATCAGGGAGCGTTCCGTAGAAACGTACTCTGTAGAAACGTATCAGGGAGCGTTCTGTAGAATTGTATTCTGTAGAAACGTATTCTGTAGAATTGTATCAGGGAGCGTTCCGTAGAAACGTATTCTGTAGAGACGTATTAGGGAGCATTCTGTAGAAACGTGTTCTGTTGAAATGTATCCTGTAGAAACGTATCAGAGAGCGTTCCGTAGAAACGTATTCTGTAGAAACGTATTCTGTAGAAACGTATCAGGGAGCGTTCTGTAGAAACGTATTCTGTAGAAACGTATTCTGTGGAAACGTATTTTGTAGAAACGTATTCTGTAAAAACGTATCAGGGAGCGTTCCGTAGAAACGTATTCTGTAGAAACGTATTAGGGAGCATTCTGTAGAAACGTATTCTGTTGAAATGTATTCTGTAGAAACGTATCAGGAAGCGTTCCGTAGAAACGTATTCTGTAGAAACGTATTCTGTAGAAATGTATTTTGTAGAAACGTCTCAGGGAGCGTTCCGTAGAAACGTATTCTGTAAAAACGTATTAGGGAGCATTCTGGAGAAACGTATTCTGTAGAAATGTATTCTGTAGAAACGTATCAGGGAGCATTCTGTAGAATTATATTCTGTAGAAACGTATTTTGTAGAACCAAATCAGGGAGCGTTCCGTAGAAACGTATTCCGCAGAAATGTATTCTGTAGAAACGTGTCAAAGAGCGTTCTGTAGAACTGTATTCTGTAGAAACGTATTCTGTAGAAACGTATCAGGGAGCGTTCCGTAGAAACGTATTCTGTAGAAACCTATTGGGGAGCATTCTGTAGAAACGTATCCTGTAGAAATGTATTCTGTAGAAACATATCAGGGAGCGTTCTGTAGAATTGTATTATGTAGAAACGTATTAGGGAGCGTTTCGTAAAAACGTATTCTGTAGAAACGTATTAGGGAGCATTCCGTAGAAACGTATTCTGTAGGAATGTATTCTGTAGAAACGTATCAGGAAGCGTTCTGTAGAATTGTATTCTATAGAAACGTATTTTGTAGAAACGTATTAGGGAGCGTTTCGTAGAAACGTATTCTGTAGAAATGCATTCTGTAGAAACGTATCAGGGAGCGTTCCGTAGAAACGTATTCTGAAAAATGTATTCTGTAGAAACGTATCAGGGAGCGTTTTGTAGAAACGTATTCCCTAGAAACGTATCAGGGAGCGTACGATAGAAACGTACTCTGTAGAAACGTATCAGGAAGCATTTTGTAGAAACGTATTCTGTAGAAATGTATTCTGTAGAAACGTATCAGGGAGCGTTCTGTGGAATTGTATTCTGTAGAAACGTATTCTGTAGAAACGTATTAGGGAGCATTCTGTAGAAACGTGTTCTGTTGAAATGTATTCTGTAGAAACGTATCAGGGAGCGTTCTGTAGAATTGTATTCTGTAGAAACATATCAGGGAGCGTTCCGTAGAAACGTATTCTATAGAAATGTAATCTGTAGAAACGTATCAGGGAGCGTTCTGTAGAATTGTATCTTGTAGAAACGTATTCTGTGGGAACGTATCCGGGAGCGTTCCGTAGAAACGTATTCTGTAGAAATGTATTCTGTAGAAACGTATCAGGGGGCATTCTGTAGAATTGTATTCCCTAGAAACGTATTCTGTAGAAAAGTATCAGGGAGCGTTCCGTAGAAACGTATTCTGTAGAAACGTATTAGGGAGCATTCTGTAGAAACGTATTCTGTAAAAATGTATTCTGTAAAAACGTATCAGGGAGCATTCTGTAGAAACGTATTTTGTAGAAATGTATTCTGTAGAAACGTATCAGGGAGCGTTCTGTAGAATTGTATTCTCTAGAAACGCATTTTGTAGAAACGTATCAGGGAGCGTTTTGTAGAAACGTATTCTGTAGAAATGTATTCTGTAGAAACGTATTAGGGAGCGTTTCGTAGAAACGTATTCTGTAGAAACGTATTAGGAAGCATTCTGTAGAAACGTATTCTGTAGAAATGTATTCTGTAGAAACGTATAGGGGAGCATTCTGTAGAATTGTATTCTGTAGAAACGTATTCTGTAGAAACGTATTCTGTAGAAACGTATCAGGGAGCGTTCCGTAGAAACGTATTTCGTAGAAATGTATTCTGTAGAAACGTGTCAGGGAGCGTTCTGTAGAACTGTATTCTGTAGAAACGTATTCTGTAGAAACGTATCAGGGAGCGTTCCGTATAAACTTATTCTGTAGAAACCTATTAGAAAGCATTCTGTAGAAACGTATTCCGTAGAAATGTATTCTGTAGAAACATATCAGGGAGCGTGCTGTAGAATTGTATTCTTTAGAAATGTATCAGGGAGCGTTCTGTGAAATTGTATTCTGTAGAAACGTATTCTGTAGAAACGTATCAGGGAGCGTTCCGTAGAAACGTATTCTGAAAAATGTATTCTGTAGAAACGTATCAGGGAGCGTTCTGTAGAATTGCATTCATCAGAAACGTATCAGGAAGCGTTCCGTAGAAACGTATTCTGTAGAAACGTATTCTGTAGAAATGTATTTTGTAGAAACGTCTCAGGGAGCGTTCCGTAGAAACGTATTCTGTAAAAACGTATTAGGGAGCATTCTGGAGAAACGTATTCTGTAGAAATGTATTCTGTAGAAACGTATCAGGGAGCATTCTGTAGAATTATATTCTGTAGAAACGTATTTTGTAGAACCAAATCAGGGAGCGTTCCGTAGAAACGTATTCCGCAGAAATGTATTCTGTAGAAACGTGTCAAAGAGCGTTCTGTAGAACTGTATTCTGTAGAAACGTATTCTGTAGAAACGTATCAGGGAGCGTTCCGTAGAAACGTATTCTGTAGAAACCTATTGGGGAGCATTCTGTAGAAACGTATTCTGTAGAAATGTATTCTGTAGAAACATATCAGGGAGCGTTCTGTAGAATTGTATTCTGTAGAAACGTATCAGGGAGCGTTCTGTAGAATTGTATTCTGTAGAAACGTATTCTGTAGAAACGTATCAGGGAGCGTTCCGTAGAAACGTATTCTGAAAAATGTATTCTGTAGAAACGTATCAGGGAGCGTTCTGTAGAATTGTATTCTGTAGAAACGTATTCTGTAGGAACGTATCAGGAAGCGTTCCGTAGAAACGTATTCTGTAGAAACGTATTCTGTAGAAACGTCTCAGGTAGCCTTCCGTAGAAACGTATTCTGTAGAAACGTATTAGGGAGCATTCTGTAGAAACGTATTCTGTAGAAATGTATTTTGTAGACACGTATCAGGAAGCATTCTGTAGAATTGTATTCTGTGAAAACGTATTCTGTAGAAACGTATCAGGGAGCGTTCCGTAGAAACGTACTCTGTAGAAACGTATCAGGGAGCGTTCTGTAGAATTGTATTCTGTAGAAACGTATTCTGTAGAATTGTATCAGGGAGCGTTCCGTAGAAACGTATTCTGTAGAGACGTATTAGGGAGCATTCTGTAGAAACGTGTTCTGTTGAAATGTATCCTGTAGAAACGTATCAGAGAGCGTTCCGTAGAAACGTATTCTGTAGAAACGTATTCTGTAGAAACGTATCAGGGAGCGTTCTGTAGAAACGTATTCTGTAGAAACGTATTCTGTGGAAACGTATTTTGTAGAAACGTATTCTGTAAAAACGTATCAGGGAGCGTTCCGTAGAAACGTATTCTGTAGAAACGTATTAGGGAGCATTCTGTAGAAACGTATTCTGTTGAAATGTATTCTGTAGAAACGTATCAGGAAGCGTTCCGTAGAAACGTATTCTGTAGAAACGTATTCTGTAGAAATGTATTTTGTAGAAACGTCTCAGGGAGCGTTCCGTAGAAACGTATTCTGTAAAAACGTATTAGGGAGCATTCTGGAGAAACGTATTCTGTAGAAATGTATTCTGTAGAAACGTATCAGGGAGCATTCTGTAGAATTATATTCTGTAGAAACGTATTTTGTAGAACCAAATCAGGGAGCGTTCCGTAGAAACGTATTCCGCAGAAATGTATTCTGTAGAAACGTGTCAAAGAGCGTTCTGTAGAACTGTATTCTGTAGAAACGTATTCTGTAGAAACGTATCAGGGAGCGTTCCGTAGAAACGTATTCTGTAGAAACCTATTGGGGAGCATTCTGTAGAAACGTATCCTGTAGAAATGTATTCTGTAGAAACATATCAGGGAGCGTTCTGTAGAATTGTATTATGTAGAAACGTATTAGGGAGCGTTTCGTAAAAACGTATTCTGTAGAAACGTATTAGGGAGCATTCCGTAGAAACGTATTCTGTAGGAATGTATTCTGTAGAAACGTATCAGGAAGCGTTCTGTAGAATTGTATTCTATAGAAACGTATTTTGTAGAAACGTATTAGGGAGCGTTTCGTAGAAACGTATTCTGTAGAAATGCATTCTGTAGAAACGTATCAGGGAGCGTTCCGTAGAAACGTATTCTGAAAAATGTATTCTGTAGAAACGTATCAGGGAGCGTTCTGTAGAATTGTATTCATTAGAAACGTATCAGGAAGCGTTCGGTAGAAACGTATTCTGTAGAAACGTATTCTGTAGAAACGTATTAGGGAGCATTCTGTAGAAACGTTATCTGTAGAAATGTATTCTGTAGAAACGTATCAGGGAGCGTTCTGTAGAATTGTATTCTGTAGAAACGTATTCTGTAGAAACGTATCAGGGAGCGTTCCGTAGAAACGTATTCTGTAGAAACGTATAAGGGAGCATTCTGTAGAAACGTATTCTGTAGAAATGTATTCTGTAGAAGAGTATCAGGGAGCGTTCTGTAGAACTGTATTCTGTAGAAACGTATTCTGTAGAAACGTATTCTGTAGAAATGTATTCTGTAGAAACGTATCAGGGAGCGTTCCGTAGAAACGTATTCTGTAGAAATGTATTCTGTAAACATGTAGTCTGGAGAAACGTATCAGAGAGCGTTCTGTAGAATTGTATTCTGTAGAGACGTATTCCGTGGAAACGTATCAGGGAGCGTTCCGTAGAAACGTATTCTGTAGAAATGTATTCTGTAGAAACGTATCAGGGAGCGTTCTGTAGAATTGTATTCTGTAGAAACGTATTCTGTAGAAACGTATCAGGGAGCGTTCCGTAGAAACGTATTCTGTAGAAACGTATTAGGGAGCATTCTGTAGAAACGTATTCTGTTGAAATGTATTCTGTAGAAACGTATCAGGGAGCGTTCTGTAGAATTGTATTCTGTAGAAACGTATTCTGTTAAAACGTATCAGGGAGCGTTCCGTAGAAACGTATTCTGTAGAAACGTATTAGGAAGCATTCTGTAGAAACGTATTCTGTAGAAATGTATTCTGCAGAAACGTGTCAGGGAGCGTTCTGTAGAACTGTATTCTGTAGAAACGTATTCTGTAGAAACGTATCAGGGAGCGTTCCGTAGAAACGTATTCTGTAGAAACGTATTCTGTAGAAACGTATCAGGGAGCGTTCTGTAGAATTGTATTCTGTAGAAACGTATTCTGTAGAAATGTATTCTGTAGGAATATATCAGAGAGCGTTCTTTAGAATTGTATTCTGTAGAAACGTATTCTGTAGAAACGTATCAGGGAGCGTTCCGTAGAAACGTATTCTGTAGAAATGTATTCTGTAGAAACGTTTCAGGGAGCGTTCTGTAGAATTGTATTCTGTAGAAACGTATTCTGTAGAAACGTATCAGGGAGCGTTCCGTAGAAACGTATTCTGTAGAAACGTATTAGGGAGAATTCTGTAGAAACGTATTCTGTAGAAACGTATTCTGTAGAAACGTATCAGGAAGCGTTCCGTAGAAACGTATTCTGTAGAAACGTATTTCGTAGAAACGTATCAGGGAGCGTTCCGTAGAAAGGTATTCTGTAAAAACGTATTAGGTAGCATTCTGTAGAAACGTATTCTGTAGAAATGTATTCTGTAGAAACGTATCAGGGAGCGTTCTGTAGGAACGTATTCCCTAGAAACGTATCAGGGAGCGTTCGATAGAAACGTACTCTGTAGAAACGTATCAGGAAGCATTCTGTAGAAACGTATTCTGTAGAAATGTATTCTGTAGAAACGTATCAGGGAGCGTTCTGTGGAATTGTATTCTGTAGAAACGTATTCTGTAGAAACGTATTAGGGAGCATTCTGTAGAAACGTATTCTGTTGAAATGTATTCTGTAGAAACGTATCAGGGAGCGTTCTGTAGAATTGTATTCTGTAGAAACATATCAGGGAGCGTTGCGTCGAAACGTATTCTATAGAAATGTATTCTGTAGAAACGTATCAGGGAGCGTTCTGTAGAATTGTATCTTGTAGAAACGTATTCTGTGGGAACGTATCCGGGAGCGTTCCGTAGAAACGTATTCTGTAGAAATGTATTCTGTAGAAACGTATCAGGGGGCATTCTGTAGAATTGTATTCCCTAGAAACGTATTCTGTAGAAAAGTATCAGGGAGCGTTCCGTAGAAACGTATTCTGTAGAAACGTATTAGGGAGCATTCTGTAGAAACGTATTCTGTAGAAATGTATTCTGTAGAAACGTATCAGGGAGCGTTCTGTAGAAACGTATTCTGTAAAAGCGTATCAGGGAGCATTCTGTAGAAACGTATTTTGTAGAAATGTATTCTGTAGAAACGTATCAGGGAGCGTTCTGTAGAATTGTATTCTCTGGTAACGTATTTTGTAGAAACGTATCAGGGAGCGTTCCGTAGAAACGTATTCTGTAGAAACGTATTCTGTAGAAACGTATCAGGGAGCGTTCTGTAGAAACGTATTCTGTAGAAACGTATTCTGTAGAAACGTATCAGGGAGCATTCTGTAGAAACGTATTTTGTAGAAATGTATTCTGTAGAAACGTATCAGGGAGCGTTCTGTAGAATTGAATTCTGTAGAAACGTATTCTGTAGAAACGTATCAGGGAGCGTTCCGTAGAAACGTATTCTGGAAAATGTATTCTGTAGAAACGTATCAGGGAGCGTTCTGTAGAATTGTATTCTGTAGAAACGTATTCTGTAGAAACGTATTAGGGAGCGTTCCGTAGAAACGTATTCTGTAGAAATGTATTCTGTAGAAACGTATCAGGGAACGTTCTGTAGAATTGTATTCTGTAGAAACGTATTCTGTAGAAACGTATCAGGGAGCGTTCCGTAGAAACGTATTCTGTAGAAACGTATTAGGGAGCATTCTGTAGAAACGTATTCTGTTGAAATGTATTCTGTAGAAACGTATCAGGGAGCGTTCTGTAGAATTGTATTCTGTAGAAACGTATTCTGTTAAAACGTATCAGGGAGCGTTCCGTAGAAACGTATTCTGTAGAAACGTATTAGGAAGCATTCTGTAGAAACGTATTCTGTAGAAATGTATTCTGCAGAAACGTGTCAGGGAGCGTTCTGTAGAACTGTATTCTGTAGAAACGTATTCTGTAGAAACGTATCAGGGAGCGTTCCGTAGAAACGTATTCTGTAGAAACGTATTCTGTAGAAACGTATCAGGGAGCGTTCTGTAGAATTGTATTCTGTAGAAACGTATTCTGTAGAAATGTATTCTGTAGGAATATATCAGAGAGCGTTCTTTAGAATTGTATTCTGTAGAAACGTATTCTGTAGAAACGTATCAGGGAGCGTTCCGTAGAAACGTATTCTGTAGAAATGTATTCTGTAGAAACGTTTCAGGGAGCGTTCTGTAGAATTGTATTCTGTAGAAACGTATTCTGTAGAAACGTATCAGGGAGCGTTCCGTAGAAACGTATTCTGTAGAAACGTATTAGGGAGAATTCTGTAGAAACGTATTCTGTAGAAACGTATTCTGTAGAAACGTATCAGGAAGCGTTCCGTAGAAACGTATTCTGTAGAAACGTATTTCGTAAAAACGTATCAGGGAGCGTTCCGTAGAAAGGTATTCTGTAAAAACGTATTAGGTAGCATTCTGTAGAAACGTATTCTGTAGAAATGTATTCTGTAGAAACGTATCAGGGAGCGTTCTGTAGGAACGTATTCCCTAGAAACGTATCAGGGAGCGTTCGATAGAAACGTACTCTGTAGAAACGTATCAGGAAGCATTCTGTAGAAACGTATTCTGTAGAAATGTATTCTGTAGAAACGTATCAGGGAGCGTTCTGTGGAATTGTATTCTGTAGAAACGTATTCTGTAGAAACGTATTAGGGAGCATTCTGTAGAAACGTATTCTGTTGAAATGTATTCTGTAGAAACGTATCAGGGAGCGTTCTGTAGAATTGTATTCTGTAGAAACATATCAGGGAGCGTTCCGTAGAAACGTATTCTATAGAAATGTATTCTGTAGAAACGTATCAGGGAGCGTTCTGTAGAATTGTATCTTGTAGAAACGTATTCTGTGGGAACGTATCCGGGAGCGTTCCGTAGAAACGTATTCTGTAGAAATGTATTCTGTAGAAACGTATCAGGGGGCATTCTGTAGAATTGTATTCCCTAGAAACGTATTCTGTAGAAAAGTATCAGGGAGCGTTCCGTAGAAACGTATTCTGTAGAAACGTATTAGGGAGCATTCTGTAGAAACGTATTCTGTAGAAATGTATTCTGTAGAAACGTATCAGGGAGCGTTCTGTAGAAACGTATTCTGTAAAAGCGTATCAGGGAGCATTCTGTAGAAACGTATTTTGTAGAAATGTATTCTGTAGAAACGTATCAGGGAGCGTTCTGTAGAATTGTATTCTCTGGTAACGTATTTTGTAGAAACGTATCAGGGAGCGTTCCGTAGAAACGTATTCTGTAGAAACGTATTCTGTAGAAACGTATCAGGGAGCGTTCTGTAGAAACGTATTCTGTAGAAACGTATTCTGTAGAAACGTATCAGGGAGCATTCTGTAGAAACGTATTTTGTAGAAATGTATTCTGTAGAAACGTATCAGGGAGCGTTCTGTAGAATTGAATTCTGTAGAAACGTATTCTGTAGAAACGTATCAGGGAGCGTCCCGTAGAAACGTATTCTGGAAAATGTATTCTGTAGAAACGTATCAGGGAGCGTTCTGTAGAATTGTATTCTGTAGAAACGTATTCTGTAGAAACGTATCAGGGAGCGTTCCGTGGAAACGTATTCTGTAGAAACGTATTCTGTAGAAACGTATCAGGGAGCGTTCTGTAGAATTGTATTCTGTAGAAACGTATTTTGTAGAAACGTATCAGGGAGCGTTCCGTAGAAACGTATTCCGTAGGAATGTATTCTGTAGAAACGTGTCAGGGTGCGTTCTGTAGAAACGTATTCTGTAGAAATGTATTCTGTAGAAACATATCAGAGAGCGTTCTGTAGAATTGTATTCTGTCGAAACGTATCAGGGAGCGTTCTGTAGAATTCTATTCTGTAGAAACGTATTCTGTAGAAACGTATCAGGGAGCGTTCCGTAGAAACGTATTCTGAAAAATGTATTCTGTAGAAACGTATCAGGGAGCATTCTGTAGAAACGTATTCTGTAGAAATGTATTCTGTAGAGACGAATCAGGGAGCGTTTTGTAGAAACGTATTCTGTAGAAATGTATTCTGTAGAAACGTATTAGGGAGCGTTTCGTAGAAACGTATTCTGTAGAAACGTATTAGGGAGCATTCTGTAGAAACGTATTCTGTAGAAACGTATTCTGTAGAAACGTATCAGGGAGCGTTCCGTAGAAACGTATTCTGTAGAAACCTATTAGAAAGCATTCTGTAGGAACGTATTCCGTAGAAATGTATTCTGTAGAAACATATCAGGGAGCGTGCTGTAGAATTGTATTCTTTAGAAACGTATCAGGGAGCGTTCTGTGAAATTGTATTCTGTAGAAACGTATTCTGTAGAAACGTATCAGGGAGCGTTCCGTAGAAACGTATTCTGAAAAATAAATTCTGTAGAAACGTATCAGGGAGCGTTCTGTAGAATTGTATTCATTAGAAACGTATCAGGAAGCGTTCCGTAGAAACGTATTCTGTAGAAACGTATTCTGTAGAAATGTATTTTGTAGAAACGTCTCAGGGAGCGTTCCGTAGAAACGTATTTTGTAAAAACGTATTAGGGAGCATTCTGGAGAAACGTATTCCGTAGAAATGTATTCTGTAGAAACGTGTCAGGGAGCGTTCTGTAGAAACGTATTCTGTAGAAATGTATTCTGTAGAAACATATCAGGGAGCGTTCTGTAGAATTGTATTCTGTAGAAACGTATCAGGGAGCGTTCTGTAGAATTCTATTCTGTAGAAACGTATTCTGTAGAAACGTATCAGGGAGCGTTCCGTAGAAATGTATTCTGAAAAATGTATTCTGTAGAAACGTATCTGGGAGCGTTCTGTAGAATTGTATTCTGTAGAAACGTATTCTATAGGAACGTATCAGGAAGCGTTTAGTAGAAACGTATTCTGCAGAAACGTATTCTGTAGAAACGTATTCTGTAGAAACGTATCAGAGAGCGTTCCGTAGAAACGTATTCTGTAGAAACGTATTCTGTAGAAAAGTATCAGGGAGCGTTCCGTAGAAACGTATTCTGTAGAAACGTATTAGGGAGCGTTCTGTAGAATTGTATTCTGTAGAAACGTATTCTGTAGAAACGTATCGTGGAGCGTTCCGTAGAAACGTATTCTGTAGAAACGTATTCTGTAGAAACGTATTTTGTAGAAACGTATTCTGTAAAAACGTATCAGGGAGCGTTCCGTAGAAACGTATTCTGTAGAAACGTATCAGCGAGCGTTCCGTAGAAACGTATTCTGTAGAAATGTATTCTGTAGAAACGTATCAGGGAGCATTCTGTAGAAACGTATTCTGTAGAAATGTATTCTGTGGAGACGTATCAGGGAGCGTTTTGTAGAAACGTATTCTGTAGAAACGTATTCTGTAGAAACGTATTAGGGAGCGTTCCGTAGAAACGTATTCTGTAGAAACGTATTAGGAGGCATTCTGTAGAAACGTATTCTGTAGAAATGTATTCTGTAGAAACGTATCAGGGAGCATTCTGTGGAATTGTATTCTGTAGAAACGTATTCTGTAGAAACGTATTCTGTAGAAACGTATCAGGGAGCGTTCCGTAAAAACGTATTCCGTAGAAATGTATTCTGTAGAAACGTATCAGGGAGCGTTCCGTAGAAACGTATTCTGTAGAAACGTATTCTGTAGAAACGTATTCTGTAGAAACGTCTCAGGTAGCCTTCCGTAGAAACGTATTCTGTAGAAACGTATTAGGGAGCATTCTGTAGAAACGTATTCTGTAGAAACGTATTCTGTAGAAACGTATCAGGGAGCGTTTCGTAGAAACGTATTTTGTAGAAATGTATTCTGTAGAAACGTATCAGAGAGCGTTCCTTGGAATTGTATTCTGTAGTAACGTATTCTGTAGAAACGTATCAGGGAGCGTTCCGTAGAGGCGTATTCTGTAGAAACGTATTAGGAAGCATTCTGTAGAAACGTATTCTGTAGAAATGTATTCTGTAGAAACGTATCGGGGAGCGTTCTGTAAAAACGTATTCTGTAAAAACGTATTCTGTAGAAACGTATCAGGGAGCGTTCCGTAGAAACGTATTCTGTAGAAACGTATTAGGGAGCATTCTGTAGAAACGTTATCTGTAGAAATGTATTCTGTAGAAACGTATCAGGGAGCGTTCTGTAGAATTGTATTCTGTAGAAACGTATTCTGTAGAAACGTATCAGGGAGCGTTCCGTAGAAACGTATTCTGTAGAAACGTATAAGGGAGCATTCTGTAGAAACGTATTCTGTAGAAATGTATTCTGTAGAAGAGTATCAGGGAGCGTTCTGTAGAACTGTATTTTGTAGAAACGTATTCTGTAGAAACGTATCAGGGAGCGTTCCGTAGAAACGTATTCTGTAGAAATGTATTCTGTAGAAACGTATCAGGGAGCGTTCCGTAGAAACGTATTCTGTAGAAATGTATTCTGTAAAAATGTAGTCTGGAGAAACGTATCAGAGAGCGTTCTGTAGAATTGTATTCTGTAGAGACGTATTCCGTGGAAACGTATCAGGGAGCGTTCCGTAGAAACGTATTCTGTAGCAATGTATTCTGTAGAAACGTATCAGGGAGCGTTCTGTAGAATTGTATTCTGTAGAAACGTATTCTGTAGAAACGTATCGGGGAGCGTTCCGTAGAAACGTATTCTGTAGAAACGAATTAGGGAGCATTCTGTAGGAACGTATTCTGTTGAAATCTATTCTGTAGAAACGTATCAGGGAGCGTTCTGTAGAATTGTATTCTGTAGAAACGTATTCTGTTAAAACGTATCAGGGAGCGTTCCGTAGAAACGTATCCTGTAGAAACGTATTAGGAAGCATTCTGTAGAAACGTATTCTGTAGAAATGTATTCTGCAGAAACGTGTCAGGGAGCGTTCTGTAGAACTGTATTCTGTAGAAACGTATTCTGTAGAAACGTATCAGGGAGCGTTCCGTAGAAACGTATTCTGTAGAAACGTATTCTGTAGAAACGTATCAGGGAGCGTTCTGTAGAATTGTATTCTGTAGAAACGTATTCTGTAGAAATGTATTCTGTAGGAATATATCAGAGAGCGTTCTTTAGAATTGTATTCCGTAGAAACGTATTCTGTAGAAACGTATCAGGGAGCGTTCCGTAGAAACGTATTCTGTAGAAATGTATTCTGTAGAAACGTTTCAGGGAGCGTTCTGTAGAATTGTATTCTGTAGAAACGTATTCTGTAGAAACGTATCAGGGAGCGTTCCGTAGAAACGTATTCTGTAGAAACGTATTAGGGAGAATTCTGTAGAAACGTATTCTGTAGAAACGTATTCTGTAGAAACGTATCAGGGAGCGTTCCGTAGAAACGTATTCTGTAGAAATGTATTTCGTAGAAACGTATCAGGGAGCGTTCCGTAGAAAGGTATTCTGTGAAAACGTATTAGGTAGCATTCTGTAGAAACGTATTCTGTAGAAATGTATTCTGTAGAAACGTATCAGGGAGCGTTTTGTAGAAACGTATTCCCTAGAAACGTATCAGGGAGCGTACGATAGAAACGTACTCTGTAGAAACGTATCAGGAAGCATTTTGTAGAAACGTATTCTGTAGAAATGTATTCTGTAGAAACGTATCAGGGAGCGTTCTGTGGAATTGTATTCTGTAGAAACGTATTCTGTAGAAACGTATTAGGGAGCATTCTGTAGAAACGTGTTCTGTTGAAATGTATTCTGTAGAAACGTATCAGGGAGCGTTCTGTAGAATTGTATTCTGTAGAAACATATCAGGGAGCGTTCCGTAGAAACGTATTCTATAGAAATGTAATCTGTAGAAACGTATCAGGGAGCGTTCTGTAGAATTGTATCTTGTAGAAACGTATTCTGTGGGAACGTATCCGGGAGCGTTCCGTAGAAACGTATTCTGTAGAAATGTATTCTGTAGAAACGTATCAGGGGGCATTCTGTAGAATTGTATTCCCTAGAAACGTATTCTGTAGAAAAGTATCAGGGAGCGTTCCGTAGAAACGTATTCTGTAGAAACGTATTAGGGAGCATTCTGTAGAAACGTATTCTGTAAAAATGTATTCTGTAAAAACGTATCAGGGAGCATTCTGTAGAAACGTATTTTGTAGAAATGTATTCTGTAGAAACGTATCAGGGAGCGTTCTGTAGAATTGTATTCTCTAGAAACGCATTTTGTAGAAACGTATCAGGGAGCGTTTTGTAGAAACGTATTCTGTAGAAATGTATTCTGTAGAAACGTATTAGGGAGCGTTTCGTAGAAACGTATTCTGTAGAAACGTATTAGGAAGCATTCTGTAGAAACGTATTCTGTAGAAATGTATTCTGTAGAAACGTATAGGGGAGCATTCTGTAGAATTGTATTCTGTAGAAACGTATTCTGTAGAAACGTATTCTGTAGAAACGTATCAGGGAGCGTTCCGTAGAAACGTATTTCGTAGAAATGTATTCTGTAGAAACGTGTCAGGGAGCGTTCTGTAGAACTGTATTCTGTAGAAACGTATTCTGTAGAAACGTATCAGGGAGCGTTCCGTATAAACTTATTCTGTAGAAACCTATTAGAAAGCATTCTGTAGAAACGTATTCCGTAGAAATGTATTCTGTAGAAACATATCAGGGAGCGTGCTGTAGAATTGTATTCTTTAGAAATGTATCAGGGAGCGTTCTGTGAAATTGTATTCTGTAGAAACGTATTCTGTAGAAACGTATCAGGGAGCGTTCCGTAGAAACGTATTCTGAAAAATGTATTCTGTAGAAACGTATCAGGGAGCGTTCTGTAGAATTGCATTCATCAGAAACGTATCAGGAAGCGTTCCGTAGAAACGTATTCTGTAGAAACGTATTCTGTAGAAATGTATTTTGTAGAAACGTCTCAGGGAGCGTTTCGTAGAAACGTATTCTGTAAAAACGTGTTAGGGAGCATTCTGGAGAAACGTATTCTGTAGAAATGTATTCTGTAGAAACGTATCAGGGAGCATTCTGTAGAATTATATTCTGTAGAAACGTATTTTGTAGAACCAAATCAGGGAGCGTTCCGTAGAAACGTATTCCGCAGAAATGTATTCTGTAGAAACGTGTCAAAGAGCGTTCTGTAGAACTGTATTCTGTAGAAACGTATTCTGTAGAAACGTATCAGGGAGCGTTCCGTAGAAACGTATTCTGTAGAGACCTATTGGGGAGCATTCTGTAGAAACGTATTCTGTAGAAATGTATTCTGTAGAAACATATCAGGGAGCGTTCTGTAGAATTGTATTCTGTAGAAACGTATCAGGGAGCGTTCTGTAGAATTGTATTCTGTAGAAACGTATTCTGTAGAAACGTATCAGGGAGCGTTCCGTAGAAACGTATTCTGAAAAATGTATTCTGTAGAAACGTATCAGGGAGCGTTCTGTAGAATTGTATTCTGTAGAAACGTATTCTGTAGGAACGTATCAGGAAGCGTTCCGTAGAAACGTATTCTGTAGAAACGTATTCTGTAGAAACGTCTCAGGTAGCCTTCCGTAGAAACGTATTCTGTAGAAACGTATTAGGGAGCATTCTGTAGAAACGTATTCTGTAGAAATGTATTTTGTAGACACGTATCAGGAAGCATTCTGTAGAATTGTATTCTGTGAAAACGTATTCTGTAGAAACGTATCAGGGAGCGTTCCGTAGAAACGTACTCTGTAGAAACGTATCAGGGAGCGTTCTGTAGAATTGTATTCTGTAGAAACGTATTCTGTAGAATTGTATCAGGGAGCGTTCCGTAGAAACGTATTCTGTAGAGACGTATTAGGGAGCATTCTGTAGAAACGTGTTCTGTTGAAATGTATCCTGTAGAAACGTATCAGAGAGCGTTCCGTAGAAACGTATTCTGTAGAAACGTATTCTGTAGAAACGTATCAGGGAGCGTTCTGTAGAAACGTATTCTGTAGAAACGTATTCTGTGGAAACGTATTTTGTAGAAACGTATTCTGTAAAAACGTATCAGGGAGCGTTCCGTAGAAACGTATTCTGTAGAAACGTATTAGGGAGCATTCTGTAGAAACGTATTCTGTTGAAATGTATTCTGTAGAAACGTATCAGGAAGCGTTCCGTAGAAACGTATTCTGTAGAAACGTATTCTGTAGAAATGTATTTTGTAGAAACGTCTCAGGGAGCGTTCCGTAGAAACGTATTCTGTAAAAACGTATTAGGGAGCATTCTGGAGAAACGTATTCTGTAGAAATGTATTCTGTAGAAACGTATCAGGGAGCATTCTGTAGAATTATATTCTGTAGAAACGTATTTTGTAGAACCAAATCAGGGAGCGTTCCGTAGAAACGTATTCCGCAGAAATGTATTCTGTAGAAACGTGTCAAAGAGCGTTCTGTAGAACTGTATTCTGTAGAAACGTATTCTGTAGAAACGTATCAGGGAGCGTTCCGTAGAAACGTATTCTGTAGAAACCTATTGGGGAGCATTCTGTAGAAACGTATCCTGTAGAAATGTATTCTGTAGAAACATATCAGGGAGCGTTCTGTAGAATTGTATTATGTAGAAACGTATTAGGGAGCGTTTCGTAAAAACGTATTCTGTAGAAACGTATTAGGGAGCATTCCGTAGAAACGTATTCTGTAGGAATGTATTCTGTAGAAACGTATCAGGAAGCGTTCTGTAGAATTGTATTCTATAGAAACGTATTTTGTAGAAACGTATTAGGGAGCGTTTCGTAGAAACGTATTCTGTAGAAATGCATTCTGTAGAAACGTATCAGGGAGCGTTCCGTAGAAACGTATTCTGAAAAATGTATTCTGTAGAAACGTATCAGGGAGCGTTCTGTAGAATTGTATTCATTAGAAACGTATCAGGAAGCGTTCGGTAGAAACGTATTCTGTAGAAACGTATTCTGTAGAAACGTATTAGGGAGCATTCTGTAGAAACGTTATCTGTAGAAATGTATTCTGTAGAAACGTATCAGGGAGCGTTCTGTAGAATTGTATTCTGTAGAAACGTATTCTGTAGAAACGTATCAGGGAGCGTTCCGTAGAAACGTATTCTGTAGAAACGTATAAGGGAGCATTCTGTAGAAACGTATTCTGTAGAAATGTATTCTGTAGAAGAGTATCAGGGAGCGTTCTGTAGAACTGTATTCTGTAGAAACGTATTCTGTAGAAACGTATTCTGTAGAAATGTATTCTGTAGAAACGTATCAGGGAGCGTTCCGTAGAAACGTATTCTGTAGAAATGTATTCTGTAAACATGTAGTCTGGAGAAACGTATCAGAGAGCGTTCTGTAGAATTGTATTCTGTAGAGACGTATTCCGTGGAAACGTATCAGGGAGCGTTCCGTAGAAACGTATTCTGTAGAAATGTATTCTGTAGAAACGTATCAGGGAGCGTTCTGTAGAATTGTATTCTGTAGAAACGTATTCTGTAGAAACGTATCAGGGAGCGTTCCGTAGAAACGTATTCTGTAGAAACGTATTAGGGAGCATTCTGTAGAAACGTATTCTGTTGAAATGTATTCTGTAGAAACGTATCAGGGAGCGTTCTGTAGAATTGTATTCTGTAGAAACGTATTCTGTTAAAACGTATCAGGGAGCGTTCCGTAGAAACGTATTCTGTAGAAACGTATTAGGAAGCATTCTGTAGAAACGTATTCTGTAGAAATGTATTCTGCAGAAACGTGTCAGGGAGCGTTCTGTAGAACTGTATTCTGTAGAAACGTATTCTGTAGAAACGTATCAGGGAGCGTTCCGTAGAAACGTATTCTGTAGAAACGTATTCTGTAGAAACGTATCAGGGAGCGTTCTGTAGAATTGTATTCTGTAGAAACGTATTCTGTAGAAATGTATTCTGTAGGAATATATCAGAGAGCGTTCTTTAGAATTGTATTCTGTAGAAACGTATTCTGTAGAAACGTATCAGGGAGCGTTCCGTAGAAACGTATTCTGTAGAAATGTATTCTGTAGAAACGTTTCAGGGAGCGTTCTGTAGAATTGTATTCTGTAGAAACGTATTCTGTAGAAACGTATCAGGGAGCGTTCCGTAGAAACGTATTCTGTAGAAACGTATTAGGGAGAATTCTGTAGAAACGTATTCTGTAGAAACGTATTCTGTAGAAACGTATCAGGAAGCGTTCCGTAGAAACGTATTCTGTAGAAACGTATTTCGTAGAAACGTATCAGGGAGCGTTCCGTAG
Source organism: Macrophya annulata (assembly GCA_963924015.1). Taxonomy (NCBI): domain Eukaryota; kingdom Metazoa; phylum Arthropoda; class Insecta; order Hymenoptera; family Tenthredinidae; genus Macrophya; species Macrophya annulata. The sequence continues at coordinate 23,842,688 of OZ001258.1, forward strand.
AAAGGTATTCTGTAAAAACGTATTAGGTAGCATTCTGTAGAAACGTATTCTGTAGAAATGTATTCTGTAGAAACGTATCAGGGAGCGTTCTGTAGGAACGTATTCCCTAGAAACGTATCAGGGAGCGTTCGATAGAAACGTACTCTGTAGAAACGTATCAGGAAGCATTCTGTAGAAACGTATTCTGTAGAAATGTATTCTGTAGAAACGTATCAGGGAGCGTTCTGTGGAATTGTATTCTGTAGAAACGTATTCTGTAGAAACGTATTAGGGAGCATTCTGTAGAAACGTATTCTGTTGAAATGTATTCTGTAGAAACGTATCAGGGAGCGTTCTGTAGAATTGTATTCTGTAGAAACATATCAGGGAGCGTTCCGTAGAAACGTATTCTATAGAAATGTATTCTGTAGAAACGTATCAGGGAGCGTTCTGTAGAATTGTATCTTGTAGAAACGTATTCTGTGGGAACGTATCCGGGAGCGTTCCGTAGAAACGTATTCTGTAGAAATGTATTCTGTAGAAACGTATCAGGGGGCATTCTGTAGAATTGTATTCCCTAGAAACGTATTCTGTAGAAAAGTATCAGGGAGCGTTCCGTAGAAACGTATTCTGTAGAAAGGTATTAGGGAGCATTCTGTAGAAACGTATTCTGTAGAAATGTATTCTGTAGAAACGTATCAGGGAGCGTTCTGTAGAAACGTATTCTGTAAAAGCGTATCAGGGAGCATTCTGTAGAAACGTATTTTGTAGAAATGTATTCTGTAGAAACGTATCAGGGAGCGTTCTGTAGAATTGTATTCTCTGGTAACGTATTCTGCAGAAACGTGTCAGGGAGCGTTCTGTAGAACTGTATTCTGTAGAAACGTATTCTGTAGAAACGTATCAGGGAGCGTTCCGTAGAAACGTATTCTGTAGAAACGTATTCTGTAGAAACGTATCAGGGAGCGTTCTGTAGAATTGTATTCTGTAGAAACGTATTCTGTAGAAATGTATTCTGTAGGAATATATCAGAGAGCGTTCTTTAGAATTGTATTCTGTAGAAACGTATTCTGTAGAAACGTATCAGGGAGCGTTCCGTAGAAACGTATTCTGTAGAAATGTATTCTGTAGAAACGTTTCAGGGAGCGTTCTGTAGAATTGTATTCTGTAGAAACGTATTCTGTAGAAACGTATCAGGGAGCGTTCCGTAGAAACGTATTCTGTAGAAACGTATTAGGGAGAATTCTGTAGAAACGTATTCTGTAGAAACGTATTCTGTAGAAACGTATCAGGAAGCGTTCCGTAGAAACGTATTCTGTAGAAACGTATTTCGTAAAAACGTATCAGGGAGCGTTCCGTAGAAAGGTATTCTGTAAAAACGTATTAGGTAGCATTCTGTAGAAACGTATTCTGTAGAAATGTATTCTGTAGAAACGTATCAGGGAGCGTTCTGTAGGAACGTATTCCCTAGAAACGTATCAGGGAGCGTTCGATAGGAACGTACTCTGTAGAAACGTATCAGGAAGCATTCTGTAAAAACGTATTCTGTAGAAATGTATTCTGTAGAAACGTATCAGGGAGCGTTCTGTGGAATTGTATTCTGTAGAAACGTATTCTGTAGAAACGTATCAGGGAGCGTTCTGTAGAAACGTATTCTGTAGAAACGTATTCTGTAGAAACGTATCAGGGAGCATTCTGTAGAAACGTATTTTGTAGAAATGTATTCTGTAGAAACGTATCAGGGAGCGTTCTGTAGAATTGAATTCTGTAGAAACGTATTCTGTAGAAACGTATCAGGGAGCGTTCCGTAGAAACGTATTCTGGAAAATGTATTCTGTAGAAACGTATCAGGGAGCGTTCTGTAGAATTGTATTCTGTAGAAACGTATTCTGTAGAAACGTATCAGGGAGCGTTCCGTAGAAACGTATTCTGTAGAAATGTATTCTGTAGAAACGTATCAGGGAACGTTCTGTAGAATTGTATTCTGTAGAAACGTATTCTGTAGAAACGTATCAGGGAGCGTTCCGTAGAAACGTATTCTGTAGAAACGTATTAGGGAGCATTCTGTAGAAACGTATTCTGTTGAAATGTATTCTGTAGAAACGTATCAGGGAGCGTTCTGTAGAATTGTATTCTGTAGAAACGTATTCTGTTAAAACGTATCAGGGAGCGTTCCGTAGAAACGTATTCTGTAGAAACGTATTAGGAAGCATTCTGTAGAAACGTATTCTGTAGAAATGTATTCTGCAGAAACGTGTCAGGGAGCGTTCTGTAGAACTGTATTCTGTAGAAACGTATTCTGTAGAAACGTATCAGGGAGCGTTCCGTAGAAACGTATTCTGTAGAAACGTATTCTGTAGAAACGTATCAGGGAGCGTTCTGTAGAATTGTATTCTGTAGAAACGTATTCTGTAGAAATGTATTCTGTAGGAATATATCAGAGAGCGTTCTTTAGAATTGTATTCTGTAGAAACGTATTCTGTAGAAACGTATCAGGGAGCGTTCCGTAGAAACGTATTCTGTAGAAATGTATTCTGTAGAAACGTTTCAGGGAGCGTTCTGTAGAATTGTATTCTGTAGAAACGTATTCTGTAGAAACGTATCAGGGAGCGTTCCGTAGAAACGTATTCTGTAGAAACGTATTAGGGAGAATTCTGTAGAAACGTATTCTGTAGAAACGTATTCTGTAGAAACGTATCAGGAAGCGTTCCGTAGAAACGTATTCTGTAGAAACGTATTTCGTAAAAACGTATCAGGGAGCGTTCCGTAGAAAGGTATTCTGTAAAAACGTATTAGGTAGCATTCTGTAGAAACGTATTCTGTAGAAATGTATTCTGTAGAAACGTATCAGGGAGCGTTCTGTAGGAACGTATTCCCTAGAAACGTATCAGGGAGCGTTCGATAGGAACGTACTCTGTAGAAACGTATCAGGAAGCATTCTGTAGAAACGTATTCTGTAGAAATGTATTCTGTAGAAACGTATCAGGGAGCGTTCTGTGGAATTGTATTCTGTAGAAACGTATTCTGTAGAAACGTATTAGGGAGCATTCTGTAGAAACGTATTCTGTTGAAATGTATTCTGTAGAAACGTATCAGGGAGCGTTCTGTAGAATTGTATTCTGTAGAAACATATCAGGGAGCGTTCCGTAGAAACGTATTCTATAGAAATGTATTCTGTAGAAACGTATCAGGGAGCGTTCTGTAGAATTGTATCTTGTAGAAACGTATTCTGTGGGAACGTATCCGGGAGCGTTCCGTAGAAACGTATTCTGTAGAAATGTATTCTGTAGAAACGTATCAGGGGGCATTCTGTAGAATTGTATTCCCTAGAAACGTATTCTGTAGAAAAGTATCAGGGAGCGTTCCGTAGAAACGTATTCTGTAGAAACGTATCAGGGAGCGTTCTGTAGAAACGTATTCTGTAAAAGCGTATCAGGGAGCATTCTGTAGAAACGTATTTTGTAGAAATGTATTCTGTAGAAACGTATCAGGGAGCGTTCTGTAGAATTGTATTCTCTGGTAACGTATTTTGTAGAAACGTATCAGGGAGCGTTCCGTAGAAACGTATTCTGTAGAAACGTATTCTGTAGAAACGTATCAGGGAGCGTTCTGTAGAAACGTATTCTGTAGAAACGTATTCTGTAGAAACGTATCAGGGAGCATTCTGTAGAAACGTATTTTGTAGAAATATATTCTGTAGAAACGTATCAGGGAGCGTTCTGTAGAATTGAATTCTGTAGAAACGTATTCTGTAGAAACGTATCAGGGAGCGTCCCGTAGAAACGTATTCTGGAAAATGTATTCTGTAGAAACGTATCAGGGAGCGTTCTGTAGAATTGTATTCTGTAGAAACGTATTCTGTAGAAACGTATCAGAGAGCGTTCCGTGGAAACGTATTCTGTAGAAACGTATTCTGTAGAAACGTATCAGGGAGCGTTCTGTAGAATTGTATTCTGTAGAAACGTATTTTGTAGAAACGTATCAGGGAGCGTTCCGTAGAAACGTATTCCGTAGGAATGTATTCTGTAGAAACGTGTCAGGGTGCGTTCTGTAGAAACGTATTCTGTAGAAATGTATTCTGTAGAAACATATCAGAGAGCATTCTGTAGAATTGTATTCTGTAGAAACGTATCAGGGAGCGTTCTGTAGAATTCTATTCTGTAGAAACGTATTCTGTAGAAACGTATCAGGGAGCGTTCCGTAGAAACGTATTCTGAAAAATGTATTCTGTAGAAACGTATCAGGGAGCATTCTGTAGAAACGTATTCTGTAGAAATGTATTCTGTAGAGACGAATCAGGGAGCGTTTTGTAGAAACGTATTCTGTAGAAATGTATTCTGTAGAAACGTATTAGGGAGCGTTTCGTAGAAACGTATTCTGTAGAAACGTATTAGGGAGCATTCTGTAGAAACGTATTCTGTAGAAACGTATTCTGTAGAAACGTATCAGGGAGCGTTCCGTAGAAACGTATTCTGTAGAAACCTATTAGAAAGCATTCTGTAGGAACGTATTCCGTAGAAATGTATTCTGTAGAAACATATCAGGGAGCGTGCTGTAGAATTGTATTCTTTAGAAACGTATCAGGGAGCGTTCTGTGAAATTGTATTCTGTAGAAACGTATTCTGTAGAAACGTATCAGGGAGCGTTCCGTAGAAACGTATTCTGAAAAATAAATTCTGTAGAAACCTATCAGGGAGCGTTCTGTAGAATTGTATTCATTAGAAACGTATCAGGAAGCGTTCCGTAGAAACGTATTCTGTAGAAACGTATTCTGTAGAAATGTATTTTGTAGAAACGTCTCAGGGAGCGTTCCGTAGAAACGTATTTTGTAAAAACGTATTAGGGAGCATTCTGGAGAAACGTATTCCGTAGAAATGTATTCTGTAGAAACGTGTCAGGGAGCGTTCTGTAGAAACGTATTCTGTAGAAATGTATTCTGTAGAAACATATCAGGGAGCGTTCTGTAGAATTGTATTCTGTAGAAACGTATCAGGGAGCGTTCTGTAGAATTCTATTCTGTAGAAACGTATTCTGTAGAAACGTATCAGGGAGCGTTCCGTAGAAATGTATTCTGAAAAATGTATTCTGTAGAAACGTATCTGGGAGCGTTCTGTAGAATTGTATTCTGTAGAAACGTATTCTATAGGAACGTATCAGGAAGCGTTTAGTAGAAACGTATTCTGCAGAAACGTATTCTGTAGAAACGTATTCTGTAGAAACGTATCAGAGAGCGTTCCGTAGAAACGTATTCTGTAGAAACGTATTCTGTAGAAAAGTATCAGGGAGCGTTCCGTAGAAACGTATTCTGTAGAAACGTATTAGGGAGCGTTCTGTAGAATTGTATTCTGTAGAAACGTATTCTGTAGAAACGTATCGTGGAGCGTTCCGTAGAAACGTATTCTGTAGAAACGTATTCTGTAGAAACGTATTTTGTAGAAACGTATTCTGTAAAAACGTATCAGGGAGCGTTCCGTAGAAACGTATTCTGTAGAAACGTATCAGCGAGCGTTCCGTAGAAACGTATTCTGTAGAAATGTATTCTGTAGAAACGTATCAGGGAGCATTCTGTAGAAACGTATTCTGTAGAAATGTATTCTGTGGAGACGTATCAGGGAGCGTTTTGTAGAAACGTATTCTGTAGAAACGTATTCTGTAGAAACGTATTAGGGAGCGTTCCGTAGAAACGTATTCTGTAGAAACGTATTAGGAGGCATTCTGTAGAAACGTATTCTGTAGAAATGTATTCTGTAGAAACGTATCAGGGAGCATTCTGTGGAATTGTATTCTGTAGAAACGTATTCTGTAGAAACGTATTCTGTAGAAACGTATCAGGGAGCGTTCCGTAAAAACGTATTCCGTAGAAATGTATTCTGTAGAAACGTATCAGGGAGCGTTCCGTAGAAACGTATTCTGTAGAAACGTATTCTGTAGAAACGTATTCTGTAGAAACGTCTCAGGTAGCCTTCCGTAGAAACGTATTCTGTAGAAACGTATTAGGGAGCATTCTGTAGAAACGTATTCTGTAGAAACGTATTCTGTAGAAACGTATCAGGGAGCGTTTCGTAGAAACGTATTTTGTAGAAATGTATTCTGTAGAAACGTATCAGAGAGCGTTCCTTGGAATTGTATTCTGTAGTAACGTATTCTGTAGAAACGTATCAGGGAGCGTTCCGTAGAGGCGTATTCTGTAGAAACGTATTAGGAAGCATTCTGTAGAAACGTATTCTGTAGAAATGTATTCTGTAGAAACGTATCGGGGAGCGTTCTGTAAAAACGTATTCTGTAAAAACGTATTCTGTAGAAACGTATCAGGGAGCGTTCCGTAGAAACGTATTCTGTAGAAACGTATTAGGGAGCATTCTGTAGAAACGTTATCTGTAGAAATGTATTCTGTAGAAACGTATCAGGGAGCGTTCTGTAGAATTGTATTCTGTAGAAACGTATTCTGTAGAAACGTATCAGGGAGCGTTCCGTAGAAACGTATTCTGTAGAAACGTATAAGGGAGCATTCTGTAGAAACGTATTCTGTAGAAATGTATTCTGTAGAAGAGTATCAGGGAGCGTTCTGTAGAACTGTATTTTGTAGAAACGTATTCTGTAGAAACGTATCAGGGAGCGTTCCGTAGAAACGTATTCTGTAGAAATGTATTCTGTAGAAACGTATCAGGGAGCGTTCCGTAGAAACGTATTCTGTAGAAATGTATTCTGTAAAAATGGAGTCTGGAGAAACGTATCAGAGAGCGTTCTGTAGAATTGTATTCTGTAGAGACGTATTCCGTGGAAACGTATCAGGGAGCGTTCCGTAGAAACGTATTCTGTAGCAATGTATTCTGTAGAAACGTATCAGGGAGCGTTCTGTAGAATTGTATTCTGTAGAAACGTATTCTGTAGAAACGTATCGGGGAGCGTTCCGTAGAAACGTATTCTGTAGAAACGAATTAGGGAGCATTCTGTAGGAACGTATTCTGTTGAAATCTATTCTGTAGAAACGTATCAGGGAGCGTTCTGTAGAATTGTATTCTGTAGAAACGTATTCTGTTAAAACGTATCAGGGAGCGTTCCGTAGAAACGTATCCTGTAGAAACGTATTAGGAAGCATTCTGTAGAAACGTATTCTGTAGAAATGTATTCTGCAGAAACGTGTCAGGGAGCGTTCTGTAGAACTGTATTCTGTAGAAACGTATTCTGTAGAAACGTATCAGGGAGCGTTCCGTAGAAACGTATTCTGTAGAAACGTATTCTGTAGAAACGTATCAGGGAGCGTTCTGTAGAATTGTATTCTGTAGAAACGTATTCTGTAGAAATGTATTCTGTAGGAATATATCAGAGAGCGTTCTTTAGAATTGTATTCCGTAGAAACGTATTCTGTAGAAACGTATCAGGGAGCGTTCCGTAGAAACGTATTCTGTAGAAATGTATTCTGTAGAAACGTTTCAGGGAGCGTTCTGTAGAATTGTATTCTGTAGAAACGTATTCTGTAGAAACGTATCAGGGAGCGTTCCGTAGAAACGTATTCTGTAGAAACGTATTAGGGAGAATTCTGTAGAAACGTATTCTGTAGAAACGTATTCTGTAGAAACGTATCAGGGAGCGTTCCGTAGAAACGTATTCTGTAGAAATGTATTTCGTAGAAACGTATCAGGGAGCGTTCCGTAGAAAGGTATTCTGTGAAAACGTATTAGGTAGCATTCTGTAGAAACGTATTCTGTAGAAATGTATTCTGTAGAAACGTATCAGGGAGCGTTTTGTAGAAACGTATTCCCTAGAAACGTATCAGGGAGCGTACGATAGAAACGTACTCTGTAGAAACGTATCAGGAAGCATTTTGTAGAAACGTATTCTGTAGAAATGTATTCTGTAGAAACGTATCAGGGAGCGTTCTGTGGAATTGTATTCTGTAGAAACGTATTCTGTAGAAACGTATTAGGGAGCATTCTGTAGAAACGTGTTCTGTTGAAATGTATTCTGTAGAAACGTATCAGGGAGCGTTCTGTAGAATTGTATTCTGTAGAAACATATCAGGGAGCGTTCCGTAGAAACGTATTCTATAGAAATGTAATCTGTAGAAACGTATCAGGGAGCGTTCTGTAGAATTGTATCTTGTAGAAACGTATTCTGTGGGAACGTATCCGGGAGCGTTCCGTAGAAACGTATTCTGTAGAAATGTATTCTGTAGAAACGTATCAGGGGGCATTCTGTAGAATTGTATTCCCTAGAAACGTATTCTGTAGAAAAGTATCAGGGAGCGTTCCGTAGAAACGTATTCTGTAGAAACGTATTAGGGAGCATTCTGTAGAAACGTATTCTGTAAAAATGTATTCTGTAAAAACGTATCAGGGAGCATTCTGTAGAAACGTATTTTGTAGAAATGTATTCTGTAGAAACGTATCAGGGAGCGTTCTGTAGAATTGTATTCTCTAGAAACGCATTTTGTAGAAACGTATCAGGGAGCGTTTTGTAGAAACGTATTCTGTAGAAATGTATTCTGTAGAAACGTATTAGGGAGCGTTTCGTAGAAACGTATTCTGTAGAAACGTATTAGGAAGCATTCTGTAGAAACGTATTCTGTAGAAATGTATTCTGTAGAAACGTATAGGGGAGCATTCTGTAGAATTGTATTCTGTAGAAACGTATTCTGTAGAAACGTATTCTGTAGAAACGTATCAGGGAGCGTTCCGTAGAAACGTATTTCGTAGAAATGTATTCTGTAGAAACGTGTCAGGGAGCGTTCTGTAGAACTGTATTCTGTAGAAACGTATTCTGTAGAAACGTATCAGGGAGCGTTCCGTATAAACTTATTCTGTAGAAACCTATTAGAAAGCATTCTGTAGAAACGTATTCCGTAGAAATGTATTCTGTAGAAACATATCAGGGAGCGTGCTGTAGAATTGTATTCTTTAGAAATGTATCAGGGAGCGTTCTGTGAAATTGTATTCTGTAGAAACGTATTCTGTAGAAACGTATCAGGGAGCGTTCCGTAGAAACGTATTCTGAAAAATGTATTCTGTAGAAACGTATCAGGGAGCGTTCTGTAGAATTGCATTCATCAGAAACGTATCAGGAAGCGTTCCGTAGAAACGTATTCTGTAGAAACGTATTCTGTAGAAATGTATTTTGTAGAAACGTCTCAGGGAGCGTTCCGTAGAAACGTATTCTGTAAAAACGTATTAGGGAGCATTCTGGAGAAACGTATTCTGTAGAAATGTATTCTGTAGAAACGTATCAGGGAGCATTCTGTAGAATTATATTCTGTAGAAACGTATTTTGTAGAACCAAATCAGGGAGCGTTCCGTAGAAACGTATTCCGCAGAAATGTATTCTGTAGAAACGTGTCAAAGAGCGTTCTGTAGAACTGTATTCTGTAGAAACGTATTCTGTAGAAACGTATCAGGGAGCGTTCCGTAGAAACGTATTCTGTAGAAACCTATTGGGGAGCATTCTGTAGAAACGTATTCTGTAGAAATGTATTCTGTAGAAACATATCAGGGAGCGTTCTGTAGAATTGTATTCTGTAGAAACGTATCAGGGAGCGTTCTGTAGAATTGTATTCTGTAGAAACGTATTCTGTAGAAACGTATCAGGGAGCGTTCCGTAGAAACGTATTCTGAAAAATGTATTCTGTAGAAACGTATCAGGGAGCGTTCTGTAGAATTGTATTCTGTAGAAACGTATTCTGTAGGAACGTATCAGGAAGCGTTCCGTAGAAACGTATTCTGTAGAAACGTATTCTGTAGAAACGTCTCAGGTAGCCTTCCGTAGAAACGTATTCTGTAGAAACGTATTAGGGAGCATTCTGTAGAAACGTATTCTGTAGAAATGTATTTTGTAGACACGTATCAGGAAGCATTCTGTAGAATTGTATTCTGTGAAAACGTATTCTGTAGAAACGTATCAGGGAGCGTTCCGTAGAAACGTACTCTGTAGAAACGTATCAGGGAGCGTTCTGTAGAATTGTATTCTGTAGAAACGTATTCTGTAGAATTGTATCAGGGAGCGTTCCGTAGAAACGTATTCTGTAGAGACGTATTAGGGAGCATTCTGTAGAAACGTGTTCTGTTGAAATGTATCCTGTAGAAACGTATCAGAGAGCGTTCCGTAGAAACGTATTCTGTAGAAACGTATTCTGTAGAAACGTATCAGGGAGCGTTCTGTAGAAACGTATTCTGTAGAAACGTATTCTGTGGAAACGTATTTTGTAGAAACGTATTCTGTAAAAACGTATCAGGGAGCGTTCCGTAGAAACGTATTCTGTAGAAACGTATTAGGGAGCATTCTGTAGAAACGTATTCTGTTGAAATGTATTCTGTAGAAACGTATCAGGAAGCGTTCCGTAGAAACGTATTCTGTAGAAACGTATTCTGTAGAAATGTATTTTGTAGAAACGTCTCAGGGAGCGTTCCGTAGAAACGTATTCTGTAAAAACGTATTAGGGAGCATTCTGGAGAAACGTATTCTGTAGAAATGTATTCTGTAGAAACGTATCAGGGAGCATTCTGTAGAATTATATTCTGTAGAAACGTATTTTGTAGAACCAAATCAGGGAGCGTTCCGTAGAAACGTATTCCGCAGAAATGTATTCTGTAGAAACGTGTCAAAGAGCGTTCTGTAGAACTGTATTCTGTAGAAACGTATTCTGTAGAAACGTATCAGGGAGCGTTCCGTAGAAACGTATTCTGTAGAAACCTATTGGGGAGCATTCTGTAGAAACGTATCCTGTAGAAATGTATTCTGTAGAAACATATCAGGGAGCGTTCTGTAGAATTGTATTATGTAGAAACGTATTAGGGAGCGTTTCGTAAAAACGTATTCTGTAGAAACGTATTAGGGAGCATTCCGTAGAAACGTATTCTGTAGGAATGTATTCTGTAGAAACGTATCAGGAAGCGTTCTGTAGAATTGTATTCTATAGAAACGTATTTTGTAGAAACGTATTAGGGAGCGTTTCGTAGAAACGTATTCTGTAGAAATGCATTCTGTAGAAACGTATCAGGGAGCGTTCCGTAGAAACGTATTCTGAAAAATGTATTCTGTAGAAACGTATCAGGGAGCGTTCTGTAGAATTGTATTCATTAGAAACGTATCAGGAAGCGTTCGGTAGAAACGTATTCTGTAGAAACGTATTCTGTAGAAACGTATTAGGGAGCATTCTGTAGAAACGTTATCTGTAGAAATGTATTCTGTAGAAACGTATCAGGGAGCGTTCTGTAGAATTGTATTCTGTAGAAACGTATTCTGTAGAAACGTATCAGGGAGCGTTCCGTAGAAACGTATTCTGTAGAAACGTATAAGGGAGCATTCTGTAGAAACGTATTCTGTAGAAATGTATTCTGTAGAAGAGTATCAGGGAGCGTTCTGTAGAACTGTATTCTGTAGAAACGTATTCTGTAGAAACGTATTCTGTAGAAATGTATTCTGTAGAAACGTATCAGGGAGCGTTCCGTAGAAACGTATTCTGTAGAAATGTATTCTGTAAACATGTAGTCTGGAGAAACGTATCAGAGAGCGTTCTGTAGAATTGTATTCTGTAGAGACGTATTCCGTGGAAACGTATCAGGGAGCGTTCCGTAGAAACGTATTCTGTAGAAATGTATTCTGTAGAAACGTATCAGGGAGCGTTCTGTAGAATTGTATTCTGTAGAAACGTATTCTGTAGAAACGTATCAGGGAGCGTTCCGTAGAAACGTATTCTGTAGAAACGTATTAGGGAGCATTCTGTAGAAACGTATTCTGTTGAAATGTATTCTGTAGAAACGTATCAGGGAGCGTTCTGTAGAATTGTATTCTGTAGAAACGTATTCTGTTAAAACGTATCAGGGAGCGTTCCGTAGAAACGTATTCTGTAGAAACGTATTAGGAAGCATTCTGTAGAAACGTATTCTGTAGAAATGTATTCTGCAGAAACGTGTCAGGGAGCGTTCTGTAGAACTGTATTCTGTAGAAACGTATTCTGTAGAAACGTATCAGGGAGCGTTCCGTAGAAACGTATTCTGTAGAAACGTATTCTGTAGAAACGTATCAGGGAGCGTTCTGTAGAATTGTATTCTGTAGAAACGTATTCTGTAGAAATGTATTCTGTAGGAATATATCAGAGAGCGTTCTTTAGAATTGTATTCTGTAGAAACGTATTCTGTAGAAACGTATCAGGGAGCGTTCCGTAGAAACGTATTCTGTAGAAATGTATTCTGTAGAAACGTTTCAGGGAGCGTTCTGTAGAATTGTATTCTGTAGAAACGTATTCTGTAGAAACGTATCAGGGAGCGTTCCGTAGAAACGTATTCTGTAGAAACGTATTAGGGAGAATTCTGTAGAAACGTATTCTGTAGAAACGTATTCTGTAGAAACGTATCAGGAAGCGTTCCGTAGAAACGTATTCTGTAGAAACGTATTTCGTAGAAACGTATCAGGGAGCGTTCCGTAGAAAGGTATTCTGTAAAAACGTATTAGGTAGCATTCTGTAGAAACGTATTCTGTAGAAATGTATTCTGTAGAAACGTATCAGGGAGCGTTCTGTAGGAACGTATTCCCTAGAAACGTATCAGGGAGCGTTCGATAGAAACGTACTCTGTAGAAACGTATCAGGAAGCATTCTGTAGAAACGTATTCTGTAGAAATGTATTCTGTAGAAACGTATCAGGGAGCGTTCTGTGGAATTGTATTCTGTAGAAACGTATTCTGTAGAAACGTATTAGGGAGCATTCTGTAGAAACGTATTCTGTTGAAATGTATTCTGTAGAAACGTATCAGGGAGCGTTCTGTAGAATTGTATTCTGTAGAAACATATCAGGGAGCGTTCCGTAGAAACGTATTCTACAGAAATGTATTCTGTAGAAACGTATCAGGGAGCGTTCTGTAGAATTGTATCTTGTAGAAACGTATTCTGTGGGAACGTATCCGGGAGCGTTCCGTAGAAACGTATTCTGTAGAAATGTATTCTGTAGAAACGTATCAGGGGGCATTCTGTAGAATTGTATTCCCTAGAAACGTATTCTGTAGAAAAGTATCAGGGAGCGTTCCGTAGAAACGTATTCTGTAGAAACGTATTAGGGAGCATTCTGTAGAAACGTATTCTGTAGAAATGTATTCTGTAGAAACGTATCAGGGAGCGTTCTGTAGAAACGTATTCTGTAAAAGCGTATCAGGGAGCATTCTGTAGAAACGTATTTTGTAGAAATGTATTCTGTAGAAACGTATCAGGGAGCGTTCTGTAGAATTGTATTCTCTGGTAACGTATTTTGTAGAAACGTATCAGGGAGCGTTCCGTAGAAACGTATTCTGTAGAAACGTATTCTGTAGAAACGTATCAGGGAGCGTTCTGTAGAAACGTATTCTGTAGAAACGTATTCTGTAGAAACGTATCAGGGAGCATTCTGTAGAAACGTATTTTGTAGAAATGTATTCTGTAGAAACGTATCAGGGAGCGTTCTGTAGAATTGAATTCTGTAGAAACGTATTCTGTAGAAACGTATCAGGGAGCGTTCCGTAGAAACGTATTCTGGAAAATGTATTCTGTAGAAACGTATCAGGGAGCGTTCTGTAGAATTGTATTCTGTAGAAACGTATTCTGTAGAAACGTATCAGGGAGCGTTCCGTAGAAACGTATTCTGTAGAAATGTATTCTGTAGAAACGTATCAGGGAACGTTCTGTAGAATTGTATTCTGTAGAAACGTATTCTGTAGAAACGTATCAGGGAGCGTTCCGTAGAAACGTATTCTGTAGAAACGTATTAGGGAGCATTCTGTAGAAACGTATTCTGTTGAAATGTATTCTGTAGAAACGTATCAGGGAGCGTTCTGTAGAATTGTATTCTGTAGAAACGTATTCTGTTAAAACGTATCAGGGAGCGTTCCGTAGAAACGTATTCTGTAGAAACGTATTAGGAAGCATTCTGTAGAAACGTATTCTGTAGAAATGTATTCTGCAGAAACGTGTCAGGGAGCGTTCTGTAGAACTGTATTCTGTAGAAACGTATTCTGTAGAAACGTATCAGGGAGCGTTCCGTAGAAACGTATTCTGTAGAAACGTATTCTGTAGAAACGTATCAGGGAGCGTTCTGTAGAATTGTATTCTGTAGAAACGTATTCTGTAGAAATGTATTCTGTAGGAATATATCAGAGAGCGTTCTTTAGAATTGTATTCTGTAGAAACGTATTCTGTAGAAACGTATCAGGGAGCGTTCCGTAGAAACGTATTCTGTAGAAATGTATTCTGTAGAAACGTTTCAGGGAGCGTTCTGTAGAATTGTATTCTGTAGAAACGTATTCTGTAGAAACGTATCAGGGAGCGTTCCGTAGAAACGTATTCTGTAGAAACGTATTAGGGAGAATTCTGTAGAAACGTATTCTGTAGAAACGTATTCTGTAGAAACGTATCAGGAAGCGTTCCGTAGAAACGTATTCTGTAGAAACGTATTTCGTAAAAACGTATCAGGGAGCGTTCCGTAGAAAGGTATTCTGTAAAAACGTATTAGGTAGCATTCTGTAGAAACGTATTCTGTAGAAATGTATTCTGTAGAAACGTATCAGGGAGCGTTCTGTAGGAACGTATTCCCTAGAAACGTATCAGGGAGCGTTCGATAGAAACGTACTCTGTAGAAACGTATCAGGAAGCATTCTGTAGAAACGTATTCTGTAGAAATGTATTCTGTAGAAACGTATCAGGGAGCGTTCTGTGGAATTGTATTCTGTAGAAACGTATTCTGTAGAAACGTATTAGGGAGCATTCTGTAGAAACGTATTCTGTTGAAATGTATTCTGTAGAAACGTATCAGGGAGCGTTCTGTAGAATTGTATTCTGTAGAAACATATCAGGGAGCGTTCCGTAGAAACGTATTCTATAGAAATGTATTCTGTAGAAACGTATCAGGGAGCGTTCTGTAGAATTGTATCTTGTAGAAACGTATTCTGTGGGAACGTATCCGGGAGCGTTCCGTAGAAACGTATTCTGTAGAAATGTATTCTGTAGAAACGTATCAGGGGGCATTCTGTAGAATTGTATTCCCTAGAAACGTATTCTGTAGAAAAGTATCAGGGAGCGTTCCGTAGAAACGTATTCTGTAGAAACGTATTAGGGAGCATTCTGTAGAAACGTATTCTGTAGAAATGTATTCTGTAGAAACGTATCAGGGAGCGTTCTGTAGAAACGTATTCTGTAAAAGCGTATCAGGGAGCATTCTGTAGAAACGTATTTTGTAGAAATGTATTCTGTAGAAACGTATCAGGGAGCGTTCTGTAGAATTGTATTCTCTGGTAACGTATTTTGTAGAAACGTATCAGGGAGCGTTCCGTAGAAACGTATTCTGTAGAAACGTATTCTGTAGAAACGTATCAGGGAGCGTTCTGTAGAAACGTATTCTGTAGAAACGTATTCTGTAGAAACGTATTCTGTAGAAACGTATCAGGGAGCATTCTGTAGAAACGTATTTTGTAGAAATGTATTCTGTAGAAACGTATCAGGGAGCGTTCTGTAGAATTGAATTCTGTAGAAACGTATTCTGTAGAAACGTATCAGGGAGCGTCCCGTAGAAACGTATTCTGGAAAATGTATTCTGTAGAAACGTATCAGGGAGCGTTCTGTAGAATTGTATTCTGTAGAAACGTATTCTGTAGAAACGTATCAGGGAGCGTTCCGTGGAAACGTATTCTGTAGAAACGTATTCTGTAGAAACGTATCAGGGAGCGTTCTGTAGAATTGTATTCTGTAGAAACGTATTTTGTAGAAACGTATCAGGGAGCGTTCCGTAGAAACGTATTCCGTAGGAATGTATTCTGTAGAAACGTGTCAGGGTGCGTTCTGTAGAAACGTATTCTGTAGAAATGTATTCTGTAGAAACATATCAGAGAGCGTTCTGTAGAATTGTATTCTGTAGAAACGTATCAGGGAGCGTTCTGTAGAATTCTATTCTGTAGAAACGTATTCTGTAGAAACGTATCAGGGAGCGTTCCGTAGAAACGTATTCTGAAAAATGTATTCTGTAGAAACGTATCAGGGAGCATTCTGTAGAAACGTATTCTGTAGAAATGTATTCTGTAGAGACGAATCAGGGAGCGTTTTGTAGAAACGTATTCTGTAGAAATGTATTCTGTAGAAACGTATTAGGGAGCGTTTCGTAGAAACGTATTCTGTAGAAACGTATTAGGGAGCATTCTGTAGAAACGTATTCTGTAGAAACGTATTCTGTAGAAACGTATCAGGGAGCGTTCCGTAGAAACGTATTCTGTAGAAATCTATTAGAAAGCATTCTGTAGGAACGTATTCCGTAGAAATGTATTCTGTAGAAACATATCAGGGAGCGTGCTGTAGAATTGTATTCTTTAGAAACGTATCAGGGAGCGTTCTGTGAAATTGTATTCTGTAGAAACGTATTCTGTAGAAACGTATCAGGGAGCGTTCCGTAGAAACGTATTCTGAAAAATAAATTCTGTAGAAACGTATCAGGGAGCGTTCTGTAGAATTGTATTCATTAGAAACGTATCAGGAAGCGTTCCGTAGAAACGTATTCTGTAGAAACGTATTCTGTAGAAATGTATTTTGTAGAAACGTCTCAGGGAGCGTTCCGTAGAAACGTATTTTGTAAAAACGTATTAGGGAGCATTCTGGAGAAACGTATTCCGTAGAAATGTATTCTGTAGAAACGTGTCAGGGAGCGTTCTGTAGAAACGTATTCTGTAGAAATGTATTCTGTAGAAACATATCAGGGAGCGTTCTGTAGAATTGTATTCTGTAGAAACGTATCAGGGAGCGTTCTGTAGAATTCTATTCTGTAGAAACGTATTCTGTAGAAACGTATCAGGGAGCGTTCCGTAGAAATGTATTCTGAAAAATGTATTCTGTAGAAACGTATCTGGGAGCGTTCTGTAGAATTGTATTCTGTAGAAACGTATTCTATAGGAACGTATCAGGAAGCGTTTAGTAGAAACGTATTCTGCAGAAACGTATTCTGTAGAAACGTATTCTGTAGAAACGTATCAGAGAGCGTTCCGTAGAAACGTATTCTGTAGAAACGTATTCTGTAGAAAAGTATCAGGGAGCGTTCCGTAGAAACGTATTCTGTAGAAACGTATTAGGGAGCGTTCTGTAGAATTGTATTCTGTAGAAACGTATTCTGTAGAAACGTATCGTGGAGCGTTCCGTAGAAACGTATTCTGTAGAAACGTATTCTGTAGAAACGTATTTTGTAGAAACGTATTCTGTAAAAACGTATCAGGGAGCGTTCCGTAGAAACGTATTCTGTAGAAACGTATCAGCGAGCGTTCCGTAGAAACGTATTCTGTAGAAATGTATTCTGTAGAAACGTATCAGGGAGCATTCTGTAGAAACGTATTCTGTAGAAATGTATTCTGTGGAGACGTATCAGGGAGCGTTTTGTAGAAACGTATTCTGTAGAAACGTATTCTGTAGAAACGTATTAGGGAGCGTTCCGTAGAAACGTATTCTGTAGAAACGTATTAGGAGGCATTCTGTAGAAACGTATTCTGTAGAAATGTATTCTGTAGAAACGTATCAGGGAGCATTCTGTGGAATTGTATTCTGTAGAAACGTATTCTGTAGAAACGTATTCTGTAGAAACGTATCAGGGAGCGTTCCGTAAAAACGTATTCCGTAGAAATGTATTCTGTAGAAACGTATCAGGGAGCGTTCCGTAGAAACGTATTCTGTAGAAACGTATTCTGTAGAAACGTATTCTGTAGAAACGTCTCAGGTAGCCTTCCGTAGAAACGTATTCTGTAGAAACGTATTAGGGAGCATTCTGTAGAAACGTATTCTGTAGAAACGTATTCTGTAGAAACGTATCAGGGAGCGTTTCGTAGAAACGTATTTTGTAGAAATGTATTCTGTAGAAACGTATCAGAGAGCGTTCCTTGGAATTGTATTCTGTAGTAACGTATTCTGTAGAAACGTATCAGGGAGCGTTCCGTAGAGGCGTATTCTGTAGAAACGTATTAGGAAGCATTCTGTAGAAACGTATTCTGTAGAAATGTATTCTGTAGAAACGTATCGGGGAGCGTTCTGTAAAAACGTATTCTGTAAAAACGTATTCTGTAGAAACGTATCAGGGAGCGTTCCGTAGAAACGTATTCTGTAGAAACGTATTAGGGAGCATTCTGTAGAAACGTTATCTGTAGAAATGTATTCTGTAGAAACGTATCAGGGAGCGTTCTGTAGAATTGTATTCTGTAGAAACGTATTCTGTAGAAACGTATCAGGGAGCGTTCCGTAGAAACGTATTCTGTAGAAACGTATAAGGGAGCATTCTGTAGAAACGTATTCTGTAGAAATGTATTCTGTAGAAGAGTATCAGGGAGCGTTCTGTAGAACTGTATTTTGTAGAAACGTATTCTGTAGAAACGTATCAGGGAGCGTTCCGTAGAAACGTATTCTGTAGAAATGTATTCTGTAGAAACGTATCAGGGAGCGTTCCGTAGAAACGTATTCTGTAGAAATGTATTCTGTAAAAATGTAGTCTGGAGAAACGTATCAGAGAGCGTTCTGTAGAATTGTATTCTGTAGAGACGTATTCCGTGGAAACGTATCAGGGAGCGTTCCGTAGAAACGTATTCTGTAGCAATGTATTCTGTAGAAACGTATCAGGGAGCGTTCTGTAGAATTGTATTCTGTAGAAACGTATTCTGTAGAAACGTATCGGGGAGCGTTCCGTAGAAACGTATTCTGTAGAAACGAATTAGGGAGCATTCTGTAGGAACGTATTCTGTTGAAATCTATTCTGTAGAAACGTATCAGGGAGCGTTCTGTAGAATTGTATTCTGTAGAAACGTATTCTGTTAAAACGTATCAGGGAGCGTTCCGTAGAAACGTATCCTGTAGAAACGTATTAGGAAGCATTCTGTAGAAACGTATTCTGTAGAAATGTATTCTGCAGAAACGTGTCAGGGAGCGTTCTGTAGAACTGTATTCTGTAGAAACGTATTCTGTAGAAACGTATCAGGGAGCGTTCCGTAGAAACGTATTCTGTAGAAACGTATTCTGTAGAAACGTATCAGGGAGCGTTCTGTAGAATTGTATTCTGTAGAAACGTATTCTGTAGAAATGTATTCTGTAGGAATATATCAGAGAGCGTTCTTTAGAATTGTATTCCGTAGAAACGTATTCTGTAGAAACGTATCAGGGAGCGTTCCGTAGAAACGTATTCTGTAGAAATGTATTCTGTAGAAACGTTTCAGGGAGCGTTCTGTAGAATTGTATTCTGTAGAAACGTATTCTGTAGAAACGTATCAGGGAGCGTTCCGTAGAAACGTATTCTGTAGAAACGTATTAGGGAGAATTCTGTAGAAACGTATTCTGTAGAAACGTATTCTGTAGAAACGTATCAGGGAGCGTTCCGTAGAAACGTATTCTGTAGAAATGTATTTCGTAGAAACGTATCAGGGAGCGTTCCGTAGAAAGGTATTCTGTGAAAACGTATTAGGTAGCATTCTGTAGAAACGTATTCTGTAGAAATGTATTCTGTAGAAACGTATCAGGGAGCGTTCTGTGGAATTGTATTCTGTAGAAACGTATTCTGTAGAAACGTATTAGGGAGCATTCTGTAGAAACGTGTTCTGTTGAAATGTATTCTGTAGAAACGTATCAGGGAGCGTTCTGTAGAATTGTATTCTGTAGAAACATATCAGGGAGCGTTCCGTAGAAACGTATTCTATAGAAATGTAATCTGTAGAAACGTATCAGGGAGCGTTCTGTAGAATTGTATCTTGTAGAAACGTATTCTGTGGGAACGTATCCGGGAGCGTTCCGTAGAAACGTATTCTGTAGAAATGTATTCTGTAGAAACGTATCAGGGGGCATTCTGTAGAATTGTATTCCCTAGAAACGTATTCTGTAGAAAAGTATCAGGGAGCGTTCCGTAGAAACGTATTCTGTAGAAACGTATTAGGGAGCATTCTGTAGAAACGTATTCTGTAAAAATGTATTCTGTAAAAACGTATCAGGGAGCATTCTGTAGAAACGTATTTTGTAGAAATGTATTCTGTAGAAACGTATCAGGGAGCGTTCTGTAGAATTGTATTCTCTAGAAACGCATTTTGTAGAAACGTATCAGGGAGCGTTTTGTAGAAACGTATTCTGTAGAAATGTATTCTGTAGAAACGTATTAGGGAGCGTTTCGTAGAAACGTATTCTGTAGAAACGTATTAGGAAGCATTCTGTAGAAACGTATTCTGTAGAAATGTATTCTGTAGAAACGTATAGGGGAGCATTCTGTAGAATTGTATTCTGTAGAAACGTATTCTGTAGAAACGTATTCTGTAGAAACGTATCAGGGAGCGTTCCGTAGAAACGTATTTCGTAGAAATGTATTCTGTAGAAACGTGTCAGGGAGCGTTCTGTAGAACTGTATTCTGTAGAAACGTATTCTGTAGAAACGTATCAGGGAGCGTTCCGTATAAACTTATTCTGTAGAAACCTATTAGAAAGCATTCTGTAGAAACGTATTCCGTAGAAATGTATTCTGTAGAAACATATCAGGGAGCGTGCTGTAGAATTGTATTCTTTAGAAATGTATCAGGGAGCGTTCTGTGAAATTGTATTCTGTAGAAACGTATTCTGTAGAAACGTATCAGGGAGCGTTCCGTAGAAACGTATTCTGAAAAATGTATTCTGTAGAAACGTATCAGGGAGCGTTCTGTAGAATTGCATTCATCAGAAACGTATCAGGAAGCGTTCCGTAGAAACGTATTCTGTAGAAACGTATTCTGTAGAAATGTATTTTGTAGAAACGTCTCAGGGAGCGTTCCGTAGAAACGTATTCTGTAAAAACGTATTAGGGAGCATTCTGGAGAAACGTATTCTGTAGAAATGTATTCTGTAGAAACGTATCAGGGAGCATTCTGTAGAATTATATTCTGTAGAAACGTATTTTGTAGAACCAAATCAGGGAGCGTTCCGTAGAAACGTATTCCGCAGAAATGTATTCTGTAGAAACGTGTCAAAGAGCGTTCTGTAGAACTGTATTCTGTAGAAACGTATTCTGTAGAAACGTATCAGGGAGCGTTCCGTAGAAACGTATTCTGTAGAAACCTATTGGGGAGCATTCTGTAGAAACGTATTCTGTAGAAATGTATTCTGTAGAAACATATCAGGGAGCGTTCTGTAGAATTGTATTCTGTAGAAACGTATCAGGGAGCGTTCTGTAGAATTGTATTCTGTAGAAACGTATTCTGTAGAAACGTATCAGGGAGCGTTCCGTAGAAACGTATTCTGAAAAATGTATTCTGTAGAAACGTATCAGGGAGCGTTCTGTAGAATTGTATTCTGTAGAAACGTATTCTGTAGGAACGTATCAGGAAGCGTTCCGTAGAAACGTATTCTGTAGAAACGTATTCTGTAGAAACGTCTCAGGTAGCCTTCCGTAGAAACGTATTCTGTAGAAACGTATTAGGGAGCATTCTGTAGAAACGTATTCTGTAGAAATGTATTTTGTAGACACGTATCAGGAAGCATTCTGTAGAATTGTATTCTGTGAAAACGTATTCTGTAGAAACGTATCAGGGAGCGTTCCGTAGAAACGTACTCTGTAGAAACGTATCAGGGAGCGTTCTGTAGAATTGTATTCTGTAGAAACGTATTCTGTAGAATTGTATCAGGGAGCGTTCCGTAGAAACGTATTCTGTAGAGACGTATTAGGGAGCATTCTGTAGAAACGTGTTCTGTTGAAATGTATCCTGTAGAAACGTATCAGAGAGCGTTCCGTAGAAACGTATTCTGTAGAAACGTATTCTGTAGAAACGTATCGGGGAGCGTTCTGTAGAAACGTATTCTGTAGAAACGTATTCTGTGGAAACGTATTTTGTAGAAACGTATTCTGTAAAAACGTATCAGGGAGCGTTCCGTAGAAACGTATTCTGTAGAAACGTATTAGGGAGCATTCTGTAGAAACGTATTCTGTTGAAATGTATTCTGTAGAAACGTATCAGGAAGCGTTCCGTAGAAACGTATTCTGTAGAAACGTATTCTGTAGAAATGTATTTTGTAGAAACGTCTCAGGGAGCGTTCCGTAGAAACGTATTCTGTAAAAACGTATTAGGGAGCATTCTGGAGAAACGTATTCTGTAGAAATGTATTCTGTAGAAACGTATCAGGGAGCATTCTGTAGAATTATATTCTGTAGAAACGTATTTTGTAGAACCAAATCAGGGAGCGTTCCGTAGAAACGTATTCCGCAGAAATGTATTCTGTAGAAACGTGTCAAAGAGCGTTCTGTAGAACTGTATTCTGTAGAAACGTATTCTGTAGAAACGTATCAGGGAGCGTTCCGTAGAAACGTATTCTGTAGAAACCTATTGGGGAGCATTCTGTAGAAACGTATCCTGTAGAAATGTATTCTGTAGAAACATATCAGGGAGCGTTCTGTAGAATTGTATTATGTAGAAACGTATTAGGGAGCGTTTCGTAAAAACGTATTCTGTAGAAACGTATTAGGGAGCATTCCGTAGAAACGTATTCTGTAGGAATGTATTCTGTAGAAACGTATCAGGAAGCGTTCTGTAGAATTGTATTCTATAGAAACGTATTTTGTAGAAACGTATTAGGGAGCGTTTCGTAGAAACGTATTCTGTAGAAATGCATTCTGTAGAAACGTATCAGGGAGCGTTCCGTAGAAACGTATTCTGAAAAATGTATTCTGTAGAAACGTATCAGGGAGCGTTCTGTAGAATTGTATTCATTAGAAACGTATCAGGAAGCGTTCGGTAGAAACGTATTCTGTAGAAACGTATTCTGTAGAAACGTATTAGGGAGCATTCTGTAGAAACGTTATCTGTAGAAATGTATTC
This sequence comes from Macrophya annulata, assembly GCA_963924015.1. NCBI lineage: Eukaryota > Metazoa > Arthropoda > Insecta > Hymenoptera > Tenthredinidae > Macrophya > Macrophya annulata. The sequence goes on from OZ001258.1 coordinate 23,865,452, forward strand.
TGTAGAAACGTATCAGGGAGCGTTCTGTAGAATTGTATTCTGTAGAAACGTATTCTGTAGAAACGTATCAGGGAGCGTTCCGTAGAAACGTATTCTGTAGAAACGTATAAGGGAGCATTCTGTAGAAACGTATTCTGTAGAAATGTATTCTGTAGAAGAGTATCAGGGAGCGTTCTGTAGAACTGTATTCTGTAGAAACGTATTCTGTAGAAACGTATTCTGTAGAAATGTATTCTGTAGAAACGTATCAGGGAGCGTTCCGTAGAAACGTATTCTGTAGAAATGTATTCTGTAAACATGTAGTCTGGAGAAACGTATCAGAGAGCGTTCTGTAGAATTGTATTCTGTAGAGACGTATTCCGTGGAAACGTATCAGGGAGCGGTCCGTAGAAACGTATTCTGTAGAAATGTATTCTGTAGAAACGTATCAGGGAGCGTTCTGTAGAATTGTATTCTGTAGAAACGTATTCTGTAGAAACGTATCAGGGAGCGTTCCGTAGAAACGTATTCTGTAGAAACGTATTAGGGAGCATTCTGTAGAAACGTATTCTGTTGAAATGTATTCTGTAGAAACGTATCAGGGAGCGTTCTGTAGAATTGTATTCTGTAGAAACGTATTCTGTTAAAACGTATCAGGGAGCGTTCCGTAGAAACGTATTCTGTAGAAACGTATTAGGAAGCATTCTGTAGAAACGTATTCTGTAGAAATGTATTCTGCAGAAACGTGTCAGGGAGCGTTCTGTAGAACTGTATTCTGTAGAAACGTATTCTGTAGAAACGTATCAGGGAGCGTTCCGTAGAAACGTATTCTGTAGAAACGTATTCTGTAGAAACGTATCAGGGAGCGTTCTGTAGAATTGTATTCTGTAGAAACGTATTCTGTAGAAATGTATTCTGTAGGAATATATCAGAGAGCGTTCTTTAGAATTGTATTCTGTAGAAACGTATTCTGTAGAAACGTATCAGGGAGCGTTCCGTAGAAACGTATTCTGTAGAAATGTATTCTGTAGAAACGTTTCAGGGAGCGTTCTGTAGAATTGTATTCTGTAGAAACGTATTCTGTAGAAACGTATCAGGGAGCGTTCCGTAGAAACGTATTCTGTAGAAACGTATTAGGGAGAATTCTGTAGAAACGTATTCTGTAGAAACGTATTCTGTAGAAACGTATCAGGAAGCGTTCCGTAGAAACGTATTCTGTAGAAACGTATTTCGTAGAAACGTATCAGGGAGCGTTCCGTAGAAAGGTATTCTGTAAAAACGTATTAGGTAGCATTCTGTAGAAACGTATTCTGTAGAAATGTATTCTGTAGAAACGTATCAGGGAGCGTTCTGTAGGAACGTATTCCCTAGAAACGTATCAGGGAGCGTTCGATAGAAACGTACTCTGTAGAAACGTATCAGGAAGCATTCTGTAGAAACGTATTCTGTAGAAATGTATTCTGTAGAAACGTATCAGGGAGCGTTCTGTGGAATTGTATTCTGTAGAAACGTATTCTGTAGAAACGTATTAGGGAGCATTCTGTAGAAACGTATTCTGTTGAAATGTATTCTGTAGAAACGTATCAGGGAGCGTTCTGTAGAATTGTATTCTGTAGAAACATATCAGGGAGCGTTCCGTAGAAACGTATTCTATAGAAATGTATTCTGTAGAAACGTATCAGGGAGCGTTCTGTAGAATTGTATCTTGTAGAAACGTATTCTGTGGGAACGTATCCGGGAGCGTTCCGTAGAAACGTATTCTGTAGAAATGTATTCTGTAGAAACGTATCAGGGGGCATTCTGTAGAATTGTATTCCCTAGAAACGTATTCTGTAGAAAAGTATCAGGGAGCGTTCCGTAGAAACGTATTCTGTAGAAACGTATTAGGGAGCATTCTGTAGAAACGTATTCTGTAGAAATGTATTCTGTAGAAACGTATCAGGGAGCGTTCTGTAGAAACGTATTCTGTAAAAGCGTATCAGGGAGCATTCTGTAGAAACGTATTTTGTAGAAATGTATTCTGTAGAAACGTATCAGGGAGCGTTCTGTAGAATTGTATTCTCTGGTAACGTATTTTGTAGAAACGTATCAGGGAGCGTTCCGTAGAAACGTATTCTGTAGAAACGTATTCTGTAGAAACGTATCAGGGAGCGTTCTGTAGAAACGTATTCTGTAGAAACGTATTCTGTAGAAACGTATCAGGGAGCATTCTGTAGAAACGTATTTTGTAGAAATGTATTCTGTAGAAACGTATCAGGGAGCGTTCTGTAGAATTGAATTCTGTAGAAACGTATTCTGTAGAAACGTATCAGGGAGCGTTCCGTAGAAACGTATTCTGGAAAATGTATTCTGTAGAAACGTATCAGGGAGCGTTCTGTAGAATTGTATTCTGTAGAAACGTATTCTGTAGAAACGTATCAGGGAGCGTTCCGTAGAAACGTATTCTGTAGAAATGTATTCTGTAGAAACGTATCAGGGAACGTTCTGTAGAATTGTATTCTGTAGAAACGTATTCTGTAGAAACGTATCAGGGAGCGTTCCGTAGAAACGTATTCTGTAGAAACGTATTAGGGAGCATTCTGTAGAAACGTATTCTGTTGAAATGTATTCTGTAGAAACGTATCAGGGAGCGTTCTGTAGAATTGTATTCTGTAGAAACGTATTCTGTTAAAACGTATCAGGGAGCGTTCCGTAGAAACGTATTCTGTAGAAACGTATTAGGAAGCATTCTGTAGAAACGTATTCTGTAGAAATGTATTCTGCAGAAACGTGTCAGGGAGCGTTCTGTAGAACTGTATTCTGTAGAAACGTATTCTGTAGAAACGTATCAGGGAGCGTTCCGTAGAAACGTATTCTGTAGAAACGTATTCTGTAGAAACGTATCAGGGAGCGTTCTGTAGAATTGTATTCTGTAGAAACGTATTCTGTAGAAATGTATTCTGTAGGAATATATCAGAGAGCGTTCTTTAGAATTGTATTCTGTAGAAACATATTCTGTAGAAACGTATCAGGGAGCGTTCCGTAGAAACGTATTCTGTAGAAATGTATTCTGTAGAAACGTTTCAGGGAGCGTTCTGTAGAATTGTATTCTGTAGAAACGTATTCTGTAGAAACGTATCAGGGAGCGTTCCGTAGAAACGTATTCTGTAGAAACGTATTAGGGAGAATTCTGTAGAAACGTATTCTGTAGAAACGTATTCTGTAGAAACGTATCAGGAAGCGTTCCGTAGAAACGTATTCTGTAGAAACGTATTTCGTAAAAACGTATCAGGGAGCGTTCCGTAGAAAGGTATTCTGTAAAAACGTATTAGGTAGCATTCTGTAGAAACGTATTCTGTAGAAATGTATTCTGTAGAAACGTATCAGGGAGCGTTCTGTAGGAACGTATTCCCTAGAAACGTATCAGGGAGCGTTCGATAGAAACGTACTCTGTAGAAACGTATCAGGAAGCATTCTGTAGAAACGTATTCTGTAGAAATGTATTCTGTAGAAACGTATCAGGGAGCGTTCTGTGGAATTGTATTCTGTAGAAACGTATTCTGTAGAAACGTATTAGGGAGCATTCTGTAGAAACGTATTCTGTTGAAATGTATTCTGTAGAAACGTATCAGGGAGCGTTCTGTAGAATTGTATTCTGTAGAAACATATCAGGGAGCGTTCCGTAGAAACGTATTCTATAGAAATGTATTCTGTAGAAACGTATCAGGGAGCGTTCTGTAGAATTGTATCTTGTAGAAACGTATTCTGTGGGAACGTATCCGGGAGCGTTCCGTAGAAACGTATTCTGTAGAAATGTATTCTGTAGAAACGTATCAGGGGGCATTCTGTAGAATTGTATTCCCTAGAAACGTATTCTGTAGAAAAGTATCAGGGAGCGTTCCGTAGAAACGTATTCTGTAGAAACGTATTAGGGAGCATTCTGTAGAAACGTATTCTGTAGAAATGTATTCTGTAGAAACGTATCAGGGAGCGTTCTGTAGAAACGTATTCTGTAAAAGCGTATCAGGGAGCATTCTGTAGAAACGTATTTTGTAGAAATGTATTCTGTAGAAACGTATCAGGGAGCGTTCTGTAGAATTGTATTCTCTGGTAACGTATTTTGTAGAAACGTATCAGGGAGCGTTCCGTAGAAACGTATTCTGTAGAAACGTATTCTGTAGAAACGTATCAGGGAGCGTTCTGTAGAAACGTATTCTGTAGAAACGTATTCTGTAGAAACGTATCAGGGAGCATTCTGTAGAAACGTATTTTGTAGAAATGTATTCTGTAGAAACGTATCAGGGAGCGTTCTGTAGAATTGAATTCTGTAGAAACGTATTCTGTAGAAACGTATCAGGGAGCGTCCCGTAGAAACGTATTCTGGAAAATGTATTCTGTAGAAACGTATCAGGGAGCGTTCTGTAGAATTGTATTCTGTAGAAACGTATTCTGTAGAAACGTATCAGGGAGCGTTCCGTGGAAACGTATTCTGTAGAAACGTATTCTGTAGAAACGTATCAGGGAGCGTTCTGTAGAATTGTATTCTGTAGAAACGTATTTTGTAGAAACGTATCAGGGAGCGTTCCGTAGAAACGTATTCCGTAGGAATGTATTCTGTAGAAACGTGTCAGGGTGCGTTCTGTAGAAACGTATTCTGTAGAAATGTATTCTGTAGAAACATATCAGAGAGCGTTCTGTAGAATTGTATTCTGTAGAAACGTATCAGGGAGCGTTCTGTAGAATTCTATTCTGTAGAAACGTATTCTGTAGAAACGTATCAGGGAGCGTTCCGTAGAAACGTATTCTGAAAAATGTATTCTGTAGAAACGTATCAGGGAGCATTCTGTAGAAACGTATTCTGTAGAAATGTATTCTGTAGAGACGAATCAGGGAGCGTTTTGTAGAAACGTATTCTGTAGAAATGTATTCTGTAGAAACGTATTAGGGAGCGTTTCGTAGAAACGTATTCTGTAGAAACGTATTAGGGAGCATTCTGTAGAAACGTATTCTGTAGAAACGTATTCTGTAGAAACGTATCAGGGAGCGTTCCGTAGAAACGTATTCTGTAGAAACCTATTAGAAAGCATTCTGTAGGAACGTATTCCGTAGAAATGTATTCTGTAGAAACATATCAGGGAGCGTGCTGTAGAATTGTATTCTTTAGAAACGTATCAGGGAGCGTTCTGTGAAATTGTATTCTGTAGAAACGTATTCTGTAGAAACGTATCAGGGAGCGTTCCGTAGAAACGTATTCTGAAAAATAAATTCTGTAGAAACGTATCAGGGAGCGTTCTGTAGAATTGTATTCATTAGAAACGTATCAGGAAGCGTTCCGTAGAAACGTATTCTGTAGAAACGTATTCTGTAGAAATGTATTTTGTAGAAACGTCTCAGGGAGCGTTCCGTAGAAACGTATTTTGTAAAAACGTATTAGGGAGCATTCTGGAGAAACGTATTCCGTAGAAATGTATTCTGTAGAAACGTGTCAGGGAGCGTTCTGTAGAAACGTATTCTGTAGAAATGTATTCTGTAGAAACATATCAGGGAGCGTTCTGTAGAATTGTATTCTGTAGAAACGTATCAGGGAGCGTTCTGTAGAATTCTATTCTGTAGAAACGTATTCTGTAGAAACGTATCAGGGAGCGTTCCGTAGAAATGTATTCTGAAAAATGTATTCTGTAGAAACGTATCTGGGAGCGTTCTGTAGAATTGTATTCTGTAGAAACGTATTCTATAGGAACGTATCAGGAAGCGTTTAGTAGAAACGTATTCTGCAGAAACGTATTCTGTAGAAACGTATTCTGTAGAAACGTATCAGAGAGCGTTCCGTAGAAACGTATTCTGTAGAAACGTATTCTGTAGAAAAGTATCAGGGAGCGTTCCGTAGAAACGTATTCTGTAGAAACGTATTAGGGAGCGTTCTGTAGAATTGTATTCTGTAGAAACGTATTCTGTAGAAACGTATCGTGGAGCGTTCCGTAGAAACGTATTCTGTAGAAACGTATTCTGTAGAAACGTATTTTGTAGAAACGTATTCTGTAAAAACGTATCAGGGAGCGTTCCGTAGAAACGTATTCTGTAGAAACGTATCAGCGAGCGTTCCGTAGAAACGTATTCTGTAGAAATGTATTCTGTAGAAACGTATCAGGGAGCATTCTGTAGAAACGTATTCTGTAGAAATGTATTCTGTGGAGACGTATCAGGGAGCGTTTTGTAGAAACGTATTCTGTAGAAACGTATTCTGTAGAAACGTATTAGGGAGCGTTCCGTAGAAACGTATTCTGTAGAAACGTATTAGGAGGCATTCTGTAGAAACGTATTCTGTAGAAATGTATTCTGTAGAAACGTATCAGGGAGCATTCTGTGGAATTGTATTCTGTAGAAACGTATTCTGTAGAAACGTATTCTGTAGAAACGTATCAGGGAGCGTTCCGTAAAAACGTATTCCGTAGAAATGTATTCTGTAGAAACGTATCAGGGAGCGTTCCGTAGAAACGTATTCTGTAGAAACGTATTCTGTAGAAACGTATTCTGTAGAAACGTCTCAGGTAGCCTTCCGTAGAAACGTATTCTGTAGAAACGTATTAGGGAGCATTCTGTAGAAACGTATTCTGTAGAAACGTATTCTGTAGAAATGTATTCTGTAGAAACGTATCGGGGAGCGTTCTGTAAAAACGTATTCTGTAAAAACGTATTCTGTAGAAACGTATCAGGGAGCGTTCCGTAGAAACGTATTCTGTAGAAACGTATTAGGGAGCATTCTGTAGAAACGTTATCTGTAGAAATGTATTCTGTAGAAACGTATCAGGGAGCGTTCTGTAGAATTGTATTCTGTAGAAACGTATTCTGTAGAAACGTATCAGGGAGCGTTCCGTAGAAACGTATTCTGTAGAAACGTATAAGGGAGCATTCTGTAGAAACGTATTCTGTAGAAATGTATTCTGTAGAAGAGTATCAGGGAGCGTTCTGTAGAACTGTATTTTGTAGAAACGTATTCTGTAGAAACGTATCAGGGAGCGTTCCGTAGAAACGTATTCTGTCGAAATGTATTCTGTAGAAACGTATCAGGGAGCGTTACGTAGAAACGTATTCTGTAGAAATGTATTCTGTAAAAATGTAGTCTGGAGAAACGTATCAGAGAGCGTTCTGTAGAATTGTATTCTGTAGAGACGTATTCCGTGGAAACGTATCAGGGAGCGTTCCGTAGAAACGTATTCTGTAGCAATGTATTCTGTAGAAACGTATCAGGGAGCGTTCTGTAGAATTGTATTCTGTAGAAACGTATTCTGTAGAAACGTATCGGGGAGCGTTCCGTAGAAACGTATTCTGTAGAAACGAATTAGGGAGCATTCTGTAGGAACGTATTCTGTTGAAATCTATTCTGTAGAAACGTATCAGGGAGCGTTCTGTAGAATTGTATTCTGTAGAAACGTATTCTGTTAAAACGTATCAGGGAGCGTTCCGTAGAAACGTATCCTGTAGAAACGTATTAGGAAGCATTCTGTAGAAACGTATTCTGTAGAAATGTATTCTGCAGAAACGTGTCAGGGAGCGTTCTGTAGAACTGTATTCTGTAGAAACGTATTCTGTAGAAACGTATCAGGGAGCGTTCCGTAGAAACGTATTCTGTAGAAACGTATTCTGTAGAAACGTATCAGGGAGCGTTCTGTAGAATTGTATTCTGTAGAAACGTATTCTGTAGAAATGTATTCTGTAGGAATATATCAGAGAGCGTTCTTTAGAATTGTATTCCGTAGAAACGTATTCTGTAGAAACGTATCAGGGAGCGTTCCGTAGAAACGTATTCTGTAGAAATGTATTCTGTAGAAACGTTTCAGGGAGCGTTCTGTAGAATTGTATTCTGTAGAAACGTATTCTGTAGAAACGTATCAGGGAGCGTTCCGTAGAAACGTATTCTGTAGAAACGTATTAGGGAGAATTCTGTAGAAACGTATTCTGTAGAAACGTATTCTGTAGAAACGTATCAGGGAGCGTTCCGTAGAAACGTATTCTGTAGAAATGTATTTCGTAGAAACGTATCAGGGAGCGTTCCGTAGAAAGGTATTCTGTGAAAACGTATTAGGTAGCATTCTGTAGAAACGTATTCTGTAGAAATGTATTCTGTAGAAACGTATCAGGGAGCGTTTTGTAGAAACGTATTCCCTAGAAACGTATCAGGGAGCGTACGATAGAAACGTACTCTGTAGAAACGTATCAGGAAGCATTTTGTAGAAACGTATTCTGTAGAAATGTATTCTGTAGAAACGTATCAGGGAGCGTTCTGTGGAATTGTATTCTGTAGAAACGTATTCTGTAGAAACGTATTAGGGAGCATTCTGTAGAAACGTGTTCTGTTGAAATGTATTCTGTAGAAACGTATCAGGGAGCGTTCTGTAGAATTGTATTCTGTAGAAACATATCAGGGAGCGTTCCGTAGAAACGTATTCTATAGAAATGTAATCTGTAGAAACGTATCAGGGAGCGTTCTGTAGAATTGTATCTTGTAGAAACGTATTCTGTGGGAACGTATCCGGGAGCGTTCCGTAGAAACGTATTCTGTAGAAATGTATTCTGTAGAAACGTATCAGGGGGCATTCTGTAGAATTGTATTCCCTAGAAACGTATTCTGTAGAAAAGTATCAGGGAGCGTTCCGTAGAAACGTATTCTGTAGAAACGTATTAGGGAGCATTCTGTAGAAACGTATTCTGTAAAAATGTATTCTGTAAAAACGTATCAGGGAGCATTCTGTAGAAACGTATTTTGTAGAAATGTATTCTGTAGAAACGTATCAGGGAGCGTTCTGTAGAATTGTATTCTCTAGAAACGCATTTTGTAGAAACGTATCAGGGAGCGTTTTGTAGAAACGTATTCTGTAGAAATGTATTCTGTAGAAACGTATTAGGGAGCGTTTCGTAGAAACGTATTCTGTAGAAACGTATTAGGAAGCATTCTGTAGAAACGTATTCTGTAGAAATGTATTCTGTAGAAACGTATAGGGGAGCATTCTGTAGAATTGTATTCTGTAGAAACGTATTCTGTAGAAACGTATTCTGTAGAAACGTATCAGGGAGCGTTCCGTAGAAACGTATTTCGTAGAAATGTATTCTGTAGAAACGTGTCAGGGAGCGTTCTGTAGAACTGTATTCTGTAGAAACGTATTCTGTAGAAACGTATCAGGGAGCGTTCCGTATAAACTTATTCTGTAGAAACCTATTAGAAAGCATTCTGTAGAAACGTATTCCGTAGAAATGTATTCTGTAGAAACATATCAGGGAGCGTGCTGTAGAATTGTATTCTTTAGAAATGTATCAGGGAGCGTTCTGTGAAATTGTATTCTGTAGAAACGTATTCTGTAGAAACGTATCAGGGAGCGTTCCGTAGAAACGTATTCTGAAAAATGTATTCTGTAGAAACGTATCAGGGAGCGTTCTGTAGAATTGCATTCATCAGAAACGTATCAGGAAGCGTTCCGTAGAAACGTATTCTGTAGAAACGTATTCTGTAGAAATGTATTTTGTAGAAACGTCTCAGGGAGCGTTCCGTAGAAACGTATTCTGTAAAAACGTATTAGGGAGCATTCTGGAGAAACGTATTCTGTAGAAATGTATTCTGTAGAAACGTATCAGGGAGCATTCTGTAGAATTATATTCTGTAGAAACGTATTTTGTAGAACCAAATCAGGGAGCGTTCCGTAGAAACGTATTCCGCAGAAATGTATTCTGTAGAAACGTGTCAAAGAGCGTTCTGTAGAACTGTATTCTGTAGAAACGTATTCTGTAGAAACGTATCAGGGAGCGTTCCGTAGAAACGTATTCTGTAGAAACCTATTGGGGAGCATTCTGTAGAAACGTATTCTGTAGAAATGTATTCTGTAGAAACATATCAGGGAGCGTTCTGTAGAATTGTATTCTGTAGAAACGTATCAGGGAGCGTTCTGTAGAATTGTATTCTGTAGAAACGTATTCTGTAGAAACGTATCAGGGAGCGTTCCGTAGAAACGTATTCTGAAAAATGTATTCTGTAGAAACGTATCAGGGAGCGTTCTGTAGAATTGTATTCTGTAGAAACGTATTCTGTAGGAACGTATCAGGAAGCGTTCCGTAGAAACGTATTCTGTAGAAACGTATTCTGTAGAAACGTCTCAGGTAGCCTTCCGTAGAAACGTATTCTGTAGAAACGTATTAGGGAGCATTCTGTAGAAACGTATTCTGTAGAAATGTATTTTGTAGACACGTATCAGGAAGCATTCTGTAGAATTGTATTCTGTGAAAACGTATTCTGTAGAAACGTATCAGGGAGCGTTCCGTAGAAACGTACTCTGTAGAAACGTATCAGGGAGCGTTCTGTAGAATTGTATTCTGTAGAAACGTATTCTGTAGAATTGTATCAGGGAGCGTTCCGTAGAAACGTATTCTGTAGAGACGTATTAGGGAGCATTCTGTAGAAACGTGTTCTGTTGAAATGTATCCTGTAGAAACGTATCAGAGAGCGTTCCGTAGAAACGTATTCTGTAGAAACGTATTCTGTAGAAACGTATCAGGGAGCGTTCTGTAGAAACGTATTCTGTAGAAACGTATTCTGTGGAAACGTATTTTGTAGAAACGTATTCTGTAAAAACGTATCAGGGAGCGTTCCGTAGAAACGTATTCTGTAGAAACGTATTAGGGAGCATTCTGTAGAAACGTATTCTGTTGAAATGTATTCTGTAGAAACGTATCAGGAAGCGTTCCGTAGAAACGTATTCTGTAGAAACGTATTCTGTAGAAATGTATTTTGTAGAAACGTCTCAGGGAGCGTTCCGTAGAAACGTATTCTGTAAAAACGTATTAGGGAGCATTCTGGAGAAACGTATTCTGTAGAAATGTATTCTGTAGAAACGTATCAGGGAGCATTCTGTAGAATTATATTCTGTAGAAACGTATTTTGTAGAACCAAATCAGGGAGCGTTCCGTAGAAACGTATTCCGCAGAAATGTATTCTGTAGAAACGTGTCAAAGAGCGTTCTGTAGAACTGTATTCTGTAGAAACGTATTCTGTAGAAACGTATCAGGGAGCGTTCCGTAGAAACGTATTCTGTAGAAACCTATTGGGGAGCATTCTGTAGAAACGTATCCTGTAGAAATGTATTCTGTAGAAACATATCAGGGAGCGTTCTGTAGAATTGTATTATGTAGAAACGTATTAGGGAGCGTTTCGTAAAAACGTATTCTGTAGAAACGTATTAGGGAGCATTCCGAAGAAACGTATTCTGTAGGAATGTATTCTGTAGAAACGTATCAGGAAGCGTTCTGTAGAATTGTATTCTATAGAAACGTATTTTGTAGAAACGTATTAGGGAGCGTTTCGTAGAAACGTATTCTGTAGAAATGCATTCTGTAGAAACGTATCAGGGAGCGTTCCGTAGAAACGTATTCTGAAAAATGTATTCTGTAGAAACGTATCAGGGAGCGTTCTGTAGAATTGTATTCATTAGAAACGTATCAGGAAGCGTTCGGTAGAAACGTATTCTGTAGAAACGTATTCTGTAGAAACGTATTAGGGAGCATTCTGTAGAAACGTTATCTGTAGAAATGTATTCTGTAGAAACGTATCAGGGAGCGTTCTGTAGAATTGTATTCTGTAGAAACGTATTCTGTAGAAACGTATCAGGGAGCGTTCCGTAGAAACGTATTCTGTAGAAACGTATAAGGGAGCATTCTGTAGAAACGTATTCTGTAGAAATGTATTCTGTAGAAGAGTATCAGGGAGCGTTCTGTAGAACTGTATTCTGTAGAAACGTATTCTGTAGAAACGTATTCTGTAGAAATGTATTCTGTAGAAACGTATCAGGGAGCGTTCCGTAGAAACGTATTCTGTAGAAATGTATTCTGTAAACATGTAGTCTGGAGAAACGTATCAGAGAGCGTTCTGTAGAATTGTATTCTGTAGAGACGTATTCCGTGGAAACGTATCAGGGAGCGTTCCGTAGAAACGTATTCTGTAGAAATGTATTCTGTAGAAACGTATCAGGGAGCGTTCTGTAGAATTGTATTCTGTAGAAACGTATTCTGTAGAAACGTATCAGGGAGCGTTCCGTAGAAACGTATTCTGTAGAAACGTATTAGGGAGCATTCTGTAGAAACGTATTCTGTTGAAATGTATTCTGTAGAAACGTATCAGGGAGCGTTCTGTAGAATTGTATTCTGTAGAAACGTATTCTGTTAAAACGTATCAGGGAGCGTTCCGTAGAAACGTATTCTGTAGAAACGTATTAGGAAGCATTCTGTAGAAACGTATTCTGTAGAAATGTATTCTGCAGAAACGTGTCAGGGAGCGTTCTGTAGAACTGTATTCTGTAGAAACGTATTCTGTAGAAACGTATCAGGGAGCGTTCCGTAGAAACGTATTCTGTAGAAACGTATTCTGTAGAAACGTATCAGGGAGCGTTCTGTAGAATTGTATTCTGTAGAAACGTATTCTGTAGAAATGTATTCTGTAGGAATATATCAGAGAGCGTTCTTTAGAATTGTATTCTGTAGAAACGTATTCTGTAGAAACGTATCAGGGAGCGTTCCGTAGAAACGTATTCTGTAGAAATGTATTCTGTAGAAACGTTTCAGGGAGCGTTCTGTAGAATTGTATTCTGTAGAAACGTATTCTGTAGAAACGTATCAGGGAGCGTTCCGTAGAAACGTATTCTGTAGAAACGTATTAGGGAGAATTCTGTAGAAACGTATTCTGTAGAAACGTATTCTGTAGAAACGTATCAGGAAGCGTTCCGTAGAAACGTATTCTGTAGAAACGTATTTCGTAGAAACGTATCAGGGAGCGTTCCGTAGAAAGGTATTCTGTAAAAACGTATTAGGTAGCATTCTGTAGAAACGTATTCTGTAGAAATGTATTCTGTAGAAACGTATCAGGGAGCGTTCTGTAGGAACGTATTCCCTAGAAACGTATCAGGGAGCGTTCGATAGAAACGTACTCTGTAGAAACGTATCAGGAAGCATTCTGTAGAAACGTATTCTGTAGAAATGTATTCTGTAGAAACGTATCAGGGAGCGTTCTGTGGAATTGTATTCTGTAGAAACGTATTCTGTAGAAACGTATTAGGGAGCATTCTGTAGAAACGTATTCTGTTGAAATGTATTCTGTAGAAACGTATCAGGGAGCGTTCTGTAGAATTGTATTCTGTAGAAACATATCAGGGAGCGTTCCGTAGAAACGTATTCTATAGAAATGTATTCTGTAGAAACGTATCAGGGAGCGTTCTGTAGAATTGTATCTTGTAGAAACGTATTCTGTGGGAACGTATCCGGGAGCGTTCCGTAGAAACGTATTCTGTAGAAATGTATTCTGTAGAAACGTATCAGGGGGCATTCTGTAGAATTGTATTCCCTAGAAACGTATTCTGTAGAAAAGTATCAGGGAGCGTTCCGTAGAAACGTATTCTGTAGAAACGTATTAGAGAGCATTCTGTAGAAACGTATTCTGTAGAAATGTATTCTGTAGAAACGTATCAGGGAGCGTTCTGTAGAAACGTATTCTGTAAAAGCGTATCAGGGAGCATTCTGTAGAAACGTATTTTGTAGAAATGTACTCTGTAGAAACGTATCAGGGAGCGTTCTGTAGAATTGTATTCTCTGGTAACGTATTTTGTAGAAACGTATCAGGGAGCGTTCCGTAGAAACGTATTCTGTAGAAACGTATTCTGTAGAAACGTATCAGGGAGCGTTCTGTAGAAACGTATTCTGTAGAAACGTATTCTGTAGAAACGTATCAGGGAGCATTCTGTAGAAACGTATTTTGTAGAAATGTATTCTGTAGAAACGTATCAGGGAGCGTTCTGTAGAATTGAATTCTGTAGAAACGTATTCTGTAGAAACGTATCAGGGAGCGTTCCGTAGAAACGTATTCTGGAAAATGTATTCTGTAGAAACGTATCAGGGAGCGTTCTGTAGAATTGTATTCTGTAGAAACGTATTCTGTAGAAACGTATCAGGGAGCGTTCCGTAGAAACGTATTCTGTAGAAATGTATTCTGTAGAAACGTATCAGGGAACGTTCTGTAGAATTGTATTCTGTAGAAACGTATTCTGTAGAAACGTATCAGGGAGCGTTCCGTAGAAACGTATTCTGTAGAAACGTATTAGGGAGCATTCTGTAGAAACGTATTCTGTTGAAATGTATTCTGTAGAAACGTATCAGGGAGCGTTCTGTAGAATTGTATTCTGTAGAAACGTATTCTGTTAAAACGTATCAGGGAGCGTTCCGTAGAAACGTATTCTGTAGAAACGTATTAGGAAGCATTCTGTAGAAACGTATTCTGTAGAAATGTATTCTGCAGAAACGTGTCAGGGAGCGTTCTGTAGAACTGTATTCTGTAGAAACGTATTCTGTAGAAACGTATCAGGGAGCGTTCCGTAGAAACGTATTCTGTAGAAACGTATTCTGTAGAAACGTATCAGGGAGCGTTCTGTAGAATTGTATTCTGTAGAAACGTATTCTGTAGAAATGTATTCTGTAGGAATATATCAGAGAGCGTTCTTTAGAATTGTATTCTGTAGAAACGTATTCTGTAGAAACGTATCAGGGAGCGTTCCGTAGAAACGTATTCTGTAGAAATGTATTCTGTAGAAACGTTTCAGGGAGCGTTCTGTAGAATTGTATTCTGTAGAAACGTATTCTGTAGAAACGTATCAGGGAGCGTTCCGTAGAAACGTATTCTGTAGAAACGTATTAGGGAGAATTCTGTAGAAACGTATTCTGTAGAAACGTATTCTGTAGAAACGTATCAGGAAGCGTTCCGTAGAAACGTATTCTGTAGAAACGTATTTCGTAAAAACGTATCAGGGAGCGTTCCGTAGAAAGGTATTCTGTAAAAACGTATTAGGTAGCATTCTGTAGAAACGTATTCTGTAGAAATGTATTCTGTAGAAACGTATCAGGGAGCGTTCTGTAGGAACGTATTCCCTAGAAACGTATCAGGGAGCGTTCGATAGAAACGTACTCTGTAGAAACGTATCAGGAAGCATTCTGTAGAAACGTATTCTGTAGAAATGTATTCTGTAGAAACGTATCAGGGAGCGTTCTGTGGAATTGTATTCTGTAGAAACGTATTCTGTAGAAACGTATTAGGGAGCATTCTGTAGAAACGTATTCTGTTGAAATGTATTCTGTAGAAACGTATCAGGGAGCGTTCTGTAGAATTGTATTCTGTAGAAACATATCAGGGAGCGTTCCGTAGAAACGTATTCTATAGAAATGTATTCTGTAGAAACGTATCAGGGAGCGTTCTGTAGAATTGTATCTTGTAGAAACGTATTCTGTGGGAACGTATCCGGGAGCGTTCCGTAGAAACGTATTCTGTAGAAATGTATTCTGTAGAAACGTATCAGGGGGCATTCTGTAGAATTGTATTCCCTAGAAACGTATTCTGTAGAAAAGTATCAGGGAGCGTTCCGTAGAAACGTATTCTGTAGAAACGTATTAGGGAGCATTCTGTAGAAACGTATTCTGTAGAAATGTATTCTGTAGAAACGTATCAGGGAGCGTTCTGTAGAAACGTATTCTGTAAAAGCGTATCAGGGAGCATTCTGTAGAAACGTATTTTGTAGAAATGTATTCTGTAGAAACGTATCAGGGAGCGTTCTGTAGAATTGTATTCTCTGGTAACGTATTTTGTAGAAACGTATCAGGGAGCGTTCCGTAGAAACGTATTCTGTAGAAACGTATTCTGTAGAAACGTATCAGGGAGCGTTCTGTAGAAACGTATTCTGTAGAAACGTATTCTGTAGAAACGTATCAGGGAGCATTCTGTAGAAACGTATTTTGTAGAAATGTATTCTGTAGAAACGTATCAGGGAGCGTTCTGTAGAATTGAATTCTGTAGAAACGTATTCTGTAGAAACGTATCAGGGAGCGTCCCGTAGAAACGTATTCTGGAAAATGTATTCTGTAGAAACGTATCAGGGAGCGTTCCGTAGAAACGTATTCTGTAGAAACGTATTAGGGAGCGTTCTGTAGAATTGTATTCTGTAGAAACGTATTCTGTAGAAACGTATCGTGGAGCGTTCCGTAGAAACGTATTCTGTAGAAACGTATTCTGTAGAAACGTATTTTGTAGAAACGTATTCTGTAAAAACGTATCAGGGAGCGTTCCGTAGAAACGTATTCTGTAGAAACGTATCAGCGAGCGTTCCGTAGAAACGTATTCTGTAGAAATGTATTCTGTAGAAACGTATCAGGGAGCATTCTGTAGAAACGTATTCTGTAGAAATGTATTCTGTGGAGACGTATCAGGGAGCGTTTTGTAGAAACGTATTCTGTAGAAACGTATTCTGTAGAAACGTATTAGGGAGCGTTCCGTAGAAACGTATTCTGTAGAAACGTATTAGGAGGCATTCTGTAGAAACGTATTCTGTAGAAATGTATTCTGTAGAAACGTATCAGGGAGCATTCTGTGGAATTGTATTCTGTAGAAACGTATTCTGTAGAAACGTATTCTGTAGAAACGTATCAGGGAGCGTTCCGTAAAAACGTATTCCGTAGAAATGTATTCTGTAGAAACGTATCAGGGAGCGTTCCGTAGAAACGTATTCTGTAGAAACGTATTCTGTAGAAACGTATTCTGTAGAAACGTCTCAGGTAGCCTTCCGTAGAAACGTATTCTGTAGAAACGTATTAGGGAGCATTCTGTAGAAACGTATTCTGTAGAAACGTATTCTGTAGAAACGTATCAGAGAGCGTTCCTTGGAATTGTATTCTGTAGTAACGTATTCTGTAGAAACGTATCAGGGAGCGTTCCGTAGAGGCGTATTCTGTAGAAACGTATTAGGAAGCATTCTGTAGAAACGTATTCTGTAGAAATGTATTCTGTAGAAACGTATCGGGGAGCGTTCTGTAAAAACGTATTCTGTAAAAACGTATTCTGTAGAAACGTATCAGGGAGCGTTCCGTAGAAACGTATTCTGTAGAAACGTATTAGGGAGCATTCTGTAGAAACGTTATCTGTAGAAATGTATTCTGTAGAAACGTATCAGGGAGCGTTCTGTAGAATTGTATTCTGTAGAAACGTATTCTGTAGAAACGTATCAGGGAGCGTTCCGTAGAAACGTATTCTGTAGAAACGTATAAGGGAGCATTCTGTAGAAACGTATTCTGTAGAAATGTATTCTGTAGAAGAGTATCAGGGAGCGTTCTGTAGAACTGTATTTTGTAGAAACGTATTCTGTAGAAACGTATCAGGGAGCGTTCCGTAGAAACGTATTCTGTAGAAATGTATTCTGTAGAAACGTATCAGGGAGCGTTCCGTAGAAACGTATTCTGTAGAAATGTATTCTGTAAAAATGTAGTCTGGAGAAACGTATCAGAGAGCGTTCTGTAGAATTGTATTCTGTAGAGACGTATTCCGTGGAAACGTATCAGGGAGCGTTCCGTAGAAACGTATTCTGTAGCAATGTATTCTGTAGAAACGTATCAGGGAGCGTTCTGTAGAATTGTATTCTGTAGAAACGTATTCTGTAGAAACGTATCGGGGAGCGTTCCGTAGAAACGTATTCTGTAGAAACGAATTAGGGAGCATTCTGTAGGAACGTATTCTGTTGAAATCTATTCTGTAGAAACGTATCAGGGAGCGTTCTGTAGAATTGTATTCTGTAGAAACGTATTCTGTTAAAACGTATCAGGGAGCGTTCCGTAGAAACGTATCCTGTAGAAACGTATTAGGAAGCATTCTGTAGAAACGTATTCTGTAGAAATGTATTCTGCAGAAACGTGTCAGGGAGCGTTCTGTAGAACTGTATTCTGTAGAAACGTATTCTGTAGAAACGTATCAGGGAGCGTTCCGTAGAAACGTATTCTGTAGAAACGTATTCCGTAGAAACGTATCAGGGAGCGTTCTGTAGAATTGTATTCTGTAGAAACGTATTCTGTAGAAATGTATTCTGTAGGAATATATCAGAGAGCGTTCTTTAGAATTGTATTCCGTAGAAACGTATTCTGTAGAAACGTATCAGGGAGCGTTCCGTAGAAACGTATTCTGTAGAAATGTATTCTGTAGAAACGTTTCAGGGAGCGTTCTGTAGAATTGTATTCTGTAGAAACGTATTCTGTAGAAACGTATCAGGGAGCGTTCCGTAGAAACGTATTCTGTAGAAACGTATTAGGGAGAATTCTGTAGAAACGTATTCTGTAGAAACGTATTCTGTAGAAACGTATCAGGGAGCGTTCCGTAGAAACGTATTCTGTAGAAATGTATTTCGTAGAAACGTATCAGGGAGCGTTCCGTAGAAAGGTATTCTGTGAAAACGTATTAGGTAGCATTCTGTAGAAACGTATTCTGTAGAAATGTATTCTGTAGAAACGTATCAGGGAGCGTTTTGTAGAAACGTATTCCCTAGAAACGTATCAGGGAGCGTACGATAGAAACGTACTCTGTAGAAACGTATCAGGAAGCATTTTGTAGAAACGTATTCTGTAGAAATGTATTCTGTAGAAACGTATCAGGGAGCGTTCTGTGGAATTGTATTCTGTAGAAACGTATTCTGTAGAAACGTATTAGGGAGCATTCTGTAGAAACGTGTTCTGTTGAAATGTATTCTGTAGAAACGTATCAGGGAGCGTTCTGTAGAATTGTATTCTGTAGAAACATATCAGGGAGCGTTCCGTAGAAACGTATTCTATAGAAATGTAATCTGTAGAAACGTATCAGATAGCGTTCTGTAGAATTGTATCTTGTAGAAACGTATTCTGTGGGAACGTATCCGGGAGCGTTCCGTAGAAACGTATTCTGTAGAAATGTATTCTGTAGAAACGTATCAGGGGGCATTCTGTAGAATTGTATTCCCTAGAAACGTATTCTGTAGAAAAGTATCAGGGAGCGTTCCGTAGAAACGTATTCTGTAGAAACGTATTAGGGAGCATTCTGTAGAAACGTATTCTGTAAAAATGTATTCTGTAAAAACGTATCAGGGAGCATTCTGTAGAAACGTATTTTGTAGAAATGTATTCTGTAGAAACGTATCAGGGAGCGTTCTGTAGAATTGTATTCTCTAGAAACGCATTTTGTAGAAACGTATCAGGGAGCGTTTTGTAGAAACGTATTCTGTAGAAATGTATTCTGTAGAAACGTATTAGGGAGCGTTTCGTAGAAACGTATTCTGTAGAAACGTATTAGGAAGCATTCTGTAGAAACGTATTCTGTAGAAATGTATTCTGTAGAAACGTATAGGGGAGCATTCTGTAGAATTGTATTCTGTAGAAACGTATTCTGTAGAAACGTATTCTGTAGAAACGTATCAGGGAGCGTTCCGTAGAAACGTATTTCGTAGAAATGTATTCTGTAGAAACGTGTCAGGGAGCGTTCTGTAGAACTGTATTCTGTAGAAACGTATTCTGTAGAAACGTATCAGGGAGCGTTCCGTATAAACTTATTCTGTAGAAACCTATTAGAAAGCATTCTGTAGAAACGTATTCCGTAGAAATGTATTCTGTAGAAACATATCAGGGAGCGTGCTGTAGAATTGTATTCTTTAGAAATGTATCAGGGAGCGTTCTGTGAAATTGTATTCTGTAGAAACGTATTCTGTAGAAACGTATCAGGGAGCGTTCCGTAGAAACGTATTCTGAAAAATGTATTCTGTAGAAACGTATCAGGGAGCGTTCTGTAGAATTGCATTCATCAGAAACGTATCAGGAAGCGTTCCGTAGAAACGTATTCTGTAGAAACGTATTCTGTAGAAATGTATTTTGTAGAAACGTCTCAGGGAGCGTTCCGTAGAAACGTATTCTGTAAAAACGTATTAGGGAGCATTCTGGAGAAACGTATTCTGTAGAAATGTATTCTGTAGAAACGTATCAGGGAGCATTCTGTAGAATTATATTCTGTAGAAACGTATTTTGTAGAACCAAATCAGGGAGCGTTCCGTAGAAACGTATTCCGCAGAAATGTATTCTGTAGAAACGTGTCAAAGAGCGTTCTGTAGAACTGTATTCTGTAGAAACGTATTCTGTAGAAACGTATCAGGGAGCGTTCCGTAGAAACGTATTCTGTAGAAACCTATTGGGGAGCATTCTGTAGAAACGTATTCTGTAGAAATGTATTCTGTAGAAACATATCAGGGAGCGTTCTGTAGAATTGTATTCTGTAGAAACGTATCAGGGAGCGTTCTGTAGAATTGTATTCTGTAGAAACGTATTCTGTAGAAACGTATCAGGGAGCGTTCCGTAGAAACGTATTCTGAAAAATGTATTCTGTAGAAACGTATCAGGGAGCGTTCTGTAGAATTGTATTCTGTAGAAACGTATTCTGTAGGAACGTATCAGGAAGCGTTCCGTAGAAACGTATTCTGTAGAAACGTATTCTGTAGAAACGTCTCAGGTAGCCTTCCGTAGAAACGTATTCTGTAGAAACGTATTAGGGAGCATTCTGTAGAAACGTATTCTGTAGAAATGTATTTTGTAGACACGTATCAGGAAGCGTTCCGTAGAAACGTACTCTGTAGAAACGTATCAGGGAGCGTTCTGTAGAATTGTATTCTGTAGAAACGTATTCTGTAGAATTGTATCAGGGAGCGTTCCGTAGAAACGTATTCTGTAGAGACGTATTAGGGAGCATTCTGTAGAAACGTGTTCTGTTGAAATGTATCCTGTAGAAACGTATCAGAGAGCGTTCCGTAGAAACGTATTCTGTAGAAACGTATTCTGTAGAAACGTATCAGGGAGCGTTCTGTAGAAACGTATTCTGTAGAAACGTATTCTGTGGAAACGTATTTTGTAGAAACGTATTCTGTAAAAACGTATCAGGGAGCGTTCCGTAGAAACGTATTCTGTAGAAACGTATTAGGGAGCATTCTGTAGAAACGTATTCTGTTGAAATGTATTCTGTAGAAACGTATCAGGAAGCGTTCCGTAGAAACGTATTCTGTAGAAACGTATTCTGTAGAAATGTATTTTGTAGAAACGTCTCAGGGAGCGTTCCGTAGAAACGTATTCTGTAAAAACGTATTAGGGAGCATTCTGGAGAAACGTATTCTGTAGAAATGTATTCTGTAGAAACGTATCAGGGAGCATTCTGTAGAATTATATTCTGTAGAAACGTATTTTGTAGAACCAAATCAGGGAGCGTTCCGTAGAAACGTATTCCGCAGAAATGTATTCTGTAGAAACGTGTCAAAGAGCGTTCTGTAGAACTGTATTCTGTAGAAACGTATTCTGTAGAAACGTATCAGGGAGCGTTCCGTAGAAACGTATTCTGTAGAAACCTATTGGGGAGCATTCTGTAGAAACGTATCCTGTAGAAATGTATTCTGTAGAAACATATCAGGGAGCGTTCTGTAGAATTGTATTATGTAGAAACGTATTAGGGAGCGTTTCGTAAAAACGTATTCTGTAGAAACGTATTAGGGAGCATTCCGTAGAAACGTATTCTGTAGGAATGTATTCTGTAGAAACGTATCAGGAAGCGTTCTGTAGAATTGTATTCTATAGAAACGTATTTTGTAGAAACGTATTAGGGAGCGTTTCGTAGAAACGTATTCTGTAGAAATGCATTCTGTAGAAACGTATCAGGGAGCGTTCCGTAGAAACGTATTCTGAAAAATGTATTCTGTAGAAACGTATCAGGGAGCGTTCTGTAGAATTGTATTCATTAGAAACGTATCAGGAAGCGTTCGGTAGAAACGTATTCTGTAGAAACGTATTCTGTAGAAACGTATTAGGGAGCATTCTGTAGAAACGTTATCTGTAGAAATGTATTCTGTAGAAACGTATCAGGGAGCGTTCTGTAGAATTGTATTCTGTAGAAACGTATTCTGTAGAAACGTATCAGGGAGCGTTCCGTAGAAACGTATTCTGTAGAAACGTATAAGGGAGCATTCTGTAGAAACGTATTCTGTAGAAATGTATTCTGTAGAAGAGTATCAGGGAGCGTTCTGTAGAACTGTATTCTGTAGAAACGTATTCTGTAGAAACGTATTCTGTAGAAATGTATTCTGTAGAAACGTATCAGGGAGCGTTCCGTAGAAACGTATTCTGTAGAAATGTATTCTGTAAACATGTAGTCTGGAGAAACGTATCAGAGAGCGTTCTGTAGAATTGTATTCTGTAGAGACGTATTCCGTGGAAACGTATCAGGGAGCGTTCCGTAGAAACGTATTCTGTAGAAATGTATTCTGTAGAAACGTATCAGGGAGCGTTCTGTAGAATTGTATTCTGTAGAAACGTATTCTGTAGAAACGTATCAGGGAGCGTTCCGTAGAAACGTATTCTGTAGAAACGTATTAGGGAGCATTCTGTAGAAACGTATTCTGTTGAAATGTATTCTGTAGAAACGTATCAGGGAGCGTTCTGTAGAATTGTATTCTGTAGAAACGTATTCTGTTAAAACGTATCAGGGAGCGTTCCGTAGAAACGTATTCTGTAGAAACGTATTAGGAAGCATTCTGTAGAAACGTATTCTGTAGAAATGTATTCTGCAGAAACGTGTCAGGGAGCGTTCTGTAGAACTGTATTCTGTAGAAACGTATTCTGTAGAAACGTATCAGGGAGCGTTCCGTAGAAACGTATTCTGTAGAAACGTATTCTGTAGAAACGTATCAGGGAGCGTTCTGTAGAATTGTATTCTGTAGAAACGTATTCTGTAGAAATGTATTCTGTAGGAATATATCAGAGAGCGTTCTTTAGAATTGTATTCTGTAGAAACGTATTCTGTAGAAACGTATCAGGGAGCGTTCCGTAGAAACGTATTCTGTAGAAATGTATTCTGTAGAAACGTTTCAGGGAGCGTTCTGTAGAATTGTATTCTGTAGAAACGTATTCTGTAGAAACGTATCAGGGAGCGTTCCGTAGAAACGTATTCTGTAGAAACGTATTAGGGAGAATTCTGTAGAAACGTATTCTGTAGAAACGTATTCTGTAGAAACGTATCAGGAAGCGTTCCGTAGAAACGTATTCTGTAGAAACGTATTTCGTAGAAACGTATCAGGGAGCGTTCCGTAGAAAGGTATTCTGTAAAAACGTATTAGGTAGCATTCTGTAGAAACGTATTCTGTAGAAATGTATTCTGTAGAAACGTATCAGGGAGCGTTCTGTAGGAACGTATTCCCTAGAAACGTATCAGGGAGCGTTCGATAGAAACGTACTCTGTAGAAACGTATCAGGAAGCATTCTGTAGAAACGTATTCTGTAGAAATGTATTCTGTAGAAACGTATCAGGGAGCGTTCTGTGGAATTGTATTCTGTAGAAACGTATTCTGTAGAAACGTATTAGGGAGCATTCTGTAGAAACGTATTCTGTTGAAATGTATTCTGTAGAAACGTATCAGGGAGCGTTCTGTAGAATTGTATTCTGTAGAAACATATCAGGGAGCGTTCCGTAGAAACGTATTCTATAGAAATGTATTCTGTAGAAACGTATCAGGGAGCGTTCTGTAGAATTGTATCTTGTAGAAACGTATTCTGTGGGAACGTATCCGGGAGCGTTCCGTAGAAACGTATTCTGTAGAAATGTATTCTGTAGAAACGTATCAGGGGGCATTCTGTAGAATTGTATTCCCTAGAAACGTATTCTGTAGAAAAGTATCAGGGAGCGTTCCGTAGAAACGTATTCTGTAGAAACGTATTAGGGAGCATTCTGTAGAAACGTATTCTGTAGAAATGTATTCTGTAGAAACGTATCAGGGAGCGTTCTGTAGAAACGTATTCTGTAAAAGCGTATCAGGGAGCATTCTGTAGAAACGTATTTTGTAGAAATGTATTCTGTAGAAACGTATCAGGGAGCGTTCTGTAGAATTGTATTCTCTGGTAACGTATTTTGTAGAAACGTATCAGGGAGCGTTCCGTAGAAACGTATTCTGTAGAAACGTATTCTGTAGAAACGTATCAGGGAGCGTTCTGTAGAAACGTATTCTGTAGAAACGTATTCTGTAGAAACGTATCAGGGAGCATTCTGTAGAAACGTATTTTGTAGAAATGTATTCTGTAGAAACGTATCAGGGAGCGTTCTGTAGAATTGAATTCTGTAGAAACGTATTCTGTAGAAACGTATCAGGGAGCGTTCCGTAGAAACGTATTCTGGAAAATGTATTCTGTAGAAACGTATCAGGGAGCGTTCTGTAGAATTGTATTCTGTAGAAACGTATTCTGTAGAAACGTATCAGGGAGCGTTCCGTAGAAACGTATTCTGTAAAAACGTATTAGGGAGCATTCTGGAGAAACGTATTCTGTAGAAATGTATTCTGTAGAAACGTATCAGGGAGCATTCTGTAGAATTATATTCTGTAGAAACGTATTTTGTAGAACCAAATCAGGGAGCGTTCCGTAGAAACGTATTCCGCAGAAATGTATTCTGTAGAAACGTGTCAAAGAGCGTTCTGTAGAACTGTATTCTGTAGAAACGTATTCTGTAGAAACGTATCAGGGAGCGTTCCGTAGAAACG
Organism: Macrophya annulata; assembly: GCA_963924015.1. Lineage (NCBI taxonomy): Eukaryota > Metazoa > Arthropoda > Insecta > Hymenoptera > Tenthredinidae > Macrophya > Macrophya annulata. Next base: position 23,889,823 of record OZ001258.1, read on the forward strand.
TATTCTGTAGAAACCTATTGGGGAGCATTCTGTAGAAACGTATTCTGTAGAAATGTATTCTGTAGAAACATATCAGGGAGCGTTCTGTAGAATTGTATTCTGTAGAAACGTATCAGGGAGCGTTCTGTAGAATTGTATTCTGTAGAAACGTATTCTGTAGAAACGTATCAGGGAGCGTTCCGTAGAAACGTATTCTGAAAAATGTATTCTGTAGAAACGTATCAGGGAGCGTTCTGTAGAATTGTATTCTGTAGAAACGTATTCTGTAGGAACGTATCAGGAAGCGTTCCGTAGAAACGTATTCTGTAGAAACGTATTCTGTAGAAACGTCTCAGGTAGCCTTCCGTAGAAACGTATTCTGTAGAAACGTATTAGGGAGCATTCTGTAGAAACGTATTCTGTAGAAATGTATTTTGTAGACACGTATCAGGAAGCGTTCCGTAGAAACGTACTCTGTAGAAACGTATCAGGGAGCGTTCTGTAGAATTGTATTCTGTAGAAACGTATTCTGTAGAATTGTATCAGGGAGCGTTCCGTAGAAACGTATTCTGTAGAGACGTATTAGGGAGCATTCTGTAGAAACGTGTTCTGTTGAAATGTATCCTGTAGAAACGTATCAGAGAGCGTTCCGTAGAAACGTATTCTGTAGAAACGTATTCTGTAGAAACGTATCAGGGAGCGTTCTGTAGAAACGTATTCTGTAGAAACGTATTCTGTGGAAACGTATTTTGTAGAAACGTATTCTGTAAAAACGTATCAGGGAGCGTTCCGTAGAAACGTATTCTGTAGAAACGTATTAGGGAGCATTCTGTAGAAACGTATTCTGTTGAAATGTATTCTGTAGAAACGTATCAGGAAGCGTTCCGTAGAAACGTATTCTGTAGAAACGTATTCTGTAGAAATGTATTTTGTAGAAACGTCTCAGGGAGCGTTCCGTAGAAACGTATTCTGTAAAAACGTATTAGGGAGCATTCTGGAGAAACGTATTCTGTAGAAATGTATTCTGTAGAAACGTATCAGGGAGCATTTTGTAGAATTATATTCTGTAGAAACGTATTTTGTAGAACCAAATCAGGGAGCGTTCCGTAGAAACGTATTCCGCAGAAATGTATTCTGTAGAAACGTGTCAAAGAGCGTTCTGTAGAACTGTATTCTGTAGAAACGTATTCTGTAGAAACGTATCAGGGAGCGTTCCGTAGAAACGTATTCTGTAGAAACCTATTGGGGAGCATTCTGTAGAAACGTATCCTGTAGAAATGTATTCTGTAGAAACATATCAGGGAGCGTTCTGTAGAATTGTATTATGTAGAAACGTATTAGGGAGCGTTTCGTAAAAACGTATTCTGTAGAAACGTATTAGGGAGCATTCCGTAGAAACGTATTCTGTAGGAATGTATTCTGTAGAAACGTATCAGGAAGCGTTCTGTAGAATTGTATTCTATAGAAACGTATTTTGTAGAAACGTATTAGGGAGCGTTTCGTAGAAACGTATTCTGTAGAAATGCATTCTGTAGAAACGTATCAGGGAGCGTTCCGTAGAAACGTATTCTGAAAAATGTATTCTGTAGAAACGTATCAGGGAGCGTTCTGTAGAATTGTATTCATTAGAAACGTATCAGGAAGCGTTCGGTAGAAACGTATTCTGTAGAAACGTATTCTGTAGAAACGTATTAGGGAGCATTCTGTAGAAACGTTATCTGTAGAAATGTATTCTGTAGAAACGTATCAGGGAGCGTTCTGTAGAATTGTATTCTGTAGAAACGTATTCTGTAGAAACGTATCAGGGAGCGTTCCGTAGAAACGTATTCTGTAGAAACGTATAAGGGAGCATTCTGTAGAAACGTATTCTGTAGAAATGTATTCTGTAGAAGAGTATCAGGGAGCGTTCTGTAGAACTGTATTCTGTAGAAACGTATTCTGTAGAAACGTATTCTGTAGAAATGTATTCTGTAGAAACGTATCAGGGAGCGTTCCGTAGAAACGTATTCTGTAGAAATGTATTCTGTAAACATGTAGTCTGGAGAAACGTATCAGAGAGCGTTCTGTAGAATTGTATTCTGTAGAGACGTATTCCGTGGAAACGTATCAGGGAGCGTTCCGTAGAAACGTATTCTGTAGAAATGTATTCTGTAGAAACGTATCTGGGAGCGTTCTGTAGAATTGTATTCTGTAGAAACGTATTCTGTAGAAACGTATCAGGGAGCGTTCCGTAGAAACGTATTCTGTAGAAACGTATTAGGGAGCATTCTGTAGAAACGTATTCTGTTGAAATGTATTCTGTAGAAACGTATCAGGGAGCGTTCTGTAGAATTGTATTCTGTAGAAACGTATTCTGTTAAAACGTATCAGGGAGCGTTCCGTAGAAACGTATTCTGTAGAAACGTATTAGGAAGCATTCTGTAGAAACGTATTCTGTAGAAATGTATTCTGCAGAAACGTGTCAGGGAGCGTTCTGTAGAACTGTATTCTGTAGAAACGTATTCTGTAGAAACGTATCAGGGAGCGTTCCGTAGAAACGTATTCTGTAGAAACGTATTCTGTAGAAACGTATCAGGGAGCGTTCTGTAGAATTGTATTCTGTAGAAACGTATTCTGTAGAAATGTATTCTGTAGGAATATATCAGAGAGCGTTCTTTAGAATTGTATTCTGTAGAAACGTATTCTGTAGAAACGTATCAGGGAGCGTTCCGTAGAAACGTATTCTGTAGAAATGTATTCTGTAGAAACGTTTCAGGGAGCGTTCTGTAGAATTGTATTCTGTAGAAACGTATTCTGTAGAAACGTATCAGGGAGCGTTCCGTAGAAACGTATTCTGTAGAAACGTATTAGGGAGAATTCTGTAGAAACGTATTCTGTAGAAACGTATTCTGTAGAAACGTATCAGGAAGCGTTCCGTAGAAACGTATTCTGTAGAAATGTATTTCGTAGAAACGTATCAGGGAGCGTTCCGTAGAAAGGTATTCTGTAAAAACGTATTAGGTAGCATTCTGTAGAAACGTATTCTGTAGAAATGTATTCTGTAGAAACGTATCAGGGAGCGTTCTGTAGGAACGTATTCCCTAGAAACGTATCAGGGAGCGTTCGATAGAAACGTACTCTGTAGAAACGTATCAGGAAGCATTCTGTAGAAACGTATTCTGTAGAAATGTATTCTGTAGAAACGTATCAGGGAGCGTTCTGTGGAATTGTATTCTGTAGAAACGTATTCTGTAGAAACGTATTAGGGAGCATTCTGTAGAAACGTATTCTGTTGAAATGTATTCTGTAGAAACGTATCAGGGAGCGTTCTGTAGAATTGTATTCTGTAGAAACATATCAGGGAGCGTTCCGTAGAAACGTATTCTATAGAAATGTATTCTGTAGAAACGTATCAGGGAGCGTTCTGTAGAATTGTATCTTGTAGAAACGTATTCTGTGGGAACGTATCCGGGAGCGTTCCGTAGAAACGTATTCTGTAGAAATGTATTCTGTAGAAACGTATCAGGGGGCATTCTGTAGAATTGTATTCCCTAGAAACGTATTCTGTAGAAAAGTATCAGGGAGCGTTCCGTAGAAACGTATTCTGTAGAAACGTATTAGGGAGCATTCTGTAGAAACGTATTCTGTAGAAATGTATTCTGTAGAAACGTATCAGGGAGCGTTCTGTAGAAACGTATTCTGTAAAAGCGTATCAGGGAGCATTCTGTAGAAACGTATTTTGTAGAAATGTATTCTGTAGAAACGTATCAGGGAGCGTTCTGTAGAATTGTATTCTCTGGTAACGTATTTTGTAGAAACGTATCAGGGAGCGTTCCGTAGAAACGTATTCTGTAGAAACGTATTCTGTAGAAACGTATCAGGGAGCGTTCTGTAGAAACGTATTCTGTAGAAACGTATTCTGTAGAAACGTATCAGGGAGCATTCTGTAGAAACGTATTTTGTAGAAATGTATTCTGTAGAAACGTATCAGGGAGCGTTCTGTAGAATTGAATTCTGTAGAAACGTATTCTGTAGAAACGTATCAGGGAGCGTTCCGTAGAAACGTATTCTGGAAAATGTATTCTGTAGAAACGTATCAGGGAGCGTTCTGTAGAATTGTATTCTGTAGAAACGTATTCTGTAGAAACGTATCAGGGAGCGTTCCGTAGAAACGTATTCTGTAGAAATGTATTCTGTAGAAACGTATCAGGGAACGTTCTGTAGAATTGTATTCTGTAGAAACGTATTCTGTAGAAACGTATCAGGGAGCGTTCCGTAGAAACGTATTCTGTAGAAACGTATTAGGGAGCATTCTGTAGAAACGTATTCTGTTGAAATGTATTCTGTAGAAACGTATCAGGGAGCGTTCTGTAGAATTGTATTCTGTAGAAACGTATTCTGTTAAAACGTATCAGGGAGCGTTCCGTAGAAACGTATTCTGTAGAAACGTATTAGGAAGCATTCTGTAGAAACGTATTCTGTAGAAATGTATTCTGCAGAAACGTGTCAGGGAGCGTTCTGTAGAACTGTATTCTGTAGAAACGTATTCTGTAGAAACGTATCAGGGAGCGTTCCGTAGAAACGTATTCTGTAGAAACGTATTCTGTAGAAACGTATCAGGGAGCGTTCTGTAGAATTGTATTCTGTAGAAACGTATTCTGTAGAAATGTATTCTGTAGGAATATATCAGAGAGCGTTCTTTAGAATTGTATTCTGTAGAAACGTATTCTGTAGAAACGTATCAGGGAGCGTTCCGTAGAAACGTATTCTGTAGAAATGTATTCTGTAGAAACGTTTCAGGGAGCGTTCTGTAGAATTGTATTCTGTAGAAACGTATTCTGTAGAAACGTATCAGGGAGCGTTCCGTAGAAACGTATTCTGTAGAAACGTATTAGGGAGAATTCTGTAGAAACGTATTCTGTAGAAACGTATTCTGTAGAAACGTATCAGGAAGCGTTCCGTAGAAACGTATTCTGTAGAAACGTATTTCGTAAAAACGTATCAGGGAGCGTTCCGTAGAAAGGTATTCTGTAAAAACGTATTAGGTAGCATTCTGTAGAAACGTATTCTGTAGAAATGTATTCTGTAGAAACGTATCAGGGAGCGTTCTGTAGGAACGTATTCCCTAGAAACGTATCAGGGAGCGTTCGATAGAAACGTACTCTGTAGAAACGTATCAGGAAGCATTCTGTAGAAACGTATTCTGTAGAAATGTATTCTGTAGAAACGTATCAGGGAGCGTTCTGTGGAATTGTATTCTGTAGAAACGTATTCTGTAGAAACGTATTAGGGAGCATTCTGTAGAAACGTATTCTGTTGAAATGTATTCTGTAGAAACGTATCAGGGAGCGTTCTGTAGAATTGTATTCTGTAGAAACATATCAGGGAGCGTTCCGTAGAAACGTATTCTATAGAAATGTATTCTGTAGAAACGTATCAGGGAGCGTTCTGTAGAATTGTATCTTGTAGAAACGTATTCTGTGGGAACGTATCCGGGAGCGTTCCGTAGAAACGTATTCTGTAGAAATGTATTCTGTAGAAACGTATCAGGGGGCATTCTGTAGAATTGTATTCCCTAGAAACGTATTCTGTAGAAAAGTATCAGGGAGCGTTCCGTAGAAACGTATTCTGTAGAAACGTATTAGGGAGCATTCTGTAGAAACGTATTCTGTAGAAATGTATTCTGTAGAAACGTATCAGGGAGCGTTCTGTAGAAACGTATTCTGTAAAAGCGTATCAGGGAGCATTCTGTAGAAACGTATTTTGTAGAAATGTATTCTGTAGAAACGTATCAGGGAGCGTTCTGTAGAATTGTATTCTCTGGTAACGTATTTTGTAGAAACGTATCAGGGAGCGTTCCGTAGAAACGTATTCTGTAGAAACGTATTCTGTAGAAACGTATCAGGGAGCGTTCTGTAGAAACGTATTCTGTAGAAACGTATTCTGTAGAAACGTATCAGGGAGCATTCTGTAGAAACGTATTTTGTAGAAATGTATTCTGTAGAAACGTATCAGGGAGCGTTCTGTAGAATTGAATTCTGTAGAAACGTATTCTGTAGAAACGTATCAGGGAGCGTCCCGTAGAAACGTATTCTGGAAAATGTATTCTGTAGAAACGTATCAGGGAGCGTTCTGTAGAATTGTATTCTGTAGAAACGTATTCTGTAGAAACGTATCAGGGAGCGTTCCGTGGAAACGTATTCTGTAGAAACGTATTCTGTAGAAACGTATCAGGGAGCGTTCTGTAGAATTGTATTCTGTAGAAACGTATTTTGTAGAAACGTATCAGGGAGCGTTCCGTAGAAACGTATTCCGTAGGAATGTATTCTGTAGAAACGTGTCAGGGTGCGTTCTGTAGAAACGTATTCTGTAGAAATGTATTCTGTAGAAACATATCAGAGAGCGTTCTGTAGAATTGTATTCTGTAGAAACGTATCAGGGAGCGTTCTGTAGAATTCTATTCTGTAGAAACGTATTCTGTAGAAACGTATCAGGGAGCGTTCCGTAGAAACGTATTCTGAAAAATGTATTCTGTAGAAACGTATCAGGGAGCATTCTGTAGAAACGTATTCTGTAGAAATGTATTCTGTAGAGACGAATCAGGGAGCGTTTTGTAGAAACGTATTCTGTAGAAATGTATTCTGTAGAAACGTATTAGGGAGCGTTTCGTAGAAACGTATTCTGTAGAAACGTATTAGGGAGCATTCTGTAGAAACGTATTCTGTAGAAACGTATTCTGTAGAAACGTATCAGGGAGCGTTCCGTAGAAACGTATTCTGTAGAAACCTATTAGAAAGCATTCTGTAGGAACGTATTCCGTAGAAATGTATTCTGTAGAAACATATCAGGGAGCGTGCTGTAGAATTGTATTCTTTAGAAACGTATCAGGGAGCGTTCTGTGAAATTGTATTCTGTAGAAACGTATTCTGTAGAAACGTATCAGGGAGCGTTCCGTAGAAACGTATTCTGAAAAATAAATTCTGTAGAAACGTATCAGGGAGCGTTCTGTAGAATTGTATTCATTAGAAACGTATCAGGAAGCGTTCCGTAGAAACGTATTCTGTAGAAACGTATTCTGTAGAAATGTATTTTGTAGAAACGTCTCAGGGAGCGTTCCGTAGAAACGTATTTTGTAAAAACGTATTAGGGAGCATTCTGGAGAAACGTATTCCGTAGAAATGTATTCTGTAGAAACGTGTCAGGGAGCGTTCTGTAGAAACGTATTCTGTAGAAATGTATTCTGTAGAAACATATCAGGGAGCGTTCTGTAGAATTGTATTCTGTAGAAACGTATCAGGGAGCGTTCTGTAGAATTCTATTCTGTAGAAACGTATTCTGTAGAAACGTATCAGGGAGCGTTCCGTAGAAATGTATTCTGAAAAATGTATTCTGTAGAAACGTATCTGGGAGCGTTCTGTAGAATTGTATTCTGTAGAAACGTATTCTATAGGAACGTATCAGGAAGCGTTTAGTAGAAACGTATTCTGCAGAAACGTATTCTGTAGAAACGTATTCTGTAGAAACGTATCAGAGAGCGTTCCGTAGAAACGTATTCTGTAGAAACGTATTCTGTAGAAAAGTATCAGGGAGCGTTCCGTAGAAACGTATTCTGTAGAAACGTATTAGGGAGCGTTCTGTAGAATTGTATTCTGTAGAAACGTATTCTGTAGAAACGTATCGTGGAGCGTTCCGTAGAAACGTATTCTGTAGAAACGTATTCTGTAGAAACGTATTTTGTAGAAACGTATTCTGTAAAAACGTATCAGGGAGCGTTCCGTAGAAACGTATTCTGTAGAAACGTATCAGCGAGCGTTCCGTAGAAACGTATTCTGTAGAAATGTATTCTGTAGAAACGTATCAGGGAGCATTCTGTAGAAACGTATTCTGTAGAAATGTATTCTGTGGAGACGTATCAGGGAGCGTTTTGTAGAAACGTATTCTGTAGAAACGTATTCTGTAGAAACGTATTAGGGAGCGTTCCGTAGAAACGTATTCTGTAGAAACGTATTAGGAGGCATTCTGTAGAAACGTATTCTGTAGAAATGTATTCTGTAGAAACGTATCAGGGAGCATTCTGTGGAATTGTATTCTGTAGAAACGTATTCTGTAGAAACGTATTCTGTAGAAACGTATCAGGGAGCGTTCCGTAAAAACGTATTCCGTAGAAATGTATTCTGTAGAAACGTATCAGGGAGCGTTCCGTAGAAACGTATTCTGTAGAAACGTATTCTGTAGAAACGTATTCTGTAGAAACGTCTCAGGTAGCCTTCCGTAGAAACGTATTCTGTAGAAACGTATTAGGGAGCATTCTGTAGAAACGTATTCTGTAGAAACGTATTCTGTAGAAACGTATCAGGGAGCGTTTCGTAGAAACGTATTTTGTAGAAATGTATTCTGTAGAAACGTATCAGAGAGCGTTCCTTGGAATTGTATTCTGTAGTAACGTATTCTGTAGAAACGTATCAGGGAGCGTTCCGTAGAGGCGTATTCTGTAGAAACGTATTAGGAAGCATTCTGTAGAAACGTATTCTGTAGAAATGTATTCTGTAGAAACGTATCGGGGAGCGTTCTGTAAAAACGTATTCTGTAAAAACGTATTCTGTAGAAACGTATCAGGGAGCGTTCCGTAGAAACGTATTCTGTAGAAACGTATTAGGGAGCATTCTGTAGAAACGTTATCTGTAGAAATGTATTCTGTAGAAACGTATCAGGGAGCGTTCTGTAGAATTGTATTCTGTAGAAACGTATTCTGTAGAAACGTATCAGGGAGCGTTCCGTAGAAACGTATTCTGTAGAAACGTATAAGGGAGCATTCTGTAGAAACGTATTCTGTAGAAATGTATTCTGTAGAAGAGTATCAGGGAGCGTTCTGTAGAACTGTATTTTGTAGAAACGTATTCTGTAGAAACGTATCAGGGAGCGTTCCGTAGAAACGTATTCTGTAGAAATGTATTCTGTAGAAACGTATCAGGGAGCGTTCTGTAGGAACGTATTCCCTAGAAACGTATCAGGGAGCGTTCGATAGAAACGTACTCTGTAGAAACGTATCAGGAAGCATTCTGTAGAAACGTATTCTGTAGAAATGTATTCTGTAGAAACGTATCAGGGAGCGTTCTGTGGAATTGTATTCTGTAGAAACGTATTCTGTAGAAACGTATTAGGGAGCATTCTGTAGAAACGTATTCTGTTGAAATGTATTCTGTAGAAACGTATCAGGGAGCGTTCTGTAGAATTGTATTCTGTAGAAACATATCAGGGAGCGTTCCGTAGAAACGTATTCTATAGAAATGTATTCTGTAGAAACGTATCAGGGAGCGTTCTGTAGAATTGTATCTTGTAGAAACGTATTCTGTGGGAACGTATCCGGGAGCGTTCCGTAGAAACGTATTCTGTAGAAATGTATTCTGTAGAAACGTATCAGGGGGCATTCTGTAGAATTGTATTCCCTAGAAACGTATTCTGTAGAAAAGTATCAGGGAGCGTTCCGTAGAAACGTATTCTGTAGAAACGTATTAGGGAGCATTCTGTAGAAACGTATTCTGTAGAAATGTATTCTGTAGAAACGTATCAGGGAGCGTTCTGTAGAAACGTATTCTGTAAAAGCGTATCAGGGAGCATTCTGTAGAAACGTATTTTGTAGAAATGTATTCTGTAGAAACGTATCAGGGAGCGTTCTGTAGAATTGTATTCTCTGGTAACGTATTTTGTAGAAACGTATCAGGGAGCGTTCCGTAGAAACGTATTCTGTAGAAACGTATTCTGTAGAAACGTATCAGGGAGCGTTCTGTAGAAACGTATTCTGTAGAAACGTATTCTGTAGAAACGTATCAGGGAGCATTCTGTAGAAACGTATTTTGTAGAAATGTATTCTGTAGAAACGTATCAGGGAGCGTTCTGTAGAATTGAATTCTGTAGAAACGTATTCTGTAGAAACGTATCAGGGAGCGTCCCGTAGAAACGTATTCTGGAAAATGTATTCTGTAGAAACGTATCAGGGAGCGTTCTGTAGAATTGTATTCTGTAGAAACGTATTCTGTAGAAACGTATCAGGGAGCGTTCCGTGGAAACGTATTCTGTAGAAACGTATTCTGTAGAAACGTATCAGGGAGCGTTCTGTAGAATTGTATTCTGTAGAAACGTATTTTGTAGAAACGTATCAGGGAGCGTTCCGTAGAAACGTATTCCGTAGGAATGTATTCTGTAGAAACGTGTCAGGGTGCGTTCTGTAGAAACGTATTCTGTAGAAATGTATTCTGTAGAAACATATCAGAGAGCGTTCTGTAGAATTGTATTCTGTAGAAACGTATCAGGGAGCGTTCTGTAGAATTCTATTCTGTAGAAACGTATTCTGTAGAAACGTATCAGGGAGCGTTCCGTAGAAACGTATTCTGAAAAATGTATTCTGTAGAAACGTATCAGGGAGCATTCTGTAGAAACGTATTCTGTAGAAATGTATTCTGTAGAGACGAATCAGGGAGCGTTTTGTAGAAACGTATTCTGTAGAAATGTATTCTGTAGAAACGTATTAGGGAGCGTTTCGTAGAAACGTATTCTGTAGAAACGTATTAGGGAGCATTCTGTAGAAACGTATTCTGTAGAAACGTATTCTGTAGAAACGTATCAGGGAGCGTTCCGTAGAAACGTATTCTGTAGAAACCTATTAGAAAGCATTCTGTAGGAACGTATTCCGTAGAAATGTATTCTGTAGAAACATATCAGGGAGCGTGCTGTAGAATTGTATTCTTTAGAAACGTATCAGGGAGCGTTCTGTGAAATTGTATTCTGTAGAAACGTATTCTGTAGAAACGTATCAGGGAGCGTTCCGTAGAAACGTATTCTGAAAAATAAATTCTGTAGAAACGTATCAGGGAGCGTTCTGTAGAATTGTATTCATTAGAAACGTATCAGGAAGCGTTCCGTAGAAACGTATTCTGTAGAAACGTATTCTGTAGAAATGTATTTTGTAGAAACGTCTCAGGGAGCGTTCCGTAGAAACGTATTTTGTAAAAACGTATTAGGGAGCATTCTGGAGAAACGTATTCCGTAGAAATGTATTCTGTAGAAACGTGTCAGGGAGCGTTCTGTAGAAACGTATTCTGTAGAAATGTATTCTGTAGAAACATATCAGGGAGCGTTCTGTAGAATTGTATTCTGTAGAAACGTATCAGGGAGCGTTCTGTAGAATTCTATTCTGTAGAAACGTATTCTGTAGAAACGTATCAGGGAGCGTTCCGTAGAAATGTATTCTGAAAAATGTATTCTGTAGAAACGTATCTGGGAGCGTTCTGTAGAATTGTATTCTGTAGAAACGTATTCTATAGGAACGTATCAGGAAGCGTTTAGTAGAAACGTATTCTGCAGAAACGTATTCTGTAGAAACGTATTCTGTAGAAACGTATCAGAGAGCGTTCCGTAGAAACGTATTCTGTAGAAACGTATTCTGTAGAAAAGTATCAGGGAGCGTTCCGTAGAAACGTATTCTGTAGAAACGTATTAGGGAGCGTTCTGTAGAATTGTATTCTGTAGAAACGTATTCTGTAGAAACGTATCGTGGAGCGTTCCGTAGAAACGTATTCTGTAGAAACGTATTCTGTAGAAACGTATTTTGTAGAAACGTATTCTGTAAAAACGTATCAGGGAGCGTTCCGTAGAAACGTATTCTGTAGAAACGTATCAGCGAGCGTTCCGTAGAAACGTATTCTGTAGAAATGTATTCTGTAGAAACGTATCAGGGAGCATTCTGTAGAAACGTATTCTGTAGAAATGTATTCTGTGGAGACGTATCAGGGAGCGTTTTGTAGAAACGTATTCTGTAGAAACGTATTCTGTAGAAACGTATTAGGGAGCGTTCCGTAGAAACGTATTCTGTAGAAACGTATTAGGAGGCATTCTGTAGAAACGTATTCTGTAGAAATGTATTCTGTAGAAACGTATCAGGGAGCATTCTGTGGAATTGTATTCTGTAGAAACGTATTCTGTAGAAACGTATTCTGTAGAAACGTATCAGGGAGCGTTCCGTAAAAACGTATTCCGTAGAAATGTATTCTGTAGAAACGTATCAGGGAGCGTTCCGTAGAAACGTATTCTGTAGAAACGTATTCTGTAGAAACGTATTCTGTAGAAACGTCTCAGGTAGCCTTCCGTAGAAACGTATTCTGTAGAAACGTATTAGGGAGCATTCTGTAGAAACGTATTCTGTAGAAACGTATTCTGTAGAAACGTATCAGGGAGCGTTTCGTAGAAACGTATTTTGTAGAAATGTATTCTGTAGAAACGTATCAGAGAGCGTTCCTTGGAATTGTATTCTGTAGTAACGTATTCTGTAGAAACGTATCAGGGAGCGTTCCGTAGAGGCGTATTCTGTAGAAACGTATTAGGAAGCATTCTGTAGAAACGTATTCTGTAGAAATGTATTCTGTAGAAACGTATCGGGGAGCGTTCTGTAAAAACGTATTCTGTAAAAACGTATTCTGTAGAAACGTATCAGGGAGCGTTCCGTAGAAACGTATTCTGTAGAAACGTATTAGGGAGCATTCTGTAGAAACGTTATCTGTAGAAATGTATTCTGTAGAAACGTATCAGGGAGCGTTCTGTAGAATTGTATTCTGTAGAAACGTATTCTGTAGAAACGTATCAGGGAGCGTTCCGTAGAAACGTATTCTGTAGAAACGTATAAGGGAGCATTCTGTAGAAACGTATTCTGTAGAAATGTATTCTGTAGAAGAGTATCAGGGAGCGTTCTGTAGAACTGTATTTTGTAGAAACGTATTCTGTAGAAACGTATCAGGGAGCGTTCCGTAGAAACGTATTCTGTAGAAATGTATTCTGTAGAAACGTATCAGGGAGCGTTCCGTAGAAACGTATTCTGTAGAAATGTATTCTGTAAAAATGTAGTCTGGAGAAACGTATCAGAGAGCGTTCTGTAGAATTGTATTCTGTAGAGACGTATTCCGTGGAAACGTATCAGGGAGCGTTCCGTAGAAACGTATTATGTAGCAATGTATTCTGTAGAAACGTATCAGGGAGCGTTCTGTAGAATTGTATTCTGTAGAAACGTATTCTGTAGAAACGTATCGGGGAGCGTTCCGTAGAAACGTATTCTGTAGAAACGAATTAGGGAGCATTCTGTAGGAACGTATTCTGTTGAAATCTATTCTGTAGAAACGTATCAGGGAGCGTTCTGTAGAATTGTATTCTGTAGAAACGTATTCTGTTAAAACGTATCAGGGAGCGTTCCGTAGAAACGTATCCTGTAGAAACGTATTAGGAAGCATTCTGTAGAAACGTATTCTGTAGAAATGTATTCTGCAGAAACGTGTCAGGGAGCGTTCTGTAGAACTGTATTCTGTAGAAACGTATCAGGGAGCGTTCCGTAGAAACGTATTCTGTAGAAACGTATTCTGTAGAAACGTATCAGGGAGCGTTCTGTAGAATTGTATTCTGTAGAAACGTATTCTGTAGAAATGTATTCTGTAGGAATATATCAGAGAGCGTTCTTTAGAATTGTATTCCGTAGAAACGTATTCTGTAGAAACGTATCAGGGAGCGTTCCGTAGAAACGTATTCTGTAGAAATGTATTCTGTAGAAACGTTTCAGGGAGCGTTCTGTAGAATTGTATTCTGTAGAAACGTATTCTGTAGAAACGTATCAGGGAGCGTTCCGTAGAAACGTATTCTGTAGAAACGTATTAGGGAGAATTCTGTAGAAACGTATTCTGTAGAAACGTATTCTGTAGAAACGTATCAGGGAGCGTTCCGTAGAAACGTATTCTGTAGAAATGTATTTCGTAGAAACGTATCAGGGAGCGTTCCGTAGAAAGGTATTCTGTGAAAACGTATTAGGTAGCATTCTGTAGAAACGTATTCTGTAGAAATGTATTCTGTAGAAACGTATCAGGGAGCGTTTTGTAGAAACGTATTCCCTAGAAACGTATCAGGGAGCGTACGATAGAAACGTACTCTGTAGAAACGTATCAGGAAGCATTTTGTAGAAACGTATTCTGTAGAAATGTATTCTGTAGAAACGTATCAGGGAGCGTTCTGTGGAATTGTATTCTGTAGAAACGTATTCTGTAGAAACGTATTAGGGAGCATTCTGTAGAAACGTGTTCTGTTGAAATGTATTCTGTAGAAACGTATCAGGGAGCGTTCTGTAGAATTGTATTCTGTAGAAACATATCAGGGAGCGTTCCGTAGAAACGTATTCTATAGAAATGTAATCTGTAGAAACGTATCAGGGAGCGTTCTGTAGAATTGTATCTTGTAGAAACGTATTCTGTGGGAACGTATCCGGGAGCGTTCCGTAGAAACGTATTCTGTAGAAATGTATTCTGTAGAAACGTATCAGGGGGCATTCTGTAGAATTGTATTCCCTAGAAACGTATTCTGTAGAAAAGTATCAGGGAGCGTTCCGTAGAAACGTATTCTGTAGAAACGTATTAGGGAGCATTCTGTAGAAACGTATTCTGTAAAAATGTATTCTGTAAAAACGTATCAGGGAGCATTCTGTAGAAACGTATTTTGTAGAAATGTATTCTGTAGAAACGTATCAGGGAGCGTTCTGTAGAATTGTATTCTCTAGAAACGCATTTTGTAGAAACGTATCAGGGAGCGTTTTGTAGAAACGTATTCTGTAGAAATGTATTCTGTAGAAACGTATTAGGGAGCGTTTCGTAGAAACGTATTCTGTAGAAACGTATTAGAAAGCATTCTGTAGAAACGTATTCTGTAGAAATGTATTCTGTAGAAACGTATAGGGGAGCATTCTGTAGAATTGTATTCTGTAGAAACGTATTCTGTAGAAACGTATTCTGTAGAAACGTATCAGGGAGCGTTCCGTAGAAACGTATTTCGTAGAAATGTATTCTGTAGAAACGTGTCAGGGAGCGTTCTGTAGAACTGTATTCTGTAGAAACGTATTCTGTAGAAACGTATCAGGGAGCGTTCCGTATAAACTTATTCTGTAGAAACCTATTAGAAAGCATTCTGTAGAAACGTATTCCGTAGAAATGTATTCTGTAGAAACATATCAGGGAGCGTGCTGTAGAATTGTATTCTTTAGAAATGTATCAGGGAGCGTTCTGTGAAATTGTATTCTGTAGAAACGTATTCTGTAGAAACGTATCAGGGAGCGTTCCGTAGAAACGTATTCTGAAAAATGTATTCTGTAGAAACGTATCAGGGAGCGTTCTGTAGAATTGCATTCATCAGAAACGTATCAGGAAGCGTTCCGTAGAAACGTATTCTGTAGAAACGTATTCTGTAGAAATGTATTTTGTAGAAACGTCTCAGGGAGCGTTCCGTAGAAACGTATTCTGTAAAAACGTATTAGGGAGCATTCTGGAGAAACGTATTCTGTAGAAATGTATTCTGTAGAAACGTATCAGGGAGCATTCTGTAGAATTATATTCTGTAGAAACGTATTTTGTAGAACCAAATCAGGGAGCGTTCCGTAGAAACGTATTCCGCAGAAATGTATTCTGTAGAAACGTGTCAAAGAGCGTTCTGTAGAACTGTATTCTGTAGAAACGTATTCTGTAGAAACGTATCAGGGAGCGTTCCGTAGAAACGTATTCTGTAGAAACCTATTGGGGAGCATTCTGTAGAAACGTATTCTGTAGAAATGTATTCTGTAGAAACATATCAGGGAGCGTTCTGTAGAATTGTATTCTGTAGAAACGTATCAGGGAGCGTTCTGTAGAATTGTATTCTGTAGAAACGTATTCTGTAGAAACGTATCAGGGAGCGTTCCGTAGAAACGTATTCTGAAAAATGTATTCTGTAGAAACGTATCAGGGAGCGTTCTGTAGAATTGTATTCTGTAGAAACGTATTCTGTAGGAACGTATCAGGAAGCGTTCCGTAGAAACGTATTCTGTAGAAACGTATTCTGTAGAAACGTCTCAGGTAGCCTTCCGTAGAAACGTATTCTGTAGAAACGTATTAGGGAGCATTCTGTAGAAACGTATTCTATAGAAATGTATTTTGTAGACACGTATCAGGAAGCATTCTGTAGAATTGTATTCTGTGAAAACGTATTCTGTAGAAACGTATCAGGGAGCGTTCCGTAGAAACGTACTCTGTAGAAACGTATCAGGGAGCGTTCTGTAGAATTGTATTCTGTAGAAACGTATTCTGTAGAATTGTATCAGGGAGCGTTCCGTAGAAACGTATTCTGTAGAGACGTATTAGGGAGCATTCTGTAGAAACGTGTTCTGTTGAAATGTATCCTGTAGAAACGTATCAGAGAGCGTTCCGTAGAAACGTATTCTGTAGAAACGTATTCTGTAGAAACGTATCAGGGAGCGTTCTGTAGAAACGTATTCTGTAGAAACGTATTCTGTGGAAACGTATTTTGTAGAAACGTATTCTGTAAAAACGTATCAGGGAGCGTTCCGTAGAAACGTATTCTGTAGAAACGTATTAGGGAGCATTCTGTAGAAACGTATTCTGTTGAAATGTATTCTGTAGAAACGTATCAGGAAGCGTTCCGTAGAAACGTATTCTGTAGAAACGTATTCTGTAGAAATGTATTTTGTAGAAACGTCTCAGGGAGCGTTCCGTAGAAACGTATTCTGTAAAAACGTATTAGGGAGCATTCTGGAGAAACGTATTCTGTAGAAATGTATTCTGTAGAAACGTATCAGGGAGCATTCTGTAGAATTATATTCTGTAGAAACGTATTTTGTAGAACCAAATCAGGGAGCGTTCCGTAGAAACGTATTCCGCAGAAATGTATTCTGTAGAAACGTGTCAAAGAGCGTTCTGTAGAACTGTATTCTGTAGAAACGTATTCTGTAGAAACGTATCAGGGAGCGTTCCGTAGAAACGTATTCTGTAGAAACCTATTGGGGAGCATTCTGTAGAAACGTATCCTGTAGAAATGTATTCTGTAGAAACATATCAGGGAGCGTTCTGTAGAATTGTATTATGTAGAAACGTATTAGGGAGCGTTTCGTAAAAACGTATTCTGTAGAAACGTATTAGGGAGCATTCCGTAGAAACGTATTCTGTAGGAATGTATTCTGTAGAAACGTATCAGGAAGCGTTCTGTAGAATTGTATTCTATAGAAACGTATTTTGTAGAAACGTATTAGGGAGCGTTTCGTAGAAACGTATTCTGTAGAAATGCATTCTGTAGAAACGTATCAGGGAGCGTTCCGTAGAAACGTATTCTGAAAAATGTATTCTGTAGAAACGTATCAGGGAGCGTTCTGTAGAATTGTATTCATTAGAAACGTATCAGGAAGCGTTCGGTAGAAACGTATTCTGTAGAAACGTATTCTGTAGAAACGTATTAGGGAGCATTCTGTAGAAACGTTATCTGTAGAAATGTATTCTGTAGAAACGTATCAGGGAGCGTTCTGTAGAATTGTATTCTGTAGAAACGTATTCTGTAGAAACGTATCAGGGAGCGTTCCGTAGAAACGTATTCTGTAGAAACGTATAAGGGAGCATTCTGTAGAAACGTATTCTGTAGAAATGTATTCTGTAGAAGAGTATCAGGGAGCGTTCTGTAGAACTGTATTCTGTAGAAACGTATTCTGTAGAAACGTATTCTGTAGAAATGTATTCTGTAGAAACGTATCAGGGAGCGTTCCGTAGAAACGTATTCTGTAGAAATGTATTCTGTAAACATGTAGTCTGGAGAAACGTATCAGAGAGCGTTCTGTAGAATTGTATTCTGTAGAGACGTATTCCGTGGAAACGTATCAGGGAGCGTTCCGTAGAAACGTATTCTGTAGAAATGTATTCTGTAGAAACATATCAGGGAGCGTTCTGTAGAATTGTATTCTGTAGAAACGTATCAGGGAGCGTTCTGTAGAATTGTATTCTGTAGAAACGTATTCTGTAGAAACGTATCAGGGAGCGTTCCGTAGAAACGTATTCTGAAAAATGTATTCTGTAGAAACGTATCAGGGAGCGTTCTGTAGAATTGTATTCTGTAGAAACGTATTCTGTAGGAACGTATCAGGAAGCGTTCCGTAGAAACGTATTCTGTAGAAACGTATTCTGTAGAAACGTCTCAGGTAGCCTTCCGTAGAAACGTATTCTGTAGAAACGTATTAGGGAGCATTCTGTAGAAACGTATTCTATAGAAATGTATTTTGTAGACACGTATCAGGAAGCATTCTGTAGAATTGTATTCTGTGAAAACGTATTCTGTAGAAACGTATCAGGGAGCGTTCCGTAGAAACGTACTCTGTAGAAACGTATCAGGGAGCGTTCTGTAGAATTGTATTCTGTAGAAACGTATTCTGTAGAATTGTATCAGGGAGCGTTCCGTAGAAACGTATTCTGTAGAGACGTATTAGGGAGCATTCTGTAGAAACGTGTTCTGTTGAAATGTATCCTGTAGAAACGTATCAGAGAGCGTTCCGTAGAAACGTATTCTGTAGAAACGTATTCTGTAGAAACGTATCAGGGAGCGTTCTGTAGAAACGTATTCTGTAGAAACGTATTCTGTGGAAACGTATTTTGTAGAAACGTATTCTGTAAAAACGTATCAGGGAGCGTTCCGTAGAAACGTATTCTGTAGAAACGTATTAGGGAGCATTCTGTAGAAACGTATTCTGTTGAAATGTATTCTGTAGAAACGTATCAGGAAGCGTTCCGTAGAAACGTATTCTGTAGAAACGTATTCTGTAGAAATGTATTTTGTAGAAACGTCTCAGGGAGCGTTCCGTAGAAACGTATTCTGTAAAAACGTATTAGGGAGCATTCTGGAGAAACGTATTCTGTAGAAATGTATTCTGTAGAAACGTATCAGGGAGCATTCTGTAGAATTATATTCTGTAGAAACGTATTTTGTAGAACCAAATCAGGGAGCGTTCCGTAGAAACGTATTCCGCAGAAATGTATTCTGTAGAAACGTGTCAAAGAGCGTTCTGTAGAACTGTATTCTGTAGAAACGTATTCTGTAGAAACGTATCAGGGAGCGTTCCGTAGAAACGTATTCTGTAGAAACCTATTGGGGAGCATTCTGTAGAAACGTATCCTGTAGAAATGTATTCTGTAGAAACATATCAGGGAGCGTTCTGTAGAATTGTATTATGTAGAAACGTATTAGGGAGCGTTTCGTAAAAACGTATTCTGTAGAAACGTATTAGGGAGCATTCCGTAGAAACGTATTCTGTAGGAATGTATTCTGTAGAAACGTATCAGGAAGCGTTCTGTAGAATTGTATTCTATAGAAACGTATTTTGTAGAAACGTATTAGGGAGCGTTTCGTAGAAACGTATTCTGTAGAAATGCATTCTGTAGAAACGTATCAGGGAGCGTTCCGTAGAAACGTATTCTGAAAAATGTATTCTGTAGAAACGTATCAGGGAGCGTTCTGTAGAATTGTATTCATTAGAAACGTATCAGGAAGCGTTCGGTAGAAACGTATTCTGTAGAAACGTATTCTGTAGAAACGTATTAGGGAGCATTCTGTAGAAACGTTATCTGTAGAAATGTATTCTGTAGAAACGTATCAGGGAGCGTTCTGTAGAATTGTATTCTGTAGAAACGTATTCTGTAGAAACGTATCAGGGAGCGTTCCGTAGAAACGTATTCTGTAGAAACGTATAAGGGAGCATTCTGTAGAAACGTATTCTGTAGAAATGTATTCTGTAGAAGAGTATCAGGGAGCGTTCTGTAGAACTGTATTCTGTAGAAACGTATTCTGTAGAAACGTATTCTGTAGAAATGTATTCTGTAGAAACGTATCAGGGAGCGTTCCGTAGAAACGTATTCTGTAGAAATGTATTCTGTAAACATGTAGTCTGGAGAAACGTATCAGAGAGCGTTCTGTAGAATTGTATTCTGTAGAGACGTATTCCGTGGAAACGTATCAGGGAGCGTTCCGTAGAAACGTATTCTGTAGAAATGTATTCTGTAGAAACGTATCAGGGAGCGTTCTGTAGAATTGTATTCTGTAGAAACGTATTCTGTAGAAACGTATCAGGGAGCGTTCCGTAGAAACGTATTCTGTAGAAACGTATTAGGGAGCATTCTGTAGAAACGTATTCTGTTGAAATGTATTCTGTAGAAACGTATCAGGGAGCGTTCTGTAGAATTGTATTCTGTAGAAACGTATTCTGTTAAAACGTATCAGGGAGCGTTCCGTAGAAACGTATTCTGTAGAAACGTATTAGGAAGCATTCTGTAGAAACGTATTCTGTAGAAATGTATTCTGCAGAAACGTGTCAGGGAGCGTTCTGTAGAACTGTATTCTGTAGAAACGTATTCTGTAGAAACGTATCAGGGAGCGTTCCGTAGAAACGTATTCTGTAGAAACGTATTCTGTAGAAACGTATCAGGGAGCGTTCTGTAGAATTGTATTCTGTAGAAACGTATTCTGTAGAAATGTATTCTGTAGGAATATATCAGAGAGCGTTCTTTAGAATTGTATTCTGTAGAAACGTATTCTGTAGAAACGTATCAGGGAGCGTTCCGTAGAAACGTATTCTGTAGAAATGTATTCTGTAGAAACGTTTCAGGGAGCGTTCTGTAGAATTGTATTCTGTAGAAACGTATTCTGTAGAAACGTATCAGGGAGCGTTCCGTAGAAACGTATTCTGTAGAAACGTATTAGGGAGAATTCTGTAGAAACGTATTCTGTAGAAACGTATTCTGTAGAAACGTATCAGGAAGCGTTCCGTAGAAACGTATTCTGTAGAAACGTATTTCGTAGAAACGTATCAGGGAGCGTTCCGTAGAAAGGTATTCTGTAAAAACGTATTAGGTAGCATTCTGTAGAAACGTATTCTGTAGAAATGTATTCTGTAGAAACGTATCAGGGAGCGTTCTGTAGGAACGTATTCCCTAGAAACGTATCAGGGAGCGTTCGATAGAAACGTACTCTGTAGAAACGTATCAGGAAGCATTCTGTAGAAACGTATTCTGTAGAAATGTATTCTGTAGAAACGTATCAGGGAGCGTTCTGTGGAATTGTATTCTGTAGAAACGTATTCTGTAGAAACGTATTAGGGAGCATTCTGTAGAAACGTATTCTGTTGAAATGTATTCTGTAGAAACGTATCAGGGAGCGTTCTGTAGAATTGTATTCTGTAGAAACATATCAGGGAGCGTTCCGTAGAAACGTATTCTATAGAAATGTATTCTGTAGAAACGTATCAGGGAGCGTTCTGTAGAATTGTATCTTGTAGAAACGTATTCTGTGGGAACGTATCCGGGAGCGTTCCGTAGAAACGTATTCTGTAGAAATGTATTCTGTAGAAACGTATCAGGGGGCATTCTGTAGAATTGTATTCCCTAGA
This sequence comes from Macrophya annulata, assembly GCA_963924015.1. Taxonomy (NCBI): domain Eukaryota; kingdom Metazoa; phylum Arthropoda; class Insecta; order Hymenoptera; family Tenthredinidae; genus Macrophya; species Macrophya annulata. The sequence goes on from OZ001258.1 coordinate 23,911,043, forward strand.
AACGTATTCTGTAGAAAAGTATCAGGGAGCGTTCCGTAGAAACGTATTCTGTAGAAACGTATTAGGGAGCATTCTGTAGAAACGTATTCTGTAGAAATGTATTCTGTAGAAACGTATCAGGGAGCGTTCTGTAGAAACGTATTCTGTAAAAGCGTATCAGGGAGCATTCTGTAGAAACGTATTTTGTAGAAATGTATTCTGTAGAAACGTATCAGGGAGCGTTCTGTAGAATTGTATTCTCTGGTAACGTATTTTGTAGAAACGTATCAGGGAGCGTTCCGTAGAAACGTATTCTGTAGAAACGTATTCTGTAGAAACGTATCAGGGAGCGTTCTGTAGAAACGTATTCTGTAGAAACGTATTCTGTAGAAACGTATCAGGGAGCATTCTGTAGAAACGTATTTTGTAGAAATGTATTCTGTAGAAACGTATCAGGGAGCGTTCTGTAGAATTGAATTCTGTAGAAACGTATTCTGTAGAAACGTATCAGGGAGCGTTCCGTAGAAACGTATTCTGGAAAATGTATTCTGTAGAAACGTATCAGGGAGCGTTCTGTAGAATTGTATTCTGTAGAAACGTATTCTGTAGAAACGTATCAGGGAGCGTTCCGTAGAAACGTATTCTGTAGAAATGTATTCTGTAGAAACGTATCAGGGAACGTTCTGTAGAATTGTATTCTGTAGAAACGTATTCTGTAGAAACGTATCAGGGAGCGTTCCGTAGAAACGTATTCTGTAGAAACGTATTAGGGAGCATTCTGTAGAAACGTATTCTGTTGAAATGTATTCTGTAGAAACGTATCAGGGAGCGTTCTGTAGAATTGTATTCTGTAGAAACGTATTCTGTTAAAACGTATCAGGGAGCGTTCCGTAGAAACGTATTCTGTAGAAACGTATTAGGAAGCATTCCGTAGAAACGTATTCTGTAGAAACGTATTAGGGAGCATTCTGTAGAAACGTATTCTGTTGAAATGTATTCTGTAGAAACGTATCAGGGAGCGTTCTGTAGAATTGTATTCTGTAGAAACGTATTCTGTTAAAACGTATCAGGGAGCGTTCCGTAGAAACGTATTCTGTAGAAACGTATTAGGAAGCATTCTGTAGAAACGTATTCTGTAGAAATGTATTCTGCAGAAACGTGTCAGGGAGCGTTCTGTAGAACTGTATTCTGTAGAAACGTATTCTGTAGAAACGTATCAGGGAGCGTTCCGTAGAAACGTATTCTGTAGAAACGTATTCTGTAGAAACGTATCAGGGAGCGTTCTGTAGAATTGTATTCTGTAGAAACGTATTCTGTAGAAATGTATTCTGTAGGAATATATCAGAGAGCGTTCTTTAGAATTGTATTCTGTAGAAACGTATTCTGTAGAAACGTATCAGGGAGCGTTCCGTAGAAACGTATTCTGTAGAAATGTATTCTGTAGAAACGTTTCAGGGAGCGTTCTGTAGAATTGTATTCTGTAGAAACGTATTCTGTAGAAACGTATCAGGGAGCGTTCCGTAGAAACGTATTCTGTAGAAACGTATTAGGGAGAATTCTGTAGAAACGTATTCTGTAGAAACGTATTCTGTAGAAACGTATCAGGAAGCGTTCCGTAGAAACGTATTCTGTAGAAACGTATTTCGTAAAAACGTATCAGGGAGCGTTCCGTAGAAAGGTATTCTGTAAAAACGTATTAGGTAGCATTCTGTAGAAACGTATTCTGTAGAAATGTATTCTGTAGAAACGTATCAGGGAGCGTTCTGTAGGAACGTATTCCCTAGAAACGTATCAGGGAGCGTTCGATAGAAACGTACTCTGTAGAAACGTATCAGGAAGCATTCTGTAGAAACGTATTCTGTAGAAATGTATTCTGTAGAAACGTATCAGGGAGCGTTCTGTGGAATTGTATTCTGTAGAAACGTATTCTGTAGAAACGTATTAGGGAGCATTCTGTAGAAACGTATTCTGTTGAAATGTATTCTGTAGAAACGTATCAGGGAGCGTTCTGTAGAATTGTATTCTGTAGAAACATATCAGGGAGCGTTCCGTAGAAACGTATTCTATAGAAATGTATTCTGTAGAAACGTATCAGGGAGCGTTCTGTAGAATTGTATCTTGTAGAAACGTATTCTGTGGGAACGTATCCGGGAGCGTTCCGTAGAAACGTATTCTGTAGAAATGTATTCTGTAGAAACGTATCAGGGGGCATTCTGTAGAATTGTATTCCCTAGAAACGTATTCTGTAGAAAAGTATCAGGGAGCGTTCCGTAGAAACGTATTCTGTAGAAACGTATTAGGGAGCATTCTGTAGAAACGTATTCTGTAGAAATGTATTCTGTAGAAACGTATCAGGGAGCGTTCTGTAGAAACGTATTCTGTAAAAGCGTATCAGGGAGCATTCTGTAGAAACGTATTTTGTAGAAATGTATTCTGTAGAAACGTATCAGGGAGCGTTCTGTAGAATTGTATTCTCTGGTAACGTATTTTGTAGAAACGTATCAGGGAGCGTTTCGTAGAAACGTATTCTGTAGAAACGTATTCTGTAGAAACGTATCAGGGAGCGTTCTGTAGAAACGTATTCTGTAGAAACGTATTCTGTAGAAACGTACCAGGGAGCATTCTGTAGAAACGTATTTTGTAGAAATGTATTCTGTAGAAACGTATCAGGGAGCGTTCTGTAGAATTGAATTCTGTAGAAACGTATTCTGTAGAAACGTATCAGGGAGCGTCCCGTAGAAACGTATTCTGGAAAATGTATTCTGTAGAAACGTATCAGGGAGCGTTCTGTAGAATTGTATTCTGTAGAAACGTATTCTGTAGAAACGTATCAGGGAGCGTTCCGTGGAAACGTATTCTGTAGAAACGTATTCTGTAGAAACGTATCAGGGAGCGTTCTGTAGAATTGTATTCTGTAGAAACGTATTTTGTAGAAACGTATCAGGGAGCGTTCCGTAGAAACGTATTCCGTAGGAATGTATTCTGTAGAAACGTGTCAGGGTGCGTTCTGTAGAAACGTATTCTGTAGAAATGTATTCTGTAGAAACATATCAGAGAGCGTTCTGTAGAATTGTATTCTGTAGAAACGTATCAGGGAGCGTTCTGTAGAATTCTATTCTGTAGAAACGTATTCTGTAGAAACGTATCAGGGAGCGTTCCGTAGAAACGTATTCTGAAAAATGTATTCTGTAGAAACGTATCAGGGAGCATTCTGTAGAAACGTATTCTGTAGAAATGTATTCTGTAGAGACGAATCAGGGAGCGTTTTGTAGAAACGTATTCTGTAGAAATGTATTCTGTAGAAACGTATTAGGGAGCGTTTCGTAGAAACGTATTCTGTAGAAACGTATTAGGGAGCATTCTGTAGAAACGTATTCTGTAGAAACGTATTCTGTAGAAACGTATCAGGGAGCGTTCCGTAGAAACGTATTCTGTAGAAACCTATTAGAAAGCATTCTGTAGGAACGTATTCCGTAGAAATGTATTCTGTAGAAACATATCAGGGAGCGTGCTGTAGAATTGTATTCTTTAGAAACGTATCAGGGAGCGTTCTGTGAAATTGTATTCTGTAGAAACGTATTCTGTAGAAACGTATCAGGGAGCGTTCCGTAGAAACGTATTCTGAAAAATAAATTCTGTAGAAACGTATCAGGGAGCGTTCTGTAGAATTGTATTCATTAGAAACGTATCAGGAAGCGTTCCGTAGAAACGTATTCTGTAGAAACGTATTCTGTAGAAATGTATTTTGTAGAAACGTCTCAGGGAGCGTTCCGTAGAAACGTATTTTGTAAAAACGTATTAGGGAGCATTCTGGAGAAACGTATTCCGTAGAAATGTATTCTGTAGAAACGTGTCAGGGAGCGTTCTGTAGAAACGTATTCTGTAGAAATGTATTCTGTAGAAACATATCAGGGAGCGTTCTGTAGAATTGTATTCTGTAGAAACGTATCAGGGAGCGTTCTGTAGAATTCTATTCTGTAGAAACGTATTCTGTAGAAACGTATCAGGGAGCGTTCCGTAGAAATGTATTCTGAAAAATGTATTCTGTAGAAACGTATCTGGGAGCGTTCTGTAGAATTGTATTCTGTAGAAACGTATTCTATAGGAACGTATCAGGAAGCGTTTAGTAGAAACGTATTCTGCAGAAACGTATTCTGTAGAAACGTATTCTGTAGAAACGTATCAGAGAGCGTTCCGTAGAAACGTATTCTGTAGAAACGTATTCTGTAGAAAAGTATCAGGGAGCGTTCCGTAGAAACGTATTCTGTAGAAACGTATTAGGGAGCGTTCTGTAGAATTGTATTCTGTAGAAACGTATTCTGTAGAAACGTATCGTGGAGCGTTCCGTAGAAACGTATTCTGTAGAAACGTATTCTGTAGAAACGTATTTTGTAGAAACGTATTCTGTAAAAACGTATCAGGGAGCGTTCCGTAGAAACGTATTCTGTAGAAACGTATCAGCGAGCGTTCCGTAGAAACGTATTCTGTAGAAATGTATTCTGTAGAAACGTATCAGGGAGCATTCTGTAGAAACGTATTCTGTAGAAATGTATTCTGTGGAGACGTATCAGGGAGCGTTTTGTAGAAACGTATTCTGTAGAAACGTATTCTGTAGAAACGTATTAGGGAGCGTTCCGTAGAAACGTATTCTGTAGAAACGTATTAGGAGGCATTCTGTAGAAACGTATTCTGTAGAAATGTATTCTGTAGAAACGTATCAGGGAGCATTCTGTGGAATTGTATTCTGTAGAAACGTATTCTGTAGAAACGTATTCTGTAGAAACGTATCAGGGAGCGTTCCGTAAAAACGTATTCCGTAGAAATGTATTCTGTAGAAACGTATCAGGGAGCGTTCCGTAGAAACGTATTCTGTAGAAACGTATTCTGTAGAAACGTATTCTGTAGAAACGTCTCAGGTAGCCTTCCGTAGAAACGTATTCTGTAGAAACGTATTAGGGAGCATTCTGTAGAAACGTATTCTGTAGAAACGTATTCTGTAGAAACGTATCAGGGAGCGTTTCGTAGAAACGTATTTTGTAGAAATGTATTCTGTAGAAACGTATCAGAGAGCGTTCCTTGGAATTGTATTCTGTAGTAACGTATTCTGTAGAAACGTATCAGGGAGCGTTCCGTAGAGGCGTATTCTGTAGAAACGTATTAGGAAGCATTCTGTAGAAACGTATTCTGTAGAAATGTATTCTGTAGAAACGTATCGGGGAGCGTTCTGTAAAAACGTATTCTGTAAAAACGTATTCTGTAGAAACGTATCAGGGAGCGTTCCGTAGAAACGTATTCTGTAGAAACGTATTAGGGAGCATTCTGTAGAAACGTTATCTGTAGAAATGTATTCTGTAGAAACGTATCAGGGAGCGTTCTGTAGAATTGTATTCTGTAGAAACGTATTCTGTAGAAACGTATCAGGGAGCGTTCCGTAGAAACGTATTCTGTAGAAACGTATAAGGGAGCATTCTGTAGAAACGTATTCTGTAGAAATGTATTCTGTAGAAGAGTATCAGGGAGCGTTCTGTAGAACTGTATTTTGTAGAAACGTATTCTGTAGAAACGTATCAGGGAGCGTTCCGTAGAAACGTATTCTGTAGAAATGTATTCTGTAGAAACGTATCAGGGAGCGTTCCGTAGAAACGTATTCTGTAGAAATGTATTCTGTAAAAATGTAGTCTGGAGAAACGTATCAGAGAGCGTTCTGTAGAATTGTATTCTGTAGAGACGTATTCCGTGGAAACGTATCAGGGAGCGTTCCGTAGAAACGTATTCTGTAGCAATGTATTCTGTAGAAACGTATCAGGGAGCGTTCTGTAGAATTGTATTCTGTAGAAACGTATTCTGTAGAAACGTATCGGGGAGCGTTCCGTAGAAACGTATTCTGTAGAAACGAATTAGGGAGCATTCTGTAGGAACGTATTCTGTTGAAATCTATTCTGTAGAAACGTATCAGGGAGCGTTCTGTAGAATTGTATTCTGTAGAAACGTATTCTGTTAAAACGTATCAGGGAGCGTTCCGTAGAAACGTATCCTGTAGAAACGTATTAGGAAGCATTCTGTAGAAACGTATTCTGTAGAAATGTATTCTGCAGAAACGTGTCAGGGAGCGTTCTGTAGAACTGTATTCTGTAGAAACGTATTCTGTAGAAACGTATCAGGGAGCGTTCCGTAGAAACGTATTCTGTAGAAACGTATTCTGTAGAAACGTATCAGGGAGCGTTCTGTAGAATTGTATTCTGTAGAAACGTATTCTGTAGAAATGTATTCTGTAGGAATATATCAGAGAGCGTTCTTTAGAATTGTATTCCGTAGAAACGTATTCTGTAGAAACGTATCAGGGAGCGTTCCGTAGAAACGTATTCTGTAGAAATGTATTCTGTAGAAACGTTTCAGGGAGCGTTCTGTAGAATTGTATTCTGTAGAAACGTATTCTGTAGAAACGTATCAGGGAGCGTTCCGTAGAAACGTATTCTGTAGAAACGTATTAGGGAGAATTCTGTAGAAACGTATTCTGTAGAAACGTATTCTGTAGAAACGTATCAGGGAGCGTTCCGTAGAAACGTATTCTGTAGAAATGTATTTCGTAGAAACGTATCAGGGAGCGTTCCGTAGAAAGGTATTCTGTGAAAACGTATTAGGTAGCATTCTGTAGAAACGTATTCTGTAGAAATGTATTCTGTAGAAACGTATCAGGGAGCGTTTTGTAGAAACGTATTCCCTAGAAACGTATCAGGGAGCGTACGATAGAAACGTACTCTGTAGAAACGTATCAGGAAGCATTTTGTAGAAACGTATTCTGTAGAAATGTATTCTGTAGAAACGTATCAGGGAGCGTTCTGTGGAATTGTATTCTGTAGAAACGTATTCTGTAGAAACGTATTAGGGAGCATTCTGTAGAAACGTGTTCTGTTGAAATGTATTCTGTAGAAACGTATCAGGGAGCGTTCTGTAGAATTGTATTCTGTAGAAACATATCAGGGAGCGTTCCGTAGAAACGTATTCTATAGAAATGTAATCTGTAGAAACGTATCAGGGAGCGTTCTGTAGAATTGTATCTTGTAGAAACGTATTCTGTGGGAACGTATCCGGGAGCGTTCCGTAGAAACGTATTCTGTAGAAATGTATTCTGTAGAAACGTATCAGGGGGCATTCTGTAGAATTGTATTCCCTAGAAACGTATTCTGTAGAAAAGTATCAGGGAGCGTTCCGTAGAAACGTATTCTGTAGAAACGTATTAGGGAGCATTCTGTAGAAACGTATTCTGTAAAAATGTATTCTGTAAAAACGTATCAGGGAGCATTCTGTAGAAACGTATTTTGTAGAAATGTATTCTGTAGAAACGTATCAGGGAGCGTTCTGTAGAATTGTATTCTCTAGAAACGCATTTTGTAGAAACGTATCAGGGAGCGTTTTGTAGAAACGTATTCTGTAGAAATGTATTCTGTAGAAACGTATTAGGGAGCGTTTCGTAGAAACGTATTCTGTAGAAACGTATTAGGAAGCATTCTGTAGAAACGTATTCTGTAGAAATGTATTCTGTAGAAACGTATAGGGGAGCATTCTGTAGAATTGTATTCTGTAGAAACGTATTCTGTAGAAACGTATTCTGTAGAAACGTATCAGGGAGCGTTCCGTAGAAACGTATTTCGTAGAAATGTATTCTGTAGAAACGTGTCAGGGAGCGTTCTGTAGAACTGTATTCTGTAGAAACGTATTCTGTAGAAACGTATCAGGGAGCGTTCCGTATAAACTTATTCTGTAGAAACCTATTAGAAAGCATTCTGTAGAAACGTATTCCGTAGAAATGTATTCTGTAGAAACATATCAGGGAGCGTGCTGTAGAATTGTATTCTTTAGAAATGTATCAGGGAGCGTTCTGTGAAATTGTATTCTGTAGAAACGTATTCTGTAGAAACGTATCAGGGAGCGTTCCGTAGAAACGTATTCTGAAAAATGTATTCTGTAGAAACGTATCAGGGAGCGTTCTGTAGAATTGCATTCATCAGAAACGTATCAGGAAGCGTTCCGTAGAAACGTATTCTGTAGAAACGTATTCTGTAGAAATGTATTTTGTAGAAACGTCTCAGGGAGCGTTCCGTAGAAACGTATTCTGTAAAAACGTATTAGGGAGCATTCTGGAGAAACGTATTCTGTAGAAATGTATTCTGTAGAAACGTATCAGGGAGCATTCTGTAGAATTATATTCTGTAGAAACGTATTTTGTAGAACCAAATCAGGGAGCGTTCCGTAGAAACGTATTCCGCAGAAATGTATTCTGTAGAAACGTGTCAAAGAGCGTTCTGTAGAACTGTATTCTGTAGAAACGTATTCTGTAGAAACGTATCAGGGAGCGTTCCGTAGAAACGTATTCTGTAGAAACCTATTGGGGAGCATTCTGTAGAAACGTATTCTGTAGAAATGTATTCTGTAGAAACATATCAGGGAGCGTTCTGTAGAATTGTATTCTGTAGAAACGTATCAGGGAGCGTTCTGTAGAATTGTATTCTGTAGAAACGTATTCTGTAGAAACGTATCAGGGAGCGTTCCGTAGAAACGTATTCTGAAAAATGTATTCTGTAGAAACGTATCAGGGAGCGTTCTGTAGAATTGTATTCTGTAGAAACGTATTCTGTAGGAACGTATCAGGAAGCGTTCCGTAGAAACGTATTCTGTAGAAACGTATTCTGTAGAAACGTCTCAGGTAGCCTTCCGTAGAAACGTATTCTGTAGAAACGTATTAGGGAGCATTCTGTAGAAACGTATTCTGTAGAAATGTATTTTGTAGACACGTATCAGGAAGCATTCTGTAGAATTGTATTCTGTGAAAACGTATTCTGTAGAAACGTATCAGGGAGCGTTCCGTAGAAACGTACTCTGTAGAAACGTATCAGGGAGCGTTCTGTAGAATTGTATTCTGTAGAAACGTATTCTGTAGAATTGTATCAGGGAGCGTTCCGTAGAAACGTATTCTGTAGAGACGTATTAGGGAGCATTCTGTAGAAACGTGTTCTGTTGAAATGTATCCTGTAGAAACGTATCAGAGAGCGTTCCGTAGAAACGTATTCTGTAGAAACGTATTCTGTAGAAACGTATCAGGGAGCGTTCTGTAGAAACGTATTCTGTAGAAACGTATTCTGTGGAAACGTATTTTGTAGAAACGTATTCTGTAAAAACGTATCAGGGAGCGTTCCGTAGAAACGTATTCTGTAGAAACGTATTAGGGAGCATTCTGTAGAAACGTATTCTGTTGAAATGTATTCTGTAGAAACGTATCAGGAAGCGTTCCGTAGAAACGTATTCTGTAGAAACGTATTCTGTAGAAATGTATTTTGTAGAAACGTCTCAGGGAGCGTTCCGTAGAAACGTATTCTGTAAAAACGTATTAGGGAGCATTCTGGAGAAACGTATTCTGTAGAAATGTATTCTGTAGAAACGTATCAGGGAGCATTCTGTAGAATTATATTCTGTAGAAACGTATTTTGTAGAACCAAATCAGGGAGCGTTCCGTAGAAACGTATTCCGCAGAAATGTATTCTGTAGAAACGTGTCAAAGAGCGTTCTGTAGAACTGTATTCTGTAGAAACGTATTCTGTAGAAACGTATCAGGGAGCGTTCCGTAGAAACGTATTCTGTAGAAACCTATTGGGGAGCATTCTGTAGAAACGTATCCTGTAGAAATGTATTCTGTAGAAACATATCAGGGAGCGTTCTGTAGAATTGTATTATGTAGAAACGTATTAGGGAGCGTTTCGTAAAAACGTATTCTGTAGAAACGTATTAGGGAGCATTCCGTAGAAACGTATTCTGTAGGAATGTATTCTGTAGAAACGTATCAGGAAGCGTTCTGTAGAATTGTATTCTATAGAAACGTATTTTGTAGAAACGTATTAGGGAGCGTTTCGTAGAAACGTATTCTGTAGAAATGCATTCTGTAGAAACGTATCAGGGAGCGTTCCGTAGAAACGTATTCTGAAAAATGTATTCTGTAGAAACGTATCAGGGAGCGTTCTGTAGAATTGTATTCATTAGAAACGTATCAGGAAGCGTTCGGTAGAAACGTATTCTGTAGAAACGTATTCTGTAGAAACGTATTAGGGAGCATTCTGTAGAAACGTTATCTGTAGAAATGTATTCTGTAGAAACGTATCAGGGAGCGTTCTGTAGAATTGTATTCTGTAGAAACGTATTCTGTAGAAACGTATCAGGGAGCGTTCCGTAGAAACGTATTCTGTAGAAACGTATAAGGGAGCATTCTGTAGAAACGTATTCTGTAGAAATGTATTCTGTAGAAGAGTATCAGGGAGCGTTCTGTAGAACTGTATTCTGTAGAAACGTATTCTGTAGAAACGTATTCTGTAGAAATGTATTCTGTAGAAACGTATCAGGGAGCGTTCCGTAGAAACGTATTCTGTAGAAATGTATTCTGTAAACATGTAGTCTGGAGAAACGTATCAGAGAGCGTTCTGTAGAATTGTATTCTGTAGAGACGTATTCCGTGGAAACGTATCAGGGAGCGTTCCGTAGAAACGTATTCTGTAGAAATGTATTCTGTAGAAACGTATCAGGGAGCGTTCTGTAGAATTGTATTCTGTAGAAACGTATTCTGTAGAAACGTATCAGGGAGCGTTCCGTAGAAACGTATTCTGTAGAAACGTATTAGGGAGCATTCTGTAGAAACGTATTCTGTTGAAATGTATTCTGTAGAAACGTATCAGGGAGCGTTCTGTAGAATTGTATTCTGTAGAAACGTATTCTGTTAAAACGTATCAGGGAGCGTTCCGTAGAAACGTATTCTGTAGAAACGTATTAGGAAGCATTCTGTAGAAACGTATTCTGTAGAAATGTATTCTGCAGAAACGTGTCAGGGAGCGTTCTGTAGAACTGTATTCTGTAGAAACGTATTCTGTAGAAACGTATCAGGGAGCGTTCCGTAGAAACGTATTCTGTAGAAACGTATTCTGTAGAAACGTATCAGGGAGCGTTCCGTAGAAACGTATTCTGAAAAATAAATTCTGTAGAAACGTATCAGGGAGCGTTCTGTAGAATTGTATTCATTAGAAACGTATCAGGAAGCGTTCCGTAGAAACGTATTCTGTAGAAACGTATTCTGTAGAAATGTATTTTGTAGAAACGTCTCAGGGAGCGTTCCGTAGAAACGTATTTTGTAAAAACGTATTAGGGAGCATTCTGGAGAAACGTATTCCGTAGAAATGTATTCTGTAGAAACGTGTCAGGGAGCGTTCTGTAGAAACGTATTCTGTAGAAATGTATTCTGTAGAAACATATCAGGGAGCGTTCTGTAGAATTGTATTCTGTAGAAACGTATCAGGGAGCGTTCTGTAGAATTCTATTCTGTAGAAACGTATTCTGTAGAAACGTATCAGGGAGCGTTCCGTAGAAATGTATTCTGAAAAATGTATTCTGTAGAAACGTATCTGGGAGCGTTCTGTAGAATTGTATTCTGTAGAAACGTATTCTATAGGAACGTATCAGGAAGCGTTTAGTAGAAACGTATTCTGCAGAAACGTATTCTGTAGAAACGTATTCTGTAGAAACGTATCAGAGAGCGTTCCGTAGAAACGTATTCTGTAGAAACGTATTCTGTAGAAAAGTATCAGGGAGCGTTCCGTAGAAACGTATTCTGTAGAAACGTATTAGGGAGCGTTCTGTAGAATTGTATTCTGTAGAAACGTATTCTGTAGAAACGTATCGTGGAGCGTTCCGTAGAAACGTATTCTGTAGAAACGTATTCTGTAGAAACGTATTTTGTAGAAACGTATTCTGTAAAAACGTATCAGGGAGCGTTCCGTAGAAACGTATTCTGTAGAAACGTATCAGCGAGCGTTCCGTAGAAACGTATTCTGTAGAAATGTATTCTGTAGAAACGTATCAGGGAGCATTCTGTAGAAACGTATTCTGTAGAAATGTATTCTGTGGAGACGTATCAGGGAGCGTTTTGTAGAAACGTATTCTGTAGAAACGTATTCTGTAGAAACGTATTAGGGAGCGTTCCGTAGAAACGTATTCTGTAGAAACGTATTAGGAGGCATTCTGTAGAAACGTATTCTGTAGAAATGTATTCTGTAGAAACGTATCAGGGAGCATTCTGTGGAATTGTATTCTGTAGAAACGTATTCTGTAGAAACGTATTCTGTAGAAACGTATCAGGGAGCGTTCCGTAAAAACGTATTCCGTAGAAATGTATTCTGTAGAAACGTATCAGGGAGCGTTCCGTAGAAACGTATTCTGTAGAAACGTATTCTGTAGAAACGTATTCTGTAGAAACGTCTCAGGTAGCCTTCCGTAGAAACGTATTCTGTAGAAACGTATTAGGGAGCATTCTGTAGAAACGTATTCTGTAGAAACGTATTCTGTAGAAACGTATCAGGGAGCGTTTCGTAGAAACGTATTTTGTAGAAATGCATTCTGTAGAAACGTATCAGAGAGCGTTCCTTGGAATTGTATTCTGTAGTAACGTATTCTGTAGAAACGTATCAGGGAGCGTTCCGTAGAGGCGTATTCTGTAGAAACGTATTAGGAAGCATTCTGTAGAAACGTATTCTGTAGAAATGTATTCTGTAGAAACGTATCGGGGAGCGTTCTGTAAAAACGTATTCTGTAAAAACGTATTCTGTAGAAACGTATCAGGGAGCGTTCCGTAGAAACGTATTCTGTAGAAACGTATTAGGGAGCATTCTGTAGAAACGTTATCTGTAGAAATGTATTCTGTAGAAACGTATCAGGGAGCGTTCTGTAGAATTGTATTCTGTAGAAACGTATTCTGTAGAAACGTATCAGGGAGCGTTCCGTAGAAACGTATTCTGTAGAAACGTATAAGGGAGCATTCTGTAGAAACGTATTCTGTAGAAATGTATTCTGTAGAAGAGTATCAGGGAGCGTTCTGTAGAACTGTATTTTGTAGAAACGTATTCTGTAGAAACGTATCAGGGAGCGTTCCGTAGAAACGTATTCTGTAGAAATGTATTCTGTAGAAACGTATCAGGGAGCGTTCCGTAGAAACGTATTCTGTAGAAATGTATTCTGTAAAAATGTAGTCTGGAGAAACGTATCAGAGAGCGTTCTGTAGAATTGTATTCTGTAGAGACGTATTCCGTGGAAACGTATCAGGGAGCGTTCCGTAGAAACGTATTCTGTAGCAATGTATTCTGTAGAAACGTATCAGGGAGCGTTCTGTAGAATTGTATTCTGTAGAAACGTATTCTGTAGAAACGTATCGGGGAGCGTTCCGTAGAAACGTATTCTGTAGAAACGAATTAGGGAGCATTCTGTAGGAACGTATTCTGTTGAAATCTATTCTGTAGAAACGTATCAGGGAGCGTTCTGTAGAATTGTATTCTGTAGAAACGTATTCTGTTAAAACGTATCAGGGAGCGTTCCGTAGAAACGTATCCTGTAGAAACGTATTAGGAAGCATTCTGTAGAAACGTATTCTGTAGAAATGTATTCTGCAGAAACGTGTCAGGGAGCGTTCTGTAGAACTGTATTCTGTAGAAACGTATTCTGTAGAAACGTATCAGGGAGCGTTCCGTAGAAACGTATTCTGTAGAAACGTATTCTGTAGAAACGTATCAGGGAGCGTTCTGTAGAATTGTATTCTGTAGAAACGTATTCTGTAGAAATGTATTCTGTAGGAATATATCAGAGAGCGTTCTTTAGAATTGTATTCCGTAGAAACGTATTCTGTAGAAACGTATCAGGGAGCGTTCCGTAGAAACGTATTCTGTAGAAATGTATTCTGTAGAAACGTTTCAGGGAGCGTTCTGTAGAATTGTATTCTGTAGAAACGTATTCTGTAGAAACGTATCAGGGAGCGTTCCGTAGAAACGTATTCTGTAGAAACGTATTAGGGAGAATTCTGTAGAAACGTATTCTGTAGAAACGTATTCTGTAGAAACGTATCAGGGAGCGTTCCGTAGAAACGTATTCTGTAGAAATGTATTTCGTAGAAACGTATCAGGGAGCGTTCCGTAGAAAGGTATTCTGTGAAAACGTATTAGGTAGCATTCTGTAGAAACGTATTCTGTAGAAATGTATTCTGTAGAAACGTATCAGGGAGCGTTTTGTAGAAACGTATTCCCTAGAAACGTATCAGGGAGCGTACGATAGAAACGTACTCTGTAGAAACGTATCAGGAAGCATTTTGTAGAAACGTATTCTGTAGAAATGTATTCTGTAGAAACGTATCAGGGAGCGTTCTGTGGAATTGTATTCTGTAGAAACGTATTCTGTAGAAACGTATTAGGGAGCATTCTGTAGAAACGTGTTCTGTTGAAATGTATTCTGTAGAAACGTATCAGGGAGCGTTCTGTAGAATTGTATTCTGTAGAAACATATCAGGGAGCGTTCCGTAGAAACGTATTCTATAGAAATGTAATCTGTAGAAACGTATCAGGGAGCGTTCTGTAGAATTGTATCTTGTAGAAACGTATTCTGTGGGAACGTATCCGGGAGCGTTCCGTAGAAACGTATTCTGTAGAAATGTATTCTGTAGAAACGTATCAGGGGGCATTCTGTAGAATTGTATTCCCTAGAAACGTATTCTGTAGAAAAGTATCAGGGAGCGTTCCGTAGAAACGTATTCTGTAGAAACGTATTAGGGAGCATTCTGTAGAAACGTATTCTGTAAAAATGTATTCTGTAAAAACGTATCAGGGAGCATTCTGTAGAAACGTATTTTGTAGAAATGTATTCTGTAGAAACGTATCAGGGAGCGTTCTGTAGAATTGTATTCTCTAGAAACGCACTTTGTAGAAACGTATCAGGGAGCGTTTTGTAGAAACGTATTCTGTAGAAATGTATTCTGTAGAAACGTATTAGGGAGCGTTTCGTAGAAACGTATTCTGTAGAAACGTATTAGGAAGCATTCTGTAGAAACGTATTCTGTAGAAATGTATTCTGTAGAAACGTATAGGGGAGCATTCTGTAGAATTGTATTCTGTAGAAACGTATTCTGTAGAAACGTATTCTGTAGAAACGTATCAGGGAGCGTTCCGTAGAAACGTATTTCGTAGAAATGTATTCTGTAGAAACGTGTCAGGGAGCGTTCTGTAGAACTGTATTCTGTAGAAACGTATTCTGTAGAAACGTATCAGGGAGCGTTCCGTATAAACTTATTCTGTAGAAACCTATTAGAAAGCATTCTGTAGAAACGTATTCCGTAGAAATGTATTCTGTAGAAACATATCAGGGAGCGTGCTGTAGAATTGTATTCTTTAGAAATGTATCAGGGAGCGTTCTGTGAAATTGTATTCTGTAGAAACGTATTCTGTAGAAACGTATCAGGGAGCGTTCCGTAGAAACGTATTCTGAAAAATGTATTCTGTAGAAACGTATCAGGGAGCGTTCTGTAGAATTGCATTCATCAGAAACGTATCAGGAAGCGTTCCGTAGAAACGTATTCTGTAGAAACGTATTCTGTAGAAATGTATTTTGTAGAAACGTCTCAGGGAGCGTTCCGTAGAAACGTATTCTGTAAAAACGTATTAGGGAGCATTCTGAAGAAACGTATTCTGTAGAAATGTATTCTGTAGAAACGTATCAGGGAGCATTCTGTAGAATTATATTCTGTAGAAACGTATTTTGTAGAACCAAATCAGGGAGCGTTCCGTAGAAACGTATTCCGCAGAAATGTATTCTGTAGAAACGTGTCAAAGAGCGTTCTGTAGAACTGTATTCTGTAGAAACGTATTCTGTAGAAACGTATCAGGGAGCGTTCCGTAGAAACGTATTCTGTAGAAACCTATTGGGGAGCATTCTGTAGAAACGTATTCTGTAGAAATGTATTCTGTAGAAACATATCAGGGAGCGTTCTGTAGAATTGTATTCTGTAGAAACGTATCAGGGAGCGTTCTGTAGAATTGTATTCTGTAGAAACGTATTCTGTAGAAACGTATCAGGGAGCGTTCCGTAGAAACGTATTCTGAAAAATGTATTCTGTAGAAACGTATCAGGGAGCGTTCTGTAGAATTGTATTCTGTAGAAACGTATTCTATAGGAACGTATCAGGAAGCGTTTAGTAGAAACGTATTCTGCAGAAACGTATTCTGTAGAAACGTATTCTGTAGAAACGTATCAGAGAGCGTTCCGTAGAAACGTATTCTGTAGAAACGTATTCTGTAGAAAAGTATCAGGGAGCGTTCCGTAGAAACGTATTCTGTAGAAACGTATTAGGGAGCGTTCTGTAGAATTGTATTCTGTAGAAACGTATTCTGTAGAAACGTATCGTGGAGCGTTCCGTAGAAACGTATTCTGTAGAAACGTATTCTGTAGAAACGTATTTTGTAGAAACGTATTCTGTAAAAACGTATCAGGGAGCGTTCCGTAGAAACGTATTCTGTAGAAACGTATCAGCGAGCGTTCCGTAGAAACGTATTCTGTAGAAATGTATTCTGTAGAAACGTATCAGGGAGCATTCTGTAGAAACGTATTCTGTAGAAATGTATTCTGTGGAGACGTATCAGGGAGCGTTTTGTAGAAACGTATTCTGTAGAAACGTATTCTGTAGAAACGTATTAGGGAGCGTTCCGTAGAAACGTATTCTGTAGAAACGTATTAGGAGGCATTCTGTAGAAACGTATTCTGTAGAAATGTATTCTGTAGAAACGTATCAGGGAGCATTCTGTGGAATTGTATTCTGTAGAAACGTATTCTGTAGAAACGTATTCTGTAGAAACGTATCAGGGAGCGTTCCGTAAAAACGTATTCCGTAGAAATGTATTCTGTAGAAACGTATCAGGGAGCGTTCCGTAGAAACGTATTCTGTAGAAACGTATTCTGTAGAAACGTATTCTGTAGAAACGTCTCAGGTAGCCTTCCGTAGAAACGTATTCTGTAGAAACGTATTAGGGAGCATTCTGTAGAAACGTATTCTGTAGAAACGTATTCTGTAGAAACGTATCAGGGAGCGTTTCGTAGAAACGTATTTTGTAGAAATGCATTCTGTAGAAACGTATCAGAGAGCGTTCCTTGGAATTGTATTCTGTAGTAACGTATTCTGTAGAAACGTATCAGGGAGCGTTCCGTAGAGGCGTATTCTGTAGAAACGTATTAGGAAGCATTCTGTAGAAACGTATTCTGTAGAAATGTATTCTGTAGAAACGTATCGGGGAGCGTTCTGTAAAAACGTATTCTGTAAAAACGTATTCTGTAGAAACGTATCAGGGAGCGTTCCGTAGAAACGTATTCTGTAGAAACGTATTAGGGAGCATTCTGTAGAAACGTTATCTGTAGAAATGTATTCTGTAGAAACGTATCAGGGAGCGTTCTGTAGAATTGTATTCTGTAGAAACGTATTCTGTAGAAACGTATCAGGGAGCGTTCCGTAGAAACGTATTCTGTAGAAACGTATAAGGGAGCATTCTGTAGAAACGTATTCTGTAGAAATGTATTCTGTAGAAGAGTATCAGGGAGCGTTCTGTAGAACTGTATTTTGTAGAAACGTATTCTGTAGAAACGTATCAGGGAGCGTTCCGTAGAAACGTATTCTGTAGAAATGTATTCTGTAGAAACGTATCAGGGAGCGTTCCGTAGAAACGTATTCTGTAGAAATGTATTCTGTAAAAATGTAGTCTGGAGAAACGTATCAGAGAGCGTTCTGTAGAATTGTATTCTGTAGAGACGTATTCCGTGGAAACGTATCAGGGAGCGTTCCGTAGAAACGTATTCTGTAGCAATGTATTCTGTAGAAACGTATCAGGGAGCGTTCTGTAGAATTGTATTCTGTAGAAACGTATTCTGTAGAAACGTATCGGGGAGCGTTCCGTAGAAACGTATTCTGTAGAAACGAATTAGGGAGCATTCTGTAGGAACGTATTCTGTTGAAATCTATTCTGTAGAAACGTATCAGGGAGCGTTCTGTAGAATTGTATTCTGTAGAAACGTATTCTGTTAAAACGTATCAGGGAGCGTTCCGTAGAAACGTATCCTGTAGAAACGTATTAGGAAGCATTCTGTAGAAACGTATTCTGTAGAAATGTATTCTGCAGAAACGTGTCAGGGAGCGTTCTGTAGAACTGTATTCTGTAGAAACGTATTCTGTAGAAACGTATCAGGGAGCGTTCCGTAGAAACGTATTCTGTAGAAACGTATTCTGTAGAAACGTATCAGGGAGCGTTCTGTAGAATTGTATTCTGTAGAAACGTATTCTGTAGAAATGTATTCTGTAGGAATATATCAGAGAGCGTTCTTTAGAATTGTATTCCGTAGAAACGTATTCTGTAGAAACGTATCAGGGAGCGTTCCGTAGAAACGTATTCTGTAGAAATGTATTCTGTAGAAACGTTTCAGGGAGCGTTCTGTAGAATTGTATTCTGTAGAAACGTATTCTGTAGAAACGTATCAGGGAGCGTTCCGTAGAAACGTATTCTGTAGAAACGTATTAGGGAGAATTCTGTAGAAACGTATTCTGTAGAAACGTATTCTGTAGAAACGTATCAGGGAGCGTTCCGTAGAAACGTATTCTGTAGAAATGTATTTCGTAGAAACGTATCAGGGAGCGTTCCGTAGAAAGGTATTCTGTGAAAACGTATTAGGTAGCATTCTGTAGAAACGTATTCTGTAGAAATGTATTCTGTAGAAACGTATCAGGGAGCGTTTTGTAGAAACGTATTCCCTAGAAACGTATCAGGGAGCGTACGATAGAAACGTACTCTGTAGAAACGTATCAGGAAGCATTTTGTAGAAACGTATTCTGTAGAAATGTATTCTGTAGAAACGTATCAGGGAGCGTTCTGTGGAATTGTATTCTGTAGAAACGTATTCTGTAGAAACGTATTAGGGAGCATTCTGTAGAAACGTGTTCTGTTGAAATGTATTCTGTAGAAACGTATCAGGGAGCGTTCTGTAGAATTGTATTCTGTAGAAACATATCAGGGAGCGTTCCGTAGAAACGTATTCTATAGAAATGTAATCTGTAGAAACGTATCAGGGAGCGTTCTGTAGAATTGTATCTTGTAGAAACGTATTCTGTGGGAACGTATCCGGGAGCGTTCCGTAGAAACGTATTCTGTAGAAATGTATTCTGTAGAAACGTATCAGGGGGCATTCTGTAGAATTGTATTCCCTAGAAACGTATTCTGTAGAAAAGTATCAGGGAGCGTTCCGTAGAAACGTATTCTGTAGAAACGTATTAGGGAGCATTCTGTAGAAACGTATTCTGTAAAAATGTATTCTGTAAAAACGTATCAGGGAGCATTCTGTAGAAACGTATTTTGTAGAAATGTATTCTGTAGAAACGTATCAGGGAGCGTTCTGTAGAATTGTATTCTCTAGAAACGCATTTTGTAGAAACGTATCAGGGAGCGTTTTGTAGAAACGTATTCTGTAGAAATGTATTCTGTAGAAACGTATTAGGGAGCGTTTCGTAGAAACGTATTCTGTAGAAACGTATTAGGAAGCATTCTGTAGAAACGTATTCTGTAGAAATGTATTCTGTAGAAACGTATAGGGGAGCATTCTGTAGAATTGTATTCTGTAGAAACGTATTCTGTAGAAACGTATTCTGTAGAAACGTATCAGGGAGCGTTCCGTAGAAACGTATTTCGTAGAAATGTATTCTGTAGAAACGTGTCAGGGAGCGTTCTGTAGAACTGTATTCTGTAGAAACGTATTCTGTAGAAACGTATCAGGGAGCGTTCCGTATAAACTTATTCTGTAGAAACCTATTAGAAAGCATTCTGTAGAAACGTATTCCGTAGAAATGTATTCTGTAGAAACATATCAGGGAGCGTGCTGTAGAATTGTATTCTTTAGAAATGTATCAGGGAGCGTTCTGTGAAATTGTATTCTGTAGAAACGTATTCTGTAGAAACGTATCAGGGAGCGTTCCGTAGAAACGTATTCTGAAAAATGTATTCTGTAGAAACGTATCAGGGAGCGTTCTGTAGAATTGCATTCATCAGAAACGTATCAGGAAGCGTTCCGTAGAAACGTATTCTGTAGAAACGTATTCTGTAGAAATGTATTTTGTAGAAACGTCTCAGGGAGCGTTCCGTAGAAACGTATTCTGTAAAAACGTATTAGGGAGCATTCTGAAGAAACGTATTCTGTAGAAATGTATTCTGTAGAAACGTATCAGGGAGCATTCTGTAGAATTATATTCTGTAGAAACGTATTTTGTAGAACCAAATCAGGGAGCGTTCCGTAGAAACGTATTCCGCAGAAATGTATTCTGTAGAAACGTGTCAAAGAGCGTTCTGTAGAACTGTATTCTGTAGAAACGTATTCTGTAGAAACGTATCAGGGAGCGTTCCGTAGAAACGTATTCTGTAGAAACCTATTGGGGAGCATTCTGTAGAAACGTATTCTGTAGAAATGTATTCTGTAGAAACATATCAGGGAGCGTTCTGTAGAATTGTATTCTGTAGAAACGTATCAGGGAGCGTTCTGTAGAATTGTATTCTGTAGAAACGTATTCTGTAGAAACGTATCAGGGAGCGTTCCGTAGAAACGTATTCTGAAAAATGTATTCTGTAGAAACGTATCAGGGAGCGTTCTGTAGAATTGTATTCTGTAGAAACGTATTCTGTAGGAACGTATCAGGAAGCGTTCCGTAGAAACGTATTCTGTAGAAACGTATTCTGTAGAAACGTCTCAGGTAGCCTTCCGTAGAAACGTATTCTGTAGAAACGTATTAGGGAGCATTCTGTAGAAACGTATTCTGTAGAAATGTATTTTGTAGACACGTATCAGGAAGCATTCTGTAGAATTGTATTCTGTGAAAACGTATTCTGTAGAAACGTATCAGGGAGCGTTCCGTAGAAACGTACTCTGTAGAAACGTATCAGGGAGCGTTCTGTAGAATTGTATTCTGTAGAAACGTATTCTGTAGAATTGTATCAGGGAGCGTTCCGTAGAAACGTATTCTGTAGAGACGTATTAGGGAGCATTCTGTAGAAACGTGTTCTGTTGAAATGTATCCTGTAGAAACGTATCAGAGAGCGTTCCGTAGAAACGTATTCTGTAGAAACGTATTCTGTAGAAACGTATCAGGGAGCGTTCTGTAGAAACGTATTCTGTAGAAACGTATTCTGTGGAAACGTATTTTGTAGAAACGTATTCTGTAAAAACGTATCAGGGAGCGTTCCGTAGAAACGTATTCTGTAGAAACGTATTAGGGAGCATTCTGTAGAAACGTATTCTGTTGAAATGTATTCTGTAGAAACGTATCAGGAAGCGTTCCGTAGAAACGTATTCTGTAGAAACGTATTCTGTAGAAATGTATTTTGTAGAAACGTCTCAGGGAGCGTTCCGTAGAAACGTATTCTGTAAAAACGTATTAGGGAGCATTCTGGAGAAACGTATTCTGTAGAAATGTATTCTGTAGAAACGTATCAGGGAGCATTCTGTAGAATTATATTCTGTAGAAACGTATTTTGTAGAACCAAATCAGGGAGCGTTCCGTAGAAACGTATTCCGCAGAAATGTATTCTGTAGAAACGTGTCAAAGAGCGTTCTGTAGAACTGTATTCTGTAGAAACGTATTCTGTAGAAACGTATCAGGGAGCGTTCCGTAGAAACGTATTCTGTAGAAACCTATTGGGGAGCATTCTGTAGAAACGTATCCTGTAGAAATGTATTCTGTAGAAACATATCAGGGAGCGTTCTGTAGAATTGTATTATGTAGAAACGTATTAGGGAGCGTTTCGTAAAAACGTATTCTGTAGAAACGTATTAGGGAGCATTCCGTAGAAACGTATTCTGTAGGAATGTATTCTGTAGAAACGTATCAGGAAGCGTTCTGTAGAAACGTATCAGGAAGCGTTCTGTAGAATTGTATTCTATAGAAACGTATTTTGTAGAAACGTATTAGGGAGCGTTTCGTAGAAACGTATTCTGTAGAAATGCATTCTGTAGAAACGTATCAGGGAGCGTTCCGTAGAAACGTATTCTGAAAAATGTATTCTGTAGAAACGTATCAGGGAGCGTTCTGTAGAATTGTATTCATTAGAAACGTATCAGGAAGCGTTCGGTAGAAACGTATTCTGTAGAAACGTATTCTGTAGAAACGTATTAGGGAGCATTCTGTAGAAACGTTATCTGTAGAAATGTATTCTGTAGAAACGTATCAGGGAGCGTTCTGTAGAATTGTATTCTGTAGAAACGTATTCTGTAGAAACGTATCAGGGAGCGTTCCGTAGAAACGTATTCTGTAGAAACGTATAAGGGAGCATTCTGTAGAAACGTATTCTGTAGAAATGTATTCTGTAGAAGAGTATCAGGGAGCGTTCTGTAGAACTGTATTCTGTAGAAACGTATTCTGTAGAAACGTGTTCTGTAGAAATGTATTCTGTAGAAACGTATCAGGGAGCGTTCCGTAGAAACGTATTCTGTAGAAATGTATTCTGTAAACATGTAGTCTGGAGAAACGTATCAGAGAGCGTTCTGTAGAATTGTATTCTGTAGAGACGTATTCCGTGGAAACGTATCAGGGAGCGTTCCGTAGAAACGTATTCTGTAGAAATGTATTCTGTAGAAACGTATCAGGGAGCGTTCTGTAGAATTGTATTCTGTAGAAACGTATTCTGTAGAAACGTATCAGGGAGCGTTCCGTAGAAACGTATTCTGTAGAAACGTATTAGGGAGCATTCTGTAGAAACGTATTCTGTTGAAATGTATTCTGTAGAAACGTATCAGGGAGCGTTCTGTAGAATTGTATTCTGTAGAAACGTATTCTGTTAAAACGTATCAGGGAGCGTTCCGTAGAAACGTATTCTGTAGAAACGTATTAGGAAGCATTCTGTAGAAACGTATTCTGTAGAAATGTATTCTGCAGAAACGTGTCAGGGAGCGTTCTGTAGAACTGTATTCTGTAGAAACGTATTCTGTAGAAACGTATCAGGGAGCGTTCCGTAGAAACGTATTCTGTAGAAACGTATTCTGTAGAAACGTATCAGGGAGCGTTCTGTAGAATTGTATTCTGTAGAAACGTATTCTGTAGAAATGTATTCTGTAGGAATATATCAGAGAGCGTTCTTTAGAATTGTATTCTGTAGAAACGTATTCTGTAGAAACGTATCAGGGAGCGTTCCGTAGAAACGTATTCTGTAGAAATGTATTCTGTAGAAACGTTTCAGGGAGCGTTCTGTAGAATTGTATTCTGTAGAAACGTATTCTGTAGAAACGTATCAGGGAGCGTTCCGTAGAAACGTATTCTGTAGAAACGTATTAGGGAGAATTCTGTAGAAACGTATTCTGTAGAAACGTATTCTGTAGAAACGTATCAGGAAGCGTTCCGTAGAAACGTATTCTGTAGAAACGTATTTCGTAGAAACGTATCAGGGAGCGTTCCGTAGAAAGGTATTCTGTAAAAACGTATTAGGTAGCATTCTGTAGAAACGTATTCTGTAGAAATGTATTCTGTAGAAACGTATCAGGGAGCGTTCTGTAGGAACGTATTCCCTAGAAACGTATCAGGGAGCGTTCGATAGAAACGTACTCTGTAGAAACGTATCAGGAAGCATTCTGTAGAAACGTATTCTGTAGAAATGTATTCTGTAGAAACGTATCAGGGAGCGTTCTGTGGAATTGTATTCTGTAGAAACGTATTCTGTAGAAACGTATTAGGGAGCATTCTGTAGAAACGTATTCTGTTGAAATGTATTCTGTAGAAACGTATCAGGGAGCGTTCTGTAGAATTGTATTCTGTAGAAACATATCAGGGAGCGTTCCGTAGAAACGTATTCTATAGAAATGTATTCTGTAGAAACGTATCAGGGAGCGTTCTGTAGAATTGTATCTTGTAGAAACGTATTCTGTGGGAACGTATCCGGGAGCGTTCCGTAGAAACGTATTCTGTAGAAATGTATTCTGTAGAAACGTATCAGGGGGCATTCTGTAGAATTGTATTCCCTAGAAACGTATTCTGTAGAAAAGTATCAGGGAGCGTTCCGTAGAAACGTATTCTGTAGAAACGTATTAGGGAGCATTCTGTAGAAACGTATTCTGTAGAAATGTATTCTGTAGAAACGTATCAGGGAGCGTTCTGTAGAAACGTATTCTGTAAAAGCGTATCAGGGAGCATTCTGTAGAAACGTATTTTGTAGAAATGTATTCTGTAGAAACGTATCAGGGAGCGTTCTGTAGAATTGTATTCTCTGGTAACGTATTTTGTAGAAACGTATCAGGGAGCGTTCCGTAGAAACGTATTCTGTAGAAACGTATTCTGTAGAAACGTATCAGGGAGCGTTCTGTAGAAACGTATTCTGTAGAAACGTATTCTGTAGAAACGTATCAGGGAGCATTCTGTAGAAACGTATTTTGTAGAAATGTATTCTGTAGAAACGTATCAGGGAGCGTTCTGTAGAATTGAATTCTGTAGAAACGTATTCTGTAGAAACGTATCAGGGAGCGTTCCGTAGAAACGTATTCTGGAAAATGTATTCTGTAGAAACGTATCAGGGAGCGTTCTGTAGAATTGTATTCTGTAGAAACGTATTCTGTAGAAACGTATCAGGGAGCGTTCCGTAGAAACGTATTCTGTAGAAATGTATTCTGTAGAAACGTATCAGGGAACGTTCTGTAGAATTGTATTCTGTAGAAACGTATTCTGTAGAAACGTATCAGGGAGCGTTCCGTAGAAACGTATTCTGTAGAAACGTATTAGGGAGCATTCTGTAGAAACGTATTCTGTTGAAATGTATTCTGTAGAAACGTATCAGGGAGCGTTCTGTAGAATTGTATTCTGTAGAAACGTATTCTGTTAAAACGTATCAGGGAGCGTTCCGTAGAAACGTATTCTGTAGAAACGTATTAGGAAGCATTCTGTAGAAACGTATTCTGTAGAAATGTATTCTGCAGAAACGTGTCAGGGAGCGTTCTGTAGAACTGTATTCTGTAGAAACGTATTCTGTAGAAACGTATCAGGGAGCGTTCCGTAGAAACGTATTCTGTAGAAACGTATTCTGTAGAAACGTATCAGGGAGCGTTCTGTAGAATTGTATTCTGTAGAAACGTATTCTGTAGAAATGTATTCTGTAGGAATATATCAGAGAGCGTTCTTTAGAATTGTATTCTGTAGAAACGTATTCTGTAGAAACGTATCAGGGAGCGTTCCGTAGAAACGTATTCTGTAGAAATGTATTCTGTAGAAACGTTTCAGGGAGCGTTCTGTAGAATTGTATTCTGTAGAAACGTATTCTGTAGAAACGTATCAGGGAGCGTTCCGTAGAAACGTATTCTGTAGAAACGTATTAGGGAGAATTCTGTAGAAACGTATTCTGTAGAAACGTATTCTGTAGAAACGTATCAGGAAGCGTTCCGTAGAAACGTATTCTGTAGAAACGTATTTCGTAAAAACGTATCAGGGAGCGTTCCGTAGAAAGGTATTCTGTAAAAACGTATTAGGTAGCATTCTGTAGAAACGTATTCTGTAGAAATGTATTCTGTAGAAACGTATCAGGGAGCGTTCTGTAGGAACGTATTCCCTAGAAACGTATCAGGGAGCGTTCGATAGAAACGTACTCTGTAGAAACGTATCAGGAAGCATTCTGTAGAAACGTATTCTGTAGAAATGTATTCTGTAGAAACGTATCAGGGAGCGTTCTGTGGAATTGTATTCTGTAGAAACGTATTCTGTAGAAACGTATTAGGGAGCATTCTGTAGAAACGTATTCTGTTGAAATGTATTCTGTAGAAACGTATCAGGGAGCGTTCTGTAGAATTGTATTCTGTAGAAACATATCAGGGAGCGTTCCGTAGAAACGTATTCTATAGAAATGTATTCTGTAGAAACGTATCAGGGAGCGTTCTGTAGAATTGTATCTTGTAGAAACGTATTCTGTGGGAACGTATCCGGGAGCGTTCCGTAGAAACGTATTCTGTAGAAATGTATTCTGTAGAAACGTATCAGGGGGCATTCTGTAGAATTGTATTCCCTAGAAACGTATTCTGTAGAAAAGTATCAGGGAGCGTTCCGTAGAAACGTATTCTGTAGAAACGTATTAGGGAGCATTCTGTAGAAACGTATTCTGTAGAAATGTATTCTGTAGAAACGTATCAGGGAGCGTTCTGTAGAAACGTATTCTGTAAAAGCGTATCAGGGAGCATTCTGTAGAAACGTATTTTGTAGAAATGTATTCTGTAGAAACGTATCAGGGAGCGTTCTGTAGAATTGTATTCTCTGGTAACGTATTTTGTAGAAACGTATCAGGGAGCGTTCCGTAGAAACGTATTCTGTAGAAACGTATTCTGTAGAAACGTATCAGGGAGCGTTCTGTAGAAACGTATTCTGTAGAAACGTATTCTGTAGAAACGTATCAGGGAGCATTCTGTAGAAACGTATTTTGTAGAAATGTATTCTGTAGAAACGTATCAGGGAGCGTTCTGTAGAATTGAATTCTGTAGAAACGTATTCTGTAGAAACGTATCAGGGAGCGTCCCGTAGAAACGTATTCTGGAAAATGTATTCTGTAGAAACGTATCAGGGAGCGTTCTGTAGAATTGTATTCTGTAGAAACGTATTCTGTAGAAACGTATCAGGGAGCGTTCCGTGGAAACGTATTCTGTAGAAACGTATTCTGTAGAAACGTATCAGGGAGCGTTCTGTAGAATTGTATTCTGTAGAAACGTATTTTGTAGAAACGTATCAGGGAGCGTTCCGTAGAAACGTATTCCGTAGGAATGTATTCTGTAGAAACGTGTCAGGGTGCGTTCTGTAGAAACGTATTCTGTAGAAATGTATTCTGTAGAAACATATCAGAGAGCGTTCTGTAGAATTGTATTCTGTAGAAACGTATCAGGGAGCGTTCTGTAGAATTCTATTCTGTAGAAACGTATTCTGTAGAAACGTATCAGGGAGCGTTCCGTAGAAACGTATTCTGAAAAATGTATTCTGTAGAAACGTATCAGGGAGCATTCTGTAGAAACGTATTCTGTAGAAATGTATTCTGTAGAGACGAATCAGGGAGCGTTTTGTAGAAACGTATTCTGTAGAAATGTATTCTGTAGAAACGTATTAGGGAGCGTTTCGTAGAAACGTATTCTGTAGAAACGTATTAGGGAGCATTCTGTAGAAACGTATTCTGTAGAAACGTATTCTGTAGAAACGTATCAGGGAGCGTTCCGTAGAAACGTATTCTGTAGAAACCTATTAGAAAGCATTCTGTAGGAACGTATTCCGTAGAAATGTATTCTGTAGAAACATATCAGGGAGCGTGCTGTAGAATTGTATTCTTTAGAAACGTATCAGGGAGCGTTCTGTGAAATTGTATTCTGTAGAAACGTATTCTGTAGAAACGTATCAGGGAGCGTTCCGTAGAAACGTATTCTGAAAAATAAATTCTGTAGAAACGTATCAGGGAGCGTTCTGTAGAATTGTATTCATTAGAAACGTATCAGGAAGCGTTCCGTAGAAACGTATTCTGTAGAAACGTATTCTGTAGAAATGTATTTTGTAGAAACGTCTCAGGGAGCGTTCCGTAGAAACGTATTTTGTAAAAACGTATTAGGGAGCATTCTGGAGAAACGTATTCCGTAGAAATGTATTCTGTAGAAACGTGTCAGGGAGCGTTCTGTAGAAACGTATTCTGTAGAAATGTATTCTGTAGAAACATATCAGGGAGCGTTCTGTAGAATTGTATTCTGTAGAAACGTATCAGGGAGCGTTCTGTAGAATTCTATTCTGTAGAAACGTATTCTGTAGAAACGTATCAGGGAGCGTTCCGTAGAAATGTATTCTGAAAAATGTATTCTGTAGAAACGTATCTGGGAGCGTTCTGTAGAATTGTATTCTGTAGAAACGTATTCTATAGGAACGTATCAGGAAGCGTTTAGTAGAAACGTATTCTGCAGAAACGTATTCTGTAGAAACGTATTCTGTAGAAACGTATCAGAGAGCGTTCCGTAGAAACGTATTCTGTAGAAACGTATTCTGTAGAAAAGTATCAGGGAGCGTTCCGTAGAAACGTATTCTGTAGAAACGTATTAGGGAGCGTTCTGTAGAATTGTATTCTGTAGAAACGTATTCTGTAGAAACGTATCGTGGAGTGTTCCGTAGAAACGTATTCTGTAGAAACGTATTCTGTAGAAACGTATTTTGTAGAAACGTATTCTGTAAAAACGTATCAGGGAGCGTTCCGTAGAAACGTATTCTGTAGAAACGTATCAGCGAGCGTTCCGTAGAAACGTATTCTGTAGAAATGTATTCTGTAGAAACGTATCAGGGAGCATTCTGTAGAAACGTATTCTGTAGAAATGTATTCTGTGGAGACGTATCAGGGAGCGTTTTGTAGAAACGTATTCTGTAGAAACGTATTCTGTAGAAACGTATTAGGGAGCGTTCCGTAGAAACGTATTCTGTAGAAACGTATTAGGAGGCATTCTGTAGAAACGTATTCTGTAGAAATGTATTCTGTAGAAACGTATCAGGGAGCATTCTGTGGAATTGTATTCTGTAGAAACGTATTCTGTAGAAACGTATTCTGTAGAAACGTATCAGGGAGCGTTCCGTAAAAACGTATTCCGTAGAAATGTATTCTGTAGAAACGTATCAGGGAGCGTTCCGTAGAAACGTATTCTGTAGAAACGTATTCTGTAGAAACGTATTCTGTAGAAACGTCTCAGGTAGCCTTCCGTAGAAACGTATTCTGTAGAAACGTATTAGGGAGCATTCTGTAGAAACGTATTCTGTAGAAACGTATTCTGTAGAAACGTATCAGGGAGCGTTTCGTAGAAACGTATTTTGTAGAAATGTATTCTGTAGAAACGTATCAGAGAGCGTTCCTTGGAATTGTATTCTGTAGTAACGTATTCTGTAGAAACGTATCAGGGAGCGTTCCGTAGAGGCGTATTCTGTAGAAACGTATTAGGAAGCATTCTGTAGAAACGTATTCTGTAGAAATGTATTCTGTAGAAACGTATCGGGGAGCGTTCTGTAAAAACGTATTCTGTAAAAACGTATTCTGTAGAAACGTATCAGGGAGCGTTCCGTAGAAACGTATTCTGTAGAAACGTATTAGGGAGCATTCTGTAGAAACGTTATCTGTAGAAATGTATTCTGTAGAAACGTATCAGGGAGCGTTCTGTAGAATTGTATTCTGTAGAAACGTATTCTGTAGAAACGTATCAGGGAGCGTTCCGTAGAAACGTATTCTGTAGAAACGTATAAGGGAGCATTCTGTAGAAACGTATTCTGTAGAAATGTATTCTGTAGAAGAGTATCAGGGAGCGTTCTGTAGAACTGTATTTTGTAGAAACGTATTCTGTAGAAACGTATCAGGGAGCGTTCCGTAGAAACGTATTCTGTAGAAATGTATTCTGTAGAAACGTATCAGGGAGCGTTCCGTAGAAACGTATTCTGTAGAAATGTATTCTGTAAAAATGTAGTCTGGAGAAACGTATCAGAGAGCGTTCTGTAGAATTGTATTCTGTAGAGACGTATTCCGTGGAAACGTATCAGGGAGCGTTCCGTAGAAACGTATTCTGTAGCAATGTATTCTGTAGAAACGTATCAGGGAGCGTTCTGTAGAATTGTATTCTGTAGAAACGTATTCTGTAGAAACGTATCGGGGAGCGTTCCGTAGAAACGTATTCTGTAGAAACGAATTAGGGAGCATTCTGTAGGAACGTATTCTGTTGAAATCTATTCTGTAGAAACGTATCAGGGAGCGTTCTGTAGAATTGTATTCTGTAGAAACGTATTCTGTTAAAACGTATCAGGGAGCGTTCCGTAGAAACGTATCCTGTAGAAACGTATTAGGAAGCATTCTGTAGAAACGTATTCTGTAGAAATGTATTCTGCAGAAACGTGTCAGGGAGCGTTCTGTAGAACTGTATTCTGTAGAAACGTATTCTGTAGAAACGTATCAGGGAGCGTTCCGTAGAAACGTATTCTGTAGAAACGTATTCTGTAGAAACGTATCAGGGAGCGTTCTGTAGAATTGTATTCTGTAGAAACGTATTCTGTAGAAATGTATTCTGTAGGAATATATCAGAGAGCGTTCTTTAGAATTGTATTCCGTAGAAACGTATTCTGTAGAAACGTATCAGGGAGCGTTCCGTAGAAACGTATTCTGTAGAAATGTATTCTGTAGAAACGTTTCAGGGAGCGTTCTGTAGAATTGTATTCTGTAGAAACGTATTCTGTAGAAACGTATCAGGGAGCGTTCCGTAGAAACGTATTCTGTAGAAACGTATTAGGGAGAATTCTGTAGAAACGTATTCTGTAGAAACGTATTCTGTAGAAACGTATCAGGGAGCGTTCCGTAGAAACGTATTCTGTAGAAATGTATTTCGTAGAAACGTATCAGGGAGCGTTCCGTAGAAAGGTATTCTGTGAAAACGTATTAGGTAGCATTCTGTAGAAACGTATTCTGTAGAAATGTATTCTGTAGAAACGTATCAGGGAGCGTTTTGTAGAAACGTATTCCCTAGAAACGTATCAGGGAGCGTACGATAGAAACGTACTCTGTAGAAACGTATCAGGAAGCATTTTGTAGAAACGTATTCTGTAGAAATGTATTCTGTAGAAACGTATCAGGGAGCGTTCTGTGGAATTGTATTCTGTAGAAACGTATTCTGTAGAAACGTATTAGGGAGCATTCTGTAGAAACGTGTTCTGTTGAAATGTATTCTGTAGAAACGTATCAGGGAGCGTTCTGTAGAATTGTATTCTGTAGAAACATATCAGGGAGCGTTCCGTAGAAACGTATTCTATAGAAATGTAATCTGTAGAAACGTATCAGGGAGCGTTCTGTAGAATTGTATCTTGTAGAAACGTATTCTGTGGGAACGTATCCGGGAGCGTTCCGTAGAAACGTATTCTGTAGAAATGTATTCTGTAGAAACGTATCAGGGGGCATTCTGTAGAATTGTATTCCCTAGAAACGTATTCTGTAGAAAAGTATCAGGGAGCGTTCCGTAGAAACGTATTCTGTAGAAACGTATTAGGGAGCATTCTGTAGAAACGTATTCTGTAAAAATGTATTCTGTAAAAACGTATCAGGGAGCATTCTGTAGAAACGTATTTTGTAGAAATGTATTCTGTAGAAACGTATCAGGGAGCGTTCTGTAGAATTGTATTCTCTAGAAACGCATTTTGTAGAAACGTATCAGGGAGCGTTTTGTAGAAACGTATTCTGTAGAAATGTATTCTGTAGAAACGTATTAGGGAGCGTTTCGTAGAAACGTATTCTGTAGAAACGTATTAGGAAGCATTCTGTAGAAACGTATTCTGTAGAAATGTATTCTGTAGAAACGTATAGGGGAGCATTCTGTAGAATTGTATTCTGTAGAAACGTATTCTGTAGAAACGTATTCTGTAGAAACGTATCAGGGAGCGTTCCGTAGAAACGTATTTCGTAGAAATGTATTCTGTAGAAACGTGTCAGGGAGCGTTCTGTAGAACTGTATTCTGTAGAAACGTATTCTGTAGAAACGTATCAGGGAGCGTTCCGTATAAACTTATTCTGTAGAAACCTATTAGAAAGCATTCTGTAGAAACGTATTCCGTAGAAATGTATTCTGTAGAAACATATCAGGGAGCGTGCTGTAGAATTGTATTCTTTAGAAATGTATCAGGGAGCGTTCTGTGAAATTGTATTCTGTAGAAACGTATTCTGTAGAAACGTATCAGGGAGCGTTCCGTAGAAACGTATTCTGAAAAATGTATTCTGTAGAAACGTATCAGGGAGCGTTCTGTAGAATTGCATTCATCAGAAACGTATCAGGAAGCGTTCCGTAGAAACGTATTCTGTAGAAACGTATTCTGTAGAAATGTATTTTGTAGAAACGTCTCAGGGAGCGTTCCGTAGAAACGTATTCTGTAAAAACGTATTAGGGAGCATTCTGGAGAAACGTATTCTGTAGAAATGTATTCTGTAGAAACGTATCAGGGAGCATTCTGTAGAATTATATTCTGTAGAAACGTATTTTGTAGAACCAAATCAGGGAGCGTTCCGTAGAAACGTATTCCGCAGAAATGTATTCTGTAGAAACGTGTCAAAGAGCGTTCTGTAGAACTGTATTCTGTAGAAACGTATTCTGTAGAAACGTATCAGGGAGCGTTCCGTAGAAACGTATTCTGTAGAAACCTATTGGGGAGCATTCTGTAGAAACGTATTCTGTAGAAATGTATTCTGTAGAAACATATCAGGGAGCGTTCTGTAGAATTGTATTCTGTAGAAACGTATCAGGGAGCGTTCTGTAGAATTGTATTCTGTAGAAACGTATTCTGTAGAAACGTATCAGGGAGCGTTCCGTAGAAACGTATTCTGAAAAATGTATTCTGTAGAAACGTATCAGGGAGCGTTCTGTAGAATTGTATTCTGTAGAAACGTATTCTGTAGGAACGTATCAGGAAGCGTTCCGTAGAAACGTATTCTGTAGAAACGTATTCTGTAGAAACGTCTCAGGTAGCCTTCCGTAGAAACGTATTCTGTAGAAACGTATTAGGGAGCATTCTGTAGAAACGTATTCTGTAGAAATGTATTTTGTAGACACGTATCAGGAAGCATTCTGTAGAA
Organism: Macrophya annulata; assembly: GCA_963924015.1. Lineage (NCBI taxonomy): Eukaryota > Metazoa > Arthropoda > Insecta > Hymenoptera > Tenthredinidae > Macrophya > Macrophya annulata. The sequence goes on from OZ001258.1 coordinate 23,943,502, forward strand.
TTGTATTCTGTGAAAACGTATTCTGTAGAAACGTATCAGGGAGCGTTCCGTAGAAACGTACTCTGTAGAAACGTATCAGGGAGCGTTCTGTAGAATTGTATTCTGTAGAAACGTATTCTGTAGAATTGTATCAGGGAGCGTTCCGTAGAAACGTATTCTGTAGAGACGTATTAGGGAGCATTCTGTAGAAACGTGTTCTGTTGAAATGTATCCTGTAGAAACGTATCAGAGAGCGTTCCGTAGAAACGTATTCTGTAGAAACGTATTCTGTAGAAACGTATCAGGGAGCGTTCTGTAGAAACGTATTCTGTAGAAACGTATTCTGTGGAAACGTATTTTGTAGAAACGTATTCTGTAAAAACGTATCAGGGAGCGTTCCGTAGAAACGTATTCTGTAGAAACGTATTAGGGAGCATTCTGTAGAAACGTATTCTGTTGAAATGTATTCTGTAGAAACGTATCAGGAAGCGTTCCGTAGAAACGTATTCTGTAGAAACGTATTCTGTAGAAATGTATTTTGTAGAAACGTCTCAGGGAGCGTTCCGTAGAAACGTATTCTGTAAAAACGTATTAGGGAGCATTCTGGAGAAACGTATTCTGTAGAAATGTATTCTGTAGAAACGTATCAGGGAGCATTCTGTAGAATTATATTCTGTAGAAACGTATTTTGTAGAACCAAATCAGGGAGCGTTCCGTAGAAACGTATTCCGCAGAAATGTATTCTGTAGAAACGTGTCAAAGAGCGTTCTGTAGAACTGTATTCTGTAGAAACGTATTCTGTAGAAACGTATCAGGGAGCGTTCCGTAGAAACGTATTCTGTAGAAACCTATTGGGGAGCATTCTGTAGAAACGTATCCTGTAGAAATGTATTCTGTAGAAACATATCAGGGAGCGTTCTGTAGAATTGTATTATGTAGAAACGTATTAGGGAGCGTTTCGTAAAAACGTATTCTGTAGAAACGTATTAGGGAGCATTCCGTAGAAACGTATTCTGTAGGAATGTATTCTGTAGAAACGTATCAGGAAGCGTTCTGTAGAATTGTATTCTATAGAAACGTATTTTGTAGAAACGTATTAGGGAGCGTTTCGTAGAAACGTATTCTGTAGAAATGCATTCTGTAGAAACGTATCAGGGAGCGTTCCGTAGAAACGTATTCTGAAAAATGTATTCTGTAGAAACGTATCAGGGAGCGTTCTGTAGAATTGTATTCATTAGAAACGTATCAGGAAGCGTTCGGTAGAAACGTATTCTGTAGAAACGTATTCTGTAGAAACGTATTAGGGAGCATTCTGTAGAAACGTTATCTGTAGAAATGTATTCTGTAGAAACGTATCAGGGAGCGTTCTGTAGAATTGTATTCTGTAGAAACGTATTCTGTAGAAACGTATCAGGGAGCGTTCCGTAGAAACGTATTCTGTAGAAACGTATAAGGGAGCATTCTGTAGAAACGTATTCTGTAGAAATGTATTCTGTAGAAGAGTATCAGGGAGCGTTCTGTAGAACTGTATTCTGTAGAAACGTATTCTGTAGAAACGTATTCTGTAGAAATGTATTCTGTAGAAACGTATCAGGGAGCGTTCCGTAGAAACGTATTCTGTAGAAATGTATTCTGTAAACATGTAGTCTGGAGAAACGTATCAGAGAGCGTTCTGTAGAATTGTATTCTGTAGAGACGTATTCCGTGGAAACGTATCAGGGAGCGTTCCGTAGAAACGTATTCTGTAGAAATGTATTCTGTAGAAACGTATCAGGGAGCGTTCTGTAGAATTGTATTCTGTAGAAACGTATTCTGTAGAAACGTATCAGGGAGCGTTCCGTAGAAACGTATTCTGTAGAAACGTATTAGGGAGCATTCTGTAGAAACGTATTCTGTTGAAATGTATTCTGTAGAAACGTATCAGGGAGCGTTCTGTAGAATTGTATTCTGTAGAAACGTATTCTGTTAAAACGTATCAGGGAGCGTTCCGTAGAAACGTATTCTGTAGAAACGTATTAGGAAGCATTCTGTAGAAACGTATTCTGTAGAAATGTATTCTGCAGAAACGTGTCAGGGAGCGTTCTGTAGAACTGTATTCTGTAGAAACGTATTCTGTAGAAACGTATCAGGGAGCGTTCCGTAGAAACGTATTCTGTAGAAACGTATTCTGTAGAAACGTATCAGGGAGCGTTCTGTAGAATTGTATTCTGTAGAAACGTATTCTGTAGAAATGTATTCTGTAGGAATATATCAGAGAGCGTTCTTTAGAATTGTATTCTGTAGAAACGTATTCTGTAGAAACGTATCAGGGAGCGTTCCGTAGAAACGTATTCTGTAGAAATGTATTCTGTAGAAACGTTTCAGGGAGCGTTCTGTAGAATTGTATTCTGTAGAAACGTATTCTGTAGAAACGTATCAGGGAGCGTTCCGTAGAAACGTATTCTGTAGAAACGTATTAGGGAGAATTCTGTAGAAACGTATTCTGTAGAAACGTATTCTGTAGAAACGTATCAGGAAGCGTTCCGTAGAAACGTATTCTGTAGAAACGTATTTCGTAGAAACGTATCAGGGAGCGTTCCGTAGAAAGGTATTCTGTAAAAACGTATTAGGTAGCATTCTGTAGAAACGTATTCTGTAGAAATGTATTCTGTAGAAACGTATCAGGGAGCGTTCTGTAGGAACGTATTCCCTAGAAACGTATCAGGGAGCGTTCGATAGAAACGTACTCTGTAGAAACGTATCAGGAAGCATTCTGTAGAAACGTATTCTGTAGAAATGTATTCTGTAGAAACGTATCAGGGAGCGTTCTGTGGAATTGTATTCTGTAAAAACGTATTCTGTAGAAACGTATTAGGGAGCATTCTGTAGAAACGTATTCTGTTGAAATGTATTCTGTAGAAACGTATCAGGGAGCGTTCTGTAGAATTGTATTCTGTAGAAACATATCAGGGAGCGTTCCGTAGAAACGTATTCTATAGAAATGTATTCTGTAGAAACGTATCAGGGAGCGTTCTGTAGAATTGTATCTTGTAGAAACGTATTCTGTGGGAACGTATCCGGGAGCGTTCCGTAGAAACGTATTCTGTAGAAATGTATTCTGTAGAAACGTATCAGGGGGCATTCTGTAGAATTGTATTCCCTAGAAACGTATTCTGTAGAAAAGTATCAGGGAGCGTTCCGTAGAAACGTATTCTGTAGAAACGTATTAGGGAGCATTCTGTAGAAACGTATTCTGTAGAAATGTATTCTGTAGAAACGTATCAGGGAGCGTTCTGTAGAAACGTATTCTGTAAAAGCGTATCAGGGAGCATTCTGTAGAAACGTATTTTGTAGAAATGTATTCTGTAGAAACGTATCAGGGAGCGTTCTGTAGAATTGTATTCTCTGGTAACGTATTTTGTAGAAACGTATCAGGGAGCGTTCCGTAGAAACGTATTCTGTAGAAACGTATTCTGTAGAAACGTATCAGGGAGCGTTCTGTAGAAACGTATTCTGTAGAAACGTATTCTGTAGAAACGTATCAGGGAGCATTCTGTAGAAACGTATTTTGTAGAAATGTATTCTGTAGAAACGTATCAGGGAGCGTTCTGTAGAATTGAATTCTGTAGAAACGTATTCTGTAGAAACGTATCAGGGAGCGTTCCGTAGAAACGTATTCTGGAAAATGTATTCTGTAGAAACGTATCAGGGAGCGTTCTGTAGAATTGTATTCTGTAGAAACGTATTCTGTAGAAACGTATCAGGGAGCGTTCCGTAGAAACGTATTCTGTAGAAATGTATTCTGTAGAAACGTATCAGGGAACGTTCTGTAGAATTGTATTCTGTAGAAACGTATTCTGTAGAAACGTATCAGGGAGCGTTCCGTAGAAACGTATTCTGTAGAAACGTATTAGGGAGCATTCTGTAGAAACGTATTCTGTTGAAATGTATTCTGTAGAAACGTATCAGGGAGCGTTCTGTAGAATTGTATTCTGTAGAAACGTATTCTGTTAAAACGTATCAGGGAGCGTTCCGTAGAAACGTATTCTGTAGAAACGTATTAGGAAGCATTCTGTAGAAACGTATTCTGTAGAAATGTATTCTGCAGAAACGTGTCAGGGAGCGTTCTGTAGAACTGTATTCTGTAGAAACGTATTCTGTAGAAACGTATCAGGGAGCGTTCCGTAGAAACGTATTCTGTAGAAACGTATTCTGTAGAAACGTATCAGGGAGCGTTCTGTAGAATTGTATTCTGTAGAAACGTATTCTGTAGAAATGTATTCTGTAGGAATATATCAGAGAGCGTTCTTTAGAATTGTATTCTGTAGAAACGTATTCTGTAGAAACGTATCAGGGAGCGTTCCGTAGAAACGTATTCTGTAGAAATGTATTCTGTAGAAACGTTTCAGGGAGCGTTCTGTAGAATTGTATTCTGTAGAAACGTATTCTGTAGAAACGTATCAGGGAGCGTTCCGTAGAAACGTATTCTGTAGAAACGTATTAGGGAGAATTCTGTAGAAACGTATTCTGTAGAAACGTATTCTGTAGAAACGTATCAGGAAGCGTTCCGTAGAAACGTATTCTGTAGAAACGTATTTCGTAAAAACGTATCAGGGAGCGTTCCGTAGAAAGGTATTCTGTAAAAACGTATTAGGTAGCATTCTGTAGAAACGTATTCTGTAGAAATGTATTCTGTAGAAACGTATCAGGGAGCGTTCTGTAGGAACGTATTCCCTAGAAACGTATCAGGGAGCGTTCGATAGAAACGTACTCTGTAGAAACGTATCAGGAAGCATTCTGTAGAAACGTATTCTGTAGAAATGTATTCTGTAGAAACGTATCAGGGAGCGTTCTGTGGAATTGTATTCTGTAGAAACGTATTCTGTAGAAACGTATTAGGGAGCATTCTGTAGAAACGTATTCTGTTGAAATGTATTCTGTAGAAACGTATCAGGGAGCGTTCTGTAGAATTGTATTCTGTAGAAACATATCAGGGAGCGTTCCGTAGAAACGTATTCTATAGAAATGTATTCTGTAGAAACGTATCAGGGAGCGTTCTGTAGAATTGTATCTTGTAGAAACGTATTCTGTGGGAACGTATCCGGGAGCGTTCCGTAGAAACGTATTCTGTAGAAATGTATTCTGTAGAAACGTATCAGGGGGCATTCTGTAGAATTGTATTCCCTAGAAACGTATTCTGTAGAAAAGTATCAGGGAGCGTTCCGTAGAAACGTATTCTGTAGAAACGTATTAGGGAGCATTCTGTAGAAACGTATTCTGTAGAAATGTATTCTGTAGAAACGTATCAGGGAGCGTTCTGTAGAAACGTATTCTGTAAAAGCGTATCAGGGAGCATTCTGTAGAAACGTATTTTGTAGAAATGTATTCTGTAGAAACGTATCAGGGAGCGTTCTGTAGAATTGTATTCTCTGGTAACGTATTTTGTAGAAACGTATCAGGGAGCGTTCCGTAGAAACGTATTCTGTAGAAACGTATTCTGTAGAAACGTATCAGGGAGCGTTCTGTAGAAACGTATTCTGTAGAAACGTATTCTGTAGAAACGTATCAGGGAGCATTCTGTAGAAACGTATTTTGTAGAAATGTATTCTGTAGAAACGTATCAGGGAGCGTTCTGTAGAATTGAATTCTGTAGAAACGTATTCTGTAGAAACGTATCAGGGAGCGTCCCGTAGAAACGTATTCTGGAAAATGTATTCTGTAGAAACGTATCAGGGAGCGTTCTGTAGAATTGTATTCTGTAGAAACGTATTCTGTAGAAACGTATCAGGGAGCGTTCCGTGGAAACGTATTCTGTAGAAACGTATTCTGTAGAAACGTATCAGGGAGCGTTCTGTAGAATTGTATTCTGTAGAAACGTATTTTGTAGAAACGTATCAGGGAGCGTTCCGTAGAAACGTATTCCGTAGGAATGTATTCTGTAGAAACGTGTCAGGGTGCGTTCTGTAGAAACGTATTCTGTAGAAATGTATTCTGTAGAAACATATCAGAGAGCGTTCTGTAGAATTGTATTCTGTAGAAACGTATCAGGGAGCGTTCTGTAGAATTCTATTCTGTAGAAACGTATTCTGTAGAAACGTATCAGGGAGCGTTCCGTAGAAACGTATTCTGAAAAATGTATTCTGTAGAAACGTATCAGGGAGCATTCTGTAGAAACGTATTCTGTAGAAATGTATTCTGTAGAGACGAATCAGGGAGCGTTTTGTAGAAACGTATTCTGTAGAAATGTATTCTGTAGAAACGTATTAGGGAGCGTTTCGTAGAAACGTATTCTGTAGAAACGTATTAGGGAGCATTCTGTAGAAACGTATTCTGTAGAAACGTATTCTGTAGAAACGTATCAGGGAGCGTTCCGTAGAAACGTATTCTGTAGAAACCTATTAGAAAGCATTCTGTAGGAACGTATTCCGTAGAAATGTATTCTGTAGAAACATATCAGGGAGCGTGCTGTAGAATTGTATTCTTTAGAAACGTATCAGGGAGCGTTCTGTGAAATTGTATTCTGTAGAAACGTATTCTGTAGAAACGTCTCAGGGAGCGTTCCGTAGAAACGTATTTTGTAAAAACGTATTAGGGAGCATTCTGGAGAAACGTATTCCGTAGAAATGTATTCTGTAGAAACGTGTCAGGGAGCGTTCTGTAGAAACGTATTCTGTAGAAATGTATTCTGTAGAAACATATCAGGGAGCGTTCTGTAGAATTGTATTCTGTAGAAACGTATCAGGGAGCGTTCTGTAGAATTCTATTCTGTAGAAACGTATTCTGTAGAAACGTATCAGGGAGCGTTCCGTAGAAATGTATTCTGAAAAATGTATTCTGTAGAAACGTATCTGGGAGCGTTCTGTAGAATTGTATTCTGTAGAAACGTATTCTATAGGAACGTATCAGGAAGCGTTTAGTAGAAACGTATTCTGCAGAAACGTATTCTGTAGAAACGTATTCTGTAGAAACGTATCAGAGAGCGTTCCGTAGAAACGTATTCTGTAGAAACGTATTCTGTAGAAAAGTATCAGGGAGCGTTCCGTAGAAACGTATTCTGTAGAAACGTATTAGGGAGCGTTCTGTAGAATTGTATTCTGTAGAAACGTATTCTGTAGAAACGTATCGTGGAGCGTTCCGTAGAAACGTATTCTGTAGAAACGTATTCTGTAGAAACGTATTTTGTAGAAACGTATTCTGTAAAAACGTATCAGGGAGCGTTCCGTAGAAACGTATTCTGTAGAAACGTATCAGCGAGCGTTCCGTAGAAACGTATTCTGTAGAAATGTATTCTGTAGAAACGTATCAGGGAGCATTCTGTAGAAACGTATTCTGTAGAAATGTATTCTGTGGAGACGTATCAGGGAGCGTTTTGTAGAAACGTATTCTGTAGAAACGTATTCTGTAGAAACGTATTAGGGAGCGTTCCGTAGAAACGTATTCTGTAGAAACGTATTAGGAGGCATTCTGTAGAAACGTATTCTGTAGAAATGTATTCTGTAGAAACGTATCAGGGAGCATTCTGTGGAATTGTATTCTGTAGAAACGTATTCTGTAGAAACGTATTCTGTAGAAACGTATCAGGGAGCGTTCCGTAAAAACGTATTCCGTAGAAATGTATTCTGTAGAAACGTATCAGGGAGCGTTCCGTAGAAACGTATTCTGTAGAAACGTATTCTGTAGAAACGTATTCTGTAGAAACGTCTCAGGTAGCCTTCCGTAGAAACGTATTCTGTAGAAACGTATTAGGGAGCATTCTGTAGAAACGTATTCTGTAGAAACGTATTCTGTAGAAACGTATCAGGGAGCGTTTCGTAGAAACGTATTTTGTAGAAATGTATTCTGTAGAAACGTATCAGAGAGCGTTCCTTGGAATTGTATTCTGTAGTAACGTATTCTGTAGAAACGTATCAGGGAGCGTTCCGTAGAGGCGTATTCTGTAGAAACGTATTAGGAAGCATTCTGTAGAAACGTATTCTGTAGAAATGTATTCTGTAGAAACGTATCGGGGAGCGTTCTGTAAAAACGTATTCTGTAAAAACGTATTCTGTAGAAACGTATCAGGGAGCGTTCCGTAGAAACGTATTCTGTAGAAACGTATTAGGGAGCATTCTGTAGAAACGTTATCTGTAGAAATGTATTCTGTAGAAACGTATCAGGGAGCGTTCTGTAGAATTGTATTCTGTAGAAACGTATTCTGTAGAAACGTATCAGGGAGCGTTCCGTAGAAACGTATTCTGTAGAAACGTATAAGGGAGCATTCTGTAGAAACGTATTCTGTAGAAATGTATTCTGTAGAAGAGTATCAGGGAGCGTTCTGTAGAACTGTATTTTGTAGAAACGTATTCTGTAGAAACGTATCAGGGAGCGTTCCGTAGAAACGTATTCTGTAGAAATGTATTCTGTAGAAACGTATCAGGGAGCGTTCCGTAGAAACGTATTCTGTAGAAATGTATTCTGTAAAAATGTAGTCTGGAGAAACGTATCAGAGAGCGTTCTGTAGAATTGTATTCTGTAGAGACGTATTCCGTGGAAACGTATCAGGGAGCGTTCCGTAGAAACGTATTCTGTAGCAATGTATTCTGTAGAAACGTATCAGGGAGCGTTCTGTAGAATTGTATTCTGTAGAAACGTATTCTGTAGAAACGTATCGGGGAGCGTTCCGTAGAAACGTATTCTGTAGAAACGAATTAGGGAGCATTCTGTAGGAACGTATTCTGTTGAAATCTATTCTGTAGAAACGTATCAGGGAGCGTTCTGTAGAATTGTATTCTGTAGAAACGTATTCTGTTAAAACGTATCAGGGAGCGTTCCGTAGAAACGTATCCTGTAGAAACGTATTAGGAAGCATTCTGTAGAAACGTATTCTGTAGAAATGTATTCTGCAGAAACGTGTCAGGGAGCGTTCTGTAGAACTGTATTCTGTAGAAACGTATCAGGGAGCGTTCCGTAGAAACGTATTCTGTAGAAACGTATTCTGTAGAAACGTATCAGGGAGCGTTCTGTAGAATTGTATTCTGTAGAAACGTATTCTGTAGAAATGTATTCTGTAGGAATATATCAGAGAGCGTTCTTTAGAATTGTATTCCGTAGAAACGTATTCTGTAGAAACGTATCAGGGAGCGTTCCGTAGAAACGTATTCTGTAGAAATGTATTCTGTAGAAACGTTTCAGGGAGCGTTCTGTAGAATTGTATTCTGTAGAAACGTATTCTGTAGAAACGTATCAGGGAGCGTTCCGTAGAAACGTATTCTGTAGAAACGTATTAGGGAGAATTCTGTAGAAACGTATTCTGTAGAAACGTATTCTGTAGAAACGTATCAGGGAGCGTTCCGTAGAAACGTATTCTGTAGAAATGTATTTCGTAGAAACGTATCAGGGAGCGTTCCGTAGAAAGGTATTCTGTGAAAACGTATTAGGTAGCATTCTGTAGAAACGTATTCTGTAGAAATGTATTCTGTAGAAACGTATCAGGGAGCGTTTTGTAGAAACGTATTCCCTAGAAACGTATCAGGGAGCGTACGATAGAAACGTACTCTGTAGAAACGTATCAGGAAGCATTTTGTAGAAACGTATTCTGTAGAAATGTATTCTGTAGAAACGTATCAGGGAGCGTTCTGTGGAATTGTATTCTGTAGAAACGTATTCTGTAGAAACGTATTAGGGAGCATTCTGTAGAAACGTGTTCTGTTGAAATGTATTCTGTAGAAACGTATCAGGGAGCGTTCTGTAGAATTGTATTCTGTAGAAACATATCAGGGAGCGTTCCGTAGAAACGTATTCTATAGAAATGTAATCTGTAGAAACGTATCAGGGAGCGTTCTGTAGAATTGTATCTTGTAGAAACGTATTCTGTGGGAACGTATCCGGGAGCGTTCCGTAGAAACGTATTCTGTAGGAATGTATTCTGTAGAAACGTATCAGGGGGCATTCTGTAGAATTGTATTCCCTAGAAACGTATTCTGTAGAAAAGTATCAGGGAGCGTTCCGTAGAAACGTATTCTGTAGAAACGTATTAGGGAGCATTCTGTAGAAACGTATTCTGTAAAAATGTATTCTGTAAAAACGTATCAGGGAGCATTCTGTAGAAACGTATTTTGTAGAAATGTATTCTGTAGAAACGTATCAGGGAGCGTTCTGTAGAATTGTATTCTCTAGAAACGCATTTTGTAGAAACGTATCAGGGAGCGTTTTGTAGAAACGTATTCTGTAGAAATGTATTCTGTAGAAACGTATTAGGGAGCGTTTCGTAGAAACGTATTCTGTAGAAACGTATTAGGAAGCATTCTGTAGAAACGTATTCTGTAGAAATGTATTCTGTAGAAACGTATAGGGGAGCATTCTGTAGAATTGTATTCTGTAGAAACGTATTCTGTAGAAACGTATTCTGTAGAAACGTATCAGGGAGCGTTCCGTAGAAACGTATTTCGTAGAAATGTATTCTGTAGAAACGTGTCAGGGAGCGTTCTGTAGAACTGTATTCTGTAGAAACGTATTCTGTAGAAACGTATCAGGGAGCGTTCCGTATAAACTTATTCTGTAGAAACCTATTAGAAAGCATTCTGTAGAAACGTATTCCGTAGAAATGTATTCTGTAGAAACATATCAGGGAGCGTGCTGTAGAATTGTATTCTTTAGAAATGTATCAGGGAGCGTTCTGTGAAATTGTATTCTGTAGAAACGTATTCTGTAGAAACGTATCAGGGAGCGTTCCGTAGAAACGTATTCTGAAAAATGTATTCTGTAGAAACGTATCAGGGAGCGTTCTGTAGAATTGCATTCATCAGAAACGTATCAGGAAGCGTTCCGTAGAAACGTATTCTGTAGAAACGTATTCTGTAGAAATGTATTTTGTAGAAACGTCTCAGGGAGCGTTCCGTAGAAACGTATTCTGTAAAAACGTATTAGGGAGCATTCTGGAGAAACGTATTCTGTAGAAATGTATTCTGTAGAAACGTATCAGGGAGCATTCTGTAGAATTATATTCTGTAGAAACGTATTTTGTAGAACCAAATCAGGGAGCGTTCCGTAGAAACGTATTCCGCAGAAATGTATTCTGTAGAAACGTGTCAAAGAGCGTTCTGTAGAACTGTATTCTGTAGAAACGTATTCTGTAGAAACGTATCAGGGAGCGTTCCGTAGAAACGTATTCTGTAGAAACCTATTGGGGAGCATTCTGTAGAAACGTATTCTGTAGAAATGTATTCTGTAGAAACATATCAGGGAGCGTTCTGTAGAATTGTATTCTGTAGAAACGTATCAGGGAGCGTTCTGTAGAATTGTATTCTGTAGAAACGTATTCTGTAGAAACGTATCAGGGAGCGTTCCGTAGAAACGTATTCTGAAAAATGTATTCTGTAGAAACGTATCAGGGAGCGTTCTGTAGAATTGTATTCTGTAGAAACGTATTCTGTAGGAACGTATCAGGAAGCGTTCCGTAGAAACGTATTCTGTAGAAACGTATTCTGTAGAAACGTCTCAGGTAGCCTTCCGTAGAAACGTATTCTGTAGAAACGTATTAGGGAGCATTCTGTAGAAACGTATTCTGTAGAAATGTATTTTGTAGACACGTATCAGGAAGCATTCTGTAGAATTGTATTCTGTGAAAACGTATTCTGTAGAAACGTATCAGGGAGCGTTCCGTAGAAACGTACTCTGTAGAAACGTATCAGGGAGCGTTCTGTAGAATTGTATTCTGTAGAAACGTATTCTGTAGAATTGTATCAGGGAGCGTTCCGTAGAAACGTATTCTGTAGAGACGTATTAGGGAGCATTCTGTAGAAACGTGTTCTGTTGAAATGTATCCTGTAGAAACGTATCAGAGAGCGTTCCGTAGAAACGTATTCTGTAGAAACGTATTCTGTAGAAACGTATCAGGGAGCGTTCTGTAGAAACGTATTCTGTAGAAACGTATTCTGTGGAAACGTATTTTGTAGAAACGTATTCTGTAAAAACGTATCAGGGAGCGTTCCGTAGAAACGTATTCTGTAGAAACGTATTAGGGAGCATTCTGTAGAAACGTATTCTGTTGAAATGTATTCTGTAGAAACGTATCAGGGAGCGTTCTGTAGAATTGTATTCTGTAGAAACGTATTCTGTTAAAACGTATCAGGGAGCGTTCCGTAGAAACGTATTCTGTAGAAACGTATTAGGAAGCATTCTGTAGAAACGTATTCTGTAGAAATGTATTCTGCAGAAACGTGTCAGGGAGCGTTCTGTAGAACTGTATTCTGTAGAAACGTATTCTGTAGAAACGTATCAGGGAGCGTTCCGTAGAAACGTATTCTGTAGAAACGTATTCTGTAGAAACGTATCAGGGAGCGTTCTGTAGAATTGTATTCTGTAGAAACGTATTCTGTAGAAATGTATTCTGTAGGAATATATCAGAGAGCGTTCTTTAGAATTGTATTCTGTAGAAACGTATTCTGTAGAAACGTATCAGGGAGCGTTCCGTAGAAACGTATTCTGTAGAAATGTATTCTGTAGAAACGTTTCAGGGAGCGTTCTGTAGAATTGTATTCTGTAGAAACGTATTCTGTAGAAACGTATCAGGGAGCGTTCCGTAGAAACGTATTCTGTAGAAACGTATTAGGGAGAATTCTGTAGAAACGTATTCTGTAGAAACGTATTCTGTAGAAACGTATCAGGAAGCGTTCCGTAGAAACGTATTCTGTAGAAACGTATTTCGTAGAAACGTATCAGGGAGCGTTCCGTAGAAAGGTATTCTGTAAAAACGTATTAGGTAGCATTCTGTAGAAACGTATTCTGTAGAAATGTATTCTGTAGAAACGTATCAGGGAGCGTTCTGTAGGAACGTATTCCCTAGAAACGTATCAGGGAGCGTTCGATAGAAACGTACTCTGTAGAAACGTATCAGGAAGCATTCTGTAGAAACGTATTCTGTAGAAATGTATTCTGTAGAAACGTATCAGGGAGCGTTCTGTGGAATTGTATTCTGTAGAAACGTATTCTGTAGAAACGTATTAGGGAGCATTCTGTAGAAACGTATTCTGTTGAAATGTATTCTGTAGAAACGTATCAGGGAGCGTTCTGTAGAATTGTATTCTGTAGAAACATATCAGGGAGCGTTCCGTAGAAACGTATTCTATAGAAATGTATTCTGTAGAAACGTATCAGGGAGCGTTCTGTAGAATTGTATCTTGTAGAAACGTATTCTGTGGGAACGTATCCGGGAGCGTTCCGTAGAAACGTATTCTGTAGAAATGTATTCTGTAGAAACGTATCAGGGGGCATTCTGTAGAATTGTATTCCCTAGAAACGTATTCTGTAGAAAAGTATCAGGGAGCGTTCCGTAGAAACGTATTCTGTAGAAACGTATTAGGGAGCATTCTGTAGAAACGTATTCTGTAGAAATGTATTCTGTAGAAACGTATCAGGGAGCGTTCTGTAGAAACGTATTCTGTAAAAGCGTATCAGGGAGCATTCTGTAGAAACGTATTTTGTAGAAATGTATTCTGTAGAAACGTATCAGGGAGCGTTCTGTAGAATTGTATTCTCTGGTAACGTATTTTGTAGAAACGTATCAGGGAGCGTTCCGTAGAAACGTATTCTGTAGAAACGTATTCTGTAGAAACGTATCAGGGAGCGTTCTGTAGAAACGTATTCTGTAGAAACGTATTCTGTAGAAACGTATCAGGGAGCATTCTGTAGAAACGTATTTTGTAGAAATGTATTCTGTAGAAACGTATCAGGGAGCGTTCTGTAGAATTGAATACTGTAGAAACGTATTCTGTAGAAACGTATCAGGGAGCGTTCCGTAGAAACGTATTCTGGAAAATGTATTCTGTAGAAACGTATCAGGGAGCGTTCTGTAGAATTGTATTCTGTAGAAACGTATTCTGTAGAAACGTATCAGGGAGCGTTCCGTAGATACGTATTCTGTAGAAACGTATCAGGGAGCGTTCCGTAGAAACGTATTCTGTAGAAATGTATTCTGTAGAAACGTTTCAGGGAGCGTTCTGTAGAATTGTATTCTGTAGAAACGTATTCTGTAGAAACGTATCAGGGAGCGTTCCGTAGAAACGTATTCTGTAGAAACGTATTAGGGAGAATTCTGTAGAAACGTATTCTGTAGAAACGTATTCTGTAGAAACGTATTCTGTAGAAACGTATCAGGGAGCGTTCCGTAGAAACGTATTCTGTAGAAATGTATTTCGTAGAAACGTATCAGGGAGCGTTCCGTAGAAAGGTATTCTGTAAAAACGTATTAGGTAGCATTCTGTAGAAACGTATTCTGTAGAAATGTATTCTGTAGAAACGTATCAGGGAGCGTTTTGTAGAAACGTATTCCCTAGAAACGTATCAGGGAGCGTACGATAGAAACGTACTCTGTAGAAACGTATCAGGAAGCATTTTGTAGAAACGTATTCTGTAGAAATGTATTCTGTAGAAACGTATCAGGGAGCGTTCTGTGGAATTGTATTCTGTAGAAACGTATTCTGTAGAAACGTATTAGGGAGCATTCTGTAGAAACGTGTTCTGTTGAAATGTATTCTGTAGAAACGTATCAGGGAGCGTTCTGTAGAATTGTATTCTGTAGAAACATATCAGGGAGCGTTCCGTAGAAACGTATTCTATAGAAATGTAATCTGTAGAAACGTATCAGGGAGCGTTCTGTAGAATTGTATCTTGTAGAAACGTATTCTGTGGGAACGTATCCGGGAGCGTTCCGTAGAAACGTATTCTGTAGAAATGTATTCTGTGGAAACGTATCAGGGGGCATTCTGTAGAATTGTATTCCCTAGAAACGTATTCTGTAGAAAAGTATCAGGGAGCGTTCCGTAGAAACGTATTCTGTAGAAACGTATTAGGGAGCATTCTGTAGAAACGTATTCTGTAAAAATGTATTCTGTACAAACGTATCAGGGAGCGTTCTGTAGAAACGTATTCTGTAAAAACGTATCAGGGAGCATTCTGTAGAAACGTATTTTGTAGAAATGTATTCTGTAGAAACGTATCAGGGAGCGTTCTGTAGAATTGTATTCTCTAGAAACGTATTTTGTAGAAACGTATCAGGGAGCGTTTTGTAGAAACGTATTCTGTAGAAATGTATTCTGTAGAAACGTATTAGGGAGCGTTTCGTAGAAACGTATTCTGTAGAAACGTATTAGGAAGCATTCTGTAGAAACGTATTCTGTAGAAATGTATTCTGTAGAAACGTATAGGGGAGCATTCTGTAGAATTGTATTCTGTAGAAACGTATTCTGTAGAAACGTATTCTGTAGAAACGTATCAGGGAGCGTTCCGTAGAAACGTATTTCGTAGAAATGTATTCTGTAGAAACGTGTCAGGGAGCGTTCTGTAGAACTGTATTCTGTAGAAACGTATTCTGTAGAAACGTATCAGGGAGCGTTCCGTATAAACTTATTCTGTAGAAACCTATTAGAAAGCATTCTGTAGAAACGTATTCCGTAGAAATGTATTCTGTAGAAACATATCAGGGAGCGTGCTGTAGAATTGTATTCTTTAGAAACGTATCAGGGAGCGTTCTGTGAAATTGTATTCTGTAGAAACGTATTCTGTAGAAACGTATCAGGGAGCGTTCCGTAGAAACGTATTCTGAAAAATGTATTCTGTAGAAACGTATCAGGGAGCGTTCTGTAGAATTGTATTCATCAGAAACGTATCAGGAAGCGTTCCGTAGAAACGTATTCTGTAGAAACGTATTCTGTAGAAATGTATTTTGTAGAAACGTCTCAGGGAGCGTTCCGTAGAAACGTATTCTGTAAAAACGTATTAGGGAGCATTCTGGAGAAACGTATTCTGTAGAAATGTATTCTGTAGAAACGTATCAGGGAGCATTCTGTAGAATTATATTCTGTAGAAACGTATTTTGTAGAACCAAATCAGGGAGCGTTCCGTAGAAACGTATTCCGCAGAAATGTATTCTGTAGAAACGTGTCAAAGAGCGTTCTGTAGAACTGTATTCTGTAGAAACGTATTTTGTAGAAACGTATCAGGGAGCGTTCCGTAGAAACGTATTCTGTAGAAACCTATTGGGGAGCATTCTGTAGAAACGTATTCTGTAGAAATGTATTCTGTAGAAACATATCAGGGAGCGTTCTGTAGAATTGTATTCTGTAGAAACGTATCAGGGAGCGTTCTGTAGAATTGTATTCTGTAGAAACGTATTCTGTAGAAACGTATCAGGGAGCGTTCCGTAGAAACGTATTCTGAAAAATGTATTCTGTAGAAACGTATCAGGGAGCGTTCTGTAGAATTGTATTCTGTAGAAACGTATTCTGTAGGAACGTATCAGGAAGCGTTCCGTAGAAACGTATTCTGTAGAAACGTATTCTGTAGAAACGTCTCAGGTAGCCTTCCGTAGAAACGTATTCTGTAGAAACGTATTAGGGAGCATTCTGTAGAAACGTATTCTGTAGAAATGTATTTTGTAGACACGTATCAGGAAGCATTCTGTAGAATTGTATTCTGTGAAAACGTATTCTGTAGAAACGTATCAGGGAGCGTTCCGTAGAAACGTATTCTGTAGAAACGTATCAGGGAGCGTTCTGTAGAATTGTATTCTGTAGAAACGTATTCTGTAGAATTGTATCAGGGAGCGTTCCGTAGAAACGTATTCTGTAGAGACGTATTAGGGAGCATTCTGTAGAAACGTGTTCTGTTGAAATGTATCCTGTAGAAACGTATCAGAGAGCGTTCCGTAGAAACGTATTCTGTAGAAACGTATTCTGTAGAAACGTATCAGGGAGCGTTCTGTAGAAACGTATTCTGTAGAAACGTATTCTGTGGAAACGTATTTTGTAGAAACGTATTCTGTAAAAACGTATCAGGGAGCGTTCCGTAGAAACGTATTCTGTAGAAACGTATCAGCGAGCGTTCCGTAGAAACGTATTCTGTAGAAATGTATTCTGTAGAAACGTATCAGGAAGCATTCTGTAGAAACGTATTCTGTAGAAATGTTTTCTGTAGAGACGTATCAGGGAGCGTTTTGTAGAAACGTATTCTGTAGAAACGTATTAGGGAGCGTTCCGTAGAAACGTATTCTGTAGAAACGTATTAGGAAGCATTCTGTAGAAACGTATTCTGTAGAAATGTATTCTGTAGAAACGTATCAGGGAGCATTCTGTGGAATCGTATTCTGTAGAACTGTATTCTGTAGAAACGTATTCTGTAGAAACGTATCAGGGAGCGTTCCGTAGAAACGTATTCTGTAGAAACCTATTGGGGAGCATTCTGTAGAAACGTATCCTGTAGAAATGTATTCTGTAGAAACATATCAGGGAGCGTTCTGTAGAATTGTATTATGTAGAAACGTATTAGGGAGCGTTTCGTAAAAACGTATTCTGTAGAAACGTATTAGGGAGCATTCCGTAGAAACGTATTCTGTAGGAACGTATTCTGTAGAAACGTATCAGGAAGCGTTCTGTAGAATTGTATTCTATAGAAACGTATTTTGTAGAAACGTATTAGGGAGCGTTTCGTAGAAACGTATTCTGTAGAAATGCATTCTGTAGAAACGTATCAGGGAGCGTTCCGTAGAAACGTATTCTGAAAAATGTATTCTGTAGAAACGTATCAGGGAGCGTTCTGTAGAATTGTATTCATTAGAAACGTATCAGGAAGCGTTCCGTAGAAACGTATTCTGTAGAAACGTATTCTGTAGAAATGTATTTTGTAGAAACGTCTCAGGGAGCGTTCCGTAGAAACGTATTCTGTAAAAACGTATTAGGGAGCATTCTGGAGAAACGTATTCTGTAGAAATGTATTCTGTAGAAACGTATCAGGGAGCATTCTGTAGAATTATATTCTGTAGAAACGTATTTTGTAGAACCAAATCAGGGAGCGTTCCGTAGAAACGTATTCCGCAGAAATGTATTCTGTAGAAACGTGTCAGGGAGCGTTCTGTAGAACTGTATTCTGTAGAAACGTATTCTGTAGAAACGTATCAGGGAGCGTTCCGTAGAAACGTATTCTGTAGAAACCTATTGGGGAGCATTCTGTAGAAACGTATTCTGTAGAAATGTATTCTGTAGAAACATATCAGGGAGCGTTCTGTAGAATTGTATTCTGTAGAAACGTATCAGGGAGCGTTCTGTAGAATTGTATTCTGTAGAAACGTATTCTGTAGAAACGTATCAGGGAGTGTTCCGTAGAAACGTATTCTGAAAAATGTATTCTGTAGAAACATATCAGGGAGCGTTCTGTAGAATTGTATTCTGTAGAAACGTATTCTGTAGGAACGTATCAGGAAGCGTTCCGTAGAAACGTATTCTGTAGAAACGTATTCTGTAGAAACGTCTCAGGTAGCCTTCCGTAGAAACGTATTCTGTAGAAACGTATTAGGGAGCATTCTGTAGAAACGTATTCTGTAGAAATGTATTTTGTAGACACGTATCAGGAAGCATTCTGTAGAATTGTATTCTGTGAAAACGTATTCTGTAGAAACGTATCAGGGAGCGTTCCGTAGAAACGTATTCTGTAGAAACGTATCAGGGAGCGTTCTGTAGAATTGTATTCTGTAGAAACGTATTCTGTAGAATTGTATCAGGGAGCGTTCCGTAGAAACGTATTCTGTAGAAACATATTAGGGAGCATTCTGTAGAAACGTGTTCTGTTGAAATGTATCCTGTAGAAACGTATCAGAGAGCGTTCCGTAGAAACGTATTCTGTAGAAACGTATTCTGTAGAAACGTATCAGGGAGCGTTCTGTAGAAACGTATTCTGTAGAAACGTATTCTGTGGAAACGTATTTTTTAGAAACGTATTCTGTAAAAACGTATCAGGGAGCGTTCCGTAGAAACGTATTCTGTAGAAACGTATCAGCGAGCGTTCCGTAGAAACGTATTCTGTAGAAATGTATTCTGTAGAAACGTATCAGGGAGCATTCTGTAGAAACGTATTCTGTAGAAATGTTTTCTGTAGAGACGTATCAGGGAGCGTTTTGTAGAAACGTATTCTGTAGAAACGTATTAGGGAGCGTTCCGTAGAAACGTATTCTGTAGAAACTTATTAGGAAGCATTCTGTAGAAACGTATTCTGTAGAAATGTATTCTGTAGAAACGTATCAGGGAGCATTCTGTGGAATTGTATTCTGTAGAACTGTATTCTGTAGAAACGTATTCTGTAGAAACGTATCAGGGAGCGTTCCGTAGAAACGTATTCTGTAGAAACCTATTGGGGAGCATTCTGTAGAAACGTATCCTGTAGAAATGTATTCTGTAGAAACATATCAGGGAGCGTTCTGTAGAATTGTATTCTGTAGAAACGTATCAGGGAGCGTTCCGTAGAAACGTATTCTGGAAAATGTATTCTGTAGAAACGTATCAGGGAGCGTTCTGTAGAAACATATTCTGTAAAAACGTATTAGGGAGAATTCTGTAGAAACGTATTTTGTAGAAATGTATTCTGTAAAAACGTATCAGGGAGCATTCTGTAGAATTGTATTCTGTAGAAACGTATTCTGTAGAAACGTATCAGGGAGCATTCTGTAGAAACGTATTCTGTTGAAATGTATTCTGTAGAAAGGTATCAGGGAGCGTTCTGTGGAATTGTATTCTGTAGAAACGTATCAGGAAGCGTTCTGTAGAATTGTATTCTGTAGAAACGTAATCTGTAGAAACGTATCAGGAAGCCTTCTGTAGAATTGTATTCTGTAGAAACGTATTCTGTAGAAACGTATCAGAGAGCGTTCCGTAGAAACGTATTCTGTAGAAACTTATTCTGTAGAAACGTATCGGGGAGCGTTCTGTAGAATTGTATTCTGTAAAAACGTATTAGGGAGCGTTCCGTAGAAACGTATTCTGTAGAAATGTATTCTGTAGAAACGTATTCTGTAGAATCGTATCAGGGAGCGTTCTGTAGAATTGTATTCTGTAGAAACGTATTTTGTAGAAACGTATGAGGGAGCGTTTCGTAGAAACGTATTCTGTAGAATTGTATTCTGTAGAAACGTATCAGGGAGCGTTCTGTAGAATTATATCTTGTAGAAACGTATTCTGTGGGAACGTATCCGGAAGCGTTCCGTAGTAACGTATTCTGTAAGAATGTATTTTGTAGAAACGTATCAGGGGGCGTTCTGTAGAATTGTATTCCGTAAAAACGTATTCTGTAGAAAAGTATCAGGGAGCGTTTTGTAGAAACGTATTTTGTAGAAACGTATTAGGGAGCATTCTGTAGAAACGTATTCTGTGGAAACGTATTCTGTAGAAACGTATCAGGAAGCGTTCTGTAGAATTGTATTCTGTAGAAACGTATCAGGGAGCGTTCTGTGGAAACGTATTCTGTAGAAACGTTTCAGGGCGCATTCTGTAGAAACGTATTCTGTAGAAATGTATGCTGTAGAAACGTATCAGGGAGCGTTCTGTAGAATTGTATTCTGTAGAAACGTATTCTGTAGAAACGTATCAGGGAGCGTTCCATAGAAACGTATTCTGTAGAAACGTATTCTGTAGAAACGTATCAGGGAGCGTTCTGTAGAAACGTATTCTGTAGAAACGTATTCTGTAGAAACGTATCACGGAGCATTCTGTAGAAACGTATTTTGTAGAAATGTATTCTGCAGAAACGTATCAGGGAGCGTTCTGTAGAATTGTATTATGTAGAAACGTATTAGGGAGCGTTTCGTAAAAACGTATTCTGTAGAAACGTATTAGGGTGCATTCCGTAGAAACGTATTCTGTAGGAACGTATTCTGTAGAAACGTATCAGGAAGCGTTCTGTAGAATTGTATTCTATAGAAACGTATTTTGTAGAAACGTATTAGGGAGCGTTTCGTAGAAACGTATTCTGTAGAAATGCATTCTGTAGAAACGTATCAGGGGGCGTTCTGTAGAATTGTATTCCGTAGAAACGTATTCTGTAGAAACGTATCAGGGAGCGTTCCGTAGAAACGTATTCTGTAGGAACATATCAGGAAGCGTGCTGTAGAATTGTATTCTTTAGAAACGTATCAGGGAGCGTTCTGTGAAATTGTATTCTGTAGAAACGTATTCTGTAGAAACGTATCAGGGAGCGTTCCGTAAAAACGTATTCTGAAAAATGTATTCTGTAGAAAAGTATCAGGGAGCGTTTTGTAGAATTGTATTCTGTAAAAACGTATTAGGGAGCATTCTGTAAAAACGTATTCTGTAGAAAGGTATTCTGTAGAAACGTATCAGGGAGCGTTCCGTAGAAACGTATTCTGTAGAAACCTTTTGGGGAGCATTCTGTAGAAACGTATTCTGTAGAAATGTATTCTGTAGAAACATATCAGGGAGCGTTCTGTAGAATTGTATTCTGTAGAAACGTATCAGGGAGCGTTCTGTAGAATTGTATTCTGTAGAAACGTATTCTGTAGAAACGTATCGGGGAGCGTTCCGTAGAAACGTATTCTGAAAAATGTATTCTGTAGAAACGTATCAGGGAGCGTTCTGTAGAATTGTATTCTGTAGAAACGTATTCTGTAGGAACGTATCAGGAAGCGTTCCGTAGAAACGTATTCTGTAGAAACGTATCAGGGAGCGTTCTGTAGAATTGTATTCTGTAGAAACGTATTCTGTAGAAACGTATCAGGGAGCGTTCCGTAGAAACGTATTCTGTAGAATCGTATTAGGGAGCATTCTGTAGAAACGTATTCTGTTGAAATGTATTCTGTAGAAACGTATCAGGGAGCGTTCTGTAGAATTGTATTCTGTAGAAACGTATTCTGTAGAAACGTATCAGGAAGCCTTCTGTAGAATTGTATTCTGTAGAAACGTACTCTGTAGAAACGTATCAGAGAGCGTTCCGTAGAAACGTATTCTGCAGAAACTTATTCTGTAGAAACGTATCAGGGAGCGTTCTGTAGAATTGTATTCTGTAGAAACGTATTAGGGAGCGTTCCGTAGAAACGTATTCTGTAGAAATGTATTCTGTAGAAACTTATTCTGTAGAATCGTATCAGGGAGCGTTCTGTAGAATTGTATTCTGTAGGAACGTATTTTGTAGAAACGTATGAGGGAGCGTTTCGTAGAAACGTATTCTGTAGAATTGTATTCTGTAGAAACGTATCAGGGAGCGTTCTGTAGAATTATATCTTGTAGAAACGTATTCTGTGGGAACGTATCCGGAAGCGTTCCGTAGTAACGTATTCTGTAGAAATGTATTTTGTAGAAACGTATCAGGGGGCGTTCTGTAGAATGGTATTCCGTAAAAACGTATTCTGTAGAAAAGTATCAGGGAGCGTTTTGTAGAAACGTATTTTGTAGAAACGTATTAGGGAGCATTCTGTAGAAACGTATTCTGTGGAAACGTATTCTGTAGAAACGTATCAGGGAGCGTTCTGTAGAATTGTATTCTGTAGAAACGTATCAGGGAGCGTTCCGTGGAAACGTATTCTGTAGAAACGTATTAGGGCGCATTCTGTAGAAACGTATTCTGTAGAAATGTATTCTGTAGAAACGTATCAGGGAGCGTTCTGTAGAATTGTATTCTGTAGAAACGTATTCTGTAGAAACGTATCAGGGAGCGTTCCATAGAAACGTATTCTGTAGAAACGTATTCTGTAGAAACGTATCAGGGAGCGTTCTGTAGAAACGTATTCTGTAGAAACGTATTCTGTAGAAACGTATCAGGGAGCATTCTGTAGAAACGTATTTTGTAGAAATGTATTCTGTAGAAACGTATCAGGGAGCGTTCTGTAGAATTGTATTATGTAGAAACGTATTAGGGAGCGTTTCGTAAAAACGTATTCCGTAGAAACGTATTAGGGAGCATTCCGTAGAAACGTATTCTGTAGGAACGTATTCTGTAGAAACGTATCAGGAAGCGTTCTGTAGAATTGTATTCTATAGAAACGTATTTTGTAGAAACGTATTAGGGAGCGTTTCGTAGAAACGTATTCTGTAGAAATGCATTCTGTAGAAACGTATCAGGGGGCGTTCTGTAGAATTGTATCCCGTAGAAACGTATTCTGTAGAAACGTATCAGGGAGCCTTCCGTAGAAACGTATTCTGTAGAAACCTATTAGAAAGCATTCTGTAGAAACGTATTCTGTAGAAATGTATTCTGTTGAAACATATCAGGGAGCGTGCTGTAGAATTGTATTCTTTAGAAACGTATCAGGGAGCGTTCCGTAGAAACGTATTCTGAAAAATGTATTCTGTAGAAACGTATCAGGGAGCGTTTTGTAGAATTGTATTCTGTAAAAACGTATCAGGGAGCGTTCCGTAGAAACGTATTCTGTAAAAACGTATTAGGGAGCATTCTGTAGAAACGTATTCTGTAGAAAGGTATTCTGTAGAAACGTATCAGGGAGCATTCTGTAGAATTGTATTCTGTAGAAACGTATTTTGTAGAAACAAATCAGGGAGCGTTCCGTAGAAACGTATTCCGCAGAAATGTATTCTGTAGAAACGTGTCAGGGAGCGTTCTGTAGAACTGTATTCTGTAGAAACGTATTCTGTAGAAACGTATCAGGGAGCGTTCTGTAGAATTGTATTCTGTAGAAACGTATTCTGTAGAAACGTATCAGGGAGCGTTCCGTAGAAACGTATTCTGAAAAATGTATTCTGTAGAAACGTATCAGGGAGCGTTCTGTAGAATTGTATTCTGTAGAAACGTATTCTGTAGGAACGTATCAGGAAGCGTTCCGTAGAAACGTATTCTGTAGAAACGTATTCTGTAGAAACGTATTCTGTAGAAACGTCTCAGGTAGCCTTCCGTAGAAACGTATTCTGTAGAAACGTATTAGGGAGCATTCTTTAGAAACGTATTCTGTAGAAATGTATTTTGTAGAAACGTATCAGGAAGCATTCTGTAGAATTGTATTCTGTTAAAACGTATTCTGTAGAAACGTATCAGGGAGCGTTCCGTAGAAACGTATTCTGTAGAAACGTATCAGGGAGCGTTCTGTAGAATTGTATTCTGTAGAAACGTATTCTGTAGAAACGTATCAGGGAGCGTTCCGTAGAAACGTATTCTGTAGAAACGTATTAGGGAGCATTCTGTAGAAACGTATTCTGTTGAAATGTATTCTGTAGAAACGTATCAGGGAGCGTTCTGTAGAATTGTATTCTGTAGAAACGTATTCTGTAGAAACGTATCAGGAAGCCTTCTGTGGAATTGTATTCTGTAGAAACGTATTCTGTAGAAACGTATCAGAGAGCGTTCCGTAGAAACGTATTCTGTAGAAACTTATTCTGTAGAAACGTATCAGGGAGCGTTCTGTAGAATTGTATTCTGTAGAAACGTATTAGGGAGCGTTCCGTAGAAACGTATTCTGTAGAAATGTATTCTGTAGAAACGTATTCTGTAGAATCGTATCAGGGAGCGTTCTGTAGAATTGTATTCTGTAGAAACGTATTTTGTAGAAACGTATGAGGGAGCGTTTCGTAGAAACGTATTCTGTAGAATTGTATTCTGTAGAAACGTATCAGGAAGTGTTCTGTAGAATTATATCTTGTAGAAACGTATTCTGTGGGAACGTATCCGGAAGCGTTGCGTAGTAACGTATTCTGTAGAAATGTATTTTGTAGAAACGCATCAGGGGGCGTTCTGTAGAAATGTATACCGTAAAAACGTATTTTGTAGAAAAGTATTAGGGAGCGTTTTGTAGAAACGTATTTTGTAGAAACGTATTAGGGAGCATTCTGTAAAAACGTATTCTGTGGAAATGTATTCTGTAGAAACGTATCAGGGAGCGTTCTGTAGAATTGTATTCTGTAGAAACGTATCAGGGAGCATTCTGTAGAAACGTATTTTGTAGAAATGTATTCTGTAAAAACGTATCAGGGAGCGTTCTGTAGAATTGTATTATGTAGAAACGTATTAGGGAGCGTTTCGTAAAAACGTATTCTGTAGAAACGTATTAGAGAGCATTCCGTAGAAACGTATTCTGTAGGAACGTATTCTGTAAAAACGTATTGGGAAGCCTTCTGTAGAATTGTATTCTGTAGAAACGTATTCTGTAGAAACGTATCAGAGAGCGTTCCGTAGAAACGTATTCTGTAGAAACTTATTCTGTAGAAACGTATCAGGGAGCGTTCCGTAGAAACGTATTCTGTAGAATCGTATTAGGGAGCATTCTGTAGAAACGTATTCTGTTGAAATGTATTCTGTAGAAACGTATCAGGGAGCGTTCTGTAGAATTGTATTCTGTAGAAACGTATTCTGTAGAAACGTATCAGGAAGCCTTCTGTAGAATTGTATTCTGTAGAAACGTATTCTGTAGAAACGTATCAGAGAGCGTTCCGTAGAAACGTATTCTGTAGAAACTTATTCTGTAGAAACGTATCAGGGAGCGTTCTGTAGAATTGTATTCTGTAGAAACGTATTAGGGAGCGTTCCGTAGAAACGTATTCTGTAGAAATGTATTCTGTAGAAACTTATTCTGTAGAATCGTATCAGGGAGCGTTCTGTAGAATTGTATTCTGTAGGAACGTATTTTGTAGAAACGTATGAGGGAGCGTTTCGTAGAAACGTATTCTGTAGAATTGTATTCTGTAGAAACGTATCAGGGAGCGTTCTGTAGAATTATATCTTGTAGAAACGTATTCTGTGGGAACGTATCCGGAAGCGTTCCGTAGTAACGTATTCTGTAGAAATGTATTTTGTAGAAACGTATCAGGGGGCGTTCTGTAGAATGGTATTCCGTAAAAACGTATTCTGTAGAAAAGTATCAGGGAGCG
Organism: Macrophya annulata; assembly: GCA_963924015.1. Lineage (NCBI taxonomy): Eukaryota > Metazoa > Arthropoda > Insecta > Hymenoptera > Tenthredinidae > Macrophya > Macrophya annulata. Next base: position 23,969,085 of record OZ001258.1, read on the forward strand.
TTTTGTAGAAACGTATTTTGTAGAAACGTATTAGGGAGCATTCTGTAGAAACGTATTCTGTGGAAACGTATTCTGTAGAAACGTATCAGGGAGCGTTCTGTAGAATTGTATTCTGTAGGAACGTATCAGGGAGCGTTCCGTGGAAACGTATTCTGTAGAAACGTATCAGGGCGCATTCTGTAGAAACGTATTCTGTAGAAATGTATTCTGTAGAAACGTATCAGGGAGCGTTCTGTAGAATTGTATTCTGTAGAAACGTATTCTGTAGAAACGTATCAGGGAGCGTTCCATAGAAACGTATTCTGTAGAAACGTATTCTGTAGAAACGTATCAGGGAGCGTTCTGTAGAAACGTATTCTGTAGAAACGTATTCTGTAGAAACGTATCAGGGAGCATTCTGTAGAAACGTATTTTGTAGAAATGTATTCTGTAGAAACGTATCAGGGAGCGTTCTGTAGAATTGTATTATGTAGAAACGTATTAGGGAGCATTTCGTAAAAACGTATTCCGTAGAAACGTATTAGGGAGCATTCCGTAGAAACGTATTCTGTAGGAACGTATTCTGTAGAAACGTATCAGGAAGCGTTCTGTAGAATTGTATTCTATAGAAACGTATTTTGTAGAAACGTATTAGGGAGCGTTTCGTAGAAACGTATTCTGTAGAAATGCATTCTGTAGAAACGTATCAGGGGGTGTTCTGTAGAATTGTATTCCGTAGAAACGTATTCTGTAGAAACGTATCAGGGAGCCTTCCGTAGAAACGTATTCTGTAGAAACCTATTAGAAAGCATTCTGTAGAAACGTATTCTGTAGAAATGTATTCTGTAGAAACATATCAGGGAGCGTGCTGTAGAATTGTATTCTTTAGAAACGTATCAGGGAGCGTTCTGTGAAATTGTATTCTGTAGAAACGTATTCTGTAGAAACGTATCAGGGAGCGTTCCGTAGAAACGTATTCTGAAAAATGTATTCTGTAGGAACGTATCAGGGAGCGTTTTGTAGAATTGTATTCTGTAAAAACGTATCAGGGAGCGTTCCGTAGAAACGTATTCTGTAAAAACGTATTAGGGAGCATTCTGTAGAAACGTATTCTGTAGAAAGGTATTCTGTAGAAACGTATCAGGGAGCATTCTGTAGAATTGTATTCTGTAGAAACGTATTTTGTAGAAACAAATCAGGGAGCGTTCCGTAGAAACGTATTCCGCAGAAATGTATTCTGTAGAAACGTGTCAGGGAGCGTTCTGTAGAACTGTATTCTGTAGAAACGTATTCTGTAGAAACGTATCAGGGAGCGTTCTGTAGAATTGTATTCTGTAGAAACGTATTCTGTAGAAACGTATCAGGGAGCGTTCCGTAGAAACGTATTCTGAAAAATGTATTCTGTAGAAACGTATCAGGGAGCGTTCTGTAGAATTGTATTCTGTAGAAACGTATTCTGTAGGAACGTATCAGGAAGCGTTCCGTAGAAACGTATTCTGTAGAAACGTATTCTGTAGAAACGTATTCTGTAGAAACGTCTCAGGTAGCCTTCCGTAGAAACGTATTCTGTAGAAACGTATTAGGGAGCATTCTTTAGAAACGTATTCTGTAGAAATGTATTTTGTAGAAACGTATCAGGAAGCATTCTGTAGAATTGTATTCTGTTAAAACGTATTCTGTAGAAACGTATCAGGGAGCGTTCCGTAGAAACGTATTCTGTAGAAACGTATCAGGGAGCGTTCTGTAGAATTGTATTCTGTAGAAACGTATTCTGTAGAAACGTATCAGGGAGCGTTCCGTAGAAACGTATTCTGTAGAAACGTATTAGGGAGCATTCTGTAGAAACGTATTCTGTTGAAATGTATTCTGTAGAAACGTATCAGGGAGCGTTCTGTAGAATTGTATTCTGTAGAAACGTATTCTGTAGAAACGTATCAGGAAGCCTTCTGTAGAATTGTATTCTGTAGAAACGTATTCTGTAGAAACGTATCAGAGAGCGTTCCGTAGAAACGTATTCTGTAGAAACTTATTCTGTAGAAACGTATCAGGGAGCGTTCTGTAGAATTGTATTCTGTAGAAACGTATTAGGGAGCGTTCCGTAGAAACGTATTCTGTAGAAATGTATTCTGTAGAAACGTATTCTGTAGAATCGTATCAGGGAGCGTTCTGTAGAATTGTATTCTGTAGAAACGTATTTTGTAGAAACGTATGAGGGAGCGTTTCGTAGAAACGTATTCTGTAGAATTGTATTCTGTAGAAACGTATCAGGAAGTGTTCTGTAGAATTATATCTTGTAGAAACGTATTCTGTGGGAACGTATCCGGAAGCGTTCCGTAGTAACGTATTCTGTAGAAATGTATTTTGTAGAAACGCATCAGGGGGCGTTCTGTAGAAATGTATACCGTAAAAACGTATTTTGTAGAAAAGTATCAGGGAGCGTTTTGTAGAAACGTATTTTGTAGAAACGTATTAGGGAGCATTCTGTAAAAACGTATTCTGTGGAAATGTATTCTGTAGAAACGTATCAGGGAGCGTTCTGTAGAATTGTATTCTGTAGAAACGTATCAGGGAGCATTCTGTAGAAACGTATTTTGTAGGAATGTATTCTGTAAAAACGTATCAGGGAGCGTTCTGTAGAATTGTATTATGTAGAAACGTATTAGGGAGCGTTTCGTAAAAACGTATTCTGTAGAAACGTATTAGGGAGCATTCCGTAGAAACGTATTCTGTAGGAACGTATTCTGTAGAAACGTATCAGGAAGCGTTCTGTAGAATTGTATTCTATAGAAACGTATTTTGTAGAAACGTATTAGGGAGCGTTTCGTAGAAACGTATTCTGTAGAAATGCATTCTGTAGAAACGTATCAGGGAGCGTTCCGTAGAAACGTATTCTGTAGAAACGTATCAGCGAGCGTTCCGTAGAAACGTATTCTGTAGAAATGTATTCTGTAGAAACGTATCAGGGAGCATTCTGTAGGAACGTATTCTGTAGGAATGTATTCTGTAGAGACGTATCAGGGAGCGTTTTGTAGAAACGTATTCTGTAGAAACGTATTTTGTAGAAACGTATGAGGGAGCGTTTCGTAGAAACGTATTCTGTAGAATTGTATTCTTTAGAAACGTATCAGGGAGCGTTCTGTAGAATTATATCTTGTAGAAACGTATTCTGTGGGAACGTATCCGGGAGCGTTCCGTAGTAACGTATTCTGTAGAAATGTATTTTGTAGAAACGTATCAGGGGGCGTTCTGTAGAATTGTATTGCGTAGAAACGTATTCTGTGGAAACGTATTCTGTAGAAACGTATCAGGGAGCGTTCTGTAGACTTGTATTCTGTAGAAACGTATCAGGGAGCGTTCCGTGGAAACGTATTCTGTAGAAACGTATAAGGGAGCATTCTGTAGAAACGTATTCTGTAGAAATGTATTCTGTAGAAACGTATCAGGGAGCGTTCTGTAGAATTGTATTCTGTAGAAACGTATTCTGTAGAAACGTATCAGGGAGCGTTCCGTAGAAACGTATTCTGTAGAAACGTATTCTGTAGAAACGTATCAGGGAGCGTTCTGTAGAAACGTATTCTGTAGAAACGAATTCTGTAGAAACGTATTCTGTAGAAACGAATTCTGTAGAAACGTATTCTGTAGAAACGTATCAGGGAGCGTTTTGTAGAATTGTATTATGTAGAAACGTATTAGGGAGCGTTTCGTAAAAACGTATTCTGTAGAAACGTATTAGAGAGCATTCCGTAGAAACGTATTCTGTAGAAACGTATTCTGTAGAAACGGATCAGGAAGCGTTCTGTAGAATTGTATTCTGTAGAAACGTATTTTGTAGAAACGTATCAGGGAGCGTTTCGTAGAAACGTATTCTGTAGAAATGTATTCTGTAGAAACGTATCAGGGGGCGTTCTGTAGAATTGTATTCCGTAGAAACGTATTCTGTAGAAACGTATCAGGGAGCGTTCCGTAAAAACGTATTCTGTAGAAACGTATTCTGTAGGAACGTATTCTGTAGAAACGTATCAGGGAGCGTTCCGTAGAAACGTATTCTGTAGAAACGTATCAGGGAGCGTTCCGTAGAAACGTATTCTGTAGAAACGTATCAGGGAGCATTCTGTAGAAACGTATTCTGTTGAATTGTATTCTGTGGAAACGTATCAGGGAGCGTTCTGTAGAATTGTATTCTGTAGAAACGTATTCTGTAGACACGTATCAGGGAGCGTTCCGTGGAAACGTATTCTGTAGAAACGTATTAGGGAGCATTCTGTAGAAACGTATTCTGTAGAAATGTATTCTGTAGAAACGTATCAGGGAGCATTCTGCAGAATCGTATTCTGTAGAAACGTATTCTGTAAAAATGTATTTTGTAGAAACATATCAGGGAGCGTTCTGTAGAATTGTGTTCTGTGGTAACGTATTCTGTAGAAACGTATCAGGGAGCATTTCGTAGAAACGTATTCTGTAGAAATGTATTCTGTAGAAACGTATCAGGAAGCGTTCTGTAGAATTGTATTCTGTAGAAACGTATTCTGTAGAAACGTATCAGGGAGCGTTCCGTAGAAACGTATTCTGTAGAAACGTATAAGGGAGCATTCTGTAGAAACGTATTCTGTAGAAATGTATTCTGTAGAAGAGTATCAGGGAGCGTTCTGTAGAACTGTATTCTGTAGAAACGTATTCTGTAGAAACGTATTCTGTAGAAATTTATTCTGTAGAAACGTATCAGGGAGCGTTCCGTAGAAACGTATTCTGTAGAAATGTATTCTGTAAACATGTAGTCTGGAGAAACGTATCAGAGAGCGTTCTGTAGAATTGTATTCTGTAGAGACGTATTCCGTGGAAACGTATCAGGGAGCGTTCCGTAGAAACGTATTCTGTAGAAATGTATTCTGTAGAAACGTATCAGGGAGCGTTCCGTAGAAACGTATTCTGTAGAAACGTATTAGGGAGCATTCTGTAGAAACGTATTCTGTTGAAATGTATTCTGTAGAAACGTATCAGGGAGCGTTCTGTAGAATTGTATTCTGTAGAAACGTATTCTGTTAAAACGTATCAGGGAGCGTTCCGTAGAAACGTATTCTGTAGAAACGTATTAGGAAGCATTCTGTAGAAACGTATTCTGTAGAAATGTATTCTGCAGAAACGTGTCAGGGAGCGTTCTGTAGAACTGTATTCTGTAGAAACGTATTCTGTAGAAACGTATCAGGGAGCGTTCCGTAGAAACGTATTCTGTAGAAACGTATTCTGTAGAAACGTATCAGGGAGCGTTCTGTAGAATTGTATTCTGTAGAAACGTATTCTGTAGAAATGTATTCTGTAGGAATATATCAGAGAGCGTTCTTTAGAATTGTATTCTGTAGAAACGTATTCTGTAGAAACGTATCAGGGAGCGTTCCGTAGAAACGTATTCTGTAGAAATGTATTCTGTAGAAACGTTTCAGGGAGCGTTCTGTAGAATTGTATTCTGTAGAAACGTATTCTGTAGAAACGTATCAGGGAGCGTTCCGTAGAAACGTATTCTGTAGAAACGTATTAGGGAGAATTCTGTAGAAACGTATTCTGTAGAAACGTATTCTGTAGAAACGTATCAGGAAGCGTTCCGTAGAAACGTATTCTGTAGAAACGTATTTCGTAGAAACGTATCAGGGAGCGTTCCGTAGAAAGGTATTCTGTAAAAACGTATTAGGTAGCATTCTGTAGAAACGTATTCTGTAGAAATGTATTCTGTAGAAACGTATCAGGGAGCGTTCTGTAGGAACGTATTCCCTAGAAACGTATCAGGGAGCGTTCGATAGAAACGTACTCTGTAGAAACGTATCAGGAAGCATTCTGTAGAAACGTATTCTGTAGAAATGTATTCTGTAGAAACGTATCAGGGAGCGTTCTGTGGAATTGTATTCTGTAGAAACGTATTCTGTAGAAACGTATTAGGGAGCATTCTGTAGAAACGTATTCTGTTGAAATGTATTCTGTAGAAACGTATCAGGAAGCGTTCTGTAGAATTGTATTCTGTAGAAACATATCAGGGAGCGTTCCGTAGAAACGTATTCTATAGAAATGTATTCTGTAGAAACGTATCAGGGAGCGTTCTGTAGAATTGTATCTTGTAGAAACGTATTCTGTGGGAACGTATCCGGGAGCGTTCCGTAGAAACGTATTCTGTAGAAATGTATTCTGTAGAAACGTATCAGGGGGCATTCTGTAGAATTGTATTCCCTAGAAACGTATTCTGTAGAAAAGTATCAGGGAGCGTTCCGTAGAAACGTATTCTGTAGAAACGTATTAGGGAGCATTCTGTAGAAACGTATTCTGTAGAAATGTATTCTGTAGAAACGTATCAGGGAGCGTTCTGTAGAAACGTATTCTGTAAAAGCGTATCAGGGAGCATTCTGTAGAAACGTATTTTGTAGAAATGTATTTTGTAGAAACGTATCAGGGAGCGTTCTGTAGAATTGTATTCTCTGGTAACGTATTTTGTAGAAACGTATCAGGGAGCGTTCCGTAGAAACGTATTCTGTAGAAACGTATTCTGTGGAAACGTATCAGGGAGCGTTCTGTAGAAACGTATTCTGTAGAAACGTATTCTGTAGAAACGTATCAGGGAGCATTCTGTAGAAACGTATTTTGTAGAAATGTATTCTGTAGAAACGTATCAGGGAGCGTTCTGTAGAATTGAATTCTGTAGAAACGTATTCTGTAGAAACGTATCAGGGAGCGTTCCGTAGAAACGTATTCTGGAAAATGTATTCTGTAGAAACGTATCAGGGAGCGTTCTGTAGAATTGTATTCTGTAGAAACGTATTCTGTAGAAACGTATCAGGGAGCGTTCCGTAGATACGTATTCTGTAGAAACGTATCAGGGAGCATTCTGTAGAAACGTATTCTGTTGAAATGTATTCTGTAGAAACGTATCAGAGAGCGTTCTGTAGAATTGTATTCTGTAGAAACGTATTCTGTAGAAACGTATCAGGAAGCGTTCTGTAGAATTGTATTCTGTAGAAACGTATTCTGTAGAAACGTATCAGGGAGCGTTCCGTGGAAACGTATTCTGTAGAAACGTATTCTGTAGAAACGTATCAGGGAGCGTTCTGTAGAATTGTATTCTGTAGAAACGTATTTTGTAGAAACGTATCAGGGAGCGTTCCGTAGAAACGTATTCCGTAGGAATGTATTCTGTAGAAACGTGTCAGGGAGCGTTCTGTAGAAACGTATTCTGTAGAAATGTATTCTGTAGAAACATATCAGAGAGCGTTCTGTAGAATTGTATTCTGTAGAAACGTATCAGGGAGCGTTCTGTAGAATTCTATTCTGTAGAAACGTATTCTGTAGAAACGTATCAGGGAGCGTTCCGTAGAAACGTATTCTGAAAAATGTATTCTGTAGAAACGTATCAGGGAGCATTCTGTAGAAACGTATTCTGTAGAAATGTATTCTGTAGAGACGAATCAGGGAGCGTTTTGTAGAAACGTATTCTGTAGAAATGTATTCTGTAGAAACGTATTAGGGAGCGTTTCGTAGAAACGTATTCTGTAGAAACGTATTAGGGAGCATTCTGTAGAAACGTATTCTGTAGAAATGTATTCTGTAGAAACGTATCAGGGAGCATTCTGTAGAATTGTATTCTGTAGAAACGTATTCTGTAGAAACGTATTCTGTAGAAACGTATCAGGGAGCGTTCCGTAGAAACGTATTCCGTAGAAATGTATTCTGTAGAAACGTGTCAGGGAGCGTGCTGTAGAATTGTATTCTTTAGAAACGTATCAGGGAGCGTTCTGTGAAATTGTATTCTGTAGAAACGTATTCTGTAGAAACGTATCAGGGAGCGTTCCGTAGAAACGTATTCTGTAGAAACCTATTAGAAAGCATTCTGTAGGAACGTATTCCGTAGAAATGTATTCTGTAGAAACATATCAGGGAGCGTGCTGTAGAATTGTATTCTTTAGAAACGTATCAGGGAGCGTTCTGTGAAATTGTATTCTGTAGAAACGTATTCTGTAGAAACGTATCAGGGAGCGTTCCGTAGAAACGTATTCTGAGAAATAAATTCTGTAGAAACGTATCAGGGAGCGTTCTGTAGAATTGTATTCATTAGAAACGTATCAGGAAGCGTTCCGTAGAAACGTATTCTGTAGAAACGTATTCTGTAGAACTGTATTTTGTAGAAACGTCTCAGGGAGCGTTCCGTAGAAACGTATTTTGTAAAAACGTATTAGGGAGCATTCTGGAGAAACGTATTCTGTAGAAATGTATTCTGTAGAAACGTATCAGGGAGCATTCTGTAGAATTATATTCTGTAGAAACGTATTTTGTAGAACCAAATCAGGGAGCGTTCCGTAGAAACGTATTCCGCAGAAATGTATTCTGTAGAAACGTGTCAGGGAGCGTTCTGTAGAACTGTATTCTGTAGAAATGTATTCTGTAAAAACGTATCAGGGAGCGTTCCGTAGAAACGTATTCTGTAGAAACCTATTGGGGAGCATTCTGTAGAAACGTATTCTGTAGAAATGTATTCTGTAGAAACATATCAGGGAGCGTTCTGTGGAATTGTATTCTGTAGAAACGTATCAGGGAGCGTTCTGTAGAATTGTATTCTGTAGAAACGTATTCTGTAGAAACGTATCAGGGAGCGTTCCGTAGAAACGTATTCTGAAAAATGTATTCTGTAGAAACGTATCAGGGAGCGTTCTGTAGAATTGTATTCTGTAGAAACGTATTCTGTAGGAACGTATCAGGAAGCGTTCCGTAGAAACGTATTCTGTAGAAACGTATTCTGTAGAAACGTCTCAGGTAGCCTTCCGTAGAAACGTATTCTGTAGAAACGTATTAGGGAGCATTCTGTAGAAACGTATTCTGTAGAAATGTATTTTGTAGAAACGTATCAGGAAGCATTCTGTGGAATTGTATTCTGTTAAAACGTATTCTGTAGAAACGTATCAGGGAGCGTTCCGTAGAAACGTATTCTGTAGAAACGTATCAGGGAGCGTTCTGTAGAATTGTATTCTGTAGAAACGTATTCTGTAGAATTGTATCAGGGAGCGTTCCGTAGAAACGTATTCTGTAGAAACGTATTAGGGAGCATTCTGTAGAAACGTGTTCTGTTGAAATGTATTCTGTAGAAACGTATCAGAGAGCGTTCCGTAGAAACGTATTCTGTAGAAACGTATTCTGTAGGAACGTATCAGGGAGCGTTCTGTAGAAACGTATTCTGTAGAAACGTATTCTGTAGAAACGTATTTTGTAGAAACGTATTCTGTAAAAACGTATCAGGGAGCGTTCCGTAGAAACGTATTCTGTAGAAACGTATCAGCGAGCGTTCCGTAGAAACGTATTCTGTAGAAATGTATTCTGTAGAAACGTATCAGGGAGCATTCTGTAGAAACGTATTCTGTAGAAATGTATTCTGTAGAAACATATCAGGGAGCATTCTGTAGAATTGTATTCTGTAGAAACGTATCAGGGAGCGTTCTGTAGAATTGTATTCTGTAGAAACGTATCCTGTAGAAACGTATCAGGGAGCGTTTCGTAGAAACGTATTCTGGAAAATGTATTCTGTAGAAACGTATCAGGGAGCGTTCTGTAGAAACATATTCTGTAAAAACGTATTAGGGAGAATTCTGTAGAAACGTATTTTGTAGAAATGTATTCTGTAAAAACGTATCAGGGAGCATTCCGTAGAATTGTATTCTGTAGAAACGTATTCTGTAGAAACGTATCAGGGAGCATTCTGTAGAAACGTATTCTGTTGAAATGTATTCTGTAGAAACGTATCAGGGAGCGTTCTGTAGAATTGTATTCTGTAGAAACGTATTCTGTAGAAACGTATCAGGGAGCGTTCTGTAGAATTGTATTCTGTAGAAACGTATTCTGTAGAAACGTATCAGGGAGCGTTCCGTGGAAACGTATTCTGTAGAAACGTATTCTGTAGAAACGTATCAGGCAGCGTTCTGTAGAATTGTATTCTGTAGAAACGTATTTTGTAGAAACGTATCAGGGAGCGTTCCGTAGAAACGTATTCCGTAGAAATGTATTCTGTAGAAACGTGTCAGGGAGCGTTCTGTAGAAACGTATTCTGTAGAAATGTATTCTGTAGAAACATATCAGGGAGCGTTCTGTAGAATTGTATTCTGTAGAAACGTATCAGGGAGCGTTCTGTAGAATTCTATTCTGTAGAAACGTATTCTGTAGAAACGTATCAGGGAGCGTTCCGTAGAAATGTATTCTGAAAAATGTATTCTGTAGAAACGTATCTGGGAGCGTTCTGTAGAATTGTATTCTGTAGAAACGTATTCTATAGGAACGTATCAGGAAGCGTTTAGTAGAAACGTATTCTGCAGAAACGTATTCTGTAGAAACGTATTCTGTAGAAACGTATCAGAGAGCGTTCCGTAGAAACGTATTCTGTAGAAACGTATTCTGTAGAAAAGTATCAGGGAGCGTTCCGTAGAAACGTATTCTGTAGAAACGTATCAGGGAGCGTTCTGTAGAATTGTATTCTGTAGAAACGTATTCTGTAGAAACGTATCGTGGAGCGTTCCGTAGAAACGTATTCTGTAGAAACGTATTCTGTAGAAACGTATTTTGTAGAAACGTATTCTGTAAAAACGTATCAGGGAGCGTTCCGTAGAAACGTATTCTGTAGAAACGTATCAGCGAGCGTTCCGTAGAAACGTATTCTGTAGAAATGTATTCTGTAGAAACGTATCAGGGAGCATTCTGTAGAAACGTATTCTGTAGAAATGTATTCTGTGGAGACGTATCAGGGAGCGTTTTGTAGAAACGTATTCTGTAGAAACGTATTCTGTAGAAACGTATTAGGGAGCGTTCCGTAGAAACGTATTCTGTAGAAACGTATTAGGAGGCATTCTGTAGAAACGTATTCTGTAGAAATGTATTCTGTAGAAACGTATCAGGGAGCATTCTGTGGAATTGTATTCTGTAGAAACGTATTCTGTAGAAACGTATTCTGTAGAAACGTATCAGGGAGCGTTCCGTAAAAACGTATTCCGTAGAAATGTATTCTGTAGAAACGTATCAGGGAGCGTTCCGTAGAAACGTATTCTGTAGAAACGTATTCTGTAGAAACGTATTCTGTAGAAACGTCTCAGGTAGCCTTCCGTAGAAACGTATTCTGTAGAAACGTATTAGGGAGCATTCTGTGGAAACGTATTCTGTAGAAACGTATTCTGTAGAAACGTATCAGGGAGCGTTCCGTAGAAACGTATTTTGTAGAAATGTATTCTGTAGAAACGTATCAGAGAGCGTTCCTTGGAATTCTATTCTGTAGTAACGTATTCTGTAGAAACGTATCAGGGAGCGTTCCCTAGAGGCGTATTCTGTAGAAACGTATTGGGAAGCATTCTGTAGAAACGTATTCTGTAGAAATGTATTCTGTAGAAACGTATCGGGGAGCGTTCTGTAAAAACGTATTCTGTAAAAACGTATTCTGTAGAAACGTATCAGGGAGCGTTCCGTAGAAACGTATTCTGTAGAAACGTATTAGGGAGCATTCTGTAGGAATGTTATCTGTAGAAATGTATTCTGTAGAAACGTATCAGGGAGCGTTCTGTAGAATTGTATTCTGTAGAAACGTATTCTGTAGAAACGTATCAGGGAGCGTTTCGTAGAAACGTATTCTGTAGAAACGTATAAGGGAGCATTCTGTAGAAACGTATTCTGTAGAAATGTATTCTGTAGAAGAGTATCAGGGAGCGTTCTGTAGAACTGTATTTTGTAGAAACGTATTCTGTAGAAACGTATCAGGAAGCGTTCCGTAGAAACGTATTCTGTAGAAATGTATTCTGTAGAAACGTATCAGGGAGCGTTCCGTAGAAACGTATTCTGTAGAAATGTATTCTGTAAAAATTTAGTCTGGAGAAACGTATCAGAGAGCGTTCTGTAGAATTGTATTCTGTAGAGACGTATTCCGTGAAAACGTATCAGGGAGCGTTCCGTAGAAACGTATTCTGTAGCAATGTATTCTGTAGAAACGTATCAGGGAGCGTTCTGTAGAATTGTATTCTGTAGAAACGTATTCTGTAGAAACGTATCGGGGAGCGTTCCGTAGAAACGTATTCTGTAGAAACGAATTAGGGAGCATTCTGTAGGAACGTATTCTGTTGAAATCTATTTTGTAGAAACGTATCAGGGAGCGTTCTGTAGAATTGTATTCTGTAGAAACGTATTCTGTTAAAACGTATCAGGGAGCGTTCCGTAGAAACGTATCCTGTAGAAACGTATTAGGAAGCATTCTGTAGAAACGTATTCTGTAGAAATGTATTCTGCAGAAACGTGTCAGGGAGCGTTCTGTAGAACTGTATTCTGTAGAAACGTATTCTGTAGAAACGTATCAGGGAGCGTTCCGTAGAAATCTATTCTGTAGAAACGTATCAGGGAGCGTTCTGTAGAATTGTATTCTGTAGAAACGTATTCTGTTAAAACGTATCAGGGAGCGTTCCGTGGAAACGTATTCTGTAGAAACGTATTCTGTAGAAACGTATCAGGCAGCGTTCTGTAGAATTGTATTCTGTAGAAACGTATTTTGTAGAAACGTATCAGGGAGCGTTCCGTAGAAACGTATTCCGTAGAAATGTATTCTGTAGAAACGTGTCAGGGAGCGTTCTGTAGAAACGTATTCTGTAGAAATGTATTCTGTAGAAACATATCAGGGAGCGTTCTGTAGAATTGTATTCTGTAGAAACGTATCAGGGAGCGTTCTGTAGAATTCTATTCTGTAGAAACGTATTCTGTAGAAACGTATCAGGGAGCGTTCCGTAGAAATGTATTCTGAAGAATGTATTCTGTAGAAACGTATCTGGGAGCGTTCTGTAGAATTGTATTCTGTAGAAACGTATTCTATAGGAACGTATCAGGAAGCGTTTAGTAGAAACGTATTCTGCAGAAACGTATTCTGTAGAAACGTATTCTGTAGAAACGTATCAGAGAGCGTTCCGTAGAAACGTATTCTGTAGAAACGTATTCTGTAGAAAAGTATCAGGGAGCGTTCCGTAGAAACGTATTCTGTAGAAACGTATTAGGGAGCGTTCTGTAGAATTGTATTCTGTAGAAACGTATTCTGTAGAAACGTATCGTGGAGCGTTCCGTAGAAACGTATTCTGTAGAAACGTATTCTGTAGAAACGTATTTTGTAGAAACGTATTCTGTAAAAACGTATCAGGGAGCGTTCCGTAGAAACGTATTCTGTAGAAACGTATCAGCGAGCGTTCCGTAGAAACGTATTCTGTAGAAATGTATTCTGTAGAAACGTATCAGGGAGCATTCTGTAGAAACGTATTCTGTAGAAATGTATTCTGTGGAGACGTATCAGGGAGCGTTTTGTAGAAACGTATTCTGTAGAAACGTATTCTGTAGAAACGTATTAGGGAGCGTTCCGTAGAAACGTATTCTGTAGAAACGTATTAGGAGGCATTCTGTAGAAACGTATTCTGTAGAAATGTATTCTGTAGAAACGTATCAGGGAGCATTCTGTGGAATTGTATTCTGTAGAAACGTATTCTGTAGAAACGTATTCTGTAGAAACGTATCAGGGAGCGTTCCGTAAAAACGTATTCCGTAGAAATGTATTCTGTAGAAACGTATCAGGGAGCGTTCCGTAGAAACGTATTCTGTAGAAACGTATTCTGTAGAAACGTATTCTGTAGAAACGTCTCAGGTAGCCTTCCGTAGAAACGTATTCTGTAGAAACGTATTAGGGAGCATTCTGTAGAAACGTATTCTGTAGAAACGTATTCTGTAGAAACGTATCAGGGAGCGTTCCGTAGAAACGTATTTTGTAGAAATGTATTCTGTAGAAACGTATCAGAGAGCGTTCCTTGGAATTGTATTCTGTAGTAACGTATTCTGTAGAAACGTATCAGGGAGCGTTCCCTAGAGGCGTATTCTGTAGAAACGTATTGGGAACCATTCTGTAGAAACGTATTCTGTAGAAATGTATTCTGTAGAAACGTATCGGGGAGCGTTCTGTAAAAACGTATTCTGTAAAAACGTATTCTGTAGAAACGTATCAGGGAGCGTTCCGTAGAAACGTATTCTGTAGAAACGTATTAGGGAGCATTCTGTAGAAACGTTATCTGTAGAAATGTATTCTGTAGAAACGTATCAGGGAGCGTTCTGTAGAATTGTATTCTGTAGAAACGTATTCTGTAGAAACGTATCAGGGAGCGTTCCGTAGAAACGTATTCTGTAGAAACGTATAAGGGAGCATTCTGTAGAAACGTATTCTGTAGAAATGTATTCTGTAGAAGAGTATCAGGGAGCGTTCTGTAGAACTGTATTTTGTAGAAACGTATTCTGTAGAAACGTATCAGGAAGCGTTCCGTAGAAACGTATTCTGTAGAAATGTATTCTGTAGAAACGTATCAGGGAGCGTTCCGTAGAAACGTATTCTGTAGAAATGTATTCTGTAAAAATTTAGTCTGGAGAAACGTATCAGAGAGCGTTCTGTAGAATTGTATTCTGTAGAGACGTATTCCGTGGAAACGTATCAGGGAGCGTTCCGTAGAAACGTATTCTGTAGCAATGTATTCTGTAGAAACGTATCAGGGAGCGTTCTGTAGAATTGTATTCTGTAGAAACGTATTCTGTAGAAACGTATCGGGGAGCGTTCCGTAGAAACGTATTCTGTAGAAACGAATTAGGGAGCATTCTGTAGGAACGTATTCTGTTGAAATCTATTCTGTAGAAACGTATCAGGGAGCGTTCTGTAGAATTGTATTCTGTAGAAACGTATTCTGTTAAAACGTATCAGGGAGCGTTCCGTAGAAACGTATCCTGTAGAAACGTATTAGGAAGCATTCTGTAGAAACGTATTCTGTAGAAATGTATTCTGCAGAAACGTGTCAGGGAGCGTTCTGTAGAACTGTATTCTGTAGAAACGTATTCTGTAGAAACGTATCAGGGAGCGTTCCGTAGAAACGTATTCTGTAGAAACGTATTCTGTAGAAACGTATCAGGGAGCGTTCTGTAGAATTGTATTCTGTAGAAACGTATTCTGTAGAAATGTATTCTGTAGGAATATATCAGAGAGCGTTCTTTAGAATTGTATTCCGTAGAAACGTATTCTGTAGAAACGTATCAGGGAGCGTTCCGTAGAAACGTATTCTGTAGAAATGTATTCTGTAGAAACGTTTCAGGGAGCGTTCTGTAGAATTGTATTCTGTAGAAACGTATTCTGTAGAAACGTATCAGGGAGCGTTCCGTAGAAACGTATTCTGTAGAAACGTATTAGGGAGAATTCTGTAGAAACGTATTCTGTAGAAACGTATTCTGTAGAAACGTATCAGGGAGCGTTCCGTAGAAACGTATTCTGTAGAAATGTATTTCGTAGAAACGTATCAGGGAGCGTTCCGTAGAAAGGTATTCTGTAAAAACGTATTAGGTAGCATTCTGTAGAAACGTATTCTGTAGAAATGTATTCTGTAGAAACGTATCAGGAAGCATTTTGTAGAAACGTATTCTGTAGAAATGTATTCTGTAGAAACGTATCAGGGAGCGTTCCGTAGAAACGTATTCTATAGAAATGTAATCTGTAGAAACGTATCAGGGAGCGTTCTGTAGAATTGTATCTTGTAGAAACGTATTCTGTGGGAACGTATCCGGGAGCGTTCCGTAGAAACGTATTCTGTAGAAATGTATTCTGTAGAAACGTATCAGGGGGCATTCTGTAGAATTGTATTCCCTAGAAACGTATTCTGTAGAAAAGTATCAGGGAGCGTTCCGTAGAAACGTATTCTGTAGAAACGTATTAGGGAGCATTCTGTAGAAACGTATTCTGTAAAAATGTATTCTGTACAAACGTATCAGGGAGCGTTCTGTAGAAACGTATTCTGTAAAAACGTATCAGGGAGCATTCTGTAGAAACGTATTTTGTAGAAATGTATTCTGTAGAAACGTATCAGGGAGCGTTCTGTAGAATTGTATTCTCTAGAAACGTATTTTGTAGAAACGTATCAGGGAGCGTTTTGTAGAAACGTATTCTGTAGAAATGTATTCTGTAGAAACGTATTAGGGAGCGTTTCGTAGAAACGTATTCTGTAGAAACGTATTAGGAAGCATTCTGTAGAAACGTATTCTGTAGAAATGTATTCTGTAGAAACGTATAGGGGAGCATTCTGTAGAATTGTATTCTGTAGAAACGTATTCTGTAGAAACGTATTCTGTAGAAACGTATCAGGGAGCGTTCCGTAGAAACGTATTTCGTAGAAATGTATTCTGTAGAAACGTGTCAGGGAGCGTTCTGTAGAACTGTATTCTGTAGAAACGTATTCTGTAGAAACGTATCAGGGAGCGTTCCGTATAAACTTATTGTGTAGAAACCTATTAGAAAGCATTCTGTAGAAACGTATTCCGTAGAAATGTATCCTGTAGAAACATATCAGGGAGCGTGCTGTAGAATTGTATTCTTTAGAAACGTATCAGGGAGCGTTCTGTGAAATTGTATTCTGTAGAAACGTATTCTGTAGAAACGTATCAGGGAGCGTTCCGTAGAAACGTATTCTGAAAAATGTATTCTGTAGAAACGTATCAGGGAGCGTTCTGTAGAATTGTATTCATCAGAAACGTATCAGGAAGCGTTCCGTAGAAACGTATTCTGTAGAAACGTATTCTGTAGAAATGTATTTTGTAGAAACGTCTCAGGGAGCGTTCCGTAGAAACGTATTCTGTAAAAACGTATTAGGGAGCATTCTGGAGAAACGTATTCTGTAGAAATGTATTCTGTAGAAACGTATCAGGGAGCATTCTGTAGAATTATATTCTGTAGAAACGTATTTTGTAGAACCAAATCAGGGAGCGTTCCGTAGAAACGTATTCCGCAGAAATGTATTCTGTAGAAACGTGTCAAAGAGCGTTCTGTAGAACTGTATTCTGTAGAAACGTATTCTGTAGAAACGTATCAGGGAGCGTTCCGTAGAAACGTATTCTGTAGAAACCTATTGGGGAGCATTCTGTAGAAACGTATTCTGTAGAAATGTATTCTGTAGAAACATATCAGGGAGCGTTCTGTAGAATTGTATTCTGTAGAAACGTATCAGGGAGCGTTCTGTAGAATTGTATTCTGTAGAAACGTATTCTGTAGAAACGTATCAGGGAGCGTTCCGTAGAAACGTATTCTGAAAAATGTATTCTGTAGAAACGTATCAGGGAGCATTCTGTAGAATTGTATTCTGTAGAAACGTATTCTGTAGGAACGTATCAGGAAGCGTTCCGTAGAAACGTATTCTGTAGAAACGTATTCTGTAGAAACGTCTCAGGTAGCCTTCCGTAGAAACGTATTCTGTAGAAACGTATTAGGGAGCATTCTGTAGAAACGTATTCTGTAGAAATGTATTTTGTAGACACATATCAGGAAGCATTCTGTAGAATTGTATTCTGTGAAAACGTATTCTGTAGAAACGTATCAGGGAGCGTTCCGTAGAAACGTATTCTGTAGAAACGTATCAGGGAGCGTTCTGTAGAATTGTATTCTGTAGAAACGTATTCTGTAGAATTGTATCAGGGAGCGTTCCGTAGAAACGTATTCTGTAGAGACGTATTAGGGAGCATTCTGTAGAAACGTGTTCTGTTGAAATGTATCCTGTAGAAACGTATCAGAGAGCGTTCCGTAGAAACGTATTCTGTAGAAACGTATTCTGTAGAAACGTATCAGGGAGCGTTCTGTAGAAACGTATTCTGTAGAAACGTAGTCTGTGGAAACGTATTTTGTAGAAACGTATTCTGTAAAAACGTATCAGGGAGCGTTCCGTAGAAACGTATTCTGTAGAAACGTATCAGCGAGCGTTCCGTAGAAACGTATTCTGTAGAAATGTATTCTGTAGAAACGTATCAGGAAGCATTCTGTAGAAACGTATTCTGTAGAAATGTTTTCTGTAGAGACGTATCAGGGAGCGTTTTGTAGAAACGTATTCTGTAGAAACGTATTAGGGAGCGTTCCGTAGAAACGTATTCTGTAGAAACGTATTAGGAAGCATTCTGTAGAAACGTATTCTGTAGAAATGTATTCTGTAGAAACGTATCAGGGAGCATTCTGTGGAATTGTATTCTGTAGAACTGTATTCTGTAGAAACGTATTCTGTAGAAACGTATCAGGGAGCGTTCCGTAGAAACGTATTCTGTAGAAACCTATTGGGGAGCATTCTGTAGAAACGTATCCTGTAGAAATGTATTCTGTAGAAACATATCAGGGAGCGTTCTGTAGAATTGTATTATGTAGAAACGTATTAGGGAGCGTTTCGTAAAAACGTATTCTGTAGAAACGTATTAGGGAGCATTCCGTAGAAACGTATTCTGTAGGAACGTATTCTGTAGAAACGTATCAGGAAGCGTTCTGTAGAATTGTATTCTATAGAAACGTATTTTGTAGAAACGTATTAGGGAGCGTTTCGTAGAAACGTATTCTGTAGAAATGCATTCTGTAGAAACGTATCAGGGAGCGTTCCGTAGAAACGTATTCTGAAAAATGTATTCTGTAGAAACGTATCAGGGAGCGTTCTGTAGAATTGTATTCATTAGAAACGTATCAGGAAGCGTTCCGTAGAAACGTATTCTGTAGAAACGTATTCTGTAGAAATGTATTTTGTAGAAACGTCTCAGGGAGCGTTCCGTAGAAACGTATTCTGTAAAAACGTATTAGGGAGCATTCTGGAGAAACGTATTCTGTAGAAATGTATTCTGTAGAAACGTATCAGGGAGCATTCTGTAGAATTATATTCTGTAGAAACGTATTTTGTAGAACCAAATCAGGGAGCGTTCCGTAGAAACGTATTCCGCAGAAATGTATTCTGTAGAAACGTGTCAGGGAGCGTTCTGTAGAACTGTATTCTGTAGAAACGTATTCTGTAGAAACGTATCAGGGAGCGTTCCGTAGAAACGTATTCTGTAGAAACCTATTGGGGAGCATTCTGTAGAAACGTATTCTGTAGAAATGTATTCTGTAGAAACATATCAGGGAGCGTTCTGTAGAATTGTATTCTGTAGAAACGTATCAGGGAGCGTTCTGTAGAATTGTATTCTGTAGAAACGTATTCTGTAGAAACGTATCAGGGAGTGTTCCGTAGAAACGTATTCTGAAAAATGTATTCTGTAGAAACATATCAGGGAGCGTTCTGTAGAATTGTATTCTGTAGAAACGTATTCTGTAGGAACGTATCAGGAAGCGTTCCGTAGAAACGTATTCTGTAGAAACGTATTCTGTAGAAACGTCTCAGGTAGCCTTCCGTAGAAACGTATTCTGTAGAAACGTATTAGGGAGCATTCTGTAGAAACGTATTCTGTAGAAATGTATTTTGTAGACACGTATCAGGAAGCATTCTGTAGAATTGTATTCTGTGAAAACGTATTCTGTAGAAACGTATCAGGGAGCGTTCCGTAGAAACGTATTCTGTAGAAACGTATCAGGGAGCGTTCTGTAGAATTGTATTCTGTAGAAACGTATTCTGTAGAATTGTATCAGGGAGCGTTCCGTAGAAACGTATTCTGTAGAAACATATTAGGGAGCATTCTGTAGAAACGTGTTCTGTTGAAATGTATCCTGTAGAAACGTATCAGAGAGCGTTCCGTAGAAACGTATTCTGTAGAAACGTATTCTGTAGAAACGTATCAGGGAGCGTTCTGTAGAAACGTATTCTGTAGAAACGTATTCTGTGGAAACGTATTTTTTAGAAACGTATTCTGTAAAAACGTATCAGGGAGCGTTCCGTAGAAACGTATTCTGTAGAAACGTATCAGCGAGCGTTCCGTAGAAACGTATTCTGTAGAAATGTATTCTGTAGAAACGTATCAGGGAGCATTTTGTAGAAACGTATTCTGTAGAAATGTTTTCTGTAGAGACGTATCAGGGAGCGTTTTGTAGAAACGTATTCTGTAGAAACGTATTAGGGAGCGTTCCGTAGAAACGTATTCTGTAGAAACTTATTAGGAAGCATTCTGTAGAAACGTATTCTGTAGAAATGTATTCTGTAGAAACGTATCAGGGAGCATTCTGTGGAATTGTATTCTGTAGAACTGTATTCTGTAGAAACGTATTCTGTAGAAACGTATCAGGGAGCGTTCCGTAGAAACGTATTCTGTAGAAACCTATTGGGGAGCATTCTGTAGAAACGTATCCTGTAGAAATGTATTCTGTAGAAACATATCAGGGAGCGTTCTGTAGAATTGTATTCTGTAGAAACGTATCAGGGAGCGTTCCGTAGAAACGTATTCTGGAAAATGTATTCTGTAGAAACGTATCAGGGAGCGTTCTGTAGAAACATATTCTGTAAAAACGTATTAGGGAGAATTCTGTAGAAACGTATTTTGTAGAAATGTATTCTGTAAAAACGTATCAGGGAGCATTCTGTAGAATTGTATTCTGTAGAAACGTATTCTGTAGAAACGTATCAGGGAGCATTCTGTAGAAACGTATTCTGTTGAAATGTATTCTGTAGAAAGGTATCAGGGAGCGTTCTGTGGAATTGTATTCTGTAGAAACGTATCAGGAAGCGTTCTGTAGAATTGTATTCTGTAGAAACGTAATCTGTAGAAACGTATCAGGAAGCCTTCTGTAGAATTGTATTCTGTAGAAACGTATTCTGTAGAAACGTATCAGAGAGCGTTCCGTAGAAACGTATTCTGTAGAAACTTATTCTGTAGAAACGTATCGGGGAGCGTTCTGTAGAATTGTATTCTGTAGAAACGTATTAGGGAGCGTTCCGTAGAAACGTATTCTGTAGAAATGTATTCTGTAGAAACGTATTCTGTAGAATCGTATCAGGGAGCGTTCTGTAGAATTGTATTCTGTAGAAACGTATTTTGTAGAAACGTATGAGGGAGCGTTTCGTAGAAACGTATTCTGTAGAATTGTATTCTGTAGAAACGTATCAGGGAGCGTTCTGTAGAATTATATCTTGTAGAAACGTATTCTGTGGGAACGTATCCGGAAGCGTTCCGTAGTAACGTATTCTGTAAGAATGTATTTTGTAGAAACGTATCAGGGGGCGTTCTGTAGAATTGTATTCCGTAAAAACGTATTCTGTAGAAAAGTATCAGGGAGCGTTTTGTAGAAACGTATTTTGTAGAAACGTATTAGGGAGCATTCTGTAGAAACGTATTCTGTGGAAACGTATTCTGTAGAAACGTATCAGGGAGCGTTCTGTAGAATTGTATTCTGTAGAAACGTATCAGGGAGCGTTCTGTGGAAACGTATTCTGTAGAAACGTTTCAGGGCGCATTCTGTAGAAACGTATTCTGTAGAAATGTATGCTGTAGAAACGTATCAGGGAGCGTTCTGTAGAATTGTATTCTGTAGAAACGTATTCTGTAGAAACGTATCAGGGAGCGTTCCATAGAAACGTATTCTGTAGAAACGTATTCTGTAGAAACGTATCAGGGAGCGTTCTGTAGAAACGTATTCTGTAGAAACGTATTCTGTAGAAACGTATCACGGAGCATTCTGTAGAAACGTATTTTGTAGAAATGTATTCTGCAGAAACGTATCAGGGAGCGTTCTGTAGAATTGTATTATGTAGAAACGTATTAGGGAGCGTTTCGTAAAAATGTATTCTGTAGAAACGTATTAGGGTGCATTCCGTAGAAACGTATTCTGTAGGAACGTATTCTGTAGAAACGTATCAGGAAGCGTTCTGTAGAATTGTATTCTATAGAAACGTATTTTGTAGAAACGTATTAGGGAGCGTTTCGTAGAAACGTATTCTGTAGAAATGCATTCTGTAGAAACGTATCAGGGGGCGTTCTGTAGAATTGTATTCCGTAGAAACGTATTCTGTAGAAACGTATCAGGGAGCGTTCCGTAGAAACGTATTCTGTAGGAACCTATTAGAAAGCATTCTGTAGAAACGTATTCTGTAGAAATGTATTCTGTAGAAACATATCAGGAAGCGTGCTGTAGAATTGTATTCTTTAGAAACGTATCAGGGAGCGTTCTGTGAAATTGTATTCTGTAGAAACGTATTCTGTAGAAACGTATCAGGGAGCGTTCCGTAAAAACGTATTCTGAAAAATGTATTCTGTAGAAAAGTATCAGGGAGCGTTTTGTAGAATTGTATTCTGTAAAAACGTATTAGGGAGCATTCTGTAAAAACGTATTCTGTAGAAAGGTATTCTGTAGAAACGTATCAGGGAGCGTTCCGTGGAAACGTATTCTGTAGAAACCTTTTGGGGAGCATTCTGTAGAAACGTATTCTGTAGAAATGTATTCTGTAGAAACATATCAGGGAGCGTTCTGTAGAATTGTATTCTGTAGAAACGTATCAGGGAGCGTTCTGTAGAATTGTATTCTGTAGAAACGTATTCTGTAGAAACGTATCGGGGAGCGTTCCGTAGAAACGTATTCTGAAAAATGTATTCTGTAGAAACGTATCAGGGAGCGTTCTGTAGAATTGTATTCTGTAGAAACGTATTCTGTAGGAACGTATCAGGAAGCGTTCCGTAGAAACGTATTCTGTAGAAACGTATCAGGGAGCGTTCTGTAGAATTGTATTCTGTAGAAACGTATTCTGTAGAAACGTATCAGGGAGCGTTCCGTAGAAACGTATTCTGTAGAATCGTATTAGGGAGCATTCTGTAGAAACGTATTCTGTTGAAATGTATTCTGTAGAAACGTATCAGGGAGCGTTCTGTAGAATTGTATTCTGTAGAAACGTATTCTGTAGAAACGTATCAGGAAGCCTTCTGTAGAATTGTATTCTGTAGAAACGTACTCTGTAGAAACGTATCAGAGAGCGTTCCGTAGAAACGTATTCTGCAGAAACTTATTCTGTAGAAACGTATCAGGGAGCGTTCTGTAGAATTGTATTCTGTAGAAACGTATTAGGGAGCGTTCCGTAGAAACGTATTCTGTAGAAATGTATTCTGTAGAAACTTATTCTGTAGAATCGTATCAGGGAGCGTTCTGTAGAATTGTATTCTGTAGGAACGTATTTTGTAGAAACGTATGAGGGAGCGTTTCGTAGAAACGTATTCTGTAGAATTGTATTCTGTAGAAACGTATCAGGGAGCGTTCTGTAGAATTATATCTTGTAGAAACGTATTCTGTGGGAACGTATCCGGAAGCGTTCCGTAGTAACGTATTCTGTAGAAATGTATTTTGTAGAAACGTATCAGGGGGCGTTCTGTAGAATGGTATTCCGTAAAAACGTATTCTGTAGAAAAGTATCAGGGAGCGTTTTGTAGAAACGTATTTTGTAGAAACGTATTAGGGAGCATTCTGTAGAAACGTATTCTGTGGAAACGTATTCTGTAGAAACGTATCAGGGAGCGTTCTGTAGAATTGTATTCTGTAGAAACGTATCAGGGAGCGTTCCGTGGAAACGTATTCTGTAGAAACGTATTAGGGCGCATTCTGTAGAAACGTATTCTGTAGAAATGTATTCTGTAGAAACGTATCAGGGAGCGTTCTGTAGAATTGTATTCTGTAGAAACGTATTCTGTAGAAACGTATCAGGGAGCGTTCCATAGAAACGTATTCTGTAGAAACGTATTCTGTAGAAACGTATCAGGGAGCGTTCTGTAGAAACGTATTCTGTAGAAACGTATTCTGTAGAAACGTATCAGGGAGCATTCTGTAGAAACGTATTTTGTAGAAATGTATTCTGTAGAAACGTATCAGGGAGCGTTCTGTAGAATTGTATTATGTAGAAACGTATTAGGGAGCGTTTCGTAAAAACGTATTCCGTAGAAACGTATTAGGGAGCATTCCGTAGAAACGTATTCTGTAGGAACGTATTCTGTAGAAACGTATCAGGAAGCGTTCTGTAGAATTGTATTCTATAGAAACGTATTTTGTAGAAACGTATTAGGGAGCGTTTCGTAGAAACGTATTCTGTAGAAATGCATTCTGTAGAAACGTATCAGGGGGCGTTCTGTAGAATTGTATCCCGTAGAAACGTATTCTGTAGAAACGTATCAGGGAGCCTTCCGTAGAAACGTATTCTGTAGAAACCTATTAGAAAGCATTCTGTAGAAACGTATTCTGTAGAAATGTATTCTGTTGAAACATATCAGGGAGCGTGCTGTAGAATTGTATTCTTTAGAAACGTATCAGGGAGCGTTCTGTGAAATTGTATTCTGTAGAAACGTATTCTGTAGAAACGTATCAGCGAGCGTTCCGTAGAAACGTATTCTGAAAAATGTATTCTGTAGAAACGTATCAGGGAGCGTTTTGTAGAATTGTATTCTGTAAAAACGTATCAGGGAGCGTTCCGTAGAAACGTATTCTGTAAAAACGTATTAGGGAGCATTCTGTAGAAACGTATTCTGTAGAAAGGTATTCTGTAGAAACGTATCAGGGAGCATTCTGTAGAATTGTATTCTGTAGAAACGTATTTTGTAGAAACAAATCAGGGAGCGTTCCGTAGAAACGTATTCCGCAGAAATGTATTCTGTAGAAACGTGTCAGGGAGCGTTCTGTAGAACTGTATTCTGTAGAAACGTATTCTGTAGAAACGTATCAGGGAGCGTTCTGTAGAATTGTATTCTGTAGAAACGTATTCTGTAGAAACGTATCAGGGAGCGTTCTGTAGAATTGTATTCTGTAGAAACGTATTCTGTAGAAACGTATCAGGAAGCCTTCTGTGGAATTGTATTCTGTAGAAACGTATTCTGTAGAAACGTATCAGAGAGCGTTCCGTAGAAACGTATTCTGTAGAAACTTATTCTGTAGAAACGTATCAGGGAGCGTTCTGTAGAATTGTATTCTGTAGAAACGTATTAGGGAGCGTTCCGTAGAAACGTATTCTGTAGAAATGTATTCTGTAGAAACGTATTCTGTAGAATCGTATCAGGGAGCGTTCTGTAGAATTGTATTCTGTAGAAACGTATTTTGTAGAAACGTATGAGGGAGCGTTTCGTAGAAACGTATTCTGTAGAATTGTATTCTGTAGAAACGTATCAGGAAATGTTCTGTAGAATTATATCTTGTAGAAACGTATTCTGTGGGAACGTATCCGGAAGCGTTGCGTAGTAACGTATTCTGTAGAAATGTATTTTGTAGAAACGCATCAGGGGGCGTTCTGTAGAAATGTATACCGTAAAAACGTATTTTGTAGAAAAGTATCAGGGAGCGTTTTGTAGAAACGTATTTTGTAGAAACGTATTAGGGAGCATTCTGTAAAAACGTATTCTGTGGAAATGTATTCTGTAGAAACGTATCAGGGAGCGTTCTGTAGAATTGTATTCTGTAGAAACGTATCAGGGAGCATTCTGTAGAAACGTATTTTGTAGAAATGTATTCTGTAAAAACGTATCAGGGAGCGTTCTGTAGAATTGTATTATGTAGAAACGTATTAGGGAGCGTTTCGTAAAAACGTATTCTGTAGAAACGTATTAGAGAGCATTCCGTAGAAACGTATTCTGTAGGAACGTATTCTGTAAAAACGTATTGGGAAGCCTTCTGTAGAATTGTATTCTGTAGAAACGTATTCTGTAGAAACGTATCAGAGAGCGTTCCGTAGAAACGTATTCTGTAGAAACTTATTCTGTAGAAACGTATCAGGGAGCGTTCCGTAGAAACGTATTCTGTAGAATCGTATTAGGGAGCATTCTGTAGAAACGTATTCTGTTGAAATGTATTCTGTAGAAACGTATCAGGGAGCGTTCTGTAGAATTGTATTCTGTAGAAACGTATTCTGTAGAAACGTATCAGGAAGCCTTCTGTAGAATTGTATTCTGTAGAAACGTATTCTGTAGAAACGTATCAGAGAGCGTTCCGTAGAAACGTATTCTGTAGAAACTTATTCTGTAGAAACGTATCAGGGAGCGTTCTGTAGAATTGTATTCTGTAGAAACGTATTAGGGAGCGTTCCGTAAAAACGTATTCTGTAGAAATGTATTCTGTAGAAACTTATTCTGTAGAATCGTATCAGGGAGCGTTCTGTAGAATTGTATTCTGTAGGAACGTATTTTGTAGAAACGTATGAGGGAGCGTTTCGTAGAAACGTATTCTGTAGAATTGTATTCTGTAGAAACGTATCAGGGAGCGTTCTGTAGAATTATATCTTGTAGAAACGTATTCTGTGGGAACGTATCCGGAAGCGTTCCGTAGTAACGTATTCTGTAGAAATGTATTTTGTAGAAACGTATCAGGGGGCGTTCTGTAGAATGGTATTCCGTAAAAACGTATTCTGTAGAAAAGTATCAGGGAGCGTTTTGTAGAAACGTATTTTGTAGAAACGTATTAGGGAGCATTCTGTAGAAACGTATTCTGTGGAAACGTATTCTGTAGAAACGTATCAGGGAGCGTTCTGTAGAATTGTATTCTGTAGGAACGTATCAGGGAGCGTTCCGTGGAAACGTATTCTGTAGAAACGTATCAGGGCGCATTCTGTAGAAACGTATTCTGTAGAAATGTATTCTGTAGAAACGTATCAGGGAGCGTTCTGTAGAATTGTATTCTGTAGAAACGTATTCTGTAGAAACGTATCAGGGAGCGTTCCATAGAAACGTATTCTGTAGAAACGTATTCTGTAGAAACGTATCAGGGAGCGTTCTGTAGAAACGTATTCTGTAGAAACGTATTCTGTAGAAACGTATCAGGGAGCATTCTGTAGAAACGTATTTTGTAGAAATGTATTCTGTAGAAACGTATCAGGGAGCGTTCTGTAGAATTGTATTATGTAGAAACGTATTAGGGAGCATTTCGTAAAAACGTATTCCGTAGAAACGTATTAGGGAGCATTCCGTAGAAACGTATTCTGTAGGAACGTATTCTGTAGAAACGTATCAGGAAGCGTTCTGTAGAATTGTATTCTATAGAAACGTATTTTGTAGAAACGTATTAGGGAGCGTTTCGTAGAAACGTATTCTGTAGAAATGCATTCTGTAGAAACGTATCAGGGGGTGTTCTGTAGAATTGTATTCCGTAGAAACGTATTCTGTAGAAACGTATCAGGGAGCCTTCCGTAGAAACGTATTCTGTAGAAACCTATTAGAAAGCATTCTGTAGAAACGTATTCTGTAGAAATGTATTCTGTAGAAACATATCAGTGAGCGTGCTGTAGAATTGTATTCTTTAGAAACGTATCAGGGAGCGTTCTGTGAAATTGTATTCTGTAGAAACGTATTCTCTAGAAACGTATCAGGGAGCGTTCCGTAGAAACGTATTCTGAAAAATGTATTCTGTAGGAACGTATCAGGGAGCGTTTTGTAGAATTGTATTCTGTAAAAACGTATCAGGAAGCGTTCCGTAGAAACGTATTCTGTAAAAACGTATTAGGGAGCATTCTGTAGAAACGTATTCTGTAGAAAGGTATTCTGTAGAAACGTATCAGGGAGCATTCTGTAGAATTGTATTCTGTAGAAACGTATTTTGTAGAAACAAATCAGGGAGCGTTCCGTAGAAACGTATTCCGCAGAAATGTATTCTGTAGAAACGTGTCAGGGAGCGTTCTGTAGAACTGTATTCTGTAGAAACGTATTCTGTAGAAACGTATCAGGGAGCGTTCTGTAGAATTGTATTCTGTAGAAACGTATTCTGTAGAAACGTATCAGGGAGCGTTCCGTAGAAACGTATTCTGAAAAATGTATTCTGTAGAAACGTATCAGGGAGCGTTCTGTAGAATTGTATTCTGTAGAAACGTATTCTGTAGAAACGTATCAGGAAGCGTTCCGTAAAAACGTATTCTGTAGAAACGTATTCTGTA
The DNA here is from genome assembly GCA_963924015.1 of Macrophya annulata. Taxonomy (NCBI): domain Eukaryota; kingdom Metazoa; phylum Arthropoda; class Insecta; order Hymenoptera; family Tenthredinidae; genus Macrophya; species Macrophya annulata. The sequence continues at coordinate 23,996,708 of OZ001258.1, forward strand.
GAAACGTATTCTGTAGAAACGTCTCAGGTAGCCTTCCGTAGAAACGTATTCTGTAGAAACGTATTAGGGAGCATTCTTTAGAAACGTATTCTGTAGAAATGTATTTTGTAGAAACGTATCAGGAAGCATTCTGTAGAATTGTATTCTGTTAAAACGTATTCTGTAGAAACGTATCAGGGAGCGTTCCGTAGAAACGTATTCTGTAGAAACGTATCAGGGAGCGTTCTGTAGAATTGTATTCTGTAGAAACGTATTCTGTAGAAACGTATCAGGGAGCGTTCCGTAGAAACGTATTCTGTAGAAACGTATTAGGGAGCATTCTGTAGAAACGTATTCTGTTGAAATGTATTCTGTAGAAACGTATCAGGGAGCGTTCTGTAGAATTGTATTCTGTAGAAACGTATTCTGTAGAAACGTATCAGGAAGCCTTCTGTAGAATTGTATTCTGTAGAAACGTATTCTGTAGAAACGTATCAGAGAGCGTTCCGTAGAAACGTATTCTGTAGAAACTTATTCTGTAGAAACGTATCAGGGAGCGTTCTGTAGAATTGTATTCTGTAGAAACGTATTAGGGAGCGTTCCGTAGAAACGTATTCTGTAGAAATGTATTCTGTAGAAACGTATTCTGTAGAATCGTATCAGGGAGCGTTCTGTAGAATTGTATTCTGTAGAAACGTATTTTGTAGAAACGTATGAGGGAGCGTTTCGTAGAAACGTATTCTGTAGAATTGTATTCTGTAGAAACGTATCAGGAAGTGTTCTGTAGAATTATATCTTGTAGAAACGTATTCTGTGGGAACGTATCCGGAAGCGTTCCGTAGTAACGTATTCTGTAGAAATGTATTTTGTAGAAACGCATCAGGGGGCGTTCTGTAGAAATGTATACCGTAAAAACGTATTTTGTAGAAAAGTATCAGGGAGCGTTTTGTAGAAACGTATTTTGTAGAAACGTATTAGGGAGCATTCTGTAAAAACGTATTCTGTGGAAATGTATTCTGTAGAAACGTATCAGGGAGCGTTCTGTAGAATTGTATTCTGTAGAAACGTATCAGGGAGCATTCTGTAGAAACGTATTTTGTAGGAATGTATTCTGTAAAAACGTATCAGGGAGCGTTCTGTAGAATTGTATTATGTAGAAACGTATTAGGGAGCGTTTCGTAAAAACGTATTCTGTAGAAACGTATTAGGGAGCATTCCGTAGAAACGTATTCTGTAGGAACGTATTCTGTAGAAACGTATCAGGAAGCGTTCTGTAGAATTGTATTCTATAGAAACGTATTTTGTAGAAACGTATTAGGGAGCGTTTCGTAGAAACGTATTCTGTAGAAATGCATTCTGTAGAAACGTATCAGGGAGCGTTCCGTAGAAACGTATTCTGTAGAAACGTATCAGCGAGCGTTCCGTAGAAACGTATTCTGTAGAAATGTATTCTGTAGAAACGTATCAGGGAGCATTCTGTAGGAACGTATTCTGTAGAAATGTATTCTGTAGAGACGTATCAGGGAGCGTTTTGTAGAAACGTATTCTGTAGAAACGTATTTTGTAGAAACGTATGAGGGAGCGTTTCGTAGAAACGTATTCTGTAGAATTGTATTCTTTAGAAACGTATCAGGGAGCGTTCTGTAGAATTATATCTTGTAGAAACGTATTCTGTGGGAACGTATCCGGGAGCGTTCCGTAGTAACGTATTCTGTAGAAATGTATTTTGTAGAAACGTATCAGGGGGCGTTCTGTAGAATTGTATTGCGTAGAAACGTATTCTGTGGAAACGTATTCTGTAGAAACGTATCAGGGAGCGTTCTGTAGACTTGTATTCTGTAGAAACGTATCAGGGAGCGTTCCGTGGAAACGTATTCTGTAGAAACGTATAAGGGAGCATTCTGTAGAAACGTATTCTGTAGAAATGTATTCTGTAGAAACGTATCAGGGAGCGTTCTGTAGAATTGTATTCTGTAGAAACGTATTCTGTAGAAACGTATCAGGGAGCGTTCCGTAGAAACGTATTCTGTAGAAACGTATTCTGTAGAAACGTATCAGGGAGCGTTCTGTAGAAACGTATTCTGTAGAAACGAATTCTGTAGAAACGTATTCTGTAGAAACGAATTCTGTAGAAACGTATTCTGTAGAAACGTATCAGGGAGCGTTTTGTAGAATTGTATTATGTAGAAACGTATTAGGGAGCGTTTCGTAAAAACGTATTCTGTAGAAACGTATTAGAGAGCATTCCGTAGAAACGTATTCTGTAGAAACGTATTCTGTAGAAACGGATCAGGAAGCGTTCTGTAGAATTGTATTCTGTAGAAACGTATTTTGTAGAAACGTATCAGGGAGCGTTTCGTAGAAACGTATTCTGTAGAAATGTATTCTGTAGAAACGTATCAGGGGGCGTTCTGTAGAATTGTATTCCGTAGAAACGTATTCTGTAGAAACGTATCAGGGAGCGTTCCGTAAAAACGTATTCTGTAGAAACGTATTCTGTAGGAACGTATTCTGTAGAAACGTATCAGGGAGCGTTCCGTAGAAACGTATTCTGTAGAAACGTATCAGGGAGCGTTCCGTAGAAACGTATTCTGTAGAAACGTATCAGGGAGCATTCTGTAGAAACGTATTCTGTTGAATTGTATTCTGTGGAAACGTATCAGGGAGCGTTCTGTAGAATTGTATTCTGTAGAAACGTATTCTGTAGACACGTATCAGGGAGCGTTCCGTGGAAACGTATTCTGTAGAAACGTATTAGGGAGCATTCTGTAGAAACGTATTCTGTAGAAATGTATTCTGTAGAAACGTATCAGGGAGCATTCTGCAGAATCGTATTCTGTAGAAACGTATTCTGTAAAAATGTATTTCCTAGAAACATATCAGGGAGCGTTCTGTAGAATTGTGTTCTGTGGTAACGTATTCTGTAGAAACGTATCAGGGAGCATTTCGTAGAAACGTATTCTGTAGAAATGTATTCTGTAGAAACGTATCAGGAAGCGTTCTGTAGAATTGTATTCTGTAGAAACGTATTCTGTAGAAACGTATCAGGGAGCGTTCCGTAGAAAGGTATTCTGTAGAAACGTATTAGGGAGCATTCTGTAAAAACGTATTCTGGTGAAATGTATTCTGTAGAAACGTATCAGGGAGCGTTCTGTAGAATTGTATTCTGTAGAAACGTATTCTGTAGAAACGTATCGTGGAGCGTTCCGTAGAAACGTATTCTGTAGGAACGTATTCTGTAGAAACGTATTTTGTAGAAACGTATTCTGTAGAAACGTATCGTGGAGCGTTCCGTAGAAACGTATTCTGTAGAAATGTATTGTGTAGAAACATATCAGGGAGCGTTCTGTAGAATTGTATTCTGTAGAAACGTATTCTGTAGAAACGTTTCAGGCAGCGTTCCGTAGAAACGTATTCCGTAGAAATGTATTCTCTAGAAACGTGTCAGGGAGCGTTCTGTAGAACTGTATTCTGTAGAAACGTATTCTGTAGAAACGTATCAGGGAGCGTTCCGTAGATACGTATTCTGTAGAAACGTATTGGGGAGCATTCTGTAGAAACGTATTCTGTTGAAATGTATTCTGTAGAAACGTATCAGGGAGCGTTCTGTAGAATTGTATTCTGTAGAAACGTATTCTGTAGAAACGTATCAGGGAGCGTTCTGTAGAATTGTATTCTGTAGAAACGTATTCTGTAGAAACGTATCAGAGAGCGTTCCTTGGAAACGTATTCTGTAGAATTGTATCCTGTAGAAACGTATCAGGGAGCGTTCTGTAGAATTGTATTCTGTAGAAACGTATTAGGCAGCGTTCCGTAGAGACGTATTCTGTAGAAACGTATTAGGGAGCGTTCCGTAGAAACGTATTCTGTAGAAACGTATTTTGTAGAAACGTATCAGGGAGCATTCTGTAGAATTGTATTCTGTAGAAACGTATTCTGTAGAAACGTATCAGGGAGCATTCTGTAGAAACGTATTCTGTAGAAATGTATTGTGTACAAAACATATCAGGGAGCGTTCTGTAGAATTGTATTCTGTAGAAACGTATTCTGTAGAAACGTTTCAGGCAGCGTTCCGTAGAAACGTATTCCGTAGAAATGTATTCTCTAGAAACGTGTCAGGGAGCGTTCTGTAGAACTGTATTCTGTAGAAACGTATTCTGTAGAAACGTATCAGGGAGCGTTCCGTAGATACGTATTCTGTAGAAACGTATTGGGGAGCATTCTGTAGAAACGTATTCTGTTGAAATGTATTCTGTAGAAACGTATCAGGGAGCGTTCTGTAGAATTGTATTCTGTAGAAACGTATTCTGTAAAAACGTATCAGGGAGCGTTTAGTCTGGTTCACAAGTGCCATTTTCCTCAAAACCTAACGCGGACCACCGATAATTATGATTTCGGGCCCATTCGATTCGGAATGGCATCTAGAACATTCTATCAAAGTTGCAAGAGGGGCTGAAAAAAAATGCAAAAGTTATAAACAATAAAGTAAAATAAAAAATAAGGGTTTGGTTTTTTTGAAATATTTCAAAAACTATTTGAGATAATCGAAATTTGAAAAAAGATCCTTAAAGAGCAGGAAATTTCCTAAAAAAAAGTCCCACCTCCCGGAACTGTACCGACAACCCTTATAATTTTAATTTAGCGGCGAAAATAACGGTAAAAACGCGTGGTTCGGCTGCCGCGCGCATCGCCCCAATCTGACACATGAACTAAAAAAATTATTTTAACCGATTAAATATTAATGTTAAGGAATAAAAAAATTTGGGTACTAAGTAGACATATGAATAAATAATAATCCGTAAAAAAAAAATTTTTATCACCATTTTTTTATTAATTATGCTTTTGTTAATTAGTTAATTTTCACCATTTTAATGTTAACATAAAAACGATGATTATTTCACAACAAGAAATCTAGAATTTTTTTTGATTCTTTGGAGCTCATTTTAAAAGGGTTTAGAAGAGATCCCCGTTGGAAAAATTCAAAAATTTTGATTTTTCACTTTTGTATTAACAATCAAAGGCATTAAAAAATTAATTATATAAATAAAGCCATCAGGAAAATTTTTTTTTCCAATTATTGTTAATATTTTGTTTTCTTCTTCATGAAAGCCATATGACAATAATTTTTTTTTATTTTTTACTAACATTATTTAAATAATTGTTATAAACAAATGCATTGTTTATAAGATTATTGAAAATTGTTTTTTTGGAATTTCATCCTTGATGAATATAATGATTTAAAAAAAAAAAAATCGTTTCTTAAAAAAATTTTTTTATTAACAAAAAACGCACTTGTTGATTAACAATTTTTTTTTGTTACTAAATATTAATATTAAGGAACCATTTTTTTTTTAAAAATCATTATTTATTATGTTCTTTCGTATTATAAAAAAAAAATTATTTTTTTAATAATTTTTCATTTGTTTATTAAACAAATAATTTGTTATAAACAAATGAATTTATACGAAGTATTTTTTTTTTCAATACTAAAAAATAATACAAAAACAACCATATATAATTTTTTATATGAAAAAATTTTTTTATATTAATATATTTAAAAATTATATAAAAAATATAAAAAAATTTTTTCATATAAAAAATTATATATGGTTGTTTTTGTATTATTTTTTAGTATTGAAAAAAGAATACTTCGTATAAATTCATTTGTTTATAACAAATGATTTGTTTAATAAACAAATGAAAAATTAATAAAAAAAAAAATTTTTTTTCATAATACGAAAGAACATAATAAATAATGATTTAAAAAAAAAAAATGGTTCCTTAATATTAATATTTAGTAACAAAAAAAAATTGTTAATCAACAAGTGCGTTTTTTGTTAATAAAAAAATTTTTTTAAGAAACGATTTCTTTTTTTTTAAATCATTATATTCATCAAGGATGAAATTCCAAAAAAACAATTTTCAATAATCTTATAAACAATGCATTTGTTTATAACAATTATTTAAATAATGTTAGTAAAAAATAAAAAAAAATTATTGTCATATGGCTTTCATGAAGAAGAAAACAAAATATTAACAATAATTGGAAAAAAAAATTTTCCTGATGGCTTTATTTATATAATTAATTTTTTAATGCCTTTGATTGTTAATAAAAAAGTGAAAAATCAAAATTTTTTAATTTTTCCAACGGGGATCTCTTCTAAACCCTTTTAAAATGAGCTCCAAAGAATCAAAAAAAATTCTAGATTTCTTGTTTTGAAATAATCATCGTTTTTATGTTAACATTAAAATGGTGAAAATTAACTAATTAACAAAAGCATAATTAATAAAAAAATGGTAATAAAAAATTTTTTTTACGGATTATTATTTATTCATATGTCTACTTAGTACCCAAATTTTTTTATTCCTTAATATTAATATTTAATCAGTTAAAATAATTTTTTTAGTTCATGTGTCAGATTGGGGCGATGCGCGCGGCAGCCGAACCACGCGTTTTTACCGTTATTTTCGCCGCTAAATTAAAATTATAAGGGTTGTCGGTACAGTTCCGGGAGGTAGGACTTTTTTTCAGGAAATTTCCTGCTCTTTAAGGATCTTTTTTCAAATTTCGATTATCTCAAATAGTTTTTGAAATATTTCAAAAAAACCAAACCCTTATTTTTTATTTTACTTTATTGTTTATAACTTTTGCATTTTTTTCCAGCCCCTCTTGTAACTTTGATAGAATGTTCTAGATGCCATTCCGAATCGAATGAGCCCAAAATCATAATTTTCGGTGGTCCGGTTTAGGTTTCGAGGAAAATGGCACTTGTGAACCAGACTAGTTCTGTAGAAACATATTCTGTAGAAAAAATTATAAATAATTTACACAATTCATCATACTATATTGATTCTGCAGCGAAAGAATGAACCTCTTCCAGATTATCGCTGTTCTTCAATATTAGCTTCGACCGATCCGTGAGAGCACGCAGTCTCTCTCGCTAAGTCTATAGTCAAACTACTAGCAGATATAAAATTGGGGATCGGTACTCCAATACAGAAAATTCCCATTTTATTTTTCTCATTCTTTTCGGAACTAGATCAGAACAATTAATGATGTTAGTAATGCAATTAAGACCAATTAAGGAGCAATCGTTTAGTATATAACAATCATTGTATGATATACATGTACGTTTCCGAGTGATTGAGAATAGACAATTATCACTAATCGTCGTATTACACGTCAGTTTGATATTGTTGCCTGAAGCAAACAGGTTCTCAGCTGTGTTAAGCGTTTCACTCACAAGAACAGTGTTTAACGTTTCTTCGTGTCAGTGATGCAGTGGCTTTCATGATGGTTCAAATAAGTGACGCGCCTACACTTTTCGATGAACAAAAAGTAAATGTTTCTAAACTTCAATGATTCTTGCCTGGAAGATGGATCCGATTCCTCTCGAATTATCGAGTGCTTAACAAACAATCGGTTTGGTATCAACGTTACGGAGAAATTTGAAAAAATAGTTTACATCGGTGAAATTCGACTGTAGCATCTCCTAAATGTATTGGATTTGATAAAATTTTTAAAAACATTAATTATGGTGAATTTCACGACAGTTTATCCACAGAGTTACATAATCTGAGGATGTGGTGACTATGAGTGGAAAACAAATCCTCATTGAGAAGCATATATTTTATTAATTGGACCGCCATTTAGTACTGCTGGTCAGGATTACAATAATCACGATGTCATAATATTATAAGATTAAAAATATTTTTAGTGGGAAGTACGAAGCTAATGCTGAATTCCCACCACCGATATTGAAGCAAAGAATAGAAATAAAGGAAGAGAATAAATTGACGAGAGCTTAAACGAGAGGTCCTTTGACCGTGAACTGTGGAACACTGACAAACTTTCTCAACTCATCAACTTCACAGGTATATGAGGTGCAAGCATCATTTGTATCAGACCACGTATCCCACCTAGTATTCTGCAACAATTTTCCACAGATTTTGTAGTCTTTAGGAATCGCGTCCAAATATGGATTGTTAACTTCAACAAATGCAGTACCGAGCTGTGTTTTTTCATTATAAATTACTTTCCAAAAAAACCTTGGCACTGGTATAGAACTCGTGCTTGGGCTGACGAAGTTTAAATATAAATCTCGCTTTACGCTCTTTTCATCCGGTAGCTGGGCCACTTCGTGGACTCCCGTATACACGGTCAAATCCTGATCAAAAGCACTTGCAAAAGTACGTACATCCCTTTCAAGGTAAAACCAATTGTAAGCGTTGCAACGTTGCCACTGTGGTGCCTGATTAATGTAGTAGTACGTAGATAGTTTTTGAGAATTGTATATGAAGTCTGCATTGGCAGCTAAATGACCACGGGCCAGATAGTTCACGTTATCATTTTTTATGTACTTCTTTGCCTCGTCTACCGATCCCAGAATTTTCCCCAACGTATCAATCTGTGAGGATCGTTCGTATTGATCGTTGTAACGTACTGCAGTGTGATCGGGGGACTCTTTAAATGATGGACGAAGTTGTCCTGTTCGTCGACCACTGATCTCTTTTGCCAGTTCAAACTTCGAATGGTGTGTTACTATCTTTGTCGGATCATGACACACCTCAATTAGTTTTATGAATTCATTGTTGAACCCGAATCCGATTTCATATTTAAGATACGATCCAAAACATGAGCCTGCTGCTCTCTGTTCAACTGCTGGCCAATTTTTACATTCTAAGTTTTTGAATTCTGTCGTAACACCTGCAACTTTAAATTCACCATTACTTTCGCACACTGCAATTACGTCGTTTATTGTGGGTTCAGCGTCGAGATTCACAAAGTGATTCTTTGGTCCGTTGCATACGAGACGAACTTGCTCGTTTGTAGAAAATTCTAATATTCCATTCTTGGTCGGATATCGAAATCCTGCAGGCACTTCAGGCCTCAGTATCAACGGTTCGGTTTTTGGCAATCCATCTTTCATTGAAATTGAGCATTTCCCTGAAAAATAAAGAGGACCCGTTACATTCATCTTGGAATTATTATAAGGCTTTGAGAAAATTATACGACTTTTTGCATCATATATACAAAAGATTGTATAATTTTTTTTGTTCGGTTTTCTATTCGGACAAAAAACGTCAAAATACGTTCAGAAGCATCGAAATTTATTAACTGGTTGATTAAAGACCGAAACTACACGTAGGTACGATCTTTCGGATTTTACTATTTTTCTATTCATAAAGCCTAGGTAATTTTATTTCGCCGTTCCTGCCTAATCATTATTTTCCCGAATTCGCGGATACGAGCGTTTGGCTGTAAAAAATATGATCAAACAAGTGTCAAAGCCGAAAAATTCTATCAGCTAAAAGGCAGGACCATTTGCTTTAAAATTAATTAAATTTGAGTTGATTTTTGTGTTTTTATACTTTTTTGAGCGCATGAGAACATTAAACAAAATTATACGTCAATCTGGTTTCAAAATCGCCTTATTTGTTACCTGTGACTTTATAGTATTAGTCATCCCGTATCAAGAAAGCATAATTCTAAATTGTATTGCTCGACGACGAATATAACTTATTCTTCAACGGCAGATACTATTCGAGAAATGAAGTCTTCAAGGATGAATCAGTAGCATACATTTTCCTTGAGACGTTACAAGAGTCTAGACTCGTGATGTCAACGGGACGGTGATCAAAATATTACAAAAGTATATATCTACATTGAATATGGGGAATTCCTTGCTAACTAGACAGACTTTGAACCCTGATCCGTTTTGATTTTATCGTTGTTTTTTTTTCATAGATTTACTTTGCCCTAAATAATCTAATGAATTTTGCATAAATTTTTCTTTTCCGTGTTTCTCGTGTTAAAAATTATTGTCAAATTCATATTCTTAGTAACGCTAATTACAAGAATACTTACACCGCTGCTTCCATTAAACAGATGTATGAAAAAAAAGGTAGTGAAATTGTTCAGCAGTAAACATACGGTTTGGCATCAATACAAATTTTTGTTTTCTTTCTAATTCTCTAAATTACTTTGAAACTAGTCAATCTTAAAAAAAAATCAATGAGAAAATCAAAACGGTCTGGGTTAAAGTCCGGCCAGTTGGCATGGAATTCCTAATCACAAATTAATTGTCTGGATTATGTCGAGTGTTTACGCACCTTGGATTACAGTGACCCATGTGAGAAAGGCGAGAATACTGCACTGGATCATCCACATATTGCGACGTAATATCAATGAAATAAGAACTCAAAGTTCCAAATCGGAGTTAAGATTGTAGTTGTTCTTTCAAATGCAGAACAACAACTGTATCAATGAAAATATTTTCCTTCAGATCGCTATTAATGAAGTAAATGAACATCGGAAGTGGGGATAAAACGATGATGATGATGATATCACTTTTCCTCGAAATAACAAATGCGTTGTAGACTGTATTGCTTCAACATTAACAGAAGAAATATTGCAACGGCTGAAGTTTTTTACCGCAACTGTTTCAAAATTGCTTGGCATGATATCCATATGCTGTAAAGACTTATTGTTATAGTAAAAAATCATGGCGAGATGGCTTCATCCATAACACAGAAAAATTATCGAAGTTTCTCAACCACGTAGTCACATTGGGTATTTTACTGACATAACTCAGACGTTACACTAGCTTCTAGAGAACGTGACAGATTCTCGATACTCAACGCAACAAGGCAGAGAAAACTATTTTCCATGGTACTCATCAGTTCTTTGGAAACTCATGAAGTCACCGAAAATACCATAAAGTATATGAAGTATAGGTTTAACTTTTGAGTAAAAATTTGACAACCGATTTCTAACAGCCATCATGAGATGTAAATATTTAGCCAAGGTGAGAACCAAAACTATTAATTTTGAGAACTGTCTGGAGACACTGTAGAATAAATAACAGAAGTCATAATACTACTCCTAAACCACGACAGTGCTTATAATTCAAATGACGAATACTGGTGGTAAGGATGAGGATGGTGACTATTTCGCTATTCTTAGAATAAAAAATCATTACCGTATAATTATGTATCGTGGATATTACTTTAACATCCATGAAGGAAATACACAAGCTAAAGTCTCAAATTTTAAATTTACTTCTAATATTCATGGTTATTCATGAAGATATTATTGAAATATAAGATCACGAAGAGCTAGAAATATCTGCACGTCACGTTGCATCGATCGCGAATATATCTCGATTTTTTTCTGATTTGTGCTTCATGCTCTGAAAATTTACTCTATTGATACTGATTGTAACAAAGCCTGCCACTCGTCGATTTGGGTATCAAAAAAATTGGAAAAATTTGTAAAGAAAATTCAATGTGGTCTTATCGATGGTGGGTGTTTGGGATTCCTCCGATAATTTCCATTTGACACGAAGAGCTGCGAAGACTTGCATTCAACGTTACCGCTTGGTAGAGAAATGGCTAAAACGATAAGTAAGTAAGGACTGCAGGTGGATATCGGTAAGAAATAAATCCCATTTGAGAAATGTATTTTTTAATCAATAGTACAACAAAGCTTATGCAAAACGAACCGCATTTTTGTGCAATTTGTGAAGGGTATATTAATAACGCTATCGAAGAATTTATAAGACTGAAATTTTTTGAAAATAAAATTTAAAGAATAAAATGAAGAAATTTTAAACAATCAGAGGTCCTTTGACCGTAAATGTTGGAAAATTCACGAACTTTCTTAATTGATCAACTTCACAGACATACGAAAAGCAACGTCTCCACGAATTCCACTTAGCATTCTGCAACAATTTTTCAGCAATCTCATAGTTGCTGTGAATCTCATCGAAATATGGATTGTTAACTTCAACAAATGCAGTCCCGAGCTGTGTTTTTTCATTATAAATTACTTTCCAAAAGAACCTTGGCACTGGTATTGATTTTTCGTTTGCATTGACGAAGTTTAAATACAAATCTTGCTTTACGTTTTTCTTATCTGATAGTTGGATGAGTCCGTGTACTCCCGTATACACGGTTAAATCTTGATTTGAATCACTCGCAAATTTACGTATAGTTTTTTCAAGGTTAGACCAAGTATCACCGTTGCAACGTTGCCATTGCGGTGCCTGATTAATGTAGTAGTAAGTAGCTCGTTTTTGAAAATTGTATATGAAATCTGCATTGGCAGCTAAATGACCGCGTGAAAGATAACCCGTACCCTCTTCTTGTATGTATTTTTTTGCCTCATCTACCGATCCAAGAATTCTTCCAAACGTAGCAATCTGTGAACGCCGCAAGTATTGGTCGTTGTAACATATGTCGTGATCGGGACACTCTTGAAATGGTGGGCTGGGTTGTCCTGTTCGTCCACCTTCAATCTCTTTAGCGAGTTCGAACTTTGTATAGAGTGTAATGATCTTTTTCGGATCATGACACACCTCAATAAGCTTTATAAATTCTTTATCCAACACGAAGCCGATTTCATATTTGTTGTTCGATCCTAAACATGAGCCTGCTGCTTTCTGCTCAGTTGCTGGCCAATTCTTGCACCCTAATTCTGAAAATCGTTTCGATTTTTGAAATCCTGTGACTTTAAATTCACCATTATTGTTACACACTGCTATTACATCGGTTTTTTTAGGGTTAGTGCCGAGATTCACGAAGTAATTGTTTGGTCCGTTGCATACGAGTCGAACTTCCTCGTTCGTTGAAAATTCCAATATTCCATTCTTAGTCGGATATCGAAATTCTGCAGCCACTCCAGGCCTCAGTATCAACGGTTCGATTTTCGGCAATCCATCTTTCATTGAAATCGAGCATTTTCCTATGAAATCAAAAGAGCATCCGTTAGAATCGTCTTGCAATCATTCAACGGGAAAAATCGTATTTAAAAAGCTTAAATCTCGATTTTTACTATAAGCCATCTTATCTTTCTCATGTTTACGAGTTGGGACATATTCCTGAAAATCCAAACAATGAGAAAATCTACTGTAAGAAGGTGTGCCTCGAAAAAAAAAAGATTCTTGCTTTTGAGTCAAGTTAAGGACCACTTTTGTTGAGAAATCTACACATACCTACATCTTTAGTATTAGCGTGACTAATTATACAACTTTTTTCATTGTATAGCCAAGAAATCGTATAATTTTTTCGTCCAAAAAATACGTTTAAAAGCATCAAAATTTATTAACTGGTTGAATAAGGGCTGAAAGTACACATGACTTTTTGTGTTTCATGTTTTTTCAAATTATGGGGCTTAGGTAATTCCATTTGGCCGCATCTATCGAATCATTATTTCATTGGCTTTCGGCGAAATTGGCCAAGACTTTCAGTATATAAGTATAGTTTTTTACGCACCTTGGATTACAGTGACCCATGTGAGAAGGGTGAGAAGACTGCACTGGGACATCCACATATTGCAACGTAATATCAATGAAATAAGAGTTCAAAGTTCCAAATCAGAAGTAAGATTGGAGTTGTCCTCTCAAATGCAGAACAACAACTGTATTAATGAAAATATCCTTCTTCAGATCGGCTTTAATAAAGTAAATGATCATCGAAGGTGGGGATGAAACGATGATAATGATGATCTCACTTTTCCTCGAAATATCAAATGCATCGTAGACTGTATTGCTCCAATATTAACAGAAGAAATATTGCAACGGCTGCAGTTTCAGTGCAACTGTTTCAACATTTCTTGGTGATATCCACATGCTGTGAAGACTTTATTACAGTAGAAAATTGCGGAGATCTGCACTGCACTTGCACGTAGCGATTCAATTCATGAACTTCATCCATAACACAGAATAATTATCGGCGTTTTTCAATCACGGAGTCACATTGCGTATTTCACTGGCATTACCCACACTTGTCGAAGTAACTTGTGGAGAACGCACCAGATACCCGATACTCAACCCAACAAGGCGAAAAATGCGATTTTCATCAAGTCAATTTTAAGTTAGTAAGGTCTTCATCAACGCAATGACTGCTTTTTCGATTGCAAATAAATTCCTTGATTCTTTTGATTATAAATAGCTAATTTATTTATGAGATGCAAATATTTTACAAAGGTCAAAAGTAAAATAATAATTCCGAGAGCTGTCTGGAGACACTTTATAATACGAGAAAGTACCAAGCCATTGGATACGCTGCTAATAATTGTCTTAGGTATCTCAGTCGATTACAACGCGGAGAGCAAGAAGACACTGGACTATACACGTGTCATGGATCAGTAATGTAGATTATATGAAAAACTCAAAATTCAGAATCGTAGGAGAGATTAGAGCGGTTTTCACATAATGGTAACTGTAGCAATGAAAATTCTCCCAGACCACGTCAGTACTTATGATCTAATCGACGAATCTAGTGGTAAGGGTGAGAACAGGCTAAAGTCTCATATTTCAAATTTCTTTCTGATATTCATGGCTATTTCTATAAACCTTATTTGAATATAAAATTACGAAGAGCTGCAAATATCTGTACGTATAGTCCAGTTGGCGTACCTGTAAATACATGCGATTTTTCCAGAACAGTTTGTGTGATCATTAATCTTATAGTTTTCGACGTTCTGAATCCTATATGGTGCAAAAATTTTTCCGTCAAGTTTTGCAGAAGGGGTTAAATAAAAATGTTTGAAAATTGAAATTCTAATATTGCGATAACGATGAAGAAACTGAAAAAAAGTTTCAGATAAGAGTTGTCGAGAAAAAGAGATCACGAAAAAAACAACTAAACATATTTTCTCTAAAATCAATAAGTGAGCCAGTGGAATAACTTCAAGATTTTCAACAGCGTTAGTCAGAGATGAAGGAATGGGGCAGTGACATTTGTGTAACGATATAGCAATAATTTTTCCATGAATGTTATTAATACGAAAAACGCAGCTGGAAAGACTGAAAAGTTGACAATATATCTAATTTTCGCAATCCAATAATTGTGAAAGTCATATAAGACGCGATAATCGCCTTTACTAAATGCTAATTCTAGTTTCAAAATATTATTAAAACACAAGTGTTTCATTTCGAAGGGATTTCAGCCCTTTAACGTATGTACATTCTCTTTATTTGAGACATAATTGGAAATACAATATTTTTTAATAAAATTATGAGATTTATTGTTTTTCAATAAAATTCTGAAACACGATGTTGTTAAACCAAATTCCTAAGATACGATAATGTTCTGTTCAGCCGTCGGTACATACGTACAACTTGTAAATGTAGTTCCTATACCGTGCACACTCTTAAACTGAATGAACGTCGCCACCTGTCTGTGTTCTACCGAGAACATCTCATGTTCTATCACGATTCTATCATATAATGATAATATTCCAATGTCGATTCCTTATGCAGCTTGATATAAGCCTAAGAATAAAGAAGAAGATTCCTCACAGCTTGTCAACGACGAGGTTATTCAATAAAAGAAAGTTCTTTTTTTCTATTCTATGAATCACACGAAGATGAATTCGCTTGGCCAAGCTTGTCTTTCCGGTCTAGAGCCTGCGAGCATTCTCCAAGCGCTGTCGTCAAAAATGAACCCAAGACTGAAAACATGGGTCTGTTGTATCGACGTTTTTTAATCCGATACTAATCCAGAATATCTTAGGATACCCCAGGTTCCATCTTTCGCCATAGTTCTCACTGCTCTGCAGTCTCCATTCGTACACACTACTCCCGCATGTTGTACGCGCATAATTTGTTTACTTGAAAATTACAGTACAACAGTGTAAACATAATATCTTATCCGTGTAGTTTTGTAGCGTTACAACGTGTTGAGGAAAATAACTGTCAATCTACGCCACGTGATATCTGACGTAAGCGCTTTAATTGTGTCGTACACAGTCTGTCACGCATCACAAACCAGGATGGACGTCTTTGAAGGTAAAATACTGTAGTTTAACAATAGAAAATGTTACATGAATAAACTCGCGAATATCAAAACAGCTGTCACTAATTTTTTAGAGTTATTATTATCGCTTTTAATCGCACGTAACGAATGACTTTGATGTGTCACTCCGGTGATAAGTATATCAGCAGGCACTGACCATTTATTTGTTCGATATCAATATGATACTCCTAAATTAATAAAAACAATCATCTGTTTTCTATTACAATAATATTTTCTTGATCGTTTCTTTGTTCTTCTTTTTGTTGATAACTTTTCGAATATAGGTTATAGACATACTTGTCCCGGCCGGCTTCAATGTCAAAGTTAGAACCCGTCTTTATCCACAAAATTTCATCCCACACAATATACCTACACAAGTTTCCATATGTCGACATTATGTGTGACACACGATTATTTTAATCCAAAAACTATATGACGTACACTTTTTTTACACTTTAATTTATTATAATTAGAAACCTAATGCTTAAAGTTTTGATAAAAAAAAAAAAACAGAAACACTTTTTTCAAATTTTATAACGTCTAATGTATATTGACGACACAAAATTCTGTGTTGTTTCTGTTGTCAGTATAGAAAATATTATCAACAACGGTATAAATTCGTTTTTAATATTGTGACAAGTTTGATGACTCGAAGTTCGACAAATTAAAAGTTTGATTCCCTTTGCAAAAATTCAAAACCCTGCAATCCTCGCCCGGACAGTAAAGACGGAATCTTCAATATTTGTTACAGTACAAGACCCGACCGTTGCACAAGCCTTGAAATGGACCAAGGAGACTATCGAGACAATGATTACAAGGGTATTTCGAGTTTTAGTATAAAACGGCGTATTTTATAACGCCTAAACTAAAGAATAAAAGAAAAAAAAATTAATTAATTAAAAATAAACGAACAATCCTTTTCTAAATTAAAAATTTATTTCAATCAATCCAGTCGTTTACGAACGTTGCTGTACGACGATCAATATGGAGCGACCTCCCAGTTAAACAACCCTCCGTTGAGGACGTATTTTTCACCGTAAACGACGGTACTCACGTGTGAGTTTTACTGTTCAAAACATAATTGTATATTCATTACACTTTGGTACCTAATTCTTATTTATCAATAAACGAAAATAATTAATCTACTGATTAATTCATTGTCAGTCATAAAATGCGATATATTATAAATTTGTAACCGATGTTTTTTGTACACGTTATACCTATACCCATATATCTTATTATTAAAGCCAAAAACACCATTGAACATGATTCAAATTATCTCCAATTCCAATTTCACATTTTCTTTTATTTTTTTTTCTCTCGTTTAGGGAATTGACTAGTTTGAAACTACTTCGTGAGCCAGATTTTCGTATTACCGAAGTATCCTCATGTCTGGAGCACCTGTATTTAGAGGTACATGCTGACGTCGGAGATTTGGAAGTGATTGGAAATTTTTTTACTAGTAATAACGCTCTGAACGCTTTATTACCGTTGGCTAACCATGGGCAAATTTCGTACGTAAATATGCACTTACGTACTTGAATAGACTTTAGTTATTTTTAAAATTGAACACTCTATCGTAAAGTTCGAGTTCAATAATCGACAGCTTTCGAAATATTCATCACATGATATACTCCCTTTAGAAATAGCAAAATAAATGTTTTAAAATAATTCTTGTTTTTTGTTTTCTCCATCGAAAAAAAATTTCGACCTGTAGGCAGAGACTCGAAATTACAATTGAAAATTTTTGTAGATTTTTTTGAGCATGTTGACAATAAAAAAATACCCATCTGACTTAAAAGAAACTTTAAGAGCTTACCCAAAACGTTCGATTTTTTGTTTCCTTTAATTTAGCATAATTTTTCACACAGAATAACGTTCAAAAATGTCAAGGTCACGGGTCAAATCGGGGTTTTTCCAGTAGAGGACTGCTTTCTGACCAACCACTACGCGTTGGATTATAAACCGGAAAAAGTCATTGTTAAGACTACCTATCACGACGGCGAAGACAAAGTAAACGGTGAACTTGAAGGAGAATACCTTGGTGAGTTGACCAATTCAGTAACAAATCAAAATATCTACCAGACACTAGTCAGATTTTTGAAAAACTATAATTTTTCTGAAATATTTCTAAAGACCAGTCGATTATGCATTTCACGGCATTTGTAGTTCATGTTAAAAATGCATTTCATGATTATGTCTTACTTCTTTTACCATTATTCTCCGCGAAATTATTTCACGATTTTCTTCATTCAAAGCTGAGACTTTGGGTGCTCATTTGTGGGTCGATCTGACCCAAACCTTGAACGAGTTGTTTAAAATGGAACTTGACGAAATACTGCTCGAACTTTCTGCCACCGATCTTCTCCAAGGCGATTCGAAATACGTCCATGCCATTATGTGAGTCATAGAATTATAAAATGTAGTACCTACGTAGTTTTAAGTGAATTGAGAGATGATTCAGCGCGATCTACATCATTATATTTATTGTTCAAATATACTTGAACTAACTATTTGAAATTGTCTGATAATTTAGATTGTACAAAAAATGAAGTAACGTGTTGTGCTCAGAAAAAAAGACTCTTAAACTTTATGAAATATCTATTTTACACATGGTTATGCGTAGATACGAATAATTAATTAATATTTTCAATGAATTTCCGTCAGAGAACACAGCCAAGCGATTAACGTTGTGACCAACGATATATTCGACAAAATAATCGCCAACGCAAATAATAGAATCAACGAACGTAATTTAGCTACTATATCAACGCCGGACATCGATGCATCGTTTACAAAAAAATTGGCAAGCGTTGTGACGACTGGTCGTTTCACAGCCAAAAATGGAACCTTTCAAAATTTGGCTACCTTGGCCAGGAAAGGCGATCCCAGCATCGCTATGGAGGAGGGAAAAATTATAATCTTCGGAGAAGTCGGACTAAGCGAACTCAAGGTTTGTGATATTATAAAAATACTTTGAACAAAAGTAATATAAAAAATTTATATACCTATAGTGTAATTTGCAGCACTTGAAATTAAATTTTTTATACAATTTTTGGTAATTTTAATAGTATTTTTGAAGACTGAATAAACAAGTGATTATCGTTTCATTTTCAGATCGCCTATGACCAATATACAGCAAAATTCATGGACATTGGTCCAACAGGAAAAATAGAAACAACTGTTGGTCGTAACAGAGCTTCGTTAAAATTTGTCCTCGATAAAACGGGCGATGGTGTAAAAATCCGTCTGGTAGAATTCAAGATCACTGAGATCAGGTAGATATGCGGATTCCTCGATTTAAAAATAAAAATAACTCTTTAAAGTTTAGTTTTTGATAATTAATTTGGTTCGTTTCTTTTTCACTTTTTAATCAATTCCAGTGAAATTGAAGCCCACGTTACGGGATTGGGAGGTTTGAACTGGTTGGCTTCAAAGATTACATCTTGGATGGCGAGCACTTTACGTTGGAAAGTGGCCCCAGTGGTTGAACAAAATGTTAAAGAAAATGTGAATAAGGTGCTTGAAAATTTCGACGTTAATTCTCTGTTGAAAAAATGACTATTCATATACCACGGTGTCGAGACACCCGATATTGTTGGCGATAATAATTCAGCTATTGTTCCGAGAAATCGAACTTACTTTATTAAAGATATTTTCAACATGAATTTCTTTATTTGAACACATTTAGGCACTTAAAGATGTTAATTTATTTTATTTCAGGTAAAAAAAATGTTCTTTTCAAAATTTTTATTTCTATACATCATTATTATTTAAAATTACGCAACAATATTAATCATATGATATACTCTCTCATCATTTTCTATACTGGATTATAAACATGCTATTTAATTTATCACTTATTACTTATAACAACGATTCTCATTTATTAATTCAAATTTGTATTAGTTTTAGTTCCAATGAGTTCGTTGCTAATTAATGTTTATCTTTATTTCTAATCAGAATCTTTTCAATAATATATAAATATTTATCTTTAAGTTTGACAGCTTTTATCCTACCTTATTATATTGTTATACTTATTACATTCTCTATCGTTTATATGCGTATACTCATTTGCTATTTGATATTTGTCTTCGTTTTAATGTACTCCGAAACATCGTTTTCGAATTTTTATTTTGAAATGTAAAATTTATTCTCAATTTTATTGATAATCTTTGGAAAAGATTAAGAATTGGGATTTTTCAAACTCGAATAGAAAAACAGCAAAAAACATCAGGGGATATCGTCCCGGAGGATCTTTTATTCCTATTTTATAATCTTTCAAAAATAACTTATAAGTGTAAATCAATAAATTATATGAAAATAAATTACAATATATTTTTAAGTAATTTTACAAACTCTTAGGTATTTGGGAATCTTAATTTTTTTTCGTACATTCAATGTTATTACTTATAAATTACTGAAACAGATAATCAACGAATGATTATAATATAAATTAGCAATAACTATATAATTGGCAGTGATAAATAATTGTAATAAACAAATTTCGTTGTTAAAGAATCAAAGACTATTTATAATATAGATAATATATCATTTTAAATCCTCAGGGAATAAGTCGTCTATATGATGTAAACGAATACGATGTTAATATTTAATAAATAATCATATCTTTTCTGTAATTACATCGATATTTCTTAATATTGTTAACAATCTCTTTTCTAATATCTAATCAAATTTAAAAATTGTAGTACGTGAGCTTTATTCATATTCGAATTTTCATTCTTTAGATAAATCTAATAAATTATTGAATACTCATTTTTTTTATCGGTAAATTTTTCAGTAATTGAAATTACCTAAAGAAAAAATCAACCTCCAGTCTTAAGTGTATTTGCTGATAATTATTTATTGCATGATTTACCATTTTACCCATTTTAGTTCATGCTCAATACAAAACAATACTTTTGTTTCTGATAAACGAAAGCGTGTAGTGTACGTAAAATTGCCTTCCGACTATACACATAACGCGTAATGACATTGTACAAATTTTGTTTGTATAAAAGAAAAATTTGCAATTGTGTTTATCGTGGATTAAAGATAATGCGATAATGAAAAACCTTGATTGGAATATAAGTATACAGTAAATACGTTGCTTATTCAGAAATAAGTTTTTCTTTCGGTGTGGTTGCAGACCAGGCCAATAAAACCATCAATTCTCAACTCAAAAATAAAGAAATTCAAAAAGCGATCCAAGAAATGATTCAAATATTAATTCATGATCCGCCTGATCTTCCATCTAGATTTGGATTCGTATGATTTGTAAAAAAAATAAAATCTGTAACTACAATCGGTACAGCGATTTCGATCGGAATTTGGTACCTTTTGTGGAGATATCAAAAAAACAAAAAATATATATACTCAAAGAAAGAAAATTATTCTATTATCTGTAAACTTCCGAAATCGGTATTTCTTCCAAAAGTCAAGTGAGCTAAAACGATTGTTTGACGTCGTGTAAAAGATAAAAAAACAAAAAAAAATCACAGGTGTGTGTAATCAAACGAATAACTAGGTGCCATTCAGGTGATTCGTTAAGTGGCTGATTGCAGATACCATCCAAATAATTACATACAAGTTTGATCAGATTTAATTAAAGATCAAAGAAATTATTGTTTTATATGTTGATACCTGATCCTCGATATAGTTGGCAATTTTAAAACTTCAGATGCCAATTTTTGCCAATTATCTTACGGTCTAATTTAATGACTGGTATGTTACATACATCATCTAATTACTTTATTATTTTGAACCACAAAGTATAAAATCTGATCATAGTCTTGCGATAAATACATATGTTATCCTAATTTATATTGCTTAACAAAATGATAATTTTTTTTTTTTTTCAAAAATAGATTTTTATCCAAACTAGTTATCGCTGTTCATAGCACCTGAGAAACACACGAGAATATACAAAGACTTTATTTCTCAAGTATAATCTTGCTCAGATAATCTGAAACGATTTTGGCAATAAATCTATAAAACGACCGATACTATTACAGGAATAAAGTCAGTGTAACATCATCATGAAGACCTTTCTGATACTGGTCATCGCGTTTGCAGTGGCTTCTGCATCCACCACTACGCGCAGGTAAGTTTAAACGCGATTTACTTATCGCAATTACCGATTTTCATCCTCTAGGAAGTAATTTAAGAGTAATTAATAATCAGTAAGGACTTTTAATAAATTTACTGTATACTCCGTAATTTTTCAACTACAGTATCGTCATGGCTGTAGAAATTTAATTGCAAAGTTTTATTTTTTGGTACTGCAAACTTTGAGTGTGTTTAATCAAGTTCGTCTGAGATTTGTATCATTTTTACGTATATTTCCACGTGGGATATGAATGACAATTAATTACAGTAATTGAACGTGTAATATACTGTCAATAACTAATTTACTAATTACAGAAAGCGTTCGACACATGAAGCCAACCTCAACGACTATGTTGATAAAGTTATAAGTAACTTGCAAGCTTTCATAACGGATAACGATTTCAACTCAATATCGCTGCCTAATATCACCCAAAGTTTCTCTGTGGTAAGTTTCATTCAAATTTATAACTTTGATTGTATAAATTAACAGGTTTGTGATGTCAAGGGTGGTATAAAATAAAATGACGGAATTATATATGATCAGTATGAGAAACAGGGCTTATGTATTATAGAGGTTTGCGAAAGTTGTTTATTATATGTGAAACAAAATAACTCAGATCGATACAGTTTGATAAATTTTGAACGTGTTCGACGATCGTTTTAAATAATAATGGTATATTAATCGATGAATTCAGGTGTTCGTATACATAATCTTTGAAGAAAGCAATTAAGTGCCTCGCGCATATGATCTCAATACAAGTAAATGAGTTCCAGGCTCAAAAAAATCGATAAATTTTATCGGCTCAATTATCGTCATTGATAAGTCGTCGATCGTCCAGACCCGATTTTGCGATATTAATCTCAAAGCGTAGATAATTATTATTGGCGCAATGTCGTGATTTTAATCAGCGCGGTTATTATTTATCGTATATAATATATATACCAAAAAATTTATTCCAACTTATAACCGAAAAATGATCTTAATTCGATCCCATCGGTGTGTAAGACGACATTAATCCAGACAGAGAATGAAATTGCCATAATTACAAGCCTTGTAATTATACGTAAAAAACCGACATTTTTTTCGATCATTTCATCAACGAAATTTACAGGATTAATTACCGATCAACTTTCACAAGAAATATTCAACTCTAATGAATGACAAATTTTTTATTATTACTTTTGAAATAGAGTTTTTTTTTCCATTATTTTCGAAATTTCTGAGCATCGCTAATAAAGCCATGCAAAAATTATTTTATTATGGTCGTGTTTTAAGATAGTACTAATACTTTTAAATTTAACTCAACTAATAAATAAACGGTTCATCTTTCTTCCGTATCATAAAATTTGATAAAATTGAACCCCATTAATATATTGTAAAAATATCGCAGCAATATTTCCAATATTTCAATTCAAACTGTAACTTGAAATCAACGTGACTAACTTCGCAGAGCAATAGTAACTTTGCACAAAGTTGTACTACAGAGAGAAAGAAAAAGTGTAATTCGTTAGTCTGATGAGCTAGCGTGTGACAATGACCTCGATACAACCCCTTTCGACGTTGAAGTAGGATTCTGGTTTACTAGAGTACTGACCCAAAAGCAGTAAGGGGAAAGTGTGCTTCGAGGGCGAGAGGAAAAGGAAAGTTTTGGGTCACTAGGGCGAGTCAGCCATGCCAGGGTGAAAGCTGGCGAGAACCGAGGTCTACGAAAGTGATTTCTAGATTTGAAAACATAGTCCGATGAGAGCGAGAGTGAAATCTATTAAGGTCTGTCACTGACCCGACTTGATTCTCGGCGAAAGTGAGGTCACAGAATGAAACCAAGTACCCATGCTTGTCGGAGGCAGGAGTATATACAGCAGCCTTCTATAAAGTCAATGTACGGTTCAATCGATCATTAGGACTTCAGTCAGTGCAAAACTGAATATTTTTATTCAAATTATTGAGCAAAAAAAATTATGGTTAACACAATGGCAAATTATTTTAGTGCAAATCAGTTCATAATTGTACGACGATTAGTATATGGGAAATAGATTGCTCGTATTGTTCAGA
Organism: Macrophya annulata; assembly: GCA_963924015.1. Classification (NCBI taxonomy): domain Eukaryota; kingdom Metazoa; phylum Arthropoda; class Insecta; order Hymenoptera; family Tenthredinidae; genus Macrophya; species Macrophya annulata. The sequence goes on from OZ001258.1 coordinate 24,020,649, forward strand.
AAAATAATTATTGAAGAGATTTCTGTCGATCAGAGACAACTTTGTGTATTTAAAGGATAATAACAAAAAGGTGCAAAGAAGGATTCGAATCATGTAATATTAAGAAAAGGAGGTAAGGAGGCCACCCGGTAAACATCCAAGTCTTATTCAAGGCGATGGAAAGTGAAATGATAATCCATAAAGATTTGGAACTCGGTTGAAAGTGAGAGTGACTGATGTAGGATGGTATCATTCGGAGTTACTGACCTGCCTTAACATAGCTCGACTGTTAACCTAGGTCAAGAAAAAGTGAAACTAGCTAAATAGAAACTAACGATTGTATTTTTGAACATATCAACATTAAAAGTATAATGAAAACAGTTTATGAAAAATATTTATTTGTTCGCTAATCAAATGCTTCTTCTTTCGGAAAATTTTCACGAACTTATGTGAATATTTGGTGATCATTTTTTGAACTTTTTTGAATGACAATAATAATAAAAACACTAAATTTACGTATCTTAACTTTTATCATCGTAGAAACCACTGTGGATCACCTACAGTGGACGTCTTTCGTTGTGGGATGGAGTATTGAGCAATTTGGCTTCTGTAAGACGTTATGGTGACGTGATAGTAACTTACGGCGATAAAACTGTTAGTATCTCAGCCAATTTGGGAATCGACAAAATTGATGTGAGTATTTTGCACAGCAGAGATGGTGAAAATAATTATCAGTAATTAGGATATCAATCATTAATTATTTTTTCATTCATTCGCTTTTCGTAGGTTGACTACACCTACCAAGCCAAACTTGTGGGAATTACAGCTAGTGGGACTGCTGATGGTACCGCAGCTAATATCGACACTACGACTTCTCTATCTGCCAACTTAGAAACATACACAGCAAGTCTGGGAGCCTTCACAGTCAACAATGTCGGGTAAGTTGTACAGTTTGATTAAGAATTAATGAAAAACTTTCAATGACTTTAATCACCTCGAATTGGGTGATCATTTTTTTGTTATATATTACAGATGGGTCGGTGCCACATTGCACGGTAATGCGGTGATCGATTGGCTCGCCACAGCAGTTCTTAATATCGTCATAGGCATAATTAAAGACGATGTTACTACCGAACTTGAAGGCACCGTGACTTCAGCCATTACAAATAGTTTGGATAAAGTAAATGCTGCTATTGCTGCGATACTCGAGTCTTAAACATAATTTCAAACTGTTTTATATATCGTTTGAATTTATACATAATATGTGAAATAAGTACGATCATCGCTACTCGAAATACACAATAAGTGATACTGTATCAGCTATTATCACCGTTGTTTTATTAATTTTCATTAATTTTTTGGTAAGCTGATGTCAGTTTATCATTTTCTATACGATATGTTACTATTCTTTGATAATTACGGTATATAAAATTCTACACAGGTTTTCATCATCACTTTAATTGGGTTCATTAAAATCTGCATTATTGTTAACTTGAAACCAATTAACGGTTGTAATCACATATCGAAATGATTGAACGCAACCTAAGTTGGCTATACTCTGATTTCAATGAGTATAAAATGATATAATTGACTTAATAAGCTTAGCCGTATTTAACGAGCTGATAAAAAGTTCATTTTTAATTTTATGATCTAATCGCAAAGAATTTTAATTTCAAATGGAAATAATTTCGAAAAGTAAGTAAATATTAGAAGGAATTTTATCAAAATAGATTCACGTTTAATTATCGTAGAGGTAATTTTTCTGTAAGATAAAATTACTTCCTTCACGAATGAACTACACAACCTATTTTTATTTATTTATTTTTTTTTAATTATTTTTCTAATCAAAATACGTATATGACAGATAAGCTGGCTAGAGGCATTTTCCCCGTTTTGCCTCGAGTTTCATTTTCCAGTATTGCCCGGTAATCCTGAAAAGAGAGAGAAATAGAGAGAGAGAAAGGGAGATTGGAAAAAGGAGTAATTTGTATTCACGTATGCATTGAGTTCTTCAGGGGCTCTAGCTGAGGCAGACGCCTCCATACTATCTAGCATATTGTATACTGTATAATACAGATGTAGTTCCCGAGCGTTGGTGCGGATACTGCATTTGATGGTAATTACACAATCTGCATGCAGATAGCTCGGCAGGAATCTATAGATGGAACTTCGGGGATGCCATCATCCCCTGATCAGGGCCGAAGTAATTTGTGGGAAATCTGAAATCGCGTATTATACCTAAACCCGATATTAAGGTAGAGAAATTTGAATAAATTCTCCTTCATTCTTTCGAATGAGAAATCTTGTAAACATTGGCTCTAAGAAAAGGTATACATATTAGTTTACTGGGACCTAAATTCCATTTCGTATATCCAGGGTCTTTACTCATCAAAATCCAGCCCTGTGTCTGACTAGTGAATGCCTATAGCCTGTAATCTAGTTTGTTCCTAATGAAGTTAGTGTCACTGAATAGTCTGCATTTTGAGTAGAGCCTCAATTGCGCCGAGTATTCAAGTCTGATTTGATTTGGTAAACTCGCTGCGTTACGCTTGCGTCAAGTGAGTTGCACGACCGCAGGCGCGCTCTGTGTTTTACAAATTACAGACACTGATGACTGCAATGAGTCAACCTCAACTAGCTTCTTATTCATAACATGAAAAAATGGTACAAATACAAATTCCTGTATAAAATACCTCAGACGAAAAAAAAAAAAAAGAAAAATTAACGTCTCATATCATTCGATAGGATGTTCTTCCTCCAAGCCCTTAAATTAATTAATTCTTATACATTTTGTTCCACTATCTATTTTTTGTTTATTTCTGTTATACATCGCATATACGAACATCGTAAGTAGATTTTCTAATCTCTGTGTGTAGAATGATGACTAGATAATTTTCATACGAGGTTTTATAATCTTATCAAAGAGTTAGCAATCTAGACCCTAAATAACCGTGATACAATGGCTATCGATCGAGGGCTCGACCCTGTCTGCATTCTAATTACCTTATAATGCAGTTTCACACTCCGTATACTGGTAACGTTTCTTGTATAAAATAGCTTGTATATACAGATACTATACACAGAGTACAAACGGAACTTAACGCTGTTTGCACAGGTTTTAAAGCGTACAGCTAATGAAAGAGGCTTGACTACAATAGCATGAGAATGAGTAAAACAGTGAGGTAATTTGAAGTTTTAGTCGAATAGTTATCACTTCTTAAAATCTTCGTCGAAACGGTAAATTGTACCAAAATTTCATGCTAGATGAAGCTACATTTTTGCTTTCCATCACCTACGGGGTGATATAAGAAAAGTATTGGTTTTAGTCGAAAACTGACTTTTGCTAATTCCAACGAATCTTCACGTTTTCAAACCTCTAGAATCCGAAAAATAGGTTTTTGGAAAGATGTCGGTCTGTCTGTCGGCCTGTTCGACAAACTCGCGCAGTGATCTCGGAAACGGCTCGATGAAAAATCTGAAATTCCCAGGACTTTACAACCAAATAATGGGCGTGAAAAATTGCCATGTCTCGTTTAATTTGAATTTTCGATTCTACCGTAAATGAATCGGTTTTCGCTGTTTTACTGACAAATCTATACTTTTTTCTCTGTATTACCTTTATAAATGAAAGAATATATTCTTCCGAGTTGAGAATTTCATATATATATATAGGGCATTCCTTGCCAATGACACCAAAAAAATTGTAAATATACCCAGATCGAATTAGAATGAGTGCACTGTATAAAATTGTTGTTTGTCAATATATAGGGCAATCCTTGCCAATGGCAAGAAAAAATTGTAAGTGGATCCAGATCGAATTGGGATTAAACGCACTGTATGAAATTGTTGTTTGTCAATATATGGGGCATTTTTTTATGTGAAATTTTCAATTTTGATCTTTTATTTCGGTTTTTCATAACTTTTTTTATACTTTTTCTTTCCCTGATAAACCCATCCTTTTTTTTCGTTTTGATGAAAAGTACTTCGGAAAATTGTTATTCCAGCTTGTTCTAATTGCAATAATATCGAGAAAAAAAATTCCTATCATTCAAATACATACTCCAATGAAATGACTATCAAAAAATGTAAATCTTCCTATTCATGGCATCGAGTTTTGTCATATCGATAAATAAGATCGATCCCAGATGACGGTGCCGTTGCTCTAGGTATATTATAGATATGTTAATTCTATCACATTCAGTTCAACTCTATCGAGTTATTCATCGCTATATCGTATCGAGAGTTCGTTCATCTTCTCTCTATTGTGCAGTTGAACGATGTCACAGCATAATAACCCTCCGAATTTATATTTGCAACATTTTATTGTCACGATTTGACCAACGCACTCACTGAAGGCAATTATAAAGAAATTTCCTATCGAAAAATTCAAACGAGTTCTATTCAACCGATTCGACTACTTGGACTGATTTGATCAGGATATATAGGCCTGGTCTAGACCAGGGTCTAGCATTGGGTCGACCTAGTCCTTTAAATGATAACCAACGTTATATAAAACGATATAAAACATCTGTTGCAAATTCTCGCCAATAACTTCGTATCGATCGTATTGTAAATAAGATATTGCAGACAGCAGAAGATGTGCCTTCACATGTCACAGAGTTTCCTTTAAACGTTTCTGATGAAACATAAATTTAAAAGATTCTACACAGATTATTTCAGCGTATTCATGACGCAACGAACACGACATTATTCAACAGCATTCAGTAGTCAAAAAAGTTTCGTGAAGTTTTATTATCAGTGTGCACTCAGGACTGTCAACATCAGTTTCTAACGAACATTTATTTCTCTGTACTGCAGTTCTACCGCAATTGCATGTTGTGAAGCAGTTAGACATTTCTATGTATATACTCAGTCAAACTGGAACTATTATGTGCGAACTGAGAACCGTGCTCGTTGTTCCTTTAGCTACAGCCATGCAAATTCAGTTGCTGAAAGTTTACCTGGACATTAATATTCACAGTTGAATTCCTAGAACACAAGCTTAAGAATATTTAGAAATCAGTTTCGTTTGTAAAACGTCAAGGATTCATCATGGTTATTGTTAATCGAGACAATTGATGTGCTAGATTGGGATTTAGATTTTAGAATATTCAAGTCCAATATTCCTATAACTATCAGCAAACTTGCAGAACGTTGCTCAGAGTTTTGTTATTACAAAAATTCCATTACTCTTACAAGTAAACGTTTACACTTGCACATGTTACACATCTTGCTTCGAGTTTTCATTCCTGCTGTTAGCGTCAAGATTACTAAACCACTTATGATAACATCGATTGCAGTATTTCCTCGTTTCGTAGCGATAACGAGCTGTAAAATCAGATGCAAATATACGATTGGCAAGTATCAGTATTGACATTCTGGTTAAACGTACCATACAACACGTTCGAGGGAAAATTCTGATCGTGGAAATGGCAACCACAAGAACCGTTTCCCGGATGTATGTACTACATACACACTGACAACATGAAGACTGAGAATACCGCGTTGGGGGGAAACCACAGATAACGTTGTTGCGAGAGTTTGCACCAGTTTCACTAGTTCGTTGGCTGTCCAGAATCCGTTAACGGTAACATTATATGTTGAATGTCAAAGATCTGAGCTTCTGATCACAATGTTTCTATAGAATGAAATTCAATTAAGCTAACTTATGTGGACGTTACTCGTATATCGATTATGCATTCCTCTATTTGTTGGTGAAACAGTTTCTATGCCAGTAGGTAGTACCGCATCTGTATCATCTACAAGCTTCACGATCTGACTAAGGTACTGAATACTTGATACTAAATGTAGATAGATAGTCATGCCTTGAATTTTCAACGAAATATGTATTTCCAAATGCATTAAATATGTGTATATACAACTTGAAGCTGATTCCTTGAATTTTTAGTTTGAAATCCATAAGATCTGAAATTATTTCTAAATATTTTTCAAAATATGAGAAGCTGATTTGGTAATAAAAATTGTGTAATTGATATGTATTATACCCCATTAATTTCATCGGTTGAGGAATTAGTTGTGTATAGAATTAATGATGAAGAAACATCAAGCACATCCATAGGTGTAGATAACATGAATACAATCAGCTCTATAAATAGTCATCATGATTATCGAATAACAATAGGTATTTAATAACAATAGGGTAGCATTGTGAGTATGGTATATACGTTAGAATCGAATGAAGTTATTGTGTAACACCGTAACCTATAATTATTACGATTGTTTGGTCACGTGGAATAGCCACGGGCTGTTGGTGGTACGTTGTTATGTGGTCAGGTCTCTTATGATAACCAATCTAATATTCATTCGAAATGGTTCATGGTAATGCATTACTCTATAACCTCCCACCCGCTGATATTGTTCATCAATCTATATTAACCGCAAGTAAATCTACTATGAAATCTTTATTCAACTTTATACTGACATGACATATGTATTTAATTATTTGTACAGATAACTTGGAATTAAGATAGTATGTAAGTATGTATGTATGTAGATTAGACCGCTTCAAAAGAATCGACTATTTTTCATTTTTAAAGAGTGAGTCAAAAATATTGTTCCAAATGACAAATAAAAAAATTCTGTCCAAGTTTGAGCTCTTAAGATTATAATATTAAGAGGTGCCTCGTCGTGAGTTTCTATTTCCCATCTAAATAACATGGGAAATGGTCTTGTGGAACTTTTCGATTTTTGTATCTTGAAAATTAATCTACTTAGAAAAATTCTGCACGAGTACTGTTGTTCAAAATTGTACGCTCTACAAAAAAGGTCTCTTGGTCTTTTTCGATGAATCCAACTGTTTCCAAGTTAGTCATGATTAATTACCATTAATAACCAATACACCAACTTGAAAATAGCTAGATTTATCGAAAAAGAACAAGAGACCTTTTTTGTAGAGCGTTCAATTCACTACAAAAATATGTTCTGGTCTTATCAGTACACTAACGCGTTGACGATTTATAAAATTCCAAAGTTTAAAAAAAAAATTTCCCATATTGTTTAGATGGGAAATAGAAAATCGCGATGAGGCACCTCTTAATATTAATATTGAGAGCTCAAACTTTGACAGCATTTTTTATTTCGTCATTTGGAACAATATTTTTGACTTACTCTTTGAAAATGAAAACTTATAGTCTATTTTTTTGAAGCGGTGTAATGTACACGAAGGAGAATACTAAATTTTGAATAAGCAAAAAAAAAAAAATTTATAAAACATAAAAAATTTAGGAAAATTGCAAATTATAACAAACAGATGAAAGTTATATTTAATAAAGGAAAAAAATCATTATCAATACTATACTTATGTATAGATATATATGTGTATCAACTTTTTGGAAAATCCCAACCATTATATGACACAAAGCAATTTTGTACTTCCTCAAAAAGTAAGTCTTTATTAATAAAAAAAATCTTCAAGGAAACTGTAGACATTTATAAGTTAAATTATTTCCTGACTCATTCATTTAAATTTACTGACACAAATCGCGTCGTTCGTTAACCTCTAGGTCTAGAATAATTCGGAGATATGATATTGAATAGATATCGTCCGATTCATCCTTTTCAGTATCCTGTCTAGACACCGAGTACTAGGTATAGGTATATAGACTTTTATATTTAATATATAAAAGTTCAAAACTCACATCGTTATTTCGATTCCTCTCTACTAGTTAGTCTATATGTTCACAGCAGATTGTACTATAGATATATGCACAGTACCTGTAACTACTCATACAAAAAAATCAACTCGAGATTATAATGAATCTTGTTGGGTTTTGATATTGTTCATTGTGTACTACCGCATTTTCATGGTAAATGAAAAAAAACAAGAAAATTCTATTTTGCAAAGGTTTCAACTTTCTGCGTTATTAATAAAGTTTTACATACATTTGATCAAGATGTATAAGTATAATATAATTAGCGATTCTATACAATAGAATGTAAGAAGTACAGTTCTTGGTTTTCCTATACAAGTACCACTTCTTTATACTCCTACAATTGTTTCGTTTACTGTAAAGGCGATATTTCCAGCTTCGTGCAATCAACTATATTCAAATACTTGCAGCAAGGGTGAAGATATATATTATATAGGTATACAGTTGTCTAGAGATTCATGTTGAAACTTAAAGCTTGAAGCTTGAAACTCCATTCTACAACTTTTTGTTACATCGAAAAAAGCAAGAGCGAAAAATAAAAATTGTTTCTCAAACCATTCCCGAAATCGTATTGATTCGGGGTATAAGGACGGAAGCTGAGATAATTTCTGTTCATCGAATAAGGGGAGTAAATCGTACATGTATAGAAGAGAAGAATGTCTCTATATCTATAACTGACGAGAAAATCTTCAAGATGGGAAAATGGTGGGAAAATAACAGCTGGAAGTTGTAGAGCTTGGCGAAGTTCTAGGCACGTATTGTACAGATCCTGGGATTATATCTCACGCCTAGATCACAGTTTTACGAAATACCATATTTGAGATAATACGCGTATGTATCCTAAAATTTTATACAAACTTATACAATCCCATTCTGACGCATTACGTCTTAGCTACTCCGAACAAGCTGACTAAGTAATCTGCAGAAGCTGTAATTTCTCTGAGGCCTCTTTCGTCTCAAATTCTAGTTAGCATATAGAATCTCGGTTGGAATATTTAACCTATTTTAAAAAATGTAAAAAATAAGTAACAGAGCTAAAATAAACCCGTGGAATTTGTCAGCTGTTAAATAACAGGCGAATAAAATTTGAAATTTGGCGAATTTTTGAAAGGATGAATTCTTCGTAAGGTACATTACTGAGAAAGAATAGCTCTAGGTAAATTTTTAAATGGCAGGTAAATATAAACCCGCAAATAAGAAAGATTCATGTATAAAATTCGCAAATACGTGATATATACCTAATATGCATAGATTTAGGTAAATCACGTAGAATTTAAAGATTTTATCTACGCGTTTAAAGACGAAGTCGAACCACGAACGTAGGTCATTTGGTGTGTCGTTAAATTTTGAGTAACGGTATTCGTGACCACGAAAAACCTCACTAAAAATCGCTTTATTTTCGCTCTTTCGTTGCAAGTAAACCAGAAATTATTTACTCCAATGAGTACCCTCTCGCACAAATTTAGCGGCAATCCAAACTCTATTTACAGAAATAATTTGAGCCTGTATAGAATATTAATTGATAAGGCAGCTGAATTCTGAATAAAAAAAATCAGGAAACCAGTTGACCTGTGGGCCAACCCGGAAACTTCCCGCTGTGTTAAATACGTTACATTTAATTGATACTAGTGTGTTTATAATAAATTAAAAAAGGTTATAAGTATAATTAGTTTTCCCTATACAAATCTTTTTATCTTCAATTTCTATTCTTCGAATAATTTTGAAACTACTCGACCGATCGATTCCAAAATCTAATCAGATCTAAGTCTTGATGAACCCTTTCGATCGTCGCAACAATCATTCAAATCGGTTAATTCGTTCCAAAGGTATCGTACGACAAAATGAGAAATTTTTGTCGTACAATATCTTTTAAACCAATCGTTCGATTTTGATGAATCTTACGGCGATCGAAAGGGCTATCCAAGAGCTAAGTCTGATCAAGTTTTTAGACTAATCGCACGAACAGTTTAGGAGTTATGCGCTAAAAACATGAAAAAAATTGTTTTTCAATTTTTATTTCTCAAATAACTTTGAAACTACTCGAACGATCGACTCCAAAATCTAATCAGATCTAAGTCTTGATAAACCCTTTCGGTCACCATAAGAACCATTCAAATCGGTCGATTCGTTCTAAAGATATCGTACGACAAAAATTTGTTTACACACACACATACGGACGTCGATCCAAAAATAGTCAGAATAGCTTCCTAGGACCCCAAAACGTCGAGATCTGATGAAAACTCGATTTTCGAAAATCAGACCGAAACCACCAACTTCCCTTTTTTATGAAAATTTTCTGCAATGTTCATTGCGGCAAGTTAAAAATTAATGAATCTCAATATACAATTATCCGAAGTTAATAAAATCCGTAGTAGAGGTGCAGATTATAAAATGCTGAATTGGTTTGAGAACATTACTATGCTTGTTGTACATACTTGTAATTATTTCTTGGCAAATCCTGAAAACGTACAGAATTTTTATAACCGTGTATCGCGACGTCGGGAGGATAGATACAGAATGTCGTTATTTCGCTAAAAAGTGGTTCCCTCCAACGCAATCCAGAGGAACGTATAAGCTTGTTAAAAAAAACCTGCTCGATTCGAGCACGAACAGAATCATTCATTGTCTCTTAGTAAGGATTTTATCCTGATGGCGCCTTGCTTTCGATCAGACTGCAGTAGCGTAGATAGGATGATGATACTTGCAGAAAAGGTACTGAGTTGAAGTTCCGAATTTTAAAAGTTCCGAAAAGTCAAACTTACGAATTCATTTAAAACGAACTTGAATTTTTTTAGAAACGTTCAAGTTCAGGATATCAAAATTTGGAAAAACCGGAATGCAGTTGAGAATCTAAAACTCCAGAAGTCAAAGAATCCGAAAATTTAATGAAAGGATATATGACTCATCTTCATGCGTGAATTTCAAGTTTCGGATCTTTCAGGTCTTTTTCAGGTTTCAGGTCTTTTTCGATTTAGACTTTCGGGGACTCTTAAAATTCGGATAAATAATTTTCAAGTTATCTCCAAATTCCAATCATCGCGACTAGTAGAACAAATCTATAAATTTTTGGGGATCGATGTTAATTTACGATTAAAGAAATATATTTTTTTATTTAACTTGGGTTGTAAAACTGCTTTAAAAAATTCGAGTTTTGTTTCAAGAGATGATAGTTATCCAAATTTGGACTTGATCGTTGGACATATGTAATGTATGTATGTATGTATGTACTTATACATGAGACAAACAGAACACCGGATTGCAACGTGTAATTTATTTAACATAATTAATTTTTTGTTTTACTTTTCTTTGCTGACAACAATGTGGGTTTTAGTTTAACATGACAGCAGAAGGTACAAGTTATAAATAATGTCTGCAGAAGCAGCAAACACAAACTCTTATTGCCTTCACGAAACATCGCAACGTAATGCAAACCAACCATGTTTGTGTTTACCCAACTAATACAAGCAGTAAAACGGGTAAAGCGGGTTAGGATTCGTATTTCGTAAACCTGATCAAGCAAATGATAATCTTTAGATACTGTTTCGTCGAAATATGCAAATAAAATCAATAACCAAAAATTATTAATTTAAACGAGACAAATATTCGCAGATTGAAAGTATGCGTAAGATTTTGCAATTGCCAAAATAAAAATTACACCACAGTTATCAAAGTTCGCAATGCACTTAAACGAGTAATTTTTATTCACTGTTAAGTCCATAAGTAAATCTGAATTCGAGATGGTATTAAATTGGTTAAAATCAACGACGTCATTGTAAAATCGTGCCAGAGATTACGCGAAATTAATCAAGCATGGAACAGCCGCGGTGTTTGTAGCTGCAAACAAAATTCGGTACTGTATCTCACCGTATAAGGATCGAGGCTTTCTATAGAATTTTTTTTTTCTCTTCTCTTTTTCTTTCTGCTTCATTTCAGCATTACTCTTTTTTACTTAATATTTTTATTTTATTTTTTTTTCTTCTCCTGTTTATCCTGGACGCGTGACTCAAGCAGCGTGATATGTAGGCAAAGTGGTGGTTGAGTTGAGGTCAGCGTGCCAAATGCTCCGCAAAGTTTCCTATACTACTTCTCAAACGTACAGCTGCTGTTGGATGTCTGAAATAAATTATGTAATTTTCCCCACCGAATAATTAATATAAGCTTTCCAAATATCGTATAGATTAATCAAAGGCGAAACAATTAATCGAAAGGGTGTTTATATTCAGTAATGATTAAAATTAATATTCCACAAATTATAGTTTGCTTAAAACGATTATGTAGAAAATTTCTAAGACTAACACTCATTACTTAATTATTACTTTTTCACTATTTAAGAGGTTGAATAATATTCCAAAAATAATTCAAAGCCATTAGAATCGGATTTATTTGATAATTGAAAGCGATTAGTATTTTATTATCATAATTTATCACAATAAGTATAAAATATTGTGAGAATTTTATATAAAATAAATAAATAACCGTGTGAAAGAACCTTAAGTTTAGATTCTTCTGTGTATAGAAGAGAAGGTGGTCCTTTTTGGAGCCTCTAAAATATGTTGGTTAAACTCGTTTTCACGACTGCAGTAGGTACACGTTTGGTATTAAAACCTTGCGGCAAGTCGGCAGCATCATGCAGACAGATTACGACCGATACTGAGATTTTCAGATTAAAAGATATAAAAACAAAGAAATAAAAATGAAGCAGACGAGAATGACCGTGCTACACCCATCCTGTAATCGGATGTAATATTACACCAAAGCCCTGGAGCAAATTTCATGGTTATAACAGACACCGTAATAAAAACGTCTCTAAAATGTATGCAGTTAAATATATAAATATCTCAATGGCTGAACGATCTCGAGGTGAGTATAACTCGCAATTAGCCATCCATAAATATCAAAATATATGAATAACAAAAAAGAAAAAAAAAAGTCAAGCAGATAAACGGGAATTACTCCAAAATGTGATATCCGATCGAACTGCGGTACAAAAGCTTAGTTTCATATCAGTACAGAGGATAATAATGTCTTGAGAAAAATTCTCATAACCAGAAATCGGAATTTGAAAAAAGAAAAAAAAAATTCAACACTCTCTTCAAATACATCTCCATTTCAATTGAAATTGAAACGTCAGTATAATTCTTTACATTTTTAACTTCCGACGACGATTTTCATAAAAAAGAGAAGTTATTGGTTTCGGTCCGATTTTTGAAAATCGAGTTTTCATCAGATCTCGACGTTTTTGGGGTCCTAGGAGGCTATTCTGACTATTTTTGGATGGACGTCCGTATGTGTGTGTGTAAACAAATTTTTGTCGTACGATATCTTTAGAACGAATCGACCGATTGGAATGGTTCTTATGGCAATCGAAAGGGTCTATCAAGTCTTAGATCTGATTAGATTTCGGAGTCGATCGATCGAGTAGTTTCAAAGTTATTTGAGAAATAAAAATTAAAAATCAATTTTTTTTCATGTTTTTAGCGCATAACTCCTAAACTATTCGTGCGATTAGTCTCAAAACTTAATCAGACTTAGGTCTTGGATAGCCCTTTCGATCGCTATAAGATTCATCAAAATCGATTGATTGGTTCAAAAGATATTGCACGACAAAAATTTCTCTTTTTGTCGTACGATACCTTTGGAACGAATTAACCGATTTGAATGATTGTTGCGACGATCGAAAGGGTTCATCAAGACTTTGAACTGATTAGATTTTGGAATCGATCGGTCGAGTAGTTTCAAAGTTATTCGAAGAATAGAAATTGAAGAAAAAAATATTTGTAAACGGAAAACTAATTATACTTATAACCTTCTTTAATTTATTATAAACACAATAGTATCAATTAATCGTAACGTATTCAACACAGCGGGAAGTTTTCGAGTTAGCCCACAGGTCAACCGGTTTCCTGATATTTTTTGGAGTAAAATTTCAAACTGTTAGCTCAGAAAAGTACGAGTTATACTTTAAAAAAATTATAGAAGTATCAAATGCAATTTTAAATTCATTATTTGCTTGCCATTATTTTTGGAGTCAGCATGTATGAACAGCTAGAAAAAATTTTCAATTATTATAACGTCGAGGTTTTATGGAGTCTTGGCTACTGCAGTCATAGGACATCGAGAACTTTGCAATACGATATGTAACATACTCTTATAAAAATAAGTAAGTAATTATAATATCCATTCTGGATTGTGGTAGATTGTAGTAAAGAGTTAACGTTTAAAGTAGTGTTAGTGACGTTCAACGAAGCTGGACGGTCTGATGTCTGATGGCAGCGATATACCGCAGTCTGACCGAATAGATCCAGACACTTCACCGTCAACTTGCCTTTTGAATGGATGTTACACCAAGTCAGAACCCGGAGTCAGTCACGCGAGTGTCGTAATAAATTTTCTTAAATTTTGTGCTGGTCATGAGCTTTTGCAACTTTAATATCGAATTAGTGTGACAATTTACTATTCATTTTTTCAAGAATCTGATCAACTTTATCCAGAACGAAGTGGCTTTTCCGTGAATGGTTATCGTGGAAGTTACCATATTTGTAAATAATAGTTCTGTTGTTGTGGATTCGTTATTTCAAATGTGAAACGTTTCATAGAGATTTGATATTTGCAGTGTAGAGTATTGCAGTGATAAACAATCCTTCGAGTGCTGTAATCGAGTCGAGTGACTTAAACGGACATCACTGCTGCAGAGGTAAGTTATACATACAGATCTCTGACATTTTTTATCTTTGAATTACGATTTTGAAAGCCTCATTACAGAAAAAGACATAAGTTGTTATATTTTATTATTTTTTGGATAAAACTGGATCATGAAAATTGTACATGTTTCGATACATAAAAGACCTCAGTCTGGTCAAATCCGATTGCAAAAAAGTACCCATCGTAAGTCTGCAGTGACGATACTCGTCCGAAATACAATTTGCTTATTTTTTCTCTTACATCTATTTGCATCGCTGTGAAATCTCAGGCAATAAAATGACTGTGTAAAATAAAAGAGTTCCTTAAAGATTGTATAATACATTAAACTTGATAAAAATGGCAGAATTACGACTCGTTCTTGCCATTTATTTTGTAAATAATACCAGATTCCGATTTTACTACAGAAAAAGACCTGAGTGACCATATTTCTGATTTCTTTTTCGAATCACAGAATTTTTTATTCTTTGATTTTAGGGTTTTAAGGTTTACAAGTTTTAGTTTCTTCAATGGAATTTCAGTGAATTTTCTGAATCATTGAATCCTGAATTGAAATAGTGATACAAAATTTCTTTTCCTACGTATTGTTATCTCCATGGGTATATGTGATTGCTCCTGCATAATTTGTGGCTTTGAAAATGTATGCAATATATATTTTTTTGTATAAATAAATGACCGTTGCGTCACTACTATGACACGAGTATATCACCTAAGGCATGCCCTTCTTGAGATCGTCAAGAGATTTACGTTTAAGGTTCGTTTCGCATGTCCCGATAGATTCAGGTCAACGACTTTGATCTGCATAGAAAACAGAAATTTTTCAGAATCAATTTATCTATAACATATGTACATATTTATCGGAGAATATAAAGGTGGACGATTAAATTGTTTCAACGGTAACTATACCTATGTATATCAATTTTTTTATTCATCATTGATGAACAGTTCACATCGTGTTGCCGATGATTGATCGATTAAAACGCCAATTTATATTCAAATAGTCGAACGAAATCAACAATCGACTCTTTTATAACCATCAAGAATTTTATGCAAGAAGATATAGCATATCTTTTGAATTTTTTTCAACTCTGAATTGATATTAATCAAACCAGCTATATTCATCCTCGTGGAATCAATTATATCTATATAGAATTCTGTAGACATACTGTATAAGTTATTTTTATCGAGAATGATATACAGTTATCGGTCATCGTGAAATATAAGTTCAATGCTATCGTAAGTATTAATTTTCACTGCTACATGTATAACCATGATGAATCAAGAAGCCCATGCAGTATGTATTCTTATCTCTTTCACAAAAGCATTCTTTGTTACATGATATCTGACTATCTACGTCTTGCAAAGGCATAAGAATCCTCTTACTTAAAAATCTGCACCTCTTGAATTTGTATTTAAAGTAGAATTGAAATCTACCTCTTTTCCACCTGTCACTCTAAATTGGTTAAATCAATATCCCGAATCTGGGATTTCAATTCATTCAGTAAATGTAATTTAAATTGAGATCTTTATCTTTATTTTCACTCTTTTTTATCGAGATGAGATAACACAATCTCATTATGCAGTTATGGGCCTTTGACAGAGTAATATTTAATTTTATTATGCAGATCTTCTCTTCTTGATCAAATCGAAAATTTAATCACAACTTTCGTGTTTCAATTGTCGATTTATTGTAGTTTAAATAAATTCTGAATAATATTTCTGCCTAAAAATATTGGAATAAGTTTTTTTTATTTTTTTTTTTCACTTATATGGATATTTCCAGCCAATTTAACGTGGGCTAAGAAAATAGCGATCAACTTTCGCGAGTTATACTCCCTTAAGCTGGTCAAGGCAGTTGCGAATCTATTCACATAAAATCGAGGCTTGCTTGATCCATGAATATTCATTAGGACCAGCCTGATACGTGCTTTACATATGTCTTTACGACATTCCTGCTTTTTTTTCTTCATTCGGCTGTTTATAGCCTGTCCCACTATATATTCCGGTAAAATAATGTGTCTTCCTTTTTTTTTTTTTCTTTTTTTTTTTATCGCTCACGCACCACCTGCACCTCGCATGTTCGAAGTAATTATTTAAGTACTTTCAAGACTGGTTCTTTTGCGGATAAACTTACCAGTAGAATCGTTACGTATATATACTGACGTGAGAAATGACCGAATAATTTCCAAATGTACTATATGCGATAACATTTCACGAGTTGAGAAAACGGGAAGTCGTTGCTTCGGATGAAATTGTAGTGCTTTAAGACTCCAGAGCTGATAAGCCATACGATATTAAGCATTTATCGTTCACATCAACCTCGTAAAAAATTAAGTCACCTCAAGTTTTTTTTTTTTTTTTTTTCATAATAAACTTGACAATTCGTTAGACTACTTTTACGTTTTTACAATAGTCTGGAAACACGCTAACGTTTTTAAATAAACTCTAAACCAGATATATCAAATCTCACAAATTTCAAACATCAACGACTTGGACATTTCACAATTTAGAATGAATTACAGTTTGATAAAAATTTTAATCAATATTCATCGCTCTTCTTACAAATAAGACTTCTTTTTAGTCCGAAGCATTGACTGTAAAGAACACATTAATGAAAAATTTTTCCATTAAATCTGGCTCCATGGGCTCATGGTTTGTGAAATTTAATATAATAATCTTTTTTGAAAAATGATTAGCACTGTATCGATATTATACTTACGTCCAAGTTCTCCATCTGAATAAACGAATGCTGTTGAAAAAAAAATAAATAAATAAATAAATAAAATGGGATAAAAATTTTCACGTCCCTTTCGGAAGCACCCGGTTAATTGACAGTGACTGCATTCCGGTAGCTCGCGTGACCAACCACAGTCACTGTTATAGGAAACGAAACCTCTAACACAAGCACGTATAAGAAACTCGCGATATCAGGGCAGTGGCGTTTTTAATTAATTAGATAATTAAGTCTAAGCTTCGACCATTTTGATACCTGGAACTGTGCACTGCGTGCAAATATCTTATACGTCTTTATCACTATCATCAATTCCAACTCAACAACGCGATGATCACTTGCTGTAATATAACGACGTTTCATCAATTCAAAAATGGCAATCAACGCGATCAATAAATGGGTTCAATTATATCGAAGTAGGTGATCTTACTGATTACAGTATTTGATTAAAAGAATTAAAATCGTATACAGAAAGAAATGACTAATTAAATTAATTAAAGGTATTTGTGTTAGAAGATCAGTTGAGGCAAAGTATTGAATCTCCTTTGATTTGAATAAATTGCATTTAAGTTAACACCATCAATTGTATTCCGTGCCTCTAATCAATTTTCAGTTTATTGGATGAAGCAAACACTTAGTTCGCGGAATTGGTTCGCCAGATTTTGCTCAGTTAAATAAAATTTAAATTGGGTTAAAAAAAATCAAATTGTTTCTCTTGTCGAGATCAAACACCATCACACATGGCTAACAATGTAAGCATCTTGTTCCTATGATAGACATCGGGGTAAAATTTGGAATAACAAAATTTGGGGTGAATCTCCAAGTTCTGGATTTTCCAAAATCGACAAAGAGAAGGTAATAAAAATCGGTAATTTATTGCTGATAAAAAAAAAACGCGTGAGAACTACTCGTGCATTTAAACCATTTGGTCAAGTCTTATCGATATCTTAATTTTTTTTCTGTACGACATAATTTGCAAATTAAAACGAGTTTTAATCCCTCAGGGCATTTTTGAAGTGACCTAAAACGAGATATGAGCTTAAAACTCATTGGATCTGAGAATTTAAGGCTACTTCCGGTTTCCGGTAATCATTTTGGCTTTTAGACTGTAGAGTTTTGAAATTATTTAGCATTTAGGTCATGGGTTACAAGTAGAACAGTTTTAGAATGGTTATTATGGGCTAGAAGCTAAGTCAGCGCATTGTTAGCTACAGCTTATTAAACAGAATGCATATATTCATACAAACATGAAACACGTGCCTCTTTCAAACCATGAGCAACTCCATAGGGCTAAGGTAAGATAATAAAATTCTATGACGATATACCAGCTCAAGTCACATTACAAGTGTATCAATTTCCATCAAAAGAATACGACAGCTGTGGTCTGAAATTATCGTTGATTAGCGAGAATCTAATTGTGATTAGCTTAAACCTGACATGAAAGTCTTGTTTCTCGATTGTTGAATGCAGGTGATAATTATCTTATACTTCGTTTCACTTCGAGTCTTCGACACCTGTGTTATTTATCTGTCATCAACGACTGGCATTTGGCATATAGAAATTCAGAAATTGATCAGAAATAATCTGTGAATTAAATGACGAAGATTAAAAAATCCCCCAGCGTTGGAACTCGCGATAAATGATTCGCAACGAATATTTACTGCAGTTTTCATCTTTCATCACCTACGGTGATATCACAAAATTATTGATTTTGGTCGGAAAGTGACTTGTGCTAATTTCAACGAATCTACACGTTTTCGACCCTCTAGAATCCGAAAACAGGTTTTTAGAAAGATGTCGGTCTGTCTGTCGGCCTGTTCGACAAACTCGAGTGGTGATCTCGGAAACGGCTCGATGAAAAAATCTGAAATTCACAGGACTTTACAACCAAATGATGGGCATGAAAAATTTCCATGTCTCGTTTAATTTGAACTTCCGGTTCAACCGGAAATGAATCGATTTTCGCTGTTTTACTGACAAACCTATACTTTTTTCTCTGTATTACCTTTCCTAATGAAAGAACATATTCTTCCAAGTTGAGAATTTCATATATATAGGGCATTCCTTGCCAATGACACCAAAAAAATTGTAAATATACCCAGATCGAATTAGAATGAATGCACTGTATAAAATTGTTGTTTGTCAATATATAAGGCGATTCTTGTCAATGACAAGAAGAAATTGTAAGTGAGTCCAGATCGAATTGGGATTAAACGCAATGTATGAAATTGTATTTTGTCAATATATAGGGCATTTTTTTATGTGAAGTATTCAATTTTGATCTTTTTTTACGGTTTTTCATTACTTTTTTATACTTTTTCTTCCCATGACAAATCCAGCCTTTTTTTTCTTTCTGATGAAAAGTACTCTGAAAAACTGTTTTTCCGGCATGTTTTTCTTTTCTATTTTTTGATTTGAAAAGGAAAGAAAAAGTTACAGTTAGATTTTTTAAAACAGATTTTCAAAGTCAGAATTCAAGGAAAAACATTTCCGTATAAGATTTACGCTTTGATATCTCTCATTATGTAACAAAATCTAAACCTTGCATACATGTTGTTGAATTTAAATTCAAGTACCAACAAAAGGGATGGCTGTTGCATAGATACAATGAGTTCACTTTAGTTAGCCACCGCGTTCCCATCCCCCATCTAAATTTAAAACTGTCCGCTATCTCGTCTCGCATCGCAGACCAACTGCAACAGCATGGGCACAACCAAATGCTCATTGTGTTAAAGCGCACGTCCTTTTGTGGTCATGGGCACGACGCATGCATACACACTGCATGCACTGAGGTCGTGCATTTGCGCGAGGTAATTGCATCAACGTTCCATTATCTACGAACTTCCAAGCCCGCGCGAATCGATTTGATCAAAATTTACGATGCATATAGATTTCGACAAATTACAATAATCAAATTCCAATCAATCTACATATTGATTTCATTAATAATTCTCGACCATTTTTTTTTTTTTTTTTTTTTTTTTTACAACCTTGCATAAATTCATTTTGCAATGAACCGGCAATCAGGCTCAGGTATTATTTTATGATAATTAATTCCGAATACCTTTTACAAATGATGAATGTTAGCTAATGATTTCGTAATCATGATCATCATTAGTATAAAAGCACTCAAAAATATTGTCTCAAAAATATTAAAAATTACTTCTTTTTTCGACCTTTAAAGAGAGTTTGACAATTGTGTCAATTCAAACTATTCCAAATGGTAATTTGGATATACCATACGAGGATCTGTCATGAGGTCATATGGCAGAAGGTTCTCTAGTGTAAATAAAGTAAAGGGACAGTGACTAACCGGTGAATTTGAATATTTCGCTTCAACGAGTCGGAGAAAGGGTTGTGTTATAAAAAATGTGTATATGTATGTGTGTACATATGTCTGAATTGTTTCGGACGAGTAGCAATTGCGGAGAGTAAAGGCGTGGCGTCATCTATTCTAACTACGTTGACAGTTGACAGTCCGCGTCTGTTCTTCTTGGAAAGAAATGTGCCGCTCCCGCTTTTCAACTCTTCTCCTGTACGGTGTGTTTGTCGTTTAAGTTATTTTTTTTTTGTTTCATTCATTTATTTCAGTTTTATTTATAGGACACTCGTGTGGTTTAACGTCGCATTAAGGTATCGTCTTGTACACTTCTTATACAATTATACAAAATTAAGTTACGATCCTTATTGTGGCAATAAAAATTCAATATCATCAAGCCAAGTTGAAGTTCCGAAAGTCCAAGACTCCGAAACTTGAAATTCACGCATGGAGTGTTGTATCACTTCAATAATATTTTCAAACTCTTAGACATTCGGAGTTTTGAGTTTTCTACGTTTCAACATTTCCGAATTTTAATATTCTCAATTTTGAAGCTTTTGTATATTCGAGTTCGAGTTCGTTGTCCATCGTCGATGATTGTTGATTCGATTCCAAACCAATGGAAAATAAAATACGAAATATTCTCAGTGATAATAAAATTGCTCAATTTCAATTTCACTCAAATTATCGCTATAACTTCAATTCAGGAATTACTATAATTGTCGGATTTAATAGTTATGGCAGATAGTTGCTGCAGGTAACGTAGACCATTAATGTCAGACGAGAAGCGTGGACAAGGCATGTTATGTTGTTCTGACAGGTCTGACTAAAGCGTGATTGATGAACAGTAATGATTTCAAGTTTCAATAAGCATCGTGTTTCTGTCAATAAATTAACGTCAAATTTTTTATTACATCGTTCGATAAAGTAATCAAATTTTTTTTTTGATTAAATCCAAATTTTAAAAACACTAAACGGAGATGATAGTAATTTAGTAATCTCGACAAATTTTGCTTCTACACATAATTTTGGTAGTATTCTAAAAATTATTATTATCCATGTCAAAATTTTGTTCAAGATTTTTAAATCAGAAACAATATAATTGAAGAGCTTAGTGCATGCTGTACAGTTTAACGAGACTCAGAATGAGCTCGAGCAAAAGGTATAAGTAACGCCAAAAATGGTATAAAAGATTAACTCTCGAGAATGCCTTTCTTTTTCAAAACCTTGACACAAAGTCGATAAAATGGGACGCACGCGCCTACGCTATTCTTGGCTGCAGTATGATTTGGCAAAAAAACTGATGCATAATTATATCCCATTGTTTATTATAGGTTTCATATATAACTAACGTATAAGTATAATTATCTCCTAATGTTACCGATATTCTATCTTCGATGGACATGCAATTACTACCCATTATACAATTTCTAAATATAATATTTTCTTAGCACTTGGAATGTCCGATTTTCTTCCTAGTTCACCTCAAATCATTTTTTTTTTTGGAATTTACTTGAGAGTTTCAAAACCAAAAAATTTTAGTAACATTATATCATAGTTTTAATGATAATTATTATACTAAATTTAAATTGATTCTTCTAACGTTGCACAATCTGAGACTGAGATATTCAAGCGTAAGAATTGTCTGAAGAGTTCATTTCGATTCTATCGTAAGTATTGGTAAACCTAGACTTTCTTCTTTTCGATAGAACAAGAACCATCAAACGTTTTAATATTATAGAAAGACTTACTGAGCGTATGTATTGCAAGAACACAATCGTACTTTTCTACCATTAAAATAAATTTCCGGTATAAAGTAGACAGAGCGGAAACTGCTGATGTATAAGGTATTATTTCCCATCAATCGACTGTATACCTTATATATCGTGAATAATTTATTATATACCTATTTTATTGTATATACATATATATTATATAAAATTGAATTGAATTCAGCACAAGGTATAACATCGGTAGCTAAGTATTACTTATTTTCTTAAAAACAATCGATAATGAATTAAGGAAACGTACCTATTGCATACTTTTCATAAAGTGGAATGGATATTGTTATCTTTACATTAACCAATTCGTAAACCATGACTGTGATTGTGAATACTTTATCAATTTTAAACATCTTTTGGTGTATGTGTAGAATGTCTTCGATCTACAAGTTTCTACATTATTATCGGCTTGTTAAACTTCGTCATAATTCAATCTCTCACGATCTGGATATCTAGTATCTAGTTAAGCATTAACTCTGAAAGGTTGTCACCTGTTAACTGTAGACATTTACAACGTGTAAGCATACCTATAATGTGTTTAAAAACTCTTGTAGAAGTTGTAAAACACATGTAACTAGTTACCTATTCAAGTTTTAAAGAAAAAAAAAAAAAAATGTTATAAAAATTACTACAGCTTGCCAAAGGAGATTTTATTCAACTCATCTCCTTCATTATCTGCTTTACAAGATAAATATATATTCTATTTCCAGTTTTTAATTCACTTTTCATTCGCATTCATTAATTTCTTTTATTATTCGATCTAGATAATCACGTATGTAATATCGTACACACATACTAATCCTAACCGTGTTCTGTGGATAAGAAACATGTTTCTAAATCGGGGCATAAGGTGGAATATATTTAATATAAAACAGGTTGAGAAATACTGTGGCGCCAGTGTCAACCACTGCATTGCATTGCATTGCATTGCATTGCATTGCATGGCATGGCGCCACCGCAGCATCTCTTAGTAAGTATTACTATATGTCGAACAGTCGAGAATACATATATGTATAATATACACGTATAGAGATACCTGTCGTACGTTTACGTCTGATACAATACTTTACAGCAAATATACGGTGAAAGTATCTCCCAACTGCACTACTGTTACGATTAACCTGATACTTAGTGTGTTAGTTTTTGAACCGAGTACAGGTAGTCGTGTGTATAGGAATAGAAGACTTGTTTCAAATCTAGTAAAATTTTATAAACTATTTATAAAATATAATATTAATTACTACAGGATCAGGTTTACTATACGTAAGACGAAAAAAAAAACTACTTTCCTTTCAAAATTTCTTCCTATAATTATCATTTCTAAGAAAACGGCCATTCTTGTATAGGTATGAGAATTATTCAC
This sequence comes from Macrophya annulata, assembly GCA_963924015.1. Lineage (NCBI taxonomy): Eukaryota > Metazoa > Arthropoda > Insecta > Hymenoptera > Tenthredinidae > Macrophya > Macrophya annulata. The sequence goes on from OZ001258.1 coordinate 24,044,191, forward strand.
ATCCGCGTGCACCGAGATCCTCCAACGGTTCATCATCTTGCTGTTCAAACACCGGCTATACTCTTATATCAAAGAAAAATCTAGCTTAGTATCTTCATCAAAGGTGTAAGAGTGGTGGGAAGTTTTAGGTTCCACCTAGGTTATACGGCGTAGTCTATTACGTGCTCATGAAAGTATGATTCGTCGACTTACCTATTTTCTTACTCATTTTTAGAACAAAGACGAGGAATGGATACTTTTGTATGTACGCTTTAAGATGGTCCTTAATTTGGTCATATTCTAACTTTAATAATCCTATGAGCTAAAATGTCTGCAAATATTTCGAAAAAATGTAACCAAAGTCCCATGTTTTTATATCAATTCTAAGTATTGCTCCAAAAAATCTGAAACTTGACACACTTTTCACGTCTATAATAGGTGCAGGTATTCTATAAAAATTCTACAGATTTTGAACGATATAATTTCTGAAGTTGAAGCTTATAGAGTATCTAAAATGATTTTGAAAAAATCTGTAGTATTTTTATGGAATACCTACTACTAGAAGTAAAGAGTGTGCCAAGTTTCAGATTTCGTCGGAGCGCGATACTGCGATAGAAAAAACAAAATTAACCCTGAAGTGTCAAAAATTGAGTGTTTTTAAAAATGGGAGAATTCTTCGGTTTCGAGATTAAGGAATTAAAGATTGGGATAGAATTTAAAATCTTAAAAATTTTAAGGTGTATGTAATTTTTGAGCTGTAATAATTTTTCTCGAAGATATAAAATTTTTGGAAGGCGAATGTATGTAGAGAATAATGATTGCAATTATAATTGTGGAAAACGAGTGTTATAAAAATAAAATTAAAAACATTATTTCAGTACATATAATAAAAAGGCTTTGAGATGATTATAATAAATTGTTTAAGAAAATGAAGAAATCTGATTTTTATCACACCGTTTGCCATGCAGTTTGCGTAATTTAGCAACGACGAAATATGTTGTCAAGCATAATGTGTACGAGGTAATAAATTTAACATTACGTACGTTGCGTCGTTCCAAAACGTATATATATAAAACAAAAAATCTTTATATGTACAATTAATTTATTCACATAGCTGGGTATCAATAATTAAAATTCAACGTACATATTTATATTCATATACAGATTTAAAGAATGTTAACCAAAAAACGATTTCACCTTATCGTAAAAAGCTTATAAGCTGACAGAAATCGTCAAGGTTGAATATCACTGAATTCTTTTTTCATTTTTCTTTTTTTCTCATCTTAAGTAATCTTTGTACTTGCAATGTGATAATAATTGATGGTCAAAGAACCGACAACGAGATTGTTGGATAATTGTTTAACTTAAAAAAAAAAAAAAAAAACGGTAAATTTAGACGACCGTTCGTTGCGGCGTCGTATAAATTAGAGTGTTTAATTAAACTGAACCCTGTATGAATAATTTGATGAGTGGTTTTAATTTTGAAAAAGATTTTTTATTCAGCTGCTTCGACTTTATGGTCGAAGGTTTTTTACGGGCTTGATACAAAATCTGGTTTATATATTTTAACGAAATTACTAACAAATCAATTTACAATCTATTTCACTATACTACACAAATACAAATCACGATTATTTGATCGTAAATTCTGATCACTAGCTTTAACTACGTTTAATTTATTTACGATTCGATGTATACTATATCGGAGTTATAAGCTCTTTTCGGATTCGTAAAATTACGGTAAATATATTTATTGGATAAATTTACAAAACCGGATTCTCGTCATCTTAAAACTTTTCTTTAATCGAATTATCATAATCAATGCTAATTACAGAAAAAAAAAATAACCTTGATCTAATGCAAATACAATAAAAATTTATTATCCATCATTTATGAATATCCTTCTTGAAATTTTCTTTTTAGTCTACATTTTTGATTTTTAAAACGGATATTCCCTGGTTACTGAATATATGTATATAATAGGTGCATGGGTTATATACCCACTTTACATGCCTGCAATATATCTGAAATATTCATGTACGTGAAATATCGATTGAGCAGCATCTCACGTGTTTAACCACACCTGTATATCGGGTATATATCGAGTAACTTTGTAACAGCAGGTCAATTTCCCTCGTAATTTGTTTAATAATGGATGTTTTACTATGATGGAAATTGCTGGTTACACGTACTGGGTACACGAAGATGAGTAGGTACTGGTTTCACGAGCTAACAAGATTTCGAAAGCATTTTTTTCTCATTTTGTAACTTGACTTAGTATACGTAAATTCATAAGATAATTACTAGGTATACGTACTTAATGAAAATCATCGAGAAATTGATATACAGTATATTACATGGACCGAAACAAGAAGAATATGAATAACGACTACACAGCAAGAATCATTTTGGAAAATTCATTTGGATTTCCAATTTGTTAACTCATAAAATTAGATCTCCAAATCTTAATCTACAATCGAATGAAAACTTTTAATTTCTAAATCAGGATTTAAACACTGCAGGCTATTCACAGAATTCACTTCCTAGTTGCCAAAAATACGGAATTAACTGTCCACGTGCTTTGATCAACACGTGTCGCTGCATCACGGATGCTGTAACTTGAAACGTGTGATCGTATATCCACAGAGAATACTAATAACAATTTTCTTCTAAATATGACAACAAAATCTATCATGTCAAATACAAGTATAGATATCCCGATGAAAATTTACGGTTATAACCGTCTGCGAGATCATTTTATCTTAATTGGTTATCTAAATTCATATTTACCATATCGGTTATTGTATTCTACTGGAAGTGAAGGTAATTTTGATCGATTGACAGCCTTGGCGACCGCTTCGTCAAAGGCATAAGAACCACGAATGGATCAAGTTGTAATTCACGTAGCCCATATCGTGAGCCAAGTTACGATGTAGGATGTATAGTACAAGGTAGGTATATATATATAGTTTGAAAAGATCTCGAAAGGTCAAGAGGAATAATTGACTTCGATTAATGAACCACAGCGATCGTTTCTTTCTCCATAATGTTACGATGTATGATTTATATGTATATGTATACATACGAGAGTAAGATCTATCTATAATGTTTTCTTTTTTATACTGCATCTCTATGTCGAAATAATTCAAGTCAAATATAGAACGAGGAACCGGTATTCAATAAGCCTTTCCCAAACTAAATTATACGAAATAACGGTCTATTAATTAATATGATAATTCATTAGTTCGGTCATTGATTAACGACGTCCATCCTGTATTATAGAGCGTAGTTGAATATTTATTATTTCAAAAATCACAAGTTCATAGAATCTTCTTCACTGATTTTTAGTCTTCTTGAAAAGGAACCCTATCAATTGTGTGGAAAACAAAAATCAATTTTTGTCTGGTAAGAGCCGTTGTCATCTTGTACCCATAATTCAAAAATCAAACTTATACCCCAGCCATGAATTCCCACATAAATTCAAAGCATAACTGATCGAGGCTCTTGGACCGGTCATTTAACCGTCAACAGATACAATTACAAGAAGACGCATGAATATTGAGTCCTGCATGGCTGACCGTTCCGCTTGCCGATGCTATCAATCCTTCCTCTCTGCATCACATGCGGTTACGCTACGACGATCTTTGCATATATCGACGAAAAAGGACACTTACATAGCTGAATACATACTATGGTCTCAGCTTTTGATACTCTGAAAGCTTTACTTGTTTTTTTTATATACTATACCAATTCCCACGATACTTCAAGATTGTTTGACCAAGATATGTCGCTGCTAAACTATAAAAAATTGAACAAGCTCTTTCAGAGTGTGCCTCAAAAATGTAAAGACTAATGTATCTAAATAAGAAAAATGTTCTTAGGAATTGTCGTCACTATTCTTCGATTGATAATTGATCTACGAATTTTTGCATTCAAGCATATAGATGGCAATAACAATTTTTTTAAACTATAAAATTTTATAGTAAATAGTTTACTCCTGCATCGTACTCACCAAAAGGATGACTAACGTGACGTATTAATCGATAAATCGTTATAATATCGACCATAAATTTCTTGTCTGGTAGCTCTTTTGAACTACTCGACAACCCTCTGTGTGCTAAGTCGCGCGTTTGGTATGGGGGACCGTATACACCAAAGGGAATAGTGTTCAAAGGCTGAAGATTAGACGAACTCTTTCACGGTTCCACATCCTTTGCAGCGTTAAGAGTACCTATTCGCCATCATTTGCAACTGCTTGAGCATCGATAAAGTCTGTGCATAAGTACCTGCATAGAGGTTGCAAAATTCAAGTTATTCATCACGTAAATTACAGATATCTAATCGAAGTCTTTTATCTTTAGTACAGCCAAGTATTTTTTACTCCGTAGGTAATTTACGATGTCAAAGGTCGATAATTTAACTAAAAAATCTACTATTTCCATTTCTTTTAAGTACATTGATATATAGTTTCGTTCAGTTTTCTTTCGGATTATATCTCGTCTGGGTACAATTGGATTTTGTATGACCTTAACACCTTAGTATCTTTTTCAAGGCTTCACAAGTTCGTCGATCGATATAAAAATTGCATTTATTCTTTCGGCTGTACGTAGAATTAAGTAGCAAGACAAATTTCTTCGGGCAACTATTCGTCAAGATTTATTTCAATAATGCCATAGAATTTTTGATAACGTAAATTATTGACAATGATTTGAATTTCCGTTGATTTAGGAGCAAAAGAATTTCATTGAGAATAGCAAAAGGATCTAATATAAAATTTATAAAAGCATCTATCAGTCGATAAATAAAATGGCTGATCTTGATTAAAATATTTTAATTATTATCTGAAAGGTAAAAAAATTGGCAAGCTTTTTAATATGTACTCAAGTTTTTAGGAATATAGCGAGAGTCGCATATGAGTTTGGGTTCAGTATAGTAACTCTTGACAACAGTCTTGAATAATTATCTAGACGCGCCATCTTCTTCGAGGAGTTCGTCTAGCGGTGAATTCACCCTTACTATTAAAGAGGAGAATATAACGAGAAGAAGAAGAAGAACAGACTATGCGAGCAAAGGGTCGATAATACTCGGATACAACCACAGCCCTATTATACAGCTATTTACCTCGTCCGCCTGTCAGCATATATAACGATGGGGTTCCCTGGCTTCAAGTAACCCAAGGGATATATACATATATGAATATACATACTAGGTCTGTATATACAAATAACCAAATATAATAAAGGCAAGAAATCAGAGGGATGGAATTTCGAAAATTGACGTACTCTGATGAAGATAACAGTTTTTTTACTTTTCATCACCTACGGTGATATAAGAAAAGTATTGGTTTTGGTCGAAAAGTAACTTTTGCTAATTTCAACGAATCTTCACGTTTTCGACCCTCTAGAATCCGAAAAACAGGTTTTTAGAAAGATGTCGATCTGTCTGTCGGCCTGTTCGACAAACGCGCGCGGTGATCTCGGAAACGGCTCGATGAAAAAATCTGAAATTCACAGGACTTTACAATCAAATGATGGGTATGAAAAATTGCCATGTCTCGTTTAATTTGAACTTCCGGTTCTACCGGAAATGAATCGATTCTCGCTGTTTTACTGACAAACCTATACTTTTTTTTCTGTATTACCTTTCTATATGAAAGAATATATTCTTTCGAGTTGAGAATTTCATATGTATAGGGCATTCCTTGCCAATGACACCAAAAAAATTGTAAATATACCCAGATCGAATTAGAATGAATGCACTGTATAAAATTGTTGTTTGTCAATATATAGGGCGATCCTTGCCAATGACAAGAAGAAATTGTAAGTGTATCCAGATCGAATTGGGATTAAACACACCGAATGAAATTGTTGATTGTCAATATATAGGGCATTTTTTTTAATGTGAAATTTTCAATTTTGATCTATTTTCACGGTTTTTCGTTACTTTTTTATACTTTTTCTTCCCTTGATAAACCCATCTTTTTTTTTCTTCCTGATGAAAAGTACTCCGAAAAACTGTTTTTCCGGCTTGTTCATTTTAAAATGTCTTTGGATCGATCTAGATCCCCGTTTGGATGAAATTAGATGATGGAAATGATCGCAGTGTGCTTAAAATGTATAAAAATGCTCCACGATTTGAACAAACTCATAGTCCAACATAGGCGAGTTTACTATTTGCATAATACGTGGATGTATCTAATCGAAATAATTCTCACGTGTAATGTTGCGGTTATATGTTACTATAATCGTGTTAATGATCATATTAATATTAATATTCACGTTGTTCCATTTCTCGACAATCACAAGATACAGAGAAAACGCATAAAGGCTAGAATTTTACAAACTGGGTGTACAATTGCGATAACAGGTTGAACAAATATGAACTGGCTGTAGTCCAACTAAAGTGCCACTTATGAACCTGCTTACCACCTACTTAGGAATAGCAAATTACTAGATGCAAATTTCTTCATGAACGGCTTTCAGACTCGTCATGCAAATCCTCACTCCTAATACAAATGGTTTAACCTTAAACATAAAGTTTTCATTCATTTCTCCATTTTTATCTAATATTATAGTCAAAGCACGAGCGCTAAGAAAATTCTAGAGCTTTTTGATTGTACTTACAAAACGGTTCAGGAAATCTTCCTCAATCCATCATTCAGCCCGCATGGAATATGATAAATATGGTTCTTTGTTAGTCCGTACAAGACCCTTGGTCAGACGTTTTTGATACATCAAATAGTGAGTCACTGTATTTTATAGTAGAATTTTTTTGTTTGTTTTTGAATATAGTGAAAAGCTTTGAGTCTTTGTTGAAGAGTTGAGAGTTTATTGAAAAACGATTCTACATCGATTCAGAAGATTTTTTACCATTTGAAAACTTTCAACGTTCAGTTTAAGGTAAATTAACTCGACTTCAAGAAATGACTTCGATTGGATTACTTCAAATATATTTTTATACTGGAAAAGATAATCAGATAACGAGCTTTCGATATCGACAGCTTCGTGGTAGCTCTGCTTTAAAATTCAGAGTGAGCTCTTTCATTTTTGTGCAATAACTATTCTATCAGAAGTTTTTTTTTTTTTTTTTTTTATGATTAGGTTACTCATAATCGGATCGTACTACGGGCATCATTATCTGGTTTTCAAATTATCTGTATATATAAAAAAATGTTGGTAGAGTAAAGTTTCCAAATCACATCCCTCTCTCATCGTTACTCGAGTCATAGCACGTCATTTGCGCTGGGTTTAAAAATAATGAGACTCAAGAAAAAAAAAAAAAATAAAAAACCAGTCGTTTTTACTGATGGAAATAGCGTTGAAAACAAAATGAATATACGGGTTTGTTCACGGATGTATAAAACCTCTTCCCGTTTCATTATTCCATCTTATAGTTGGAACTTTAAACTTGTACTAAAAGTATTCTTGGACCCAAGATGGTGATAACCTAATTTTGGCTTTAATTTAGTGAAAGAAAGACGAAAGGCAGGGGTTGTAGCAAACCAAGTTCAGAATACTTACTCTCAGTAGTCCAATGTAAGTTTCGGTTATATAAAAGCCTTTCGTCAAAGTAAAAATTAATCTAGTCGACTTGATGATTAATTTTATTTAATTCTTTTCCACAGAATTATCTTTCTTATTGCTAAATTCTACAAATTTTACCATTTCGTTCTCTCATCTCCCGCTTTTGTACTCGTTAACGAAGTTCGTCTGAAAATCTCGGAGATGTGCCAACTGAGCCAAATCCTCCCGGATGACATAAGCGTCGGAAATATCTTGAACAAAAAAAAAAAAAAAAAAAAAAATGGTAAAAAATTGCACATTTATCAGTCACAGATCATATGAATAGAATTGATTGTTTTCTCTCAAGTTTGATCTTCAAATTTGATTAGAGTTTCTTTTTTTAATTTTTTGTTTTTAGTCCTCATGGGGAAAGGACAGACGTTGAGTTTGGAGTACAGGCTTTTTTTTCTGGAACGATATAGTTTCTTTGAAAGTGATGATAATGCAATGATAAATGTGATCGAAAATAGACTATTAAGAAATAAATAAGGGTGCGTCAAGAGATCATTATACTTAACGTCTGGCTGTCTCAAAGACTTCAGACGAAAGTGATGAAAGGATTAAACGAACCATACCACGGTGCCTGTTACTAGGTATAGCTTAAGTACCCACTTTCTCATGAAATCCTTTTTAACAGTCAAAGTTTTGCAATACGAAAAGCGGCTTATAACTTTTGTTTTATTATTTTAGTTGATCCTGGCCAACTACCATCACACAGACATACAAACTCCAACTTCGAAGAAGATTACAAGCTTTCTTCAGCAACTATACTTTCGTATATTATAGATTGACACTGATTAAATGTTTTGCAAATATGTACAGTTTTTGGAGAAAGTGAAAGAAAATTTATGAATCGGTTTTGAAAGTTTATTGTATTTTTATTTCTTTTTTTTTTGTAGTTTTCTCATCATAGTATCGTGAATCAATATTTGAAGTTAACCAGACGTTCAAAGCTTAACAGAAATGATATCAGCAAGAAGAAAACTGCACAATATGAGAAACAGCAAATACCCCATCGTATCTCGGTACTGGCTGAATTTAATCTCTGAGTCTGCGAAGTAGAAGCTAGGGTTTATACGGTTTATATGGCCCAAGCCTATCCACTACGCCATTGTATCAGTCAAGAAATAATCCCGCGATTACGACCTTCGCAAAACAGTGGCGTCAACCATTTTCGACATATAATTTTCACGCAATGATGCTTCCAGCTGTTGAATTATTTCGAAGACCGATTGCTTTTTAAATGGCAAAGCGTCTCGAAGTTGAACCAAAATTCCTTCAGCATTATGAGTTTATTCCATAAATTTAGGATCAATCAAACCTTCGGAATAATACGACAAAGTTTTGAAACCCACGTCTATGCTTCAATCATCATAAATTAGTAGACAGTAAACCCTAAAACGATTAACTCAAACCTAGCTTACTGCTCTAGCATGACTTAACGTCTATATTTTTTTATTGCAAAGTCTACACTGTGCAGATTTTGTCACTAAAAATAATTGTTGCAATTATTTGTAGATTTTAAAACGTTCGATAAAATATTAATGGCGAACTATCGATGTCTCTTTATTTTATCACTCACCAATTATTAACGATAAAAAGACATAGGGTGGTATGGAAAAATTGATTTTGGACAGATCTCAATGTTTTGAGTTCAGCTTGAATAGAAAACCTGTGAAAAATTCCAAAATCAAATGACTACAAATTTAAAAATTGTTTCATAGTTTTTAAAATCAGAAATTCTGACTATCAAGTCAGACAGAAACGCTAAAAATTTTTGATCACAACGTATAAAATATCTGCCAAAATGCAATGGTTTGAAAATCGATATATGTGGCCAGTTACAACATGTGCTCATTGTCCAATAACGAAATTTAATTGCTAAAATCAGAAAAATTAATCACAGATCAAAAATTCTAAATTCGAAAAAAAAAAAAAAATTTGTTCTAGTTTGAACTCGTTACTATATTCTTGAATATTCTTCTATATTCGTTCTATATTCAAATCAAAGATTTATCAAGAACTGTACATTTAATGAGCATGAAATGAGATGCTAATCTTTTAAATAGTCCTTCAAAATTTAATAAATTACTAATCTCAGGCTATACTTGAGTGAAATTATACGGTATCAAAGTAAGCAGCTTTCTCGCTTGGTCAGCACATGCATTAGCACTGGTCACAGTAGTCGCCTGTGTATATAGATCAACGTGATAAATCGGAGTGTAATATGCACATGCAATCACGTTACACGCATACAAAATTAATAATCATCGGAACTAGATAATTTTTTTTTTCTATCTCCTGGTTTCATTCGTCGTATCTATTATCAGGCTACTAATCGATGCATGAATTCCGTTTATGAAATCTCATCGTGTGCAGATACGCTCCTCGAAATAAATACATTAACAATTTTAATTTTTTTATAAAACCATTCCGGAAATATCGATTATTTAATATTTCATGATGGACTAATTGACTTAAATTTTTTGCTAAATTATTGTCCATAAATATTTCTGATCGAAATTTTTAAATCGATATGATGATGCCAGAAAAATTAATTGTAATTGAGTAAACGTGTTATCGTTTCAGAGCTTATTGCAAATCGAGTACATACATTCTGACCCAACTAGGATACATAATCTGATATAAAAATTGTTTATAATTATTAATATCTTAAATGGAACTACGTTAAACCTTGTAAATTCTTCTCGAGGTTATCGTGAGATAATTGGAATACCGTGGGCGCTATTCAAACCTTCATCATTAGAAATGTTCGAACTAACGAAGCCATTATCTCCTCGGGCTTCTCACGCCCACCCCAACATAGATTATGGCATGATGAACGAACATTTCAGTGGTTACGCACGTAGATATGTATACATACGTTTCATTCTAAACTGAAACTAGCATCGTGTTGCTAATTAATGAAAATTAACCCTATTCAAAGTCCTTTGTATGGATATCTTTTTGTTGGAAAATCTTTTTTACACATCAAGACTGTAGATATACCGTTAAAATATACGATATCATGTAAAATCCTTCTTTCCTAAGCTTTGCCAACAAGAACATCCCTAACATTTTTCTTATACTCGTTTCTGCCACGATGATCTCTGACAGGGGATCTCCAAGATAAAAAAACATAGAACTCGACGCTCTATTTTATTTATGTCTGATACACACTGCAGCTCCGACGAAACAACACCAAAAAATAACTCCTGTCAAACCATTTCCTGAAACTATAACACTTGAATATCACAAATCAAGATAGACACGTTACTGCCAAGTGGTACTATACACATGGTTAAATAAACAATTTTTTGTATGTATTTGGAGCCACTTTGGTCCATGCGGGAGCATTTAATTTCGAATAGGACCAATTTCAGGACTAATCTAGTATGCATAGATTATATCTAACAACGTAGAGCATTTATTATATCCATTTTCGTAACAGGTCCGCCAACGAGATGTCTACGTCCGAAAAAAAGTATCGAACTGTTTGTCTGAGCACTGGCTCTCGATCGTGTCTAGCCTCTGCCGCAAATCTAAACGAAGCAAAACCAGAAGACGGTCAAAGACCTTTTACGACTCATGGTCACGTTGGCAAACGAGATCGATGATCTTGATTCATGAATTAGTACAGAGGAAGGAAAATCTGAATACTAAAATGAACATGGTCATCGCCAGACAAATCTAGTGATACTGAAATCATTAGCCGAAGAATTTCTAAGTGAATCAAATAGGAATATTGAATAAATGATCGAAACTATAACTAAAAAGAAATCCTTAGACGGAATCAATCCACAAGACAGTCCAAGAACACCGAATGCTTCTAAACCTGAAATAAAACCTACGTCTCCGGTACGGAAGATAAAAAATAACCAAAATCATACAAGAGAAGTCCAAAACGATGAAGAGTCTATCTCGAGTATGGCTATTGTCAAAATACAAAACTCTGTACTGAGATGGGTGCAAAACCATCCTTCCGAGTAAGGCTCGATCAATCGGAAACTCCAGCATTGCGTTCGCTGGTTGAAAGTCTGGTTAGAAAAAGCTCTAGCGAATCTTTAGAGGACTTTTCGAGCTTGATACCAGAACACAGATCTTTTAAGACTGTCACACGTGTGAAGAATCCGGTAAACGAAAAGGCTGACACTTCACTTGAGTTGGCTAACTGAGTGCTTGATGATTCGAAACCCAAAATCAATACTGCTGAGAATTTTTCACCGAAAATAGTTGTTCCAGTATTTTCAGCAGCAAGTTGATGTAGAGGTTAGTCATAGTAGTCAATGTCAATTATTTCACAGGAGTTTTCAAGGAACTCGAATTATCAATATTTAAATTGATTTATTACTTCTGGATATTTGATTCATTAATTTATAATTTAACTGTGATGTAGACGTAACGTTATGATATGTTCACACAGTAGTTTCAGAACTTCTAATTATAACTATATTGACACACGTTTCAGGTTTTAAACAAATCGAGAAGATAAAGTCGAGATTATACCAACTCGTACTTCTAATCGCTAAACTGAACTGCTAATAGTGAACGACTTATATTTCAAACTTAAGCTTTAATCTATAAACACATGTGCTAATTATGTATAAGAGAAATCGTTGATATGAATACGAGTGCCTATCTGTCGCAGTATTTTAATTGCATCCTTGTTTATGCAATCATCGATCGATCAAAGTGCTTCGATCTTTGAACTATATAAATAACATGAATAGTACTTATATACATACATATATGTATATATCTAATATAATTGATGAGGATTATATAGATTACATCTACGTGTTGAACAGCTATTCCTTCATTGCGTGCGAATATTTGAAGGAAACAAAAAAAAAAAAAGTTAAAAACGGTACCAATGCACACGCAATAAAGTCGTTACCATACAGAAGTCCAATTTCTTCGTCGTTAGAATTAATTGTATCGAATTATAACCAACAGATGATCACAGAGTGAATTTCTCTAACTATAACAAAGGAAGTAGAAATAAAAAATGAGATTAGCAGTTACTCAGCATATCTGATATCTCTTTATGCGTGACAATTAACGAATGATTAGGATTCACAACGGTGATATTAAAATGCCTTTTTTTAATGGAGAAAGTAGTTATGAATTTCAATGACGACAACATTTTAAACAATTGTCAATCGGAGGTTATATTAATGAGGTGAATCCGAAAACAGCAGTTCGGAAGTACGGTCGCCATTTTGAAATTTATTTAAAGAAGAAGACGAGGTGGCCGAGAGGTTAAGGCGTTGGACTGCTAATCCAATGTGCTCTGCACGCGTGGGTTCGAATCCCATCCTCGTCGAAATGTCGTTTTTTAATCAATTTTTCCTTTTTTTTTTTTTAACGTTATTTCGGCCAGTCTACTTCACTATTTTATTTTCTTATTGATAATTTAAAATTAGATTATTTCAAATATTCATCTGTTACGAATTGGCCATTATTTCTTCACCATCTCCCATAGTCCACTTCTTTAAAAAATAAACCAAAAATTCATACTTATAGAAGATATTAAAAATTCAAATTATAAAAATAGCAATTTCAAGCATGCGCACACGTATTACAGCCTTTAAACTTATTACATAACCATGACTTATTCAATCCTGAAACAACAGCCCGGCTAGCTCAGTCGGTAGAGCATGAGACTCTTAATCTCAGGGTCGTGGGTTCGAGCCCCACGTTGGGCGTCTTTAATTTTTACATTTCATTCTCGTAATTGCCAAAATATTTAATTCATCTAATTATTATTAAGAATTAACGATAAATGGTTACATTATTATACTAGCTGAGGGTAGAAAGAAGACCTGTTGATCATACTGCAGGATAGGCATAGTAATATTTTGATGTTCAATACCTCAGTAACGTTCATCAACTTCTGGGATTGATGAATCTAAAAAATGAATAGACCAGAAAATTCAGCTCTACTGTAAAAATCGATGATAATTATTTTAAGGATTAAATTATCGCTGATATTTTGATTTTGCAAAAATAGTCGCCCCCGGGTGGGCTCGAACCACCAACCTTTCGGTTAACAGCCGAACGCGCTAGCCAATTGCGCCACGGAGGCCTTGTGGAGATGAGTCAGTTAAGAATTTATCTAAATCTGCATGCAGTAAATGTCAGCTAAGTCTATTTATTGCAATACTTTAACATCAAGATGTATAGTGATGTAACATTTCTCTTAAGTTATCGCTGTGCAGTTCTTTCCATTCATATTATTGCCTTACACTTCACAGGGCAAAGTCACCATTGACTGAATGCTAATATCCTACTAACTATCATTATATCATTAGTGCAACTAATTATATACCAATTTTCGAATTCTCTGTCACAGTAATAGAAATGCATTGTATATTTCAGAAAATTCATAATCGAAGTCATGCATGTAATCACATCAAATTTAAATTCTGTTTAATAACTTTTGACAATGGTTTAAAAAAAAATTCAGTTACAAAATTCAATATGTGTTTCATATTAGTCAATTATCTGGTAATGTAGTAGTCTATCCAATAATATAATATTTCACAGTATTTTGTAACCAGGATAGAAATTGTTTTATTAAAAAATGAATAGAAACTAAACTAACGATTCAATAAGGTTATGATTTGTTAGAATTATTGCAGAAACTTTTCTCATAATATACATACGGTATTTTTTTTGTTTTTTTGTTCATTTTTTTGCACGTTATCCGGATTTAAAAGATCAGAATTTCCATATTGTAATAAACTAACCGATAATTAACTAACCACGTTATAAACCGCATAGTGAGTTGTTAATTATCGTAGTTGTCCAACACCCACGATCGTATGATATAAATATAGATTCAAAAATCCTGAATTCTAGCTTTTAGAAAATGTATTAATGTAAAACCGCACGATCGACTGCGTTTGACAATGAGAATTGATGAAAAAAAACATCAAAATATTGCTTAAGAATACTTCTATGTAGTCGTAAAATGAAATTGATTTTACCCATCAGTCTGAGGACCATCTGGTTCAGTGAATCCTCGATTCAAGGCTCGTCGAGACTACGGAGCTGCTGCAAGTCGAAAGGGGATGGTAAAACCAACAATCCGTTTTCGTTTGAATGCTTTTCACGAAATCCTTTCTTCACTGAAACAACAATAGAACGTTTCCAATGCAGGGTGGGGTGCACTATACAACTTTAGCCAGTACCGTCATCTTCAAGGACTTTTGTTTTCATCAAAAAGAAAAATTTATTTATCAATTCTACTTCGAGAATAATAATTCCATTTCGTCAAAACTTCCTGCAACTATCTTAATTTTGAAAGTGCTATTCGATCTACAAATTCGTAGATCATGTTCAAGAATTTTTGAATTCTATTATCAAATTTATGTTTGGATTTATTTATCGCCCTAGCTTGCGCTAGGGACAGCAAAAAATTGGTCTTAGAGACTCATCAAATTGTTCCCCTCCACGGAAATCTTTAGTAAAAGGCGAAAGATTTATTCGTATATTGAAGGGAAACCAGAGTGACTATAACCACGCTAAGCTCAGGTAATATCCAAAGCGGCGAGTCAGTTTGATAGCGAGAAACAAAAAATTTGTTTTCGCCATCTGGTCGTAGATATCGGTACTAGTGCTAGGTGATTTCTATTTTCGGACTGTGGCGCTTAATATGTATTACCCACCGCACCGAGGAGGTACTTATCTATTGACGATATGGCAGATTCTAAATATAATATTAAATCACATGTAAATGAAAATAGTTATTTTTAAATTTTTTTCTTTAAATTACAGTGCAAGTGCCAAATTGTCGTGAGCAGGATTCGTAATTTATTTTACTTCATCTGTGTTTAAATGTTCAAGTTAATAGGCAATTTGAAATTGATTTACAAATTTGATTGATACATTTTGAAAATATTTCTATCAGTTTAAGGATTTGGTTGACCATTTTTCAGCAATATTTTACAATATAAAACTAATTTCTGAGAAGTCTCGATCTACGAAATACGATTTGTGAATCTCTATTTCACTGTCAGTTATAAATTTTGTTTGTTGTAAATTATCGTCCCGATTTTTACCGGGACATGAAAAAAATTCGAGTTATAGACTCATCAAGTTGTTCCTCTCCACGGAAATCTTTAGTAAAAGGCGAAAGATTTATTCGTATATTGAAGAGAAACCAGAGTAATTTTGCAAGTCGTAACGATCAGTACTAGACAGAAGCATGCCATTACTTTGAAGGCGAGAAAATTATTGGGGAAAACATCACCTAGCGGCAATGAATTGTACTACTTTGTATTATTCGCAGTGATTTAGATTCTTTAAAAAAAAGTATATTGCACACCAAAGTATTCGCTTTAATGCTAAAATAATTCAAGATCAACGCATAAAATAGGAAAATTTAATGTGAAAATAAGTTCAATATTACCAAACTCAAATTTCTTTCATTTGCTGGACCGTGCTTATGGCTTCTGTGTAGGTTCCTTTTCAAGGGGTTGTGCAGCTATGGAAGTTGATCAATATTTTAACAGCGCATGTGTATAGTCGTTTCAAAGATTGAAATAATTTTCTATATCTGATTCCCTGATGATTCTCAAGGGGATTCAACATTTCCACAGTTTCAAAACTACGCCGAAACTCTTCCTAACAGGATCTTCCATCAGACTTTGAACATCACTAACCGGAACCCTGAATCGTCTGTTTCGAATCAACAATTTTGTACAAAATTGCCTCAAATTTATGTCTACGAAATAGTAAACCGTCTTTAGTGGTCATAGTTCCAAAGTTTCCTAATTTACGAGAAAACTTAGCCTCCTCTCGAAATTGCGTGGAGTTTAATTCCCGTCCTCTATATCATACTGAATGCAGATCTATCAATTCGTAGCTGCATAATCTTCAGTCACAACAAATATGATGTGATGATACTTGAGAATTTTTGTTTTGTGTAATTTATAGTCCCGGCTTATACCAGGACATTAAAAAATTCGAATTATAGACTCATCAAGTTGTTCCTCTCCACGGAAATCTTTAGTAAAAGGCGAAAGATTTATTCATATATTGAAGAGAAACCAGAGTAACTTATACCTCGTTATCGCACCGTCTTAACCAACCAATGGGTCATTTATTCTTGCGAGAATTTCAACCACTAAAGAACGCCTAGTGGAGAAAATGGAAACTAAAGCATAAGACTGAACTTACCCTACGAGTATGACAATCAGTTTCAGTTCAGCTGCTCCGCTTCCAGGTATAGGTATGCCGTCTTCTTTTCCTCCGCGAATATTTACCACAAATACAATATTGTAAGTTGATGAACATCTTTGCGGAAAGTGTAAAAAATCTGTTTCTAGTAAAATAAAATTTTTTGAAATGTCAATCTAAATATTAATGAGAATGAATCGATAATTTATAGGTATGGGTAAGTTACTGCGAATTTAATTGAAAGATATGGTCATTGGCGAACATGCAGTTTATGATTATATCCAAAGGGATAACTTTACTACAGAACGCTTGTCTCCCATAAAAATTTGCAATGAAATTTTTGCAATTAATGCAATCGTTCGTTGACTTGGTTTGGCTCAGTTTACCGCACCTCATGGTGAGCCAGTGAGACCCTTTGAGGGTGACAAAACGTATGAAATGTAATTACCGACGCACCCCACAAGTTTGAAATTATTGAATTTTATCTCGTACAGTGCGTCGATGGTGCAGACGACTGCTCTCAAAGGTTTGTAAAATGTATTTTACAACGAGTGTTCAATTTGCGAGAAAAAAAATTCATCAAATTTTTATATGAAATTCCTGTAATCCCTACGTGACAACGTATGCACATACATACGTGCTCCTCGTGTCTATGAATAATTCAACACAATTTACGAACAACAAATCCCATAATTTGTGACAAAAATCGGATAAAAACTTTTCGCATAATCGGGTTACAAGTAATTATAATATACTTTTTTTACTCAGCTCTGCAGGCAAACTCAGCTAAAACTTTTTCAATCCGTAGCTATAAAATGTGTTTGAAAATGAGCCTTTCCCAACATTGTACCCACTGTACACAAGTCCTTTGATGTAAATCACTTTACGTTTTCACACTCCCTCGCAAATATCTCTCTCGCCAACTCGTCTTTGAACCCTTCATTTGTTCGAACCATCGCAAAAGTTGCATACAACTTTTTCATATATTACAGGACGTCGTGTTTCAGTTTCGAAATGATGAATCCTAGTCATATTTAAAAGAGTGTAATCCTTACAGGACTCAAAATATCCTAAAAGAGTTGTTTGATTAAAAATTCTTTGAAATTTTGAGGAAATAAAACCTATAAATTTTTACAAAATTTCAATTTTATTTCCGTATGAAAAATTACCTTAACTCACTCTTTCAGCATCATCTAGATATTTTAAAGAGAGATATGAACGTCAGGAAACTCACCCTCTAGGTTATATTGCGATTGGTAGATGCTCGGTGCGAACAGGGAGAGTCGGAGGTCGGACTTTGAATAAAATGTACCTAGTAGTAGGTTGTTATGATGATATGCGAGGGTGCAGGGGCGATTCAGGTACCTAGTTTATCACCCAGCCTTCTACACCGATTTGTCTGATAAATGCGCCAGACGTGAATCCGCATGTAGTACAACAGAACCTTTCGCGTTTAAAACGCGTGTTCATACACACATCACCTCATACTCCCTTTTCTTTACATCTCCAACGAGCCTTGAATTTTCAGAAATAAAAAACAAACAAAAAAAAGTAATGTTTCCGCATAACGCTAACCGGGAAACATCCTACGTGTGTGTCTGTACATGTAATGTATATACATACGTATCACAACTGCTTCAGTAGGTTTCAAGTTCCAAGTTTCATTGCCTGTGCAGTTCAAATGTTCAACTACATGTATTTTTGTATTTTATTTTAGCTACTGCATTTCTTAAGGGAATTAGATAGCGGTGTAAAATGTAGATTCTAATTTATTTGACAGAAAAATTTAACGCTTCGTAATTCCTAGATGATTGATTGGGTGTTCACTAAATTTGCATATATCGTTCAGAATAAAATTTTCAAGACTATACAGGGTTTGAAAAGTTTTTTCTACCAGTCTCCGTTGGCGTTTCAAACACTCTTGGGATCACCTCTGCAATAGTGCGAACGTCGCATTTTCTAAATCGATGAAAAAGACTTAGCTGACCCTTTTCTTTTATCTCATTGAAGTTCAAGAGCAACGCATCGATATTTTATAAATCAAAAGCTGTAAACGTGATCAGCGTTTAGCGTTAGAAAGATTTCGTGCAGAGATAAGTGGATTTAGAATCTTCAAGTGTTATTTGTTAATCTATCAGAATATTGTTGAAATAGATTCTCATAAATTCGCAACGATAAGTATTTACCAACTGTTAAGTACGTGAACTATTTTCACCGGCGAGACGAGAAAGCAAATGCCATAAAATTTTCTTTTGTGGTTATGAATAACTTGAAAAGTGATAAACTTATAATTTATCATCATGAATTATTACCACAGAGGGAAATGGAATGCGATTATACAAAACTGACTAAATCATTGAATGTGTAAACTCGAAGTTTGAAAATTTAACAAAGTTTCGAGATAATTTTTATTCGGTGTTACAGATAAATTTCGTTATGGATTAGGGTTAGTAATGATTTGTTAATCCAGAATTTTATAGACATTGAATAGTGTGATTCGAAAAATTTTGAACTCATCTTGATTCAGAAATAATTTTAAAGTTTTGTGAGAGGAATTCACCGATGTAGAAAATCGTGCATATAATATTTCTTTTTGTTTGAAAGGTCAATCGATCAATTTTTCGATAGAATAAACCACCCCAAAGAACAAACAAACTTTTTTTTCTTTCAGGTCAGACGTCTCGAGAATTTCTCAAAGGCGAATGTTCATACATGAAATCCTCTAGTCTGTAAAGTGGTGTATAAGAAATTTACAATTTATATTTTTATTTCATTCCCTGTAGTGCCTTCTGAATTTTAAATCTTTCAAAAAAAAGCCAGGATTGATCAATGCCACTATGAAAGAAAGACAAAAAAAAAAAAAAATTCGAGAAATAAAGACTTGGGGAAAAACCATCGCATATATCTCATTTCACGAGAACAACCTCAAAATCATCTTTCAAGATTATTTTTCTTCCCTATATTATATTTGGTAGTAAAATTTTGGAATAAAAACGGGTGCGAACAAACAGCGAGACTTGTAGTTGAATCCAGTATAAGGGTCGCTCTGGTTTTGGACTTTAGAATGCTAGGGGCAGTTGATCCATGGAAGATAAAGGGAATAAATATTCTCCCCTTCTATTTGTTATCAGCCGGAGACTAAAGCTCCAAGGTTCGGTTGCAGGGGTTGCATTCTGAACCGGGTTTCGTTTTCGCCCTGGTATTATTCGGGATCGTTTTATCCGTGGGCCAGGTCGCTCTGAGTGTCTTTGTCGTAATGAATCCGTGTTTTTTCTTTCTTTTACTTTATTTTACCTTCACAAATTCTTCCCATTAAAATACGGCATAAGAAAGCCTTTGCAGATTCCCTCAAACGTAACTCACAATGTTTATTCCACAAAGGCGATTCAGTCCATATACCTACAACGATAACTCCGATTCAAACGATGCAAATTAATGAATGCAATAAATCACGTGAAAACGATCGCGGAAACTAAAACTAAAACAGATATATACGAGCTGGCTTATATCCTAGTCTTATTACGTGACCAATAAAACCCTAGAACGGACGCAAGTGGTTATAGCCTCGAGGTAACAGAACCATTCAGCTACTGGTCATAAATTTTCGTACCTATAACCCATAGCCGGACTCGGGGGCGTTCAGGTCCGACAACCAGTGCTAGGGGAAGAGGTCACGGTCACTACTCGAGCATGTAGTCCGACTAATATAATGTCTATTATAATTATTCCAGCAAGTATCGTAGCAACAAGATTTCTCAAAACGCAAATGACGTCCTGTGAACAGCTCAAGGCTCCCTTTTCCTAAAATCCATTCCCCTGATTTTATCAAACGATGAGAGCAATTTCAGAGCAATTACAGCGAGAAGAAAAATTGAGGAAAAAAGGGGAAGACGGAAATTAGCCTCTTTATAATTCCGGAATTAGGATATTCCAATTTGGACTTTGTAGTTATTTTTTACTCTCCCCAACGACTATCCCATTTTATTACCACCGGCTTTGAGGCCAATTCAATGTTGTTATAGGCACCTCGTTAGAGGCGACTATCTTCAAAGGGTCAGTTTCGGACTGTGTACTGATGACCAAACAAAATTCGAAATCGTATGTAACAGTACGAATAATCAATCGAAACCTAACGTAGGGTTGGCGATAGTTTTGACTACGTGTTTATGTAGCGAATATATGAGACTGACAAATTCTGTCGAAAAACGAGTGTGACTTATCTGAAAAAAAAAAGTTAATTTAATAAATAAGGTAACGTTTTGAATAAATCGATTTTATAACTGTTCGAATTTAATTTTCATCTATTCGGCACAAAATTTTGCACATAATAGTAGGATTCAACCCCAATATTGGATTCCCGTTTATTCGATTCCCGATTTTCCAGACGTTTACTGCAAACTCGATGCAATTAACCGCGAAATATTATACCCTGCCGGGGTTCATCAAAAGAGATTAGTCCAACAAGCTCAATTTCGCAAAAAACATCTACCCTATACGTTTCTTCCTGTTATTTATTTATTTATTTATTTTTTTTTTGTGCCTGCGGAAATGCGTTCAGTTCAGTAATGCGTGGGAGAATGTCTACTCTGGGGAGTTAAGGGTTCGCGCGTGCGGCCTATATACGATACCTTCGCAGAATTTCAAACCCTAGCTATAGCCAGCTTGCAAAATTTATTTATTTACCTGTATCTATATACATATATGTATATATATATAATACTTATGTAAAGGTATTGTATATGTAGATGTACAGATATACATATCATCATTGTATGTGTAGAAAGGATAGCAGCCAACTCAGCTGCGGATGAATCGACGCGTGCCTTTTCTCTGATATAAAATAAGTTCTATACACCCTGAAGGATTCTTGATGAGGATAACTTTCAGCTTCGATAAGCAGGGATCTCTAGACTTAGGCTCAATTTATTTGTATATTCTGAAAAATTTTGGATGCTTCAAGGGATGGGCTGAAGTTCCGAATTTTGAAAGTTTCGAAAGGCCAAAACTCCAGAACTCGAAATTCGCGCATGAAGTGTCACCCCGCCCGTCTATTAAATTTTCAGATTCTTGGACTTTCTGAGTTTTGAGTTGTCTGCATTCCGATCTTTCGAAATATTTATGGAAAATTCGAGATCGTCGCAAATGAATTCGTAATTTTGACCATACGGAGCTTTTAGAATTCCGGAATTTCAACCCAGCTCCATATTTCGTTTGTCGAAGCTTCTGCGAGGTTGTGAATCTCTAAGGAGGTAAAAAAAAAAAAACGAATATTTGACCGTAATTAATTCCGTGATTCAGGTATATGTATATACCCTTTAAAATACAGGTATTAAAATCGGTGTTAAACTAAGAGCCTCGATTTCCTATTTACTGACTCCATTCTTTATTTACACACACCCTCGTTCGATAATGTTACGCTCCAATTATTCCGCGCCCACGCATTTCTGGTCGTAAAATACAAAAAGAGCATATAGGGAGAACGAGTCGAACCATGCAGCAGCTCGAACACCTCGACTCATCCAGAATGCTATTGCCGTTTGTGCGCAAACGGCTGAAATACGGTGGCCATTAAACGGTCGTGAACAAGCGCAAATAATAATTCGCTCCGAGCGTGTTTTACGCTTTTAGAATTCTGCTAGTCTCCTATATAAGCGAATATACGTACCATAGACCGATTTAAACAGTTCAACCTCCTCCACAATTCAAGATTATTCTTCGAAGGGGTTTTACACCTTAAATATAAAAAATATAGAATGTATGTATTCATTTTCAGAAAATATCAAAACCCGGGAAGCGGTAGTACGATACTCTTTTCTGATTAATTAAAAACAAAGGAAAAAAACCTTACCAGTAATATCACACTATATACACCTGACGTTAGTCTTCTCTGATGAAAATTTCTACTCCTATACGAATGTTAACGAATTTTTATGGAAATGAGTACCTACCGATTTTTATCAACACTATAGTTAAAAAACTGAATAATACGTATGCAAAATTAAATTCATAATTTATTTGCAAAAAAACGTTTGACCATTTCGTAAAAATTGTTCTAGAGCCTAAAACATCGATAATTTTGTTAATGTTTCATGCGGTGTATAAACTGTAGTTCAGAATTGATGAATCAGAAGGTTCGAAAGCACTGGGGGCAAAAGTGTGAATAAAAAGATAACGTTTTAACCAAAATGAAAGGATGTATGAAACTTTTTTTTACGTAAAGTATGTGTGAATAGAGTTTGACCTGTTTACCAACTACCCCCCGTTCTTGCCTCTGTCTCGTTACAATTTGGACGCTTGGGAGCTATCAGCTGTACTGCCAAGACAAATAGAAGAGCCATACGAACCGTCATAAAGTTGATATTTGTTTTGGCGACAATCCAGAGCCCAAGCTCAACGAGCTAGTCTGCCAACAGCTTCCTTTCAAAGTATGCAATTACTAGTTCCGATTGAATTTTTTTATTTTTTGTTTATTCAATTTTAACCCCCAAAAGCTTTTGTCATATCGCGAAAAGCCGCGGCGATGTACACCCCGGATATATATTCGATATAATTGAATTTAAATTTCAATTAATAATTTCATAATCGATATTATAATTTGCACGCCTGTTACTTGTATACCTACACGCGGTTTTCTCATTCAATAGATATACGTGTGTGCAAATATTGATAAGCGTTTCACGTATATAAGACTGGGCGGCATAATATTAGCACTCGTAACTGTTTCGCTGAAAAT
The DNA here is from genome assembly GCA_963924015.1 of Macrophya annulata. Classification (NCBI taxonomy): domain Eukaryota; kingdom Metazoa; phylum Arthropoda; class Insecta; order Hymenoptera; family Tenthredinidae; genus Macrophya; species Macrophya annulata. The sequence continues at coordinate 24,067,651 of OZ001258.1, forward strand.
ACGATGACTAGGGTACGATATTATTATCTCGACCGGAAAATCACCGTGTTCAAAGTCAGATTTTACAACAGTGTTAATTTATTCACGTTATGATTATAACCACGAATTTTATCGACCATGAAAGTTTGAGCTTTTGAGTCGACTTGACTTATCAGTCACCAACAGCTATCGCTTTTTTACATCTTTGCCATAATGCAACTACCTAAATTAATTCGCGATTAATTGATACAATTAGAATTCAAATACCATTAATTTTTAGATTTCTGTATTCACATTATCTTGAAAGATATTTTGGTTGAAGTGGAATTATTTATTTTAAACTTTCCGAGTTCCCTGATACTTTATATGAAATTTTTTTTACAAAGTTTTCATAACCGAACGAAGAACCAAAATGCTGGAAATATTTCATTTTAACAAACTGTAAAACTAATACAGAAAAAAAAAAGTACTAAACTTTTTGGAGACACTTAGTATTCGTTCTTTTTCCGTTCTAATAATTTCGTACAGTTTTATATGTTCAATGTGTAATTGGCACACGTAGAATTTTTAACTGCACTAGAATATCGCGTGCTTGAGATTCACGAAATCGGTGAAAACCACTTTTCATTTAAATCTCGTGACCCGTTGTGATATGAATTTTTTTATACTTTCTTTTATTCTTTTTTTTTTTTTTTTACAACTCGGCTCTAAAGGGTTCGCCCTGTTTATACACCCCTTGAAAATTCGTTAAAATAACCCCTGCTTTATACAATTCGTTCATACATCAAAGTTTTAAAGGTGACAACACCGAGCAGTGGAAAATCTGTGAGCAGATTGTTGCAGCGAATATCTGGACCGTCTTTTATTCAGAACAGAATCTGCTTTTCGGATTTTTATATATAATATACGTACAAGTGTATTATACTTAATCCAGAAATTCTTTAAAAGTTAGAATTTTATTCCTTGCATTGATCTCACGTGAAGTATAAGAATATACAAAACGATCGGGTATTCTGTGAAGATATCACGATCTGTTTGCCTTATCATTCATTCGGGCATCACGATGTATGTCTCACGTTTCCAGTTCAATATTTTACTCGCTTCCGGTCTGCGATAAAACCGAGATGGGCTAGTGTATGTGTACGGGTATCCTCCGAGGAACTTTGTAAGAAAGTATTGTTTAAATTCGCGTCAGCGTGCTGGTGTGCCATCGATATATTATCGAATGTCGATAGAATCGTTTGAAATGTATAGAACTATAGGAAATGGAATATTTCATGAAGAGATATCCAATACTCATGTATGCACGTATGTATGTATGTACATACGTCACACGAATGAATATATTCATGTGCATTCATATACGTTTCCGGATTTAAAGAATATAATAAAGAATATATAAAATATAAGATGAATATTTCGAAAGAAAGGATACAGCCATTATCACCTCGATCGTATCTAGTCGAGATTAAAACTTTCCTATGTTAATCTCGAAAAATTTGAAACTTCCAAACGCTCTAAATTCCGAATTTTAATATTCGCGATTTACAGTTTTTGGGAAAAAGTATTTTCCCGAAAGTCTGCGTAGTTGATTCAAAAAATTTCAAATCGAAGAATAATCGGAGGTTCGAAATTCCGAAAGATAAATTCCCAAAAGGTCCTTATAGTTCATTAAATTTTCGGATTCTTATGGACTTTAGGAGTTTTTAACTTCCTCAGTTTTCAGCTGTCTACATTACGATCTTTCCGAATTTTAATATCCTGAACTTCGACGATTCCAAAAATTCTGAATCATCTCAAATATGAATTCCCAATTTTGACCATTGATCGAAACTTTAACTCAGCTTCTTCTATAATAGTCCCTTTCATTGTCTTCAGGGACTTAACTATGCAGATACTTACGTCTGTTGTTAAACATAGTTAATCAAGTATATCGCATGTTCTGTCTCAGGATTTCTAGTGGCCAGATTTTTTTTCTAGATTGTCCATTTTCAGGGTTTCATTGGCAGTATATACGGCCAATTTATCAATCAATGAATCCTTCCTAAAGCGTATATCTATATACATATTTAAAAATATTTCAGAGTAGAGAGGATTTAGCGAGGACCAATTTGCTCACTGTTTGTTCAAATCCCTTATAACAGGGCACCACGAATCGCGATATACACAACGTAAAGGTCTTGCTGTGCTACTATACATACAGTTCGCTCGGCATTCTCCACGTACGAGGAAACCCTCTTCGCTCTTCTCACTGCCTAATACACATGTATATATATAAATACATATGTTTATATATGTATACCTGTAAATACACGTAACACGCATATGGTATACATATTTCTATATACAAATATTTCTATATAAATATATATATATATATATATATATATATATATATATATATATATATATATATATATATATATATATATATATATATATATATATATATATATATATATATATATGTATATCGTACCTGGTTCCAGGCATTTTCCACATTTATACATAGGTATACCTCGAGCTCGAAGAATTTATCGTTCCAATTAAATGCGCGATAAAACTGCAATTAATTCTCTTCATACGTTTCCATGTATTTGATAGGCAGGAGGAATCATTGAGCATAAAGAAATTAGATATTGGTGAAATTTTTTCTATCATTTTCGATTACTTTTGTATTGATAATAACTTCGTGAGAAAATAGGGGGGGGGGGGGGGGGGGGGGGGTAAGAAACGCTGCAAATCTAAAGAGATTTTTACCATGTAATAAAACGATCTTTATTTATCTGTACATATATATGTACTATGTAATAAATGGATTCTAGCATTAATCCAACTTAACAAACATCATACGCAGTTTGATATAGGCAAATACATAAATACAACTAATTTATTGACGACACGATTGAATAGGCAGATAGATTATACCTACACCTTATGCATTCGTTACCTGACGTTATATGTCTGCTGCAGTATTGATTTATCGGTTTATATATACATATACCTGTTCAGAATCGCTACGATTTTACTAACGATCGATTGTGATATGGATGATTTATTTTCAAAGCAGTTGGTATATATATAGTCAAAATTATCAGGTAGGTGTGGATTTATAGATCTTTTTCAAATTAGATCTGGCGCCATGGTCGATATACAGTCATTAATAACGTTTGCATACTTATAGTTTATTTTCTAAACTTGAAGTAACAAACCATATCTTTGATTATTATTATTTTTTTTTTTTTTTTATTAATTAATTTTGATAATTAAAATTCATCTCGAATTATATTGGAGCGATTTTTATTATTTCTTACTAAATTCGTTCACGTTAATTATTAAATTTTTTCAAATTTGTCTACAGTTTCAATTCTTGTGGAATTAATATTTCTATACAATATTGAACGAGGGGTTATAACTTATTGCTTTCAAAATTGTGAAATGGGTGAAAAGAAACTGATATAAATCGGCAATGATATAGTTGCCTACATTCTAAATTACTGTAATATCTTAATCCTACAACAATTCGCTCAAGGCGATACTGATAATCGCATTGAAATTGACATGTTGACTAATAAACGAAAAGGAATGCCTCTATATACCCTATGACTAAGTAAATTTTGAACCTTTGCAAACAGCAGAATATTTAGACTAACAGAAATTTTTTTTTCAAGATATCTCTGTTGAAATATTATCGCAAATATTTTTTTTATATTGTCTTATCAAATCTCTCAGTGGGAATAAATAGAAATTTGGTTTTTAATATCTGATTTGAACCAAGAATCATGCAAATTGAAAATTAGGAATTCATTTGAAATGCAATTTCGAATTTTCAGAAACGGTAAACTTGGGAATATTAAAATTCGGAAAGATCGGAAAGCATGCAGTCAGGTCCAAACTCGGAAAGTTCAAAACTCCCAAGTCCCAAGAATGCGAAAATCTCATGTTATAGGCTTCCTCCAAGTTTCGGAATTTCGGACTTTCGGATCATTAGCTTTCAGAATTTCAAAGCTACGGTGTTTTTTGATTTGAAGTTGTTCAAATCGACAATGCAGACTTTCAAAAAAATACTATTTCTAAAAACTGTGAATCGGTATCATCAAAATTTGCAATTCTTACCGTTCCGGACATTAAAAATTTGAAATTTCAACTCATCCTCAAAATCCAAAAAAGCTCAGCATAATTTCGCCATCCAACAAGCTCGAGCTTACCTCAAATTTACCATCTCGTTGCATAATCATAAAGATTAATTATTTTCTGAACACATAATTATCTGAAAAATTGAAGAAAAAAAGAAAACGTTTACATAGAAAAACCACAGGCAATAAAAACCCTGCAGTTTTAAGGCAATGACGACAGATATTACACTACGGGCTAACGTATTAATTAGTGTTAAATGACGCGTATCTAAGCAGTTAATTATAACGTTACGTATAGACATACGTATATGCGTCACAAACACAAGCCCAAAGTTCGTCGTCCCGTACATCGTCAGCAGGTAACCTCTTCACCCTTTACCCTTCACCCTTCACCCTTTCTCGTAAGTGAGTATATGTATTGATAAGCAACCGACCAGCCTTGCCAAGCCAAGCCAAGCTTAAGCTCAAGCCCAGCTACAGGACCGTTACCCAGATAGGGAAAAGGGCTCTCTGTATTCCGTCGACCCTGACTCCTGGAGCAGAGAGCCCCTCCCTGACGAAAGCTCAGGTTCGTCGGCGTTCTCCGATTGGCTCTAGGGTAGCCCCCGTCGAAACGGGGAAACTCTGGTACTTGCCATCAAGACGAGAGACTAGCTCAGTCTGCTTTGAGCGTCCGTGACGTTCGCAAGGTTCGCGGAGTCTGTGGATTAAAGGGGTATGCATGTGCGTCGTTGTTAATATAATATTCGACAATAAATAAGTTTTTCTTTTTTCTTTATCGTTATAAAAATTTCTTATTTATTTATTAACCAAAAAAACAAAAATTGAAAAATAAAAAAAGAGACAAAAGTAACAAAAAATTTAAATTTTTTATATATACACGTATCGTTGACGATACCTTATATTGTAATATTTTTATTAACGAGTTTTTTAAACTAAACATTTATTATAATTTATAATAAATGTATAAAGTTTATTTGTGACAATTTTCAAAATCAAATTGTGTACGAGATCGTTAGTTTTTATTTATTTTTTTTGTTGTTCGTTGATTATCACCACCGCTGAAATGACGTTCGGCAATGATAACGGTAGGTCAAATAAAGATATTCATTCGATATTTTATCAAACTTATTACTATAAAAAAAAAACTCCAAATTTTGTAATAAAACAATAAAATATTAGGAGACAATATTTGAAACGTCTATAAAATTTTTTCATATCAATCAAAATATTATCTGTTCAAAAAATTTCTATCTTTTCATTTTTAAAAGAAAAAAAAATAATAAATCAAATCAAAAATCAAAAAAAAAGAAAAAAAAAAATCTGTCTTCTACCACAATTACGATAACGTACCTACTAATCATCTCGTAGGTATAGGTATTTACGTTCGTATTCCCTGTTCGAGGTAAAAGTCTGCACTAACAGACTGATTATGTTCATAATTGTTAGTCTTTTACTCGTATTTAGATATCATTATTTTTTCACTTGAGTAGAATTCTCTCTTATACCTATACCTATACAAGATAAAAGTATGCTCATTATCAGCAGCTGCAGAGATTATGAAGGACAAAATAAGAGAGAAAAAAAAAAAAAAAAATTGAAGAAGAAAAAAAAAGGAAGAAAAAAGCTGATAATGGTTTTTCGGGTATAGGTTCCCATTTTATAAAAATTTTTATAATGAGAAGTCGATTTAAGATTTTTTGGTTTCATTATTACGAGTCTGTTCTTTCGAAGCTTGTTTCTTCTTATGTCTTATGACGTAGTCTCTTTAGCATTTAATTTTTGATTAAGAAAGTTTTTAGAGTGATATTTAGTCATTGAAGAATAATTATATGTGTGAAATAAAGCTTGCAGCAATTATAATAATCTTGCTCGTCGATTAAATTTTTCGTAAAATGGCTTGCCAAAAACTTCAAAATTATAGACATTAGCAAAATTTGTAGAAAATATTTACAATGTGTGAATAATTCGAGGAGACGGATCAAAGTTTCGAATTTTGAAAAGTTCCGAATAGTAAAAACTGAGAATACTTCATTTGAGACGATTCCCAATTTTCAGAAACGTTAAAGTTGAGAATATTAAAATTCTGATAGATCAAAATGCTCAAAATTCGAAAAAACCAAACCTCGAAAAGTCCAAGAATTATCCGAGAATTTAATGAAGAGACACGTCACTCCATGCGTAAATTTAAAGTTTCGGATTTTAGGCCCTGCAAATCTATAGCTTTCGAAATTTTGAATCGTTGGTATTTTTCAATTTTAAATCGCTTAAATCGACTATGCAGACTCCCAGGGAAATACACTTTCGAAAAACTGTAGATCGCTAATATTAAAATTTGGAATCTCCACCGTTCAGAATTTTTGAAATTCGGAACTTCAAATCAGTCCCGAATAATTAATGTGCTCTAAATGTACTTCAATCAAAATCAAATCATTTCCACAATCTCTATACTAGTTTCAATTAGTAATCGCAACGTGATCGTGATATGAATAAATTATTACAACCATCACCGAATGATAACTATATACAGAGAATATACAAGCAATAATTTCGAACACATATGTACATTATTACATATATAATTACATCGTTATAGATTTTTCATAAAATTTCCCCATATTCCTTTATCCCCAAATAAAGTAGGTAGTACATACATACATACGTACATACATACAGAGTTACATGGTACCTACCTACGTACATTTATTCGTTACATTTAACAATGGTAAACTTGTGCGATGAAGCATGTACTTTAATTAAAACAATTACCAAACTAAACAGTCTAAATAATTCAGTAGCCCATGCTTTTGCTAATAACTCCCTCATACTCTCCGAGTTTTCGTTAATTGGTCGGGAAATAATCCACGAACTGTATAAAATTTTACATTAAAGTTCGTGTTAAAGTTTTCCGTAACAACAATAATAAATTGTTATAATTAACGTTATCATTATTATCATCATCATCATAAGGATGGATACATCCTAAAGTGAAATCCCTCAAGAGATGAGAATGAGAAGAATATAAGAAAAAGAACATAGGGGAAGGAGCTTAACACCGAGCTTAACAATATCATCCCCTTATATTCTTGAACGCAAGAAGATCTCTTACTCTCTTATATGTGCCGTTAATGTTTCGTTACCTTAAAATAAAGTAATGTTTTAGATTAAAACTGATTAATATCAGAATTGTAATGATCAGGATTAATGATGTCATCTCGCAAAAGGCAGGCTACTATTATAACTGTCTGGTAGCAGGCACAAACGTTTCCCAAGGGTTGCTGCTTATTGTTCAAAGGCAGGGGCCAGAGCAAGAGGAATATTAAGGGGTCTGGGGTAGTTTAATTGTGACGTTAGGGTGTTCGCGGTACAAAGTTACGAAATTATACGTTATAGAGGTACACAACATATAAATTTGAAAAAAAATAGAATTACATATTATATCGAACAGATATACTAATTAATTACGCACTCAAGAAATTTTACATTCAACTATATGAAATTCCTATACGAACATTTATAAAAAAAAACAACAAAAAAACAAAAAATCAGGAAACCGGTTGACTTGTGGGCCATCCCGAAAACTCCCCGCTGTGTTAAATACGTTACAATTAATTGATACTATTGTGTTTATAATAAATTGAAGAAGGTTGTAAGTATCATTAGTTTTCCGTATACAAATCTTTTTCTCTTCAATTTCTATTCTTCGAATAACTTTGACACTACTCGACCGATCGATTCCAAAATCTAATCAGATCTAAGTCTTGATGAACCCTTTCGATCGCCGCAACAATCATTCAAATCGGTTAATTCGTTCCAAAGGTATCGTACGAGAAAAAGAGAAATTTTTGTCGTGCAATATCTTTTAAATCAATCGTTCCATTTTGATGAATCTTACGGCGATTGAAAGGGATATTCAAGAGCTAAGTCTGATCAAGTTTTAGGACTAATCGCACGAACAGTTTAGGAGTTATGCGCTAAAAACATGATAAAAAATTGTTTTTTAATTTTTATTTCTCAAATAACTTTGAAACTACTCGACCGATCGATTCCAAAATCTGATCAGATCTAAGTCTTGATAAACCCTTTCGATCGCCATAAGAGCCATTCCAATCGGTCAATTCGTTCTAAAGATGTCGTACGACAAAAATTTGTTTACACACACACACACATATACGGACGTCCATCCAAAAATAGTCAGAATAGTTTCCTAGGACCCCAAAACGTCGAGATCTGATAAAAACTCGATTTTCGAAAATCGGACTGAAACCAATAACTTCCCTTTTTTATGAAAATTTTCAATTTTCATTGCGGGAAGTTAAAAATGGTACGAACGAAAATTTGAAGTTTATTACAATTTCTAAAATCTGATAAGAGGAAAGGTCAGACTTTAGCATAAAGTACTAATAAGCTAGTCTTATACTTATATCAGCAAACTGCAATGCGCTAAATTAGAACATACTCTAAGTATTGATCTCTCGGGTTGGTGGGGTTCGTTATATTTGTATTCTAAAAAAAATATCCATAATAATGTTACAACAGAAAGAGAGCGAAAACTGGTTAGCTATACGTCTTATATACCACGGGTTAGGTATATAGAGGCGAAAATCAACGGTTAAGTTAACAAGGAGAAGTGGTAGAACAGTACGAGTTGTTCGTGTTATAAATTATGCGAAAGTACCTGAAACAAAAAAAAAGTTTTATTAAATAAACGATAAATCATTTACACTGCTCAGATCTTTGTTGCTATATACCTATAATGTATGTACATGTATGTATATAGGTATATACGAGTTTTTGACCTGCGACCACAACCTCACTGCATCGTATACCTACTGGCCCCCTTTTTTTTTCCTTAGAATGGTGTTGAATTGTATATGAGACTGGCCTGAAGGGCCGAAAGAAATATCGCATCTGGTACATAAGCGTGTTATAGTGTAAAATTCGCTCGACGGGGTATAAACACGCTCTAGTGAAACACGATTGCATGTTAATTCAAGCTTACACCATTTTTTTTTTTTTTCTTTCTTTTTTTTACTGTTGAAAAATCAACCGAATATTGGATTTAAGGAATATTTTTCAACACCGTTCGTTTGCAGCTCGAACTAGCTATCATCAATTTACTAATTATTGAAGCGTATAATTGTACCTGGCTAATTAAAGGATCGATTTTCCTGTTTTCACATTGAATTATAGTCTAAAATTTTTGCCTATTCGCGACTTTCTGCACGTTTCTGATACTTTTAAATTATATAAGGTTGGTGAAAATCTGAGCTGTAATTATAGATATACAGATGTAAAAAATTTTTTTACTTTTACTGTGGAAAAAAAGGGAAAGAAAGAAAAAATTGGAAAGAAACTTTATTCAGGAAACTGTGAATGGGACAATTAAAAAAGTACAGAAATGCGTAGACGGTGAACACCGCGATTCAAGATTCTTCCTCATCTTTGCAAATCTCTGAGATTTTATTCTGAAGAGATATCGATTCTTTAAGTCTCCTGGGTGTGTATATATATATAAGCAGGACTCAAATTTTTCACTTCTTCAGAAAACTCGAGGTTTTAGAACAGAAAGTAACAGTTAACGGACGGTATTATATTCTTCTCCCTTGCCAAGTTCTCACCAACGATGTTTTGCTTCTTACTCACCTCTCGCCCTTGGGCCAAAAAATAATTAAAGCGCAGAATCTGAATCATATATACTTTTTTTTTTACTTAAATTTTTTTTTGTTTGTTCTTAAAAAACAAAAACTGGTGACGAATAAACGACCCCATCCTCATACCTCGTGAGTCTCGTCACTCATCTTCATCTAGCCAACATACGTACTCGTGGGTATATAAAAAGAAAAGTACCTACAGTAAATATCCTACGTAACACCGGTTTTGCCTGATTAAACAAAACTTAAATTACGATTCAATTATTCAAGTAATTTTATAACTTATTCAAAATTTGTCTATACATCCGATAGACGCTGGTCCTCTGAACGAACAGAGACCAAAATTTTTTAAATATAAAGAGTTTTTGATGAGTGAATCTTCGAAAGAATTGCTTCTACTTTTGTGAGGTATGACAGTCGACCAATTCTTTATACTTTTCTACCCGATTATACTTTCGGAAAGATTTATTGAAATAATTTTTTGGGGGTTCACCCGATCCTGAAAAAAAAGACCCCTCTAGAAAATTGGCAATAACCACAATGACCCGAATTATAGGAATAAATTCTCAACGAGAAGACAATGTAATTTGAAAAAGTACGTAGGTACCATCAAGGGTGGAAAATTCGCTTAGAAGTCGTAAAGGACGAGGAGAGGAGTACGGCTCCTGCGCTTATGCAGTAGGTACGAGGGTAGGTATCAGTTAAGCATGCAAGGGCGCGTTTAAGGCCACATCCCTGTGGCTGGGTGGGTTTGCACGGTATGCAGGCAGCCATGCAGGAAAGGCAGGCAAAATCATCCCTGTACCCCTCGAAGTGCATCAAGCAGTCACAGGGGATATGCAACCCCACTTTATAGTGCTGAGCTGTCGCGATTTAGTGCGTTACGTCGACCCACCCTTCTGCAAGCTGCGTTTTCAACCCTCAAGGTTTTCGCCATGAAGTACGCGGGCATGTCGACGTATTTATCTATGTATGCATGAATTCTGCAATATTAGGCATGCGTCTACATTGCACTGATGAGCTAATGCATGCGCAAAAAAGGGACGGGTTGAAGTTCCAAATTGTCAAAATTACACGAATTTCTTTAAGATGATTTTGAATTTTCGACAATGTTAAAGTTCGGAATATTTAAATTTGGAAAGATCGAAACGTAGGCAGTTAAAAATTCGGAAAGTCAAAAATTTCGTGGTCCAAACATCCGATAATTTAATACAGGGCACGATGCTTCATGCATAAATTTCACGTTCCGGAGTTTCGGCCTTTCAGATCTTTAGCTTTCGGAATTTTGAACCTTCGGTGTCTTTCGATTTGAAGTTTTTTAAATCTACCATGCAGACTTTGAGGGAAATACTTTTTCTAGAAACTATGAGTCGGTAATATTAAAATTCGGAACTAAAACCCTGCAGCCCCCATGAAAATACCATCGCCTACTGAAGTCATAATCTCTCTCTTTTTAATCTGATATTTGTATACCGTATAAGAAATTTATTATCTACTATGTTATTTCAAAGATGCAAAGCTCGTTTTGATGTAAGATGGATATTAAATATTTGTTAGAAAATTTCATCGCGGAAGTTTGGGCTTAGGTATACTCATAGATAAATATCAGACAAAAATAAATTGGTCCAGATATCTTAGACTGAATTTAACACTCTTTTAACGACGGGTATAGGTAAACGCGTCTTCATAAAAACCAAACGAAAAATTTGAACATTAAAAAAAAAAAAAAAAAAAAAAAAAAAAAAAAATTTATATATATTTGTTGTAATTTTGGAAAATCTATTCAAAAAATTCAGTCTTGGTTTTGAATCAGTGAATTTCTTATTTGACATTATTTTCAACATCTTAATGTGCTTCGGGTATGAAACTTTGAGAGATCGAATGGAGATTTAAAAAGCAAAACTAATGAGATAACAAAAATGGATATTAAAAAATGTACATCTCTTTAAGTTCAATTCGGCAAGATAAGATTGACAAACTTGATATTCTCATCTCGTGTATTTCAATTTCGTAATTCTCAGTTTTGCTGATCCACAGGGAAATAACCTCGGTATATTTTTCTTCTACTATACTGGTCCGTTTTTAGACTGCACAAGGCTGTCGTGACATAGATTCCCAACGTATATTCATGCATCTGCAGTAAGCAGTTTTATGTATAGGTAAACACATACGTATAGGTATACACTATGAGATACATATTGAGGTATGAATTTTGACTCCTCTTTCTTAAATTTATATCCACAATTATTCTTACCAAAAAAAAAAAAAAATGACCTCATAGAAATTTTAACGAACGTTATATAAACCGTGATTCAAAAATTCGATTGCTGAGTACACAAGGCATCGTGTCAGACGAAAGTAAGTGAATTAAATCGATGGAAGGAGATAGATTATACCGCGACAAAGACGCGAGATAAAAAGAAAAAAAGTATCAATCGATATACCAAATACGATTATAAGTAGCATATATGTCAAGTCCGCAAAGATCACCACCTTATAAGGATCAAAAACGATTTCATAATGTACTACATACAAACGTGTATGAATTATGTGACACCTACAACCAGCGTGCGTTTATAAATTAAGGGCAAAGTTCTTGATGAGTGATGAATGAATGTTGTGTTATTCTTAAGTTACGACCGTGTTGATTGACGATAAACCGTCAACGATTATATAATTACGTTGATTATCATCTACTAAAACTATACCTTGTATGTATGTACATACATACGTACCTACATATCCATCGAGTCTGCACTCTAGGATCGGTTTTAATTACATATCTACAACACAACCACCGTCTTATTAATATCGTTATAGTATAAAGTTTTCATCAGATAATTTTCACGTAGCTATATTATCAATAACGATAATGATGAGTAAGAGAGAAAAAAAAAAAAAGAAAGTATTTGTCGTATATAGGTTCACAGATTCGATGATACGATATTTTAATATGTATTTCCCTTGTGTCTTTTAGCTCTTATATACCTAAGAATAAATAACGCGTAGAGGTTTTCTTCAGTCGTGACATTGATGATATTTGAAATAATATGAAACATTAATCAAGATGTGTGTCATAGAGATTACAAAAGGATCCGTGAAGAGCTAGTCTCAAAATCCTTCCTGCGAATGTCTAGAGATATAATTCTTACTCTGTCCTTCCTGAAAGCGTCAGGGTTATATAGGATTAATCCATTTGTGCAAAGACAGAGATGACATAACTTTTGATTACTTCTATAAGGTATTTAGGAATAACACATACCAATCCTTACATAGGAATTTAATCAGTCCATTGGTAATCTCGACGAAATATAGTTTAACATAGATGAAAATTGTATCAGAAATCTTCAAGAAATATCTTACAGTAATTATCATCTTACGATATAATAACGTCTTAAATTTTTCCTATAGAAAATATAACGAAAGGGATATAAGAAAGAAATGAAAAAATTGTGCTGCAGGGTCGAGGAGGATAATATAATAGTGTGCTAAGGATGAATAATGAATAATGAATAACAATCATCACACCGAAAGGAATGTAAATCATTTTTTTTTTTTTCTTTTTTGTAATAACGAATTCCATCACCGTTGAAAAGGTCTGAACCAACAATGGGATGTGTCGCAATTGTAATTTGGCAAACACGATCAGAAGATTTATTGTAAAAAGATGAATCTGGGATTAAAGACGTGTGGTAATATCCTTAGCTATAAGATTGAGATAGAAATCTGATTGTGAAGAGGACATGTAAAACGGGGCAAAGTCTGTACAGATATAAATCTACATCTATCTACATTTCATTTTTTTTTTCTTTTTTTTTTTTTTTTATATACATTCAGTGTGAAGGAATCCCATTTACAGATACCTACTCGATTATACATATTTTACACATATATTTGCGACGTTAATGCAAGATGGATGGATGTGAAAAAAAGCATTGAAGAGAGTTTGTGAAGAGAACTGTGTAGATTGTTAAATCGAGGAATAGCTGCGGGGGATGGTATGACAAGAAAAGATTGATCGTCGTCATCGGTGCGGAAAGAACATTTCATGTTATTCGATCTCGACACTCGTATCGTAGACATAATTTCTAATTGATTTTTTTTCCCCCTTAGTCTATTCATAAATTTAGTGAAAAAATTTACCTTTTCGTGCTACAAAAACTGTACCTACACGTATATTTGGAGAAAAAAGATTCGATCAATTTCCGACCCTTTTCAAACCTCTGCAAGTTTCAAGTTTCGTAGGTATTACGTTTATCTTGCTTTTATCCCAGATTTGGATTGTCCAACTGATTTATACGACTTTCTGAAAATCACTCGAAGAAAACCACCGAGCTTATCTACGATAACCAATTTTAGAATTAGGGGTTCGCGGTATTGCAGTCGGATAAGCAATCTGACGTATAGCTGCAGATATAATCGCGGGCAATAACTTATCCAGGATATATCATTTTGAACGATCATTCAATACCTTTTCGTCGATTTTGAGATTATAATTTTCTCACGCCTAATATATATATGCGTTTATATGTATAATCGTAGACATGACGTTGGTAATCGTGATATTCGTTATATTCGTGCGATATTCGTGACATTCGTGACATTCGTGACACGTTCACATACTGAGCACGTGACATCGTCCACTTACGCAGGCGTTCATTTACATATTCAGCCTACAAATTCTATTTTAAGATCAAGAAAAAAAGAAAGAAAGAATGAAAACAAATGGGGGGGGGGGGGGGGGTATATGTATGTACATGTACATACAATGTGATCAAATGAAACGACGCCTCTTACATACCTTTATATTCCCTATGGGACAGGTGAATCAAACTGTATGCATTCTACTACAATATATATACTTCTTATAGCGATGGGACGCGTGTGGTTTTCATAATAATAGCTTGGCACGATAAAATGGTCACAATATTATCATGCGTTAGACAGAACGATAAGACAGATCTGATACCTCGGTAGCTATTGCTTAGAATCAATATACTATACCGTATAAGAGTTAAAAATCAATTGGATAAAGAATCACGTTAAAGATATGAACGGAATTGTAACTGCATCCCATTTTCTTACTCAAATTATTCTGATCGAACGAGGAATGGTCAGATTTAAAATTTTTATTGCTTAGATACATCAGTTTTTACAGTGTCACCATATGAATGATTCGAAACTTATTGAGGGGCGGACTGAAGTCCAAAAACTGCGGAAGTTCTAGAATCCGAAAATTTAATGGAGAGACATGACGCGCGGATTTGGCCTTTTGGTTTTTTATAACATTCGGAATTTTGAACCTTAGGTGTTTAGCAATTGAAAGTTCTTTAGATTTAATATACGTAGAGACTTTCGGAAGGATTATGTCAGTTCTAAAAAGTATTTTTTATCGTTTCAACAATTTTATTGACCCTTATCACATGACTATATATTTATAGCATATATGGTAAGATCATGCAAACGTCAAGCTCTACGTCCCTTTACGATGATAATAATATCACCGTTCTGTACAACGAATCATCTTTCTTTATGTTCTATAAATTTAAGCAGTTTTTTTTATTCACAATTTATTCGAATAATACGTATGAAAAATCGAATCTCATTCCAAATCCCAATATCATCTCTCACTAGTCGTTCCTTTATTACGACTATATGTTATATCTGATATATACGCCTCTTGTCTAAATGTCAAGTGCAATGAAAGTAGGTTTCAAGAGAGGAAAAAAAAAAAAATTGGCTTTCAATGTTATACGTACCTGTCCGATCTAAAGTGTGGCAAATACTCATAACTTCAATACGATCGTATTGACTTATTTTTTTTTTAATTTCTATCTTGTTAAAAAAATTTCCAATTGCAAAAGTTTTGGTTTTATGTATTAACATAATAAAAGTAGACCATCTTCAAGTATTAATACGCTTATGTAGATTTTGTCTTCAAAATATATATCACGCTTTATTTTTCATATATATTATCAATCGCCAATGTATTTTGAAAAATGTAAATCGAGATAGGCTAGTCTTCAATATACATACCTACAATACAAAAAAAAAATTCTATCAGTAAAGTAAGACCTTTTGGTTAAAGGACGAGAGATGATAAGACATCATACAGAGTAGTGGAATCCCATAGGCGATAAGAAATCTCCAAAATAGATATCCGCGTATATTTGTGGGTATCTTTCGTCCGTCGTTGGAACTGTAAGAGAATAAGATCGGTATTTTTCCGCCTTTATAAGTAAGGGTTCCTCGAAATCTTTATCGTGCAATTTTGTATAATATATTGAAGGTACAGATGCGAAACTGAATTTTATTACCAAACTTTTAACGTTTACTGAATGGGGATGATATTCGAAGATTTTATTTATCTCAAAGTTCTCTCATTTCACAAAATTGAAATTATATGTCAAAAGTTACTATTACAGCTTAGTTTTAACCAACAACTTAAGACGATACTCTAATCAATTATTTCTCCACTTGGTATTATCCCACAGCTATATTTCATTAGATTGTAGCTTAATTTAGCATGAAATGTTTCATACAGTTTTACAATCACTTAACACTAACCCAGAAACCCTTCCAACGATAGCAGTGCGGTATACTGTAAATGTTAAGGTATACACACACAAATCTACCCCTTGTAAGGTTTCCATTAGTAGATTGAACTCTCAGATGAGATTTAGAAGAAAAAAAAAAAAAAATAACTAAAACATATTTTCGTTACCCAAAAAATCTTGCATATCATCCTGGAGAAAATATACCTACGTACATTTCAGTCTGAAAATGTGTGGATCAGGGTTTTGAGTGTTGGTCTGAAAGGAGATTGAAAAATTATACAGTGAGAAAATTTTGTCACAGCACACAGACGGGCGAATGTCAGACTTTCATCGTTTACTTTAAATTTGCAATATCATGTGTTTGAACGTCGGGGTTTTCCGGCAATAAAATATCGAGAAATCGGCAACCGAGTAGTAGAAAAAAAAAAAAAATGATACGGACATATCGGGGTGCTATTAAATTGGGTAATCACGTTTAACAGACCTTGTAACTAACTCGGATCTCTATCCATCCGTAATCGAGTTAGCAATTGCACTTGTGCATTATACACGTAGACAAGAGGAGGTTTGATATCTCGTATTGGATGCCGTAGGCAGTCATTCGAACTCGCCAATTTTACACCAGTTAGTCATCAGATTGATGCCACAACACTGTTCCAAAACCGTAGTTTACTCTTCTGTTTATTTTTGGTCAGTTTATATTTGGCTACGGCCCAGATTGGAACACACGCCAACGTCGTGGCGCTAATTCGCATCCAAATGAATACCGAACATTCGGTGACCATTGCTATACGATAGACTTGTTACTGTACATGCAATCAGTGAAATATATGAACTTGTAAAGTTTAATTTTTTATTTATTTTATCGTATAGGAAAAACAAGCCGATTAAATTTGACTTGCTAAACTTGACTAGTTTCATCAAAATGATTGAATCATCATCGATATATTATTAGTAGTTCGATAAGCGTTATTATCATTATCGTTTTCATCTTTTTCATCTTCCTCGACATTTCGAAATAAATATCTAAGTTTTATGGTGTCTAGAACGAACTACAAATGTATCATGCCAGGCTTTTGATATAAACGTCAAAACAGATCGTCAATCTTTAATAGCAGTTTTTTAACTTATCAATTAGACTTACCTCTGTGATCTTTGATCCAAGAATTATTTTTTTTTTTTTTCGTTGAAAATATTTTTAAAAAATTTTTTACTTTCTTCTTTTGTAACAAGATATTACAAACGCTTTTAGAATCTTCTCTGTTTCACAATTTTCGACTAAAAAGATCCAAGCCAAAACTTACACCTGATTGAATTCGAATAATTTTTATCACGATCAAATTTTGATCTAATTTGTAAATAACTCTCGAAATCTTTACGTATAAGTCTGGCTTGAGCCATTCAAAAAAAAGTTTGGTTAACTTTACACCAAAGTTCTAACCAAATTCACGGTCTAATTACGTGCTTCATTAACTTAAGGTTAATCCTCGACCCAAGACTAATGCTCCGGTGTATGTTAGGCTACAGATTTCATCGTCTGGTAAAGAAATTCATAATTTAAACTTCCCAAAATTTCCGCAATTGAACGAAAAACTTTGCCAAATGTCTTTGATATTCGTTAGTTGACGATGTTACAGTGTCAGCCAACTTCCTGTTACCCTAAATCAAAGTCGGTTCGGGTCAAGCTCTGGCCCAAATATTACATGGGCGTAACTGCCAAAGAGAGGAAGTTGTCTTGCGATATATTAGCATCCGAATTAGATAACGACCATCAACTATATTCAAGATGACGATATTTTATCTCGAAAAAAGTAACAGAAGAGAAAATTGTCAAGAAGATAAAATATTAGACAACCAAAAACGAAGATATTTATATGTCAAAACTATTCGTGAATGATGTTGGTTGCAAATCCTTTTTTTTTTTTTTTTAATTGTAATCAGTTTTGAGTGAGACTTTTCAATACCGCATTGCAGTTCGGTGATGCAAATTGGGATTTAATTGAGAGCCGATTAAAATCGTTCGAATTCAAAGCTGCACTGTGACTATATTTATATGGATTAACTGAATCGTATGAATGCCACGTGCCGAACTAACGCAGGTCTTCCCCATTCAGGAAACACATTTCAAAACCGATTCAAATAATTTATCGAACAAATTTTGGGCGTTCGTTGGCGGTCCTAATCGGCTAGGACCACCTCGGATGCCGCATGAGTGTCATTATTTCATCGTCGTCCTTGAGAGAAACCTTGGCCACGAGGGAACACTATACCTACTTATACCCGATCCCAAAGTTGGTACAAGTTTCATGAGCAAAGTTATAGAAATTCTCATTTTGCCAATAGTCTGTATGATACTGTGGTCATCAATTGCGGTATAGTTGCTCAATTATTGGAGACAATAATTCTGACGGTTAAGATTTCTTACTGAATTGAAATTTTCTCATTTTACTTTATTTCATTGTATACTAAAAATTGCCGATAATGGTAGCGTAAAAATTGATCCAATAAACCGCCTTAATAACGTCACTTGATTCAATCCCATTGAAGAAACTTTAAACTTAAAGGAAAAAACAATTTTTTTTTTCGGTTTAATAAAATTTCGGATGACGTAAATATATCTAATCAATTTATGAAAAGTCTCCCTCTTCAATAAGTCTCCGCTTTTATTTACTCCACTTCCTGTACCGTACGATAGCTAAAGATCTTTTCAAATGCGATCTTACGATTTATAAACTCATCAAGTTCTTGGCAGACACTCTTTGTAAATTAAATTAATATTCTTCGACAGAGTAGTCGTGAAGGTTTGATGAACTACTGGGAAAACGATCCTTGTATAAGGGGGACTATTTACTTGTTCAAAGTATAAAATAACTCAATCCACAAAATCGAAATATAATCCGTTCGAATCGCATTACCTACCTTAGTAGGTTCGACCTAACCAAGACCCTAAGAAAACATAAAAGAAACTCTTTGCGGATGGTACTGTGACAACACGCGATATTCACTCAGTTATGGAATGTATGTATGTATGTATATACATACGTGACCATAGTCATAGATCTTTTCTCATCCCTTGAATTTCAGGGGCTAGTAGGACACCCCGAAACCCCGTGAATGGTGAATGGTGAATTATGGCATCGAAGACGTCACTTTACCCGACCCACTCACGACCCACTCATGACCCATTCCTGGCAACGGAGGGTCGTAAATAATGAGAGAAGTTACTCCAAACTACTCGCACGTGCATTTCCTAGTGTTAGAAATTTTGCTAAATTTGCAGATGCAATGAACTTGCGCGTTTTTGATTATCAGAAAGTTATTATTGATGAATTAATTATGAATAGGTAATTGCTGAGTGAACGAAACAATCTGTAAATTGACGTGAAAGAAACTCGAAACGGTATTTCATGACGTCAGGCATTAATCAGTCCAGTAAAAATACAAAAAACAAAAAATAAAAAATGGTAAACGAGCTCTCGATTCTTAACAACCTGAATTTCACCGAGAGAGAAATACGTTCCGAGGGTATATTATATTGCCTTTTCTTCCCTTCTACTTCGTTCGTATATCCTCTCTCAACTGACACCCCAGGAAACGTGAAATGCATACCATTAGCTATGACGTGGACACCCTGCAGTCGCTTACATAGGTATATGAGGTTCTCAAAATGTGCGTAGTTATACACCGCATGTAATACCATGTATACCATACACGGTTGAGTTGCACTACCGGAAGTGACCTCGTCGCTTTCACCCATGGTCCCCCATCCTTTGATTCAGCTATAGAGTAACTTAAACAGCCTGTTCTATGCGTATGACAGAATGGAGAGAAGAGAAAGAGAGAAGAAGAAAAAAAAAGATGAAAAAAAAAAGAAGGAAAAGACTTGTCACGTCGAGAGGTAAAATAGGAGGGAACAAGTATCAAAACGTGTTACGTTGAAAAATCGGTGTAAAGTTGTATGATGCATGAGTCCGGAATATAGAAAAGTTTGACATTTTATCACCAACACCCTGTGAAATCGATATATTATGGTTACATCCTGAACCTGAAACTATGCATAGAGTACGTCCGTGTCATTTCGGTATAGAAAATTTTCAAGTTACTAGAATGCGTTCAGAATGAATAAAAAGCTTTGCACCGATGAAATATGACTATGTACAGGGGTGATAAAGCCCTTGCAGATGGCGAGATCAAATCAAAGATTGCTGAAAAAAAAAACAAAAAAAAAAAAAAATGAGCTCCTATAAAGTCGGACAGGTAAAGTCGCAGGGGGGTATTGATCTGAGAAAAAGCCACTCGTAAACGTGATGACATGAAGAGGATCATTTCTTCATCGATCTGAATGGGATTAATGTAGTAAAGCCTCAACGATCGGAAACCCTCGACAACTATAAGATTCAAGGTTCGAAGCTGAGCGATGAGGTTTCAGACGTCCTTAGAAGAAACTGAAACTGAATTAGATCCTAAATACTACATCATTTACTTTATTTAAGCCATCTGTATTTCTTGGCTAGTATCCCCATGTGAATCGATGAATTTGTGAACGGTAATTGCAACGTAAGTTAAATCTCTGTTAGTTATATTTACAGTAGTTCGATAACAGCGTAGTTAAGAGTAAAGTTATCTTTAGATCGTAGAGGTCATAAAAATAGAATGAAAGAATTATTCCCCATGGGGGGAGGAGGAGTAGCAGCCCCTGGACGTATATTATAACGTAATTTCAAATGGCAAATCGGATTCTGTTCCCAAGGTAATACGGAAATTCGACATTCTCGCAAATCGTTGAAGCTGCAGAAAGTAATCGATCGAAAATATCTGGATGAGATATGCGATACGATATTGGCTAAGAATCTTACAGTTATAGTAGCTCAATACTCATACGTGTGCAGGATGAACGTGCAGGTACATATATGAATAATTGAAAACTGCATGAATGCATAAATGCGTGTATTTTTGTAAAAGAATTCATATTTCTATATTTATATTGAAAAATATTTACAAAGATCTAAGGCATCTGGAGTGAATTTATTTTCTATACTGAAGATGAAACTGTGGGATTGCGCCATATCCACATTTTGAGTGAAATCGAACAGATGGTTTAAACATAAGTATCTTAGATCTAACATATCTATATTATTTCTCAGATCTCAATATTTGTTCAGATATATAAATCTTTTGTATAAAAATAACTCAATAGACGACACAACCACAAGTATCAAATTCACGATCTAGATTATTTACGATCACATCCCATCTCGCGGTTAATATATTTTATAGTTTCCTATTGGTGCACTTTTACCTTACTGTAATAAATTTTGAAATTTTACCAGTTATATATCCAGTCCTCTGATCATATGATAGCCGAAAATATTCTCAGTGCAATGATGTGGTCAGGAAAAATCGTTTTAATATCAGATTGACATCTTAAATCGAATAATTTGAACAAATTATTATCAGTGATATTAATCTCGTGTTTGCATACTGTCCATAAAAATATGTAAATAAAAAACGTGTCAACTCAAAATAGACTATCATAGTTCTGCAAGCTTGCCTCAACGTCTGCAGACACGGTTTAATTAATCTAGTCTACAAATCTGCTCACGTATCTTCTATCTGGGTTAATTATTAGCAACCGGGTTGTTTCACCGTAACCATCAGGTTTTCGAAGGTTAACCGCAAGACCTTAAGCATATTAGATATATCTGAGTAATGTTTTCTTAACGTATAATTTGAAATATTAATTATTAGAAACAATGAAGAGAATTACTTTGCAGCTATTAGTGTTAACGTTTAAACATGCATCTAGGTATGATAATGGCAATTTAAAAGAAGAAAAAATTACAAGTGAAAGTTTTAATGGTTTTACAATTTTCATTCCCCCAAAGGCATATATACGAGCTGTTTGAAAATTCGTAAAAGAAAAAGTTTATTCGATGGATTATTTTAAGGAGTGACTCGACGAGTTAACGCGCAAGGGTCTATCCCCCGCACCCTGCAGTATAGTGAGAAAAGGGACGTCGACGGTTGTAGGAAATCCTGGAGAATTGAATTGGATTTAGAGAGTTAAATCCTCTGGTTCCAGGATTTTACTTGTCCCGTCAAATATTGATGAAATTCTTTATTCTTCACAAAAGATTCGGCAATTTTTTTTTTTTTTTACATTCTGTTAAGAAATAACCTGCGACGTAGATATATAAAAGAAATTTTTTTACCTTGGGTTTAAAAATTTTCCCATTTTCATCAACGCTGTATAATAAATCTCTTTTTTTTTCTAACAAGGAAAGAATACAAAAAAAAAGAAATCAAATTAAAAAACAAAGAAAAAAAAAAAAGTAGAAATCGTTAAGCTCATTCAGGCAGGCTGTAAAACCCGCTTTCGTTATCAAGCACCAAAATCTCGTACGAAATTTTCTTATTATTTTCGTAAGATCGATGATTAGGTATATAAGGTAGACGATGCCGGGTTTGAGAGGCAATTTATCAACCGAGTAATTTCAAGCTTTGACCCTGCAGAGTTTCACCCGAACATCAACCTTTTGACAATGTAATGAATGGCGAGTGAACCAAACCACTGAACGTGGCAGGCCTATCTACCCATGTACTTAACCGGGTTGTAACATGTTTCAAGAGCTTTTCTCGATGCAATATCACGAGGTGATCGTATGTATGTACATACAATATAAGTACAACACGGTTTGTACATATTTACCACAACCCACATCTGGTTAAGGCTTAACTTGGGTCGTTAGCACAGGAGCTTTCATCAATCAACGTTATTATACTTAATGTCAAAACATCCCATCATCAAACTTTCAAGCTTTTTCTTTTTTTATTCGATCCCTGCAGCTTCGCGGTCCCCTAATATTGTTTTTCCAAATTCTTTTTCTTGATTAGCATTGTCAATCGTTTTTTAAACGGTCGAAAAAGCTTCCGGAAAGCTTGTGAAAGCTGATGCAGTGGACTTGAGTTCGAGATAGAAAATTAAGTAGAACGATTCAATGAGTCAAAAATTAGTGTTCATCGTTAGTTTTAATTATTTGTCCTTCACTGCAGGACTACTATGTATAATTTCCAACGTCGATAAAACAAGTATGTTATTATAATTGAAACAAATATTTACACAATGGTTTCATCTAGTCTGAATTTGAATATGAAGTATGTAGAGCCATTGCCTTCTCCGGAAATTAATATTACAAATTAATTGAATTTAATTGTGGTCATAAAGTAAGAGAAATAATTTCACGAGAGTTTTTAAACGATCTTATTACTCATAAAACTTATGATAAAGTTTTTCATTTCTTAAAATAACGTGAAATTGCAAAGACGCTAATTACAACCAATTTTAATACCAAGTACCACATTAAAACTGTCTTATTTGTTTTCTCAAAGATTTACTTTACGAATTAAAATTTCATTTTGGGAACTGAAGCGAAACTCACATCTAGAGATCAGAAAATTCTCGAACCTATCTTAGACATTTTTATACGTCATTGATAAATCTAAATCAAAGACGATAAAATTCTTGGATGAACTTACCGTAACTTAACCATAAATACTAAACACCTAATCCCCAGGCATTACCACATATTTCCAAAATAGGGGTGAAAAAGTGATGATAACAAGCTTAACGTAGACCACCCTCATACATAGACGAACTAGCTAGTAGTCTAGTACGTAATGTATACTACCAGGGTATAAGGCGATTGCTTGCGGGGATGAAAAGCTGTACTTGCTTGCTGCAGAGTCTCAAGGTCCGGGGGTAGCGATATACATACCTACAACTTAAAAGCACAAGGTCGATCCATACAGAGCTATTCACGCCAGGTTAAGCTCGTAAACCAGCAGGTACCCCATCCGTAATACGAATAGACAAATTCTCTGGTCATTATAATTTCAGTTGATAAATTAATTAATTAATTCACTATGAGGAATCGATCGAAATGAAAAGCTTTTCAAATGGCAAATTCATGCGTATATATAGTTCCTATTTTTGTACATATTATAATCTTCTCCGAAAATATTCGAATCAAATTGGTTATTTTGAAAATAAAAAACAAAAACTTTCAAATTTGCGGTTTTATTCCATATTCCAGGAAGTAGAATCCTGCAGTTTCATTTAAAGGGTTTAGCTGCTAACAATAACAGTTCTCTGAGCTTATGGAATCATATCCTTGTCGATATTTGACTCCATTGATATTATAAGGGTGTATGAAATTTTTTTTTTTTGTTTTTTTAATCAATGGAGAATATGCTAAAATCGATAACTTCGAAGACGGGAGAGGCTTATTACCGACTAAATTAACGAGACGGCTTTTAATATTGATGAATGTGGATTGAAATTTGAATCTTTGGACAGCCAGTCACAGTCTATCGTTTGTGGGGCATAGACTGAAGGATCCTGTATACCCGGGGCTGCCTGGGGTGAGCTGACGAGTTGCCATGACAACCATCGCTGCCCTGCCATCGACAGAGATGCTCAACCAAATATACTATGAGTTTTTTTGTTATAGAAAAGTTCTAAAGTATGAACAAAGTGCGAATTAAAAATGAATTTTTTTTTTTTTTTTTTAATGAGTTTTTTATTTTCAAAAAACGAAACAGAAAAAATTTCTTCTTGATCAGAATATCGCATTTTTAACCGTCAATATTCGTTGACGAATTTTTTGCAAAATCCTACGAAATAAACGTCGCGAAAAATTGGTCTTATGGCGGATGAGAGGGTAGCCGCTGTCTTCTACCCCCGTTTGTCGAATGACATAAAAGTCAAATGCTTTCGAGAGCTCGTGGGTGAGTTTTACTTTCGAAGATCAGATTGAGGACTTTTTTTTCTTTATTTTATTTCTTTTGTTAAAATTTCATACACACTTATCGAAGATTAGTGTTAATCTCTGAAGGTTAATGAAAACTGATTAATCGTTATTTCAATACTTATAATATTCGCAAATTTAAATCGTTGCATTGCTTCGGACAGTTTCATTATGTCAATAATTATCGTAATTATAGAATTGTAATTACTTAACCGTATCGTAGGTATCTAATTATCAAGCAACCAACAACGGCAGCGTTAATTACAAATAATGATAATTAATTCCCCGTTCCCATTGGTGGAATTATATAAATATATACCCACCGCCCAGTTTCACATATTTCCACTCTACTAATTACACATCGTTAATGAACAGGATATAAGGGCTAACGAATGCATGGTGAATGCATAAAAAAGTTTCATCCGTGATGAAAATTGATTTATTAAATTTCATATAAATTTTCATTTTTGGTTTTTCTTCTTTTCGGGATCATCAGGACTTAGAATTTTCATGTTAATGGAAAAAAAAAGCTCTTTGTATGTATTAAATCTAATTATACGTCGTAGGGATTATAAGAGCAAATGAAATCATAGAACTACTTTTGTGATCTGAAAGCTGAAGTAAATACGTTATTTATGTTACAGATGAAACTATCCGAGGTCCAGCGATGGATAATGTAATTACGTTCGGAACTTCAATACATGTGAGTCTTTGTACAGTTGCATGTGTGTAAGTCATAGTCTGTCTGAAATAAGTCCATATAAGAAATGAGAAAACTTTTCACAAAATGAAAAAAAAAAAAAAAAAAAAAAAAAAAAACAGAACTGCAGCCGGACATCGTGATTTATAAAATTAAAGGAAATATCCTGTTAGTCAAAAAATAAATCATCTACCTGAATGGCAATATTGAAATTTTTTTAATCTTGTATTGCCAAAAAATTTGCCATTAATAAAACTTTGAGGAATGTTTTCTAATCTTGAGATCAACGAATATTTGTCCTAATATCGAAGGATAGATTATAAGTATATTTCGTGAGTTATTAATATACTTCGTTTATTTTACTACCAATTTACGATATTATATTGCCTTCGATAATTGTGAGATTTCACGGATTTCGGACTGGCACTCTAAGTGATTGATACATTTTATTACCCAGGCTAACAGTCTTCAACGTTTTCATTATGGGTGTACATACATACATACATACATACATACGAACCCAGTTTCTGGATACTCTCCATAAATCCCTATATTGCCAAAAGCTTTGCCAAAATAAAGCCTTTATTGGTTCAGTAATAGAGTCAGAATAAAAATTCACCGAATTGGATTGGACAATTGCGTTTCGATTATCAAAGCTTATCCGCAATTGCTTTTGCGGATATATGCATACCTTCATATGTATGTATGTAAAGTAATGAATCGTTCAAGCCAATCGGAGCGTATTAATCCAAATTTCAATCAAGTTCTCTCGTCTGTTATGAAATAATTATGTCAAGAAATCGATGGGCATAAATGCAAAGTATTTTTCGCGGATAAATACCTGCAAAAACCAAGTAATATAAATTCACTGTTAATACTTTTTGGCCATTTGAAATATATTGTATCATTCCGAGATTTTATAATACCTATACATGGTTCTAAGGACTTTGAAATTATTTATTATTTATTTAGTAGGTACTTCAAAGTTAGTCTTAAAATTATTTAGCATCACCTACTCAACGTGCCTTACAATGCCAAAGAGTTTCCCCACTCACAGAATTCAAACCCCATTATTTCTAACTCCGTAAATTTCTAAGGTAATGTTAAAAGTTTTCTGTGGTTTCTTCAATGGATTAAAATAAATATACAATTGTTTATTGTATTCTGGAGAAAAAAAAAAAAAAAAAAAACGTCCCCTGGGAATACCCATCATACAATAATTCATGCATGACATGAGTTGCTTAAATTATATATCAACCTAATATACGAAAAAGCATTGAATTCAGAATAGAAATGAAATCTCAAGATCAACAAGCGAATAAAATTTAGAAGCGATTGTTTAAAAACGAGAAACTTTTGTAACACAAAAATATGTTTTAATGCCAATAAACTTTTGCTTCAAAGATTGTCGAAATAAATACTCGAGTATTATAAGTACAAAGTGTTGTTCGATAGAAGAATAATTTATTCAACAATTTTGTCAAATAATTTCGACAAGAATTTCATTCGCTTACTGACTAATTTATTCTGACAGTTTCACGCCAGTCAATCTAATTGTAAATGGAAAATTTTTACGATGAACTATATAGGTGCAGAATTTACCCCAAAACATTAATTCAACCCCAATTATCAATATTTAATGAAGCAGTATACGGTACGTGCAGATGAAAAGTATAATCTTATTATTAAAATAACGTAATACCGCGGTTTCCTAATTCGATATTAAATATAAGGTTTTACTTGTTAGCTCAACATACATAATTATAACTTATATAACCGACAGTTTTTTCCCTCTTCTTATTATTTATTTTTACGACCATTTCCCTCTTCGTATCCATACGTGACACCATAAGCTTTTATATACTCTTACCGCAAAGTGCAAACGGTGGCGATTCAGTAGCTATACAACGTGCAAAGAGTGCAAGCAAAAATAAAAAAACGGAAAATTGACTGTCACTTAATCTACTCAAACCATTTCATATACCTTCCTATTTTCACGGTTTATGTTCAGATACTCTCTGGCGTTCAATCTCCACTTCCACATCCAGTTGAGATCGGAGCATATTGTCTTTTCCCCATCCCCTAAACGACTCGCGGACTTACTAAGAACTCCCTCGCCTTATATCTAATCTTGATTTTAAGACCTTCAGGGGTTGAGTATAGTAATCATTTGGGATTTTCTAGTATGGGGTTACGGAGTGTCGGGAATAATACATGTAACGTAGAAGATTATCTTTTGCACTTGTCTGCAGAATAGGAGATGGTCGGAGGTTACAGAAATTTTGTAAAGAGAATCTGAAATTGTGTGAAATATATACAATGGGTATATGTATGTATGTACTATGCGGGTTTAATACACATATACGTATAATATTCGCGTGCATATAACAGGCTTTACTTCGAGTACCTAACCATTAATTTCACTCAAGCCACAAGATAGTTTTGGGAGAATAGAGATTAGGATGACTTCTATTATACCCCTTGAGGTCAAGGTGGGCTTTCACCTATTATCAAAATCGTGGAAAATTGCAGTTTATGATTAGATTCATATCACGGTTTATCGTAATTGCTGTTGTACGGGTCCGATGGTTAATTTTGATTAACAAACGATAATCAGAGATTGTGATTGATGCGGTTACGATGAACCTACATATGAGACTATTTTCTACTGGTAGAAAATTTGAAAGAAATTCAAGGGTTTGGATGGATCCGAAGAGTCCAAAGTTGAAAGTGCTTTTTTTTTCTTTTACTCTAGAAAAAGTTTTAAAATGTGGAAAAGCTCTTGTCGTATACGTTTCCGGGTTAAAACTGGATAGTAAACTTCTTAGATAGAAGTTTTGTGACGATGTGTGAGAGTGGAATTCGCAAAGTCTCTTTGGCTCTTAAATTCTACGTATTTTAATGGTTTTTGGATTTTCAGAGTGGGAGAATAGTTTCAGTTCGAGTCTTTTTCTTATCAGAGATATAAACTGATGCTATTTTAAATTTTGTTATACGTCTATGTGGGGAGGATGAAATTCCTGGATTCAGTGTTGGGATTTTTACAATGAAATTGAAACAGTTCGTAAAAGAATAGATAGAAAAAAAAATAAGAGAAAACTTTCCGACTGACTATCAACAATCTCTGAGACCGACTGGCGGGATCTATTGTCTTCACAGGTCGTAATATCACGAAGAATTCTATCCACTTTTTCCCTACTCGATTCTATACGTTCTAACCAATACAAGGACTGCGAATCTACGAAGAATTCTCTCCAATTCCTTTTATTTTCTCGTTTATCCATCTACTCCCTCCAAGTTATTTCACGTTCACCGGGCTCTGACAGGGTCGCGCGTTGCGGATCTTCTCGGCTATGGGATTTGCCAACGTCATCCAATCTCTAAACGTTCTTCCTTTTTATTCTTTTTTTTTTGTCTCTCTTTTTATTTCTACTTCTTTTTTCTTCTCTTTTTTCTCTCCTAGAAGATATACCTAAAATAGTCTCCAGGCTACTCTTACATAGGTACGAAAATAACTTAGGGTTCACGTATATTAGGGCTATGCCATTTGGTAATAAAAATGCCAATTTGGTTTTGCACAGATGGAAAAATAGTCCCGTCTACTTTGAAAATTGAAAACATTTCTTTAAAATAATTCATACGCAATTTTCTTTCGTTATTGAATTAGATGAAAATTTATTTGGATCATCGTCAGATCCTAAAACTAAATTAATAATTTTTAAAACCTTTGAACTTTTTTTTTCGCCAAACCCTTCAAAGTACCAAAACTGTTTGCGATCGAATTGGCAACGCCGAATAACGTTACGCAGTTTTAATTAAAATTTTGAATTACATGGGGTTGAAAATGGTGTAAAACCTGTGAATTTTGATATACCCAGTTGAAAACTCGCTGTACATTGTAAAACACGAAAAAACAAAATTATAACCGCAAGTATATTATCGAGCAGAAGCTCTCTTTGGTTATATAAAAATTTTCTTTGGTAAAAAGAAGCTTAAAATTTTACAAGTTAAGAAAGATGAAAGTAAAGTTTGACTTTTAATTCCAACCAACAAAGCTCTATCGTCAAGTTCCCAAGCGAGTTAGAAGAGACGACTGTAACAGCGAAGAGAAAATGAAATATTCAAGAAGCTTGAAAGTCTCTCCTGTATTTCTATCCCCATTTCAGTATATGTATACATAACTTGTTGTAGAAATTTATTCTCCTTCAGACCTCTGAGACATACTAAACGCGAATCTCCTGTAGTGTGATATTTATTTCATCCATATGTTGCCCAGAGTATTTTTATCATTGAAATCATTTCTATCAAATTTTTTCATTATACGAAGAGTGGGGAAAAATGTTTCAGAATCATGGAAAGTTTCTAATGTTTCACGTAAAAAAATTCGAAATTATTTAAATAGCACAAAAAATTTGTACTACCATTTTTTAGAAATTTATGACATCAAATGTAAGAAGCTTGTTAATCACACTTTTGACCAGGAATTAACTCCTGAAAAAATTTGCTTAATTGTACCATGTGGCTTTTTTAAATAGTATGAAAACTGAAAGTAGGTATATGTATATACCCTTAGATCTAAAAGCCGCTCATTGCAGTTGAGGGAAATAAAAGAAGCAGTAACTCCTTGTCTTTGGCGAGGTTGAATTTTACACCACTCTCGTATTCCCTTGGGCTTTACCACGTTCGCTCTTAAAACTGAAAGTTTTTTACCGTCATTTGGTTGCTTCGTTAATTGTACTCCGTTAAGACAAACGGGACGATACTTTTTCTCTTAAAATCTTGAACTCGAATTGTTAAGGTTAAATGCTACCTCGGAAATCTTCAACTCTTTAATCTCAAGATGGAGTTTACTCGGATCTTACCTTCAAAGCAAATTCCCTTTAACCCACGAAAGTTAAAATTGTATATTAATTAATAAATAATCATCATTATTGAAATAAAATTGAATCAGCAGGAAATGATGGTCAGATTTTATAACCTTTTTTGTATCTAAGCTGGTTTTGTTCTCATAGCATTAAAGGATCTTGATATAATTCATTTACAAGCTTTCCGAAGTGGTTTTTTGAGTCAAGAACCTCTCCTGGGAACTGGGTTTCTAAATTATTCAAAATTCAGGTAGTAATACGTATATATATAGAAATACAGAGAATGTTGAATTTCCGCATAGATCCTTCATGTTTACAAAGCATCTGAAAGGATCACGGCGGTTTGACTCTCAGGCCTGACCAAACACGACAAATCATAAAATATTCATGACGAATTCAGTGAAACCTTGGTTTACGCATCGGCAGTGTTAACTGTCGTAAAGGAATTCACCCTAGTAGATTTTCGGTATATCCGTAGGAAATGCGAGCTTGGAGAGATGAGCCGTTTGTTTTTACGAGAAGTTCATCCTTAATGCCGATGTTTACACATGACGGATCACTTAGGAGTTTAGAAAACCCGTAGTAGCAACTTAAACGTGGAAAACTTACCGCTAAATTTTCTCTTACTATTACACAGCTACGTTAGATATTTGTAACAACAGTTCTATTTCGCGTTTTGAAAACGAAAAAGCTCGCCCACAAAAATCTATACAAGAAATGTGATACGAAGTGGAAAGAAGAGCTCGGAAAATCACTCGATGAAAGAAGAATTGAAATCCTCCGTTGAGGTTTCGTACAAAACTTAAACTTCTACTTTTTTAACACATACTTGTAGTACATACCTAAAGTTCTAACCAAGCTCCGAACACGTTTCACTTAAAGCTGCGAAAATTTCTACAGTAGTGTAAAAACTCCGGAAGTAAAAAAAAGTTCGGAAACAGAATCACATTTTTTCTATCCTTTTATTGCAGAACTTTGCCAAAAATTATTTCACGGTTCAACAAACTCTGGAATCGATTTTTCAAGAGCTAGAAAATCATATCTTTCATTCCGCACAAGTACCTACCCCAAAATTCTGGAGCAAGCTGGGAATTAGCGATTGGCTCAGACAGTTGGTAATTAGTAGTTGGTACAGCGGGTTGAACCGTGATATTTCGAGGGTCCTGTTTCGAAAGGATTAAACCAGTAGGGTTGCCTACAAAACTAGGGTGTAGGTGGTCGGATAAATTCTCGGAATTCCGAAACACGTCAAATTCCGATGTTCCGTATGGATCACGGAAATTTAAATCAACATTACTACCAACTTGTAAAATTTAAGAAAAATAAATACCAATTAAAATAAACAGTGAAGAATCACCAAATTTTACGATAAATTTACTAGTCAGAATTTTCTCGAATAGAATGACTAAAAAAAAAAAAACTTTTTCAAATTAAGACTTTGCTTTGTTTGTACAGCGGGACAAGAAGAAATCGATTTGTTTAATTAATCGTAGGCCACCAGTCGGCTGGTAAAGTATAATTTATGACCTATTCAATTAAGGGAGTACATGACGTTTTAGAGAATCAAAAAATGGATCTTTTTGTTATAAATAATTTTACCAAAATATTTTGCGATATTAAAACCGTGGAGAAGACTGTTTCAAAAACCCTGTGAAAAATTCCAGACCGTTAGATACCGCCAATCGTTAAAATTAGATAAGAGTCTATAATCTACACGAGGATATCCATACCTACTGTACACATTTCGACATTGAATAAACTTGGTTGTAGTCCACTGGGCATGAGGGTGCTACAGATAGTAACAATTCAAACAGAAGTGGAAAGCTGGCCTTAGAGCAATGAGCAAAGGGAATTTCGATCAGTATTCAGCACGTAACACAGGGGCTAGAGAGCCAAGTCCCATGATCTACCTACCCCCCGGAGAAATGTCCTAGACTTCCCCCAACAAATTATAACTTCTCACTTGCCTGGCAAAGCTATTAGTTGCTCACAGTTTGGCAAAGGGTATATAATTGAATACTCCCTCTCTACCTTTCGCCATTTTACTCCCTCTTGCTCAGAATCTAGCTATAGCCATCTTTCTCTCCTTCCGGACCCTTTTTGGTATATATATATATATGACTACGTTATACTCGTTCCCTGTACAAAATCGTACCTACTCCATGAGTTTCGTTGCCCGTCAACCCACCGAACTCTGTTCCTACCCTACACCCAGGACTCGACTTAAATTTCCTGTACACCAACGGAAACGTACTTGGAGAAACCAAGATTATTTCCGGAAATTTTTAACCCACTCATATTGCCGAAAATACAATTTTTTTTTTTTTTTACTAGTCTGGTAATTCAGTTTTGATTTCAAAATTTCACAACGAGTTTAGCACTGCCAGATTTATCTTTTGGCATTTACAAATGACTGAGAAAATTTTTTTGGATGACCTCACGGTCGTAGATAATTTGAAAACTAATTCAGATCTAATTTTTGCGTATGTTCAAAATTATGAATATCGTGTGCACGAATAAATTAATCTCTGTTTGAAATTTTCCTTGGGAAAATTTGAAGAATGTGAAAATCGTGATATAGCTTCTGAAAAAGTAATTTTTGTAAGCCCCCCACAGAGTTGAGTTAGAGCTATCAATCTTTCGAAGGATCTACTTGACAGGTTACCCTGAAAGTTATTGTTGCCTTGAAGATACAAAACCACCGATCGAAACTATCGAGGGTCTTGCCTGCGTTCTATATTCGCTTCAGTTGCCTTGGGTCTGGAGACTGATTATTAAAGAATTGGCTTCAAAGAACTTGGATACAAAGTTTTTATATTACTTTTTACAATGAGACGTGTTTTAATTTTCAAAGAATGTTTCGAGAAGGTGAAACTTTATCACCGCTATTATATTTACGCGTGATTATAGTAAAGTTTAATCATCTTTGGACAAATTGATTCCTGCTTTAGGGGGTTGCGGAATTTTAATTAAATCTAAAATGTATGAAGTTTTTTTTTTCTTTCTTTTTTTGTTTTTAATGCAGCTTGTGAATCGCGTTATTGGATTCAGGCAAAGTGAGGCAAGTGTAACGATTTTTTTTTTTTTTTTTTACATCTTTAAAAACAAAAAAAAAAGTTGCCAGGCAATTTAACGGCGTGGAAAATTTTTTGAACGATTTATAAAAGCTCGATGGAAAGACTGCCAAGACAAGACAATACTTTCTGTTCGTCGAACAAGAAATATTGCGATGGTACTTCGCTACGTCAATTGCTTGGAAAAATACTCTGTACATTTTCCAAATGATAACATCTAGGGTAGATTCACGAATTTCCAATGAATAATGGAAAAGTTAAAATTACAGAAAATCCACCAGAGTAGTCTGATCGTTGAACCAGAAATTAATATACGATGTAGAAAAATGCGTTATTTTTATATCATTTGATACATTTTCCGTACTGTTTCATTCAATTTTATGAATTCTTATATTTTCCTGATATTATAACCTATTTGAATTGAAATTATATCAAAAATTATTTATCACAAACCAAAAAGTTTCTATTTCGATATTAGATTTACAACTAATTAATAATTTTAAATTTAAATTATTCAAATTCAAAATTCATTACGATGATGCTTATATCTAGTGGTTTATCCCTGTGTTTTAATGCGCTGAAGCTTTTAAAGCCATACTGTACGAAGTACGGATGATTTACGGCGTTGTACAAAGTCATATCTGGTGATACTTGCTACAGCGTACGATATACAGCACCTTCTTGAAAGCACTTCATACCAAGCGGCGCCAACATTGTCGCTGAAAATTTATGAGATACTCGGGTGTGGGTACATTGCACCGGAACGCAAATTTCTGACTCCGGAGTTTCTGGTTTATCAGATTCTCCTCGGTCATGTCTTGAAAATTTATTCCACTACCACAATCACAATCTTTATTCCAGTTTCCGGGTGATTGGAAAGTCCCAAATCACCAATTAATATCTGGTTGTCCAATACGATTTTTATACAAAACTAATGGTGTGGAAATTAATTTCATTATCAAAGTCCTAACGATTTTTCTTTCTTTTTTTAATTACTGGATTTCGATCGATTTTTAATTACAATTTGGACATTTACATCAAGTAATAACGGTATTTCAATTCTTCGACTTCGTATCAGAAGATTATTTTGAAATCGTAATCAAAGAATTTTTTTCAAATTAATTATCTCGACCTTTAAAAAAGTGAATAAAATTTACCAATTTAAATCAACCCTTGAGTTTGCTATCTACTCCTGTCTATAGGCCACCGCAGTGCATTCTGGTTGATCATTTTCCAGACCAACTATGCATGTTAGTTGCTTGAAGTAAGTCCCCATCTTTAGCCGACTAATTTTGATGCAGTTTAATCCTCCTAAATTGTGCAAATTAAATCAAAACTTCTAAACCAAACAAAGTAAGTAACTACTGCTAAGTTTAGTTCTAACTTGTCGCAAAATTTGCATAAATAATTTAATTTTCGGGGATACGAGGCTCGCCGAACTGTTTCCCATGCTAAGCCGGATTTCAAGCAAACAGAACGCTAGGACTCACGTAAAATAATTCTAGTTTTTGAAACTGATATCTTAAATATTTTTAATAGAACATGTTGATCTGTTTTATATGCTGAACTGCAGAGTGATATTTTCTGGCAAACTGCAGCAGGCATGCAGATGTAAAAATTAGTTAGACTTTCTCCTCTGGTATAGACAATAAATTTCAATTCTGTATAAGATCCCCCTCGTCTACAGTTTAATAAATTTCATCCCCTGATAATGCAGAAAACTTCCCCTTCTCTAAAAAAAAAAAAAGGTTTACCATTATTCTTGCTTTTG
The DNA here is from genome assembly GCA_963924015.1 of Macrophya annulata. Lineage (NCBI taxonomy): Eukaryota > Metazoa > Arthropoda > Insecta > Hymenoptera > Tenthredinidae > Macrophya > Macrophya annulata. The sequence goes on from OZ001258.1 coordinate 24,103,194, forward strand.
CCCTTTCACCAAGGCTGTCAGTATTTTCCTTAAAAATTACTTTACGTGTATAGAAACAGTATCAGTACTCGTTCATAATCAAATATGTTATAGAATTGAGTCTTCTGATAATAAAAAAAAAAATCTAAAAAATCTAAAATTCGTATCCAACATCCCCAATTTATAGTAAATTTTTCTTCCTTAAGCAAATCATATTTTTTCATAAAATTTGACGTTATGAAATTCATAACATCGACTAGCTATAATCCGTTTGGCCAGTTGCCTACGTCATGATCATATGTACTAAAGATATCATTATATATGTTATTGATTCATCCGTGATCCAAGCGGGTGCGAGGGCAAGCTAAGATAAACTCGCAGATCGAACTCTTAGTTGTATATCATTCTGAATATTGATAGCGACAAGAAATTATATTTTGGACGCAAATAATTGCAGTGTGTGAAATTGTTTTATACAAACTATAATTCGGTGCTGTCTAAAAGAGTGTCAGGATCCAGAAAATTTTTGGGGTTTATTAAAAATTTGAAAATTTAGTTTCTGCACGTTTAAATTCGATTTTATCACAATTATATTAACATATATTAACGTCAGTGTTGTACTTTTATCGGTAATACCAAACGGTCAATTATTTCGCAAAGAGTGATGAACATGCATGTGTAATATATGCATAGAATTGTGCACTGCAGTAGTAATAAAAGTATAAATTAAATTAATAAAGATTAAATTTATTTTAAAGTAACATTTAGCTTCGTTAGTTAGGAAATGCATCTTGCTGTATAATTGCAAACAGAATAGCGTAGAAAACCGATTAACATTTTTCCCTGTTATGCAGTTGGGTATAAAGTAAAATGAATCGTTTCATCCCTCATACCTCTCATTTATTCCCCTATAAATTCTGCAGCTTGCATGGCCTCTGCACTGTACTGAAATTCTCTTTTACCATCTTTTGAAATGGTTTTTTTTTTTTTTTTCATTATTTTTTGGTTTTGTCCCGAGGGAATGTCGTGCCTTCTTCATCTCCCTATTTTTGATCTCCCTTTTGTGGGTTGGAGTGAATTGCATGAAAATAAAATACAAAATATATTTATAAACGTATATATTCATATAATTCAACACCTAATGAATGTGATTTGACTAGACCCCAGAATATAACGAAACTTTTTTTTTCTCCTCTGTTGTAGATCCTGGGCTGTTTATCGTCGAAATATACCGAGGTGAAAGATAGAAAACCAAGGGCCAAGCTTGCGACTCATTGAGAAGGAGGTTACTGGGGGTAAAAAAGGAAGAAGAAAAAAAATATGGGCAAAAATAATGGAGGCGCTTAGTATGCTAATAATAACCGGGGACGCTTGTATAAAATGTTCTAATGAACAAAATACAAAGAAGTAACAAAAACTGCATGTATATACATATTTTTACCCGAAAGAATGAGGGAGACAGTAAAACTGAATATAAATGAAGAATTTCACTGGTAACGTTATTCCAGTTTCGAATTGGATTTTAGAATACAGATAGTAATCGCGAGTGCAATAATATTTAATGAAATTTGAATCGGTAAAAAAAAAAAAAAATTAATAAATAAAATAAAAATAGTTAATTTCAATAAATAATAACATAATTAATTAATTAATTAATTAATGGAAGTTTAAATGAACGGGGAAATATTCGAGAAAAAATTTCTAAACTCTGTCGTACAATTTTTCAATGAATTAAAAAAAAAAAAGTTTTGAAAAGAACATAAGTGTTGAATAATTTTAACCGGTGCTTATATTATAACCTAGATAATTGATTGATTTTAAAAACGACCTAACATTAATTTAATCGTTGAAATTAAAATCAGCGTACAATTATATGTTGTTCAATTTATATACATATATATAAAAATTTCTATAGTTAATTAATTGAAATAATTTTCGCGAATTACTGGACTGTACAGTGTACGTTTATAAAATATAGGTGGAATAAATATAATTTATTAATTATTATACTAGTTGAATAAAATATTAATAAATGTTGAGTTAAATTTTGTCCGTATAAATATAAATACATACATACATATATAAATATATTGATAGTAATTGTTCGAAATATTAAAATATATAATCGGTATAAAAAAAGCACAAAATGTTTGGAACAAAGTTCCGATCGTGGATGGAAGCACACATTGTCCGACCCAGAAAAAAGAAAGATCGGAAAAAAGGAGAAAAGGGTTTCGATTCAAATTGCAATTCTCCGAGCAGTCATAGCGCCAATAGATCTCCAGCTCCACATCAGGTAAAGTAAATCTTATTAATTTATTTTTCGAAGAATAAGAAAATTTTTTATAAATGATAGAGGACTTGTTATTTCTTATCAAATATCTCTGATCCCTCTTTCGAGCTATTAGCAATTTTTTTGACTTTTTTTTTTCTTTCTTTTTACTTTCTTCATCTCTTGATTTAATCTCGTCGCAAACGAACTATTCAATCTAGTCTGTCGAATGAAATCTTCAGATTGCCGAAGATTACGTCTAATTCCGAGTCAAAAACATTTACACATTTGTTACTTATATATAAAAACTTAAGGGAATTTCTGCAATTATCTTTTCTTAGCTTGCTTGTACACGTAGTAGAAATATAATCTCACCCTCTGTAGCTTTACTCTCGTTGGCAATCAAATTAGACGCGATGTAGTAGGTACAGTCGTGCCATTTGAATTTCTTGGGACTTTAACGCAATGAGAATTCGCATGACTATATAATATGCAAGGAAACGTCTTTCCTTAATTTATTTTTTCTTCTTTGTTAACGAGAAAATCGTGGCTAAACAAAATACCTACACAAACCACCCATAAAAAGAATATCCATATTTTCAAAGTACCTTTTTTCCTTTCTCATATTACACTTGAAACTGATTTTAATTTAACTCACATTGTCTCATATAATTTTGTCATTAAATTAATATTTAATTCCACTTACGGGATGCTAACGAATTGTCGTTAGAGATGAATCGATATAATTTTTTCGAAACCTAAATTATGCAGATTTAAAAAAATAATAAAAATATTCGCATTAATTGAATACAAGGACGATTTTTTATATCCAGTAAGAAGTTTTCGTAGTTTGCAAGTTCTAGAGAGATTCGCTGAACCATACTTATACGTAAAACATTAATCAGTGTTTGCTAGAAATCCTGCTGCAGTCTTTTTGTTTAATTAGTCTTTACTCACGTATCTTCTAACAAAAGCAAAAGACGATTTTTAGGAAGAAAAATACACTTTCGCATATTTCTGTTCATGGAACTTAGGCTCTTGGTATTTTCTTGAAAGACCCTATTTCTCTAATCTTATAAAATATTTTTTTTTTTACACGTAAACGAAAATGGCAAGAAGTAAGTATAGGTATATCACTTCTCTCCACTTCCTTAACACCTTCTCTTAAATTGTCTTCATAATCCTTAGCTAATTAAAATTCAACCAACGTATGCTTCGCTTTAATGAAGTCTCCACCACTAGGAAGGGGATAATTATAGACCGTATTTAACCCCTTTTAGTATACTCGTATTTCATCACAATCTCTCCCAAAACTATCGATACAAACAAAATAATCCATTTTTTTTTTTTATAAATTTTCCCGAATCTTTAACGTCTTCAAAAAAAACATTTCACTCCGATATGTGTTTCCGTACAAACTTTCCTGATAAAACTGCAATGAAATATTAACGATCATCAATAAAATTGAAATTTTATATCAAGTAGCTATATTCTTCTTTTGGATCTTTCTTTCTAACTCAGAGCGAATGAAACCTCGACATTGAACGTGTATATAGTTACCAAGTACCGAAAGTTCCGCATAGTTCCTTCAGGAGCTTTGTAGGCTTCGTTAGTCTCTTCAAATCTTCTCAGCCAACCCTGTAGGATCTGGAGTTGCTTCTTGAAAGCCAAAGACGGTTTGGTAGGGTAGGTAGTAGGGTCAGCGAGTTCCTTTACTCTTTGCAGGCTATCACGCGTTCCTTGGACGTGCTTCACTGGACTAATAGTCTCTCCACTCTGTTGTGGACGCTTTTGTATAGTACTTTGCGACAGGCGAGGTAGTTCAGTCTCTGGGTTTAATCGGAGGGTGGTTTAAGACGTCATTCCACAATTTTCTCTTTTCTTATGTTTTTTTTTTTGAGTAAAAGATTTTTATTCCTCTCATTTATATTGCACAATGTACATACATATCACCCACTTGCCTAATTAGGGACCTTCCCGCTTTACGGACTTCAAGAGACGAATCCCTCATTAATGACCCAAGAGCAGAGTATCCTACAATTTCAAATTACCCGTGGGCTCGTTTTGCGCTGATTTTCTCAACTCCCACTCTCTTCTGCTTATTTCCTTTCCATTTTATTCCTCTTTTCTTCTCGTTTAATTTACACCTCGGTACACCCATCGACGATGTGGCTCATCTACGGTATGGGTTGACAGTTAAGAACCACAGCAACTTCAACCTTTCGCAATTTCTCCATTCTTTTAGAAATTCAGTACCGATACAACTACACTAGACTGGGCCAAAAAAATCGAATATTTTTTATTTTTAAGTATATCGAAAATATTGTTTGGGGTGACAATAAAAAATTATTGTGAGAATTTGAGTCCTTAATATTAATATTAAGAGGTCTATCATCGCAATTTTAGATTCTTTTTTCCTGAGCGGGTTTTTGTCTCAGAACTCCCAAACCATTGAGTTAAACAAAATTGACTCGAAGATATTTTTTGAAGGAAATTGAATGCTCGACAAAAAAGGTTAGATTGAAATTTTCCGTCAGATAAACCGTTTCCTTACAATCATGCCTTAAAAATTGGTATAATTTTACAATTTAATCTTTCAACTTTGGAAGATTAAATTGTAAAACTATACCAATTTTTAAGGCATGATTGTAAGGAAACGGTTTATCTGACGGAAAATTTTAATCAGACCTTTTTTGTAGAGCATTCAATTTCCTTCAAAAAATATCTGCGAGTCAATTTTGTTTAACTCAATGGTTTGGAAGTTCTGAGACAAAAAACCCGCTCAGGAAAAAAAAAATCTAAAATTGCGATGATAGACCTCTTAATATTAATATTAAGGACTCAAATTCTCACAATAATTTTTTTCTTGTCACCCCAAACAATATTTTCAATATACTTTAAAAATAAAAACTGGCCCAGTCTAAACTTACACACACTTCATCGTATAACCAAAAACTATAAACTACCGCGGGATAGTCCAACGGAATTTTTATTCTACTTCTTAAATCTCTGAAGCGTTTTTAAGAGGGTGGTTTTTTTTTTAACGTTCAGTTTGTCGAAAAAAGAGTTTCTTTTTCATGTCAAAGTCAGGATTTATGAATTACTACATGTACATGGCTGATTCATTGCGGTTTTTAACCTTTTGGTATAATTTATCTTCTTTCCAGGTCCACCCTGTGGATCCACCGTCCAAAAACCTGGATACAATTCACCTTCACGCCTCTGCATATACGACGGTGACAACGTCGTCTGGTACTTCAGCTGGAACTGGTAGTGTTCATCTTTCATCACCAGAGAGTGCTTACAGCACGGGATATTCTACAGACGGAACATCACCTGGGGCCAGTTATCCACCAGAATATTACATAAACATTAGAACTGGGACACACTATTTTCAAAGCAGTAAAACTGGGGGTAAAAAAATTGGTGAGGAGGTTGCCTTGTCGGCGGGAAAAGGAAACGAGAAATTAGTTGAACGGGGTGACGGAATGGATCCCTCTCAGAGGGCTGCGAGGGAGTACAGAGAAACGAGGACCAGCACTCCGAATAAAGTAAGTTGGTCGTCGTAGACAATTGGACGTAGTTGAACGGGACTTTGAAATTCTATTTCCACTATTTTTTTAAGTCCTCGAACTCTCAAAATCGGAGGAATTTCCAAATCGATGTATTTTGTTGTTTCATTTTTTTGCACCCACATAACTTTGCGATAAAAAATGGTGAAAGTGTTTTCAAAATAGGGACTAAGAGTTCAAGATTTCGGCTTTGAAATACCCGACAATTATTCATTTTATAAAAATTAGAGAAGATAATATACAGGTAGCTAAATTGAACCCATTTTTCTCGATAACTCTTCTTAAAAAAAAAAAAGTTTTAAAAAAAACTTTGAGAAAAGAGTAATTTTGAAGCGAAAATTTCAGGTCTCACAACAATGCTTCCTTTCTCAGATATATTTCCTATTTTTCATCGGAAAGTATCATGAGATTGAAAAAAAGAGACCAAACCGTCGTTTCGTGTGTTACATTTGAATGGGAAAACGATAAGTCGATTGAGGCATTTCGTATAGAACCTTTTATCGGAGACCAGATTTAGGGATGTTCAATCATCGATTCGAAACAACAGATTTCAGGGGTACGACGGCAGAAAAAAGGGACATAAATTGTATTTTCTGTTTTTTTCATTTTTTTTCTTCAATATGTTGTTATGCATATCCTGATCCTCTGAAAGTGGTTTTTTTTCTACAGATTGTGGAAAAATGTGAAACGTATTATAGAATCCAATTATTTCTCGTAATTTTTTTTTTTTTTTTTACCATTTTTGCTGGCTTACGTGCTGAGAGGTGCCTTTCAGATTTTGTGAAAAATGAATTGACTTTTGAAGGATTTTCAGTTATCTTTTACACACCTCAAAACTATCGAATTTTTATATCTGCCTAGTTCTTGAGTTTCTGTAAAGCTGATTTTTCTGTCTGACTGATATCCGAATTCGTGAGTTGACACGAGTCCGTGTAGCTCAAGAGAGCAGAAATATAAAAGCTGAAGGGAAGAGAAGGGAAGGAAAGGGAAGGATAGGGAATGGAATCGGCTTTGAATATATATCTCAAAGTTCCCCTCATCGTCAGTCGACCAAGTGAGCCACGCGAGCAATTTGTGCTGTGTAACAGGAGAGCGAGTAGGGCGGCATTTGCAAACGGGATAGTATAAAAATTCGGAGAGCCTATCTTTGTTCGAGTATAATGGGACTGAATTCACGTATTTCAGGACACAGAAATCCACTCGAAGAACAGGGGCGATTAATGGCGCTGGTCGAGTCGAGTCAATCGAACATTTTGCAGGGGATGAAGATCAACGTCAAGAATTTTCCATTTTTTCTTTTTTGTATCTTAACTAAAATCACCGTTCAGAAAATGAACCAAAAATATGAAAATCGATTCACATGCGAGATTACTTAAAGTTGATATCCCGAAACTACGATTTTCTGCAGATCATCAGGAACGAAATTTAATGAAAAAAATTGATTGCCGATATTCCACCCCCAACATTTTTTGATAAGAGAAGATTTTGAACTCTGTAGTCGATCTACGTCTATGTTCTACGTGGGAAAATGAGTCGTTAATTACCCTGGATAATAAATAACATGTTTTTTTCCCTCTATTTTCTAGAATTCTGACGGTCTAACTAATCATCAACACAGACAGCAACCCCAACCGAAACCGCCAACTCATCGAAGAACGGAGTCCTGTTCAGTGGACGCGTCCCGAATATCAAATTTCCTTCCTGTACCAACATCCATACCACCACCCTTGGTTCCATCACCACCTCTCCAATCCCCTAGACAGCGTTCTCGTATACGTACGAATCCGTGGCTATCTGCCAATTCCTCAAGCTCTAGTACGACGGGAGTTAAATCGCGCCTTACTGTAGACGAATCCAGCAGTAGTTCCGGGTTGAAACTGACCGAATCTTCTGGGAGTGCTAGTGACGTTAACGTCAACCTAAATGTCACAAGAAATTCCGAATGTCGAACTGGAAGTTTGAGTGCTGGTCGAAGTCCGTAAGTTTATTTTTTTTTTCACATTCCCTAACTCTATAACTGTTTTTCCCTTTGCTTGTAAGGGAAGTCCAGCTTTAATCTGAATGCAGTTCGTTGTTCTCCGGGATCGATCATGAATTTATGATTTAATATTTTTTTGTTTTTTGGGGGTTTTTTTTTGTTCACTCTGCAGGGGGGACTATAATGACTTGAATATTTATTTAAAGGGTATATTTCCAGCTCCATAGTCAGAATTCCGATAAAATAAAAAAAAAAAAGGTTTTTTGTTTTTATAACCGTCCCAAATGGGGTGTAACTGTTTCTCTTCTGGGAGAAGGATTTCAATATTTGTTTAACAATATAATTCATGTTTTTTCTATCTCAATTCCCAAGCGCAGATATAAAAAAAAAAAATCGTGACAATTATTTTGGAAAACTCATCATGATGTTTTTGTGGGAGAAAATAGTGTCGATCCTATGATGTATTAAATTTTAGTAAATACATGATTCATTTTTATAGAATTCTTTATTATTTTCTTTTTTTGGTTTTATGGGAAGCAAATTCTGAACGACAATTTTGAACAAAATAACTTAAGCACTAAATCGATAAAGAAAAGTCAGTTTCTTAACGAGCAAACTTTTCGATATCGGTTTTATCCGTTATGTACCTACTTTGGTACTTTCAACATTTATCCTAACTTATACGATATCGAACAACGCCGTGACGGCTTCAACAAAGTTTAACTTAACTTTAAATATAAAGATAAAAGTAGTGAACGTGCTTGGAACTCGTTCTTAAAGACTTGTATATTTTCATATTCTGTTTTTTTCTGAAAGTTATTTCCAATTCCTGACGTTTCTCATCCATAAAAAACTGAAAGATTACTTGACAGAGCTTATCCAACAGTCTTTACAAGTCTTTAATATAAAACGCTTTTCATTTTAAAGGATCAATCAGAACTGGAGGATTTCACCACGGTTGGAAATTCGATCAAAGGTTCCCATCCCCGTACCACGTTGCAGTAGCAGTTCGTCAGGTTCATCTTTAACACGTAGTGTCAGATCTTCCGAAGATGATATAACATTGAATGAAATGATGGGGAAATTCGATGAAAGTTACGTGTACGAAAAGGAGACTGATATACTTTCGGACAGCGATCCAACGGACTGTGAAGATTACATAGACTCTCTTTCGGACATAGATACCGGTCAAGATGGTGGTGACGAAAATGAACCGTTTGAAAATGACGATTTTGATTTTATAGATAACGGGTCACTTCTAGATCTCGACAAACTAGATTCTCATACAGCATTCCGAAACACAGGTCACTGCACCTACTTTACATTCACTAGCGAGCTTAGCCGGAAGGGTACAAGACTTAGAGAGTCATTTTTGAAGCGTAGGACGAAGGAGGAAAACGGTTCTCATAGATCGAGTGTCAGGACCAGTTCAAAACGTCAAAGTACACGTATAAGAAAACCCGAAGAAAAACCTGGAGAAAAACGGAAAAAACGAATTTCACAAAGACGTAAACCACCGTTTGATAAATGCGACGATGAAACTGCTAATCTTAATCGAGTTTTGGTAGAAAGAATGTTGCTAAAAAATTCTGGATTTAATCAAGGCAGTCGAAGTGTTGGCGGTACTCCAATTTGTCTACGAAGAAAGAAACTTCATGATGTTAACAAAAATTTATCGCCGTTAAAAATTCAGGATAATTCTTTAGTGCGATCCGTTATTACAGAAAACGAGATTATGAAACGTAGATCAAATTCTGTTAGCTACGTTAATGGGAACATGGTTAGGAGACATTTGGCTACTGGAAGTACGTACATGACTACATTCGCCTCGGAATTAGCTTTGATGGAAGCTGACAAGGAGGCTGATAAAAAGTATAAGGAATTAATACTTGAAGCGGAAAATATTTTGGTTAATATGAAGAATAATTCTTCCCCTGTTATGCCTTCACCTCGAAAAATTCACAATGGCCTTGCCAACAAAAGAGTTGAGCTTATTAAAAATACCGAATTAAATATCGAACTCGCTTTATCGAAGAGTAGAAATTCACAACCCGAATTACAAAGCGGAAGTATAAAAGATTTGGAACATACAAGCCCGAAACGACAATTTGCACAACCCTGTTCACCAATACGTAAATTTATGGAAAGAAATTCACCCAACGGTATGATCATAAAAGAAAATCTTTATAAACAAGAACTTGCAAAATGTCCAAACTCTCCTATGATGGTTAGAAGAACTCCGCAAAATTCACCGAGCAGAAGCGTTGTTCAAAGCAGACTTCAGATAACCGAAAGAGATATAAGAGACGATAATAAAAAGGAGCAAATTTTTTCTCGAAACGGTGTTATCGCTCCACCAAGATTTAAAGAAAGAGCCATAGGATCACCCTACCTTAATAAAAATCAATCATTTTTGATACAAAAGGAAAAATCTATGACAAATAGAAAAGAAATTCGTTCATCTAGGGCTGCACTAAAAGACGAAGGGCTTACATCCAGTTCGTCAGATTCTGACGAAAGGTGTGATGTCAGGCAAAAACCACCTTTGCTAACATTTAGGTGATAATTTTTTCTCATTTATTATTAAAAATGAATAATTTTTTCGACTATTTTTTAATCGAGATAATTATTTTACCACGTTTTTACAGATCAATCGATATAGGACCAACACGAGAAAATTCATCTTATTGTCCCCAAAGTGAACCAGTTAAACGAAAAGTATATGCAGGTAGCGCCACTTATGGACGTATACAAAAATCTTTGGGGGAACATAATGTTGCATTCAGAAATTCGGATGGTGACACTGCTACTGATGACACTGGTATATTAATTGTAGAAAAAAATTATGGTCATCTAATTATCGATAAAAATTTTAAATTTCGATTAGTTGTTCTTATCACATTTTTTCTATTTATTTCTAGTCTTAAGCTAAAGAGTTTTTCGAATTTTTCAGATGACTCAAAACGATCATTGAGAGAAAAAGTGGCTCAACTTCGACAGGAGCGATTGGCAGCAGAAGCAAACATGAACGCACAAGATACACAATTATTTCAACATCAGTTATCTCAGTTGCGTAGGCAGATGTTAGTGCAAACTATCGAAGGTCTGAAACGTAGTTTGGAAGATCAGTCAGCAACGTTGAAACAAACTTGTCTAGAAGCTGTTCTCGATAATAATATGAATTGAATAAACGAGGTAGAGGTAGGAGCAGAAAACGAAACAATATCTTTTTCAAGTTCTTCAGTCTTATAAAAAATTTGAGGAGACGTTAGGTTACATATTCCGTAAATGACCATTCGCGAAATATGAATTTGCAATTTGAATGTAATCATAGTGCAACATATCACCTTCATAACCACAATGCAATTTTTATTATTCACTTTGGACTCAGAAACTGTATAGGTACTAATATTTTCAGATATTATATGAAAAAGTGTAGGTAACTATGTGCCAGAAAATTTTCATATATTATTTTAAAACAGAAATAATTCATTAGCAATCTGCATGGAGATCTAAGAAAATTTTTTCGTCAAAGCCAAACGTGCCTATTTGGTGACCTAACTGATTCAGTAATCTTTGTCAACACATTGTGCAGTTTTTTTTATATCGATTAGTTTATTAATTTTCTATATTGCGGGCTTTTACATGTAAGATAGCACAATGTGAAATTCATATTCCATGAGAATGAAGTAATTTCGTTACACACCATCCACCAATTAAAGAAAATTCTACCACCCAAAGGATTAAAAAAAAAAACTCTATGATTTTAAAATGGGAAAAAAATGAAGAAGGTAAAACGCTCATTGCACAGTAGATCCAGACTAAGAACTTGTTGCATTTGAAAGATTAAAAAAACGTATACTGCATTGAAAATATGCCGATTTATCGGTACTTTATAACTCTGTCATAATTAAAACAGTAAATTTCTGATTAACATACTATTTCCATGACAGATTTATGGATCTTTATAATTTACCTCACAGTTATACTGATTGACAGTAATCACAGTCTGATTACATTATTAACACTAGTTTCGGATGATATACGTGAATTCGCCTGCACGCGCTGGTATATATATATAATAATATATAATTATATAATATTAGTATACATATATTGATAATATATATATACTCATAAAATTTACGTACCTATGTATACTTTATCTGTACAGTTTATTTAATAAGGTGATATTTTTTTTTTTGATTTTTTTTTTTTTTTTTTTTAAGTTTAATCAAGATCTTCCTTAATTTTCTCATCGTGATTAATTAGTTAGTTAATAATATAAATATACTATTAATTTAACGTACTGCATCCCATATTTATCGTAAGAAGATGGGCCTATTCGATGGTATATTCTTTATTATTTAATAAGTGTTATCTAAAGAAAAGATTTTTTTTTTTCAACTATTTAATAGAAAATATCTAATACAAAAAAGAAAAAGAAATGAGAATAAAAAGAAAAAGAAGATAAATTTAAATACGATATTATACGATCTATAACAACGATGGGTCTAGATTTTTAATCTATACGTATTATGTGGTAACGCTTTCCCTAAAATTAGCAATTTTACAGTAGATAGTTGAAATATACATGAAAAAATTAAAAAGTTTTAAAAAAAATAGTAATAATAATAAAACGTATCCAATCGCTTCATATTACATATTTAACAATCAAACCTTAAGAATGTGGTCCAGTTTTGAGAATATTCAATTTATTGCACATCAGCTAATGTAAGCAACATGAAAATAATCACGTTTAGTATAATTAATAGCTATATGTGGGTTTTACGTACAATTAGTTAATCCAAAAATTGAATAAAAAAAATTAACAATAATCAGTAATTGTTTCTGATATTCGTTCACATTAGGTGGTTATCAAAAAATACAATATCAAAAAACGCAATTTATCATCGATTCTCGTTTACCTTTTAACAAAAAAAAATAAATAAATAAAGAAAAGTTCCTTGTGAAAAAATTTCAACAATGAAAAAGGTAGAAGAAAATCAATCAACGATTAAAAATCTCAATATTGCAGCATTTCATTTTTTTAACCACTTTTAAATTAGTCCACAAGTTATACAAGAGCTATAACACAGTTAAATATGCTATGCAAAGGAGTGACCACGTATACGTCAATTGCTAAATAATTTGCATTAAATTATTTTGAACCTTTTTTACATTTTTTAAATATCAATTATATAGAAACTATGATTTTTTTTTTACTATACTACTATACGTCAGATTTACATGTTGTGTTCAATAATTAGCTGTTACAATGAACTTGAAGAAAAATTTGAAAAAGCGTTTTAAACACGTATGCATGACAGTCTATAAAGTCGTCTACAATCTACGAAAAAATCAAAAAAAATTAAGATTCAACTGTTAGATCGTATTATAGAAAATTCGAAATAATATTGAAAAAAAAAAAAACCGTCAATAGTGCGAGTATATATCTCCTATATTAATTTATACCAAAGATAGATGTGTAGAATAATAAGAATAGAAAATTTAGCCAGTTAAAATTGAAACTATATCCATATTAGTAAATTAAATAGTATATATTCTTGTGTGATTAGGATATTCACGGTAATTAATATTAGAAAATCTATAGCGTAGATCGTGTTATTATTGATAATAATTTTCACAGGATTGCGATTAAGATTTAGAACTATTTTTTATTTTGCAACACGTTGAATCATTGCCTTTATTTTTTACTCTTAGTCCGTTATTGCTATCATTTTCAAGTACATGATTCATGTCAAAGGTTTGATACCCAGCCATTTCTTCGTCACAAAAGATTTTTTTTGAATTCTTTTTTTATTTGGTAAAGAATGAAAATGTTCAATGTTATATTAACCATGTTTCGAAACGATGTAAAATTACTTCGTACTGGTTTTTTGATTTTTGATCGTCCAATACGTTCGAATTGATACTTTGATGGCTCAATAATTCTCAAATTTCAAGTAATCTCATAATTTTGAATTAAAAGTTAGCCAATAAATGATCTTTTGCAATTTACTTTGTCAACAAACATCATAGAATCATTGAGTTGTTAACTAATTTATTTAATACCCTCAAGTCAAAAATAGTAATTAGAGCATCTGGAACAGTAACTAATAATATATCACACACTACGTAACGCGCAAAATAATCAAATTATATCAGCCCCGAAATTTAGCTGTGGGCTATATGAATCAGTAATACCGTATAATAACGAAAGAAAAATAATTAATCTGGCTTGTAATGAATGATATTAACCTATCGTACTATAAATAATATTTTTTGTTTGTTTTCTGACTTATAGTTATATTTTATTGGTTTTAATTGATATTTTATTACTATATATACTATATTTCTGGCTTTAAAGTACTTATATGGTATATATATATATATATAAATATATATTGAATACATTCAGCCATAGTGATATTTTTGTGAGAATAGACTGATAGAGTTATCGATTTCGTCGTTAAATTATAATTGGTTATCAGTTAAATTATATGTACTCGTAGTACCTATATATATACATATGTGATTTATTTTATTTTTATTTCAAACTGCAGACGTGACTGAGAAGAATAATATTAAATATGTATAATGATACGATTACGATATTTATTCATGTTAGATTATTAGAAATCATTATATATATATAATGTCCAGAGATAACAGTAATAAACTAGGATATATTTATAGTAAATTAAAACTACGATCATTAGCTAATTAGTCATAAATTAGAAAGGGGAAAGAAAAAATAAGAAGAAAATAGAAAAAAAAAACCAAAAAAATAAAAATAAAAATTATACTTTCAAAGTTTTGATGTTTTTTCTAAACAATGTAAATAATTAGTTTACTATCAATGATTAATCATAAGTTCCGTAATTTAATTATAACTTTAATTTAAACCTATACCTACCTATATAATATGGTTAAATAATTTCCAATATTCTGTTTCTTAACATTCCAAAAGTGTGTTTATAATTTTTGGAAATTAACGATGTCGTCTCGATAATGTGAAGCAACTGTCTAAAATTAAATCTAAAAACTTGATTTCTTTTCATAAATAAGATAAATTCCTTTTTCGAAAAATACATTTTCATTGGAGAAAATACCTTAGGTATATATAACTATTTAATGAAAATGTTAAAAATATTCGATGGTGATCGATATAGTATATGTATATCATATTCACATATTGAATAGTTTATTTGTTTTATTTTTTTTTCGATAAAGGGATCGTCTATTTCCGGTCAAGTATTTTCCAATCTTATAATTAAATACAAAGAAATCAATTTGTGGAAAAATAATCGACAACTACAAGAACTATAAAAACTAAAAATAAAATAAAGATAAATGATGATATTGTTGAAAACAATATATACACTATGTAAGGATCCATTTATATACCTAAGTGAACAGTTTTTTTGTATATGATTATAAATAAATTATATTATGTCGTTGGATATATAATTATAAGGTGTATGTGTACATATGAAATTTTTTAAGATACGGTCCTGATACCTACACACGTTTTCTATAATATGAAATAAATAATTTTCAGTCATCTCGATCGTTGCTAAAGCTTATATAAAAATATCAACTTAAAAAAAAAAAAGTTTTTAACTCTACTTTTTGTAATTTTTTGCATTCTTGATGTCTTTAAATGATCGTAAAGGATAGATCAGTGATAATATTTTTAAAAAAGTGAATTTTTTAAATAACCGCTTAAAGTCCTAATCCAGTTTGTTCTCAATTATTATTCTTCGTAAGCATCTACACCCAATAAAAAATTCCTTACCACTTGTTGATAATTTTGGACAAATTGTCGGTAACACAGTTTACTACGACTGACCGTATGAAATCAGACAAGTATAAATTATCTTCGTAAGTATTAAAATACGATTAAAAAATCTCTAATCAATAGCAATCTTTTGATTTCTATTCTTTCAATCATATATTCAAATAATGAAATATGACAATAAAGATTTAAAAAGCAGGACAAAGGATATAGGAAATAATATTTTGAAATATAAATAACAACTTCTAAGTTACGATCAAAATTCAAATTTAATATCGAGTATTTATTCAGCCAAACTGCAGATTTTCTAGTTTTCTTTATTCTTTTTTCTTAAATAAGCAGATTTAACGAATCAACAACTTTTAATTCATCTATCTATACATATTTAAAGAAGAATGTTTATAAACCAATTTTGAATATAAAAGAAAAGTTTTATTCATTCATATTATTTAGTCTTTTCAAATCTGTGTTCGATCTCATAAACGCCAACAGGATTAGAAATTTTTTCGCAATAATCAGCCCATTCTCCTTCGCTTAAATCAACATTTTTAAATTCTTTACCACCGTCGATAGCCTTAGCAATCCATCCGTCTCTTGCAGAAAAATCAGTTGGTTCTATACCACGACAATCAAATATCACAATTGTCTTAAAGTTTCCTTGATCATCAGTGGTGTAAGATTTTGTAGAATCCTCTATAATCGTCATCGTATTTTCTCGTAAACATAATTTACACTTACTGACAAAATGATTAACGGCATTTCCACGTTTTGACGGTGTAGATTCTCCCTCTGATACGTAATTCCATTTTTCCGATACTTCACCACAGTTACCACAAGTGAATTTTAAATACCAACGAAAATCTTCACCAGATGGTTTCAATTCCTCCAAATTTTCTAACGTTGCTTTTATCTGTAATGCCACTTTTACCATTTTCTTTCTTCTTATATTATTTCTTTATTTCAATTAATTTTTTTTTTCTATTAAATACAAATATACGATTTATTTTATAGGCTAGGTTCTTCCTCTGTATGTGTAAACACTTGTTTTACCAAAATTAATACGACTGATACAAGCTCAAAGAATTTCTTAGACGTTTAGTTCGATCATATTTATACGTTTTTTCACAAATATGGTCGACTATATTTCAACAACGACGTATTTACCACGGATTTAATGTATTTTTGTTGTTTATAAACTTTACGTGGAATGACGTATATCGTCTATACCCAAAATCTGTTAACGATAGAAACACCATCTCGTCCCAAAATTTTTGGACAAAATTTACTACACGAGTAGGGGAAACGGTTCACATCATCATACGCTGTTCTACAATCTTGCTAACCTTGGTTTTAGACGATTTTATACTTGTGCTGCCATCAAGTCGGTCGTTTATTGAACAACTAGGTGCGTAAACGATTGATAACAGATTTAGTAAGGCACAGTTTATTTCATTCTATGATAAGTAAGTTTTCTGCGTTATCGCGAAGGTGCTTTGCAACGCTGATAAAGACGCTTTTACAGGAATAAGCAGAAACCGATACATACCGTATACTGAAAACAGAAATGTATGATATAAAATCTGAAGCACTGAATGATCTCGCGATCTACTTTTTTTTTATATGACTTGTAGACGAAATAAAGAAATGAAAAAATTAATCCATACGCATATTAACGATGAAGATGATTGTTGATTAATTAATATAGGTATATGTTCAAAAATAGCAATTTTGAAAAGCGAGTGTGCAAAACTTGACGAAAATTAGATAAAACATGGGCCAGTTTGATTATTGATAATTAAAGATAATAAGAAATTGAAGAAAAAAAAAATAATATAGAAACCTTTGATCAAACGATTACAATTTTTTTCTTAGCTCATTCGAAATATATATATATATATATATATATATATATATATATATATATATATATATATATATATATTTTTTTTTTTTAAGGTTTTGTGAATATATTTATCCTACAATTTCAATCTAGAAACTGGAATTCTAATGTATAAAAATCCCTCTGACGTTAATAACGATCTGTTAGATTTAAAGTTAACCCAGAAAATAGATAAATCGTAAAAAGAAAGTAATGAGACTTTTGTTTTCGATTCCAAAGTTTAATCTCTGATAATACTAGACAATGATAATAAGTAGATGAAGTTAAGTTTCATCCGGTAGTCAAAAAATTCCTGTAATTATCATTAAAGTAACAAAATAGAGGAGAAAATATTGCTAATTGTATAATTAAAAATACCTACCTACGACTTAAAACAATTATCAAGACCCTTAATGGCCCTAATCGATTCTCAGACGATTATTGTCTTCATTTATAAGACTGATAACGAACTGTAACAATTATAATTTGATTAAGGTAGTAATCCCGTTACCCTAACACCATCATCACCATTCTTCATCCTCGAGAGTTTCTATATTAATATTTTATGAAGAGACTATTGTGTAATATCGTTACTATTAAGTAAGGCTTAGGAGATTTTCATCTTCAGCCAGGGCTTACTACGCCACTTTAACCAAAAGATAGTCGATATACCTGCACAAGGATGAAGCTTTGTAATTATTAGAATTAATTATAAACCGTTATCCTCTTAGGTTGAAATTTCGTCGAAGTATCGTTGACGTAAGTGTAAGTGTGATCGACCTATATTTATAATCCGTTATACCAATCGGATGGGGATATATCGGTGAAATTTTATCCCAGTTGAGTGAAGATTATTTTATAAATGATATACGGAAATAAAACCCGGATATCCAGGGAAAGCTTCCAAAGGCTGACCATCTTAAAATTTATCGGCGACGTTACAAGAGAGGATTTCGCGGTCTCTAGGGCTGATTCGCCAACAGTAGAGCTAAAACAATGGCGAAACTGCAAACGTGATGCTTCAGGAAGGATATCACGATGCCCTAGGGATACCCTGGCCAATCCACCGCCAAATCGCCAGACGGTTTTCCCCTTTTCATTCTTGCGTGAAGAATAGCCCTCTGTAAGTTCACCCTTAGGTAATCTGACTGATTGGAATTATCTTGCGAAATTTTTTTTATTTTTTTCTTTTTTTTTTACGCGGTTAGATCTCGGGTGAAATAGTCTACTACAGGCTAGACCACAAAATTGAAAGCTTAGTTGAAACAATTTAGCTGAATTGTGCGCGTAAGAATTAAGCGAGAGCTTAACTTAGCTTAACTTAACTTTACTTCATTTCTCTTTTATCTTGAATTTAAATTCTCATCTTTAGGTGAGCAGAGTGCAGTGATCGCTTCTTGAAATTGAAGAGATTTATGGGGATTTATTTTACTCTAATACTATGAACCGGATTTAAAAAAGCTTTCTTCTTATTATACATGTACGCATATGATCTGTATCGCCTTTAGCTTTCAGTAGCTTATTTTTCTGACTTTTCATATTCTGTGGGGATCTTGTGAAAAAAAAAAAAAAAAAATGAGATACCTACAGCAAAATTCTTTTGTTAAAGGACGTAACTCCGTTCAATAAGGGATGGCGAATCTTACCCCAAATCGTTGCGATTCATTATACATTCGTAATTTATTGATCCTGCTTAACGGTAGTTAAAATACGTATAAAATTTACTAAAACCTTCTCCAATATTTATAACGTTAGTGTAAACTAGGCTATGCAAAAAGTAATAACTTCTGTCCATATATACGTAAGACTATCCGTATACTGATAATAAATATATCACATTTAACTTGGGATTGGCGACGAGGAGCAATGCCTCTGAGGCTTGAGGTCTGTACACGAATAAACTTCTTCAATTCACTTATGCGAAAGAAAAACCCCGAATTCGAGGTTCATCAGCTAAAAGCGAAAGTTTTTTTTTTTCCAAGAAATAATGGAATTTATTATCGATGAGAAAGAGTGAGCTGATACGTCAAAATGACATTTCGAAAAATAATAATAAGCATTGTGTCAGATATTTATACTGATTAGTCTTATATTTTGCTTTTGAGAATGTGTTAACCTTCCGTTTGTTATTGATTTGATAATCGTAACGAGCAATTCGTCAATTCGTTATCTTCATTGAACCACAAATTCATGATCCTACCTGCAGGTATAATTAACTGTCATCATTCATGTACACATGATGTATGAGTTATTTGTTATAGAAGTTTATTGAAAAGATTTTTATAGGTATATAATTTCTATGGGCTGAAACTGCATGAACATTATATTAAATTACTAATATACCTTGGTAAATGAGAATTCCTTTCTATATACCTATCCACTCCAGATTGGAATCCACTCCTCTAAATCCTCTTAAATGAAATTGAGCGAGCAATGAGTTTTACAGAGATCGCTTTTCCTACTGATTTAGATTTAACATTGCGTGTAAATATCCGTGTCAACTTGATTTTGAAGACTGTTCAAACAATTCTACTGGAACAATATTAGTCAAGTAAATTACATCTACCGTAGAAATTCTCAATTCAATATTAGACGCTTGGGATATACCAATTACTTATACCTTCTACCTATACAGGACACGATTTTCAAAGAATCCGTAAAGACTATGGAATTTCATTGAATTTCTACAGCGTATTATCGGATTACTTTTATTTCACTTGAAATAAATGAGAAATACCTCGCAGGAATATATTGCCAGGAAGTTATTTAACATGCACTGTTTTTCATTTTTACAATCGCTATCAATCGTTTGGGTTTTTGTTAAAAAAAAATAAAAAAAAAGACAACGATTAAAATTGGGGCAAATTTTACAGAAAAGAAAATCGTGCCCAAAATAAGCATGTTGAGGGATAAAAAACGAGAAGAGCAAATGAATAACATCAACGATGAGATATGACAGGCATAAAAGAGACTGAGTTGGCAAGATGCAAAGGTAAGTTTAAGGAGGATCTTAAAAGATCTTACCACCCTAAGTTTCACGTAATATGTTTCTAAGAGGTTGCTTATAACACCGGATATTACAGAATACACATAATTCATATTATCTACACGCACGTTCGCACATATACAAAAAATTTTATATTAAACAGGAAGACAACGTTTTCAAAAAGAGACTATTAAAAATTTATCAAGGTATCAAATTTTCGCGATAATGAAAGCAGTTCTTGTCATAATTTTACATGAGCTGTGACACGGTTGAGCAGGATTGAAGTTCCGAATTTTAGAGAGTTCCAAACGAACAAAATTATTCATTTGAAACGATTTCGAATTCTCAGAACCGTTAAAATTTAGAATATTAATGTTTGGAAAGATCGGAATGCAGATGGTTCAAAACTCCGAAAATTTAATGGAGAGACACGACGTTCCATTCGCGAATTTCAAGTTCCAGAGTTTTGGCTTTTAGCTTTCGGAATTTCGAACCTTTAGACTTTTTTGACTTCAAGTTTTTTAAATCGACTATACAGACTCTAAGAGAAGTACCTTTTCTAAAAACTGTGAGTCGGTAATATTAAAATTCAAAATTTTGACCGTTAGTGATTTTTAAAATTCGGAAATTCAACCCGACCCTAATACTACGAGGAGTTAAGTGTCTTGCTAATTGCCACTTGCAACTGGATTGGATTGAAGTAGGTACTTATACAAGACACGAGATTCCATCTAGACCTGGTAGGTACAGCTGTCCTGATGTTGCTGAGCTTGTTCTTTTATAATGTAGAACCGTATTTCCAGTCGTAAAAACTACCCCTAGGATCCCATATCGGTCCCTTAAGGAGACACATAATCGTTAGCATGTCAAGCCAAAAGCTGATGCTGGTGCGGTCAACGGTCTACGCATATTTCGTATGTCCCTGCACATATAATAGCACATACGACGCCTACTAATCGCTACTTTAATAACTGCCTGAGGTTCGCATGGTCCCAACGAATATCAGATTTCCTTACAAACTCGTAAACCCTAAGCCTAAACGAACCCCCAGATAACCAAAATCCGGAAATGTGAGTTGAAATTAAAAACAAAAAAAATGTATCAGCTGTTTTAAAAGGAAAGAAAAATTCTTTAGAACTAATATTCTGAGAATTTATCATTTATTGCATGTCTTGAATGTTTCATATAATTAATTTAATTCAATGAGGGAGTAATTAACAGAATTACCTACAGCACTATGAGAAGAAGTTAAATTACCGTAGTCTCTCTTCATGAAATATTATTGCACAGGTATTTCTAATTTAATTATTATTTTATTAAAATTTTTATACATAGAATGTTGATTTACTGACTGACTATATTCATTTACGAGACGAGAAGTGCATTATAAATCGATACGTTTGAACCTAATGAAATTATTGTGTAGTTAATAATTTATCGTCCTTTGATGATGCATGCAGATGCAGACAACTTTGATATCGAGAAATTTTTTATTTAGGTTAAAGCTCTTTTCAATTAGAGTGTAGGTATTGTTATAATACCTTTTTTACGATACGATGAAACGTATGTATGTACTACGGTACGAAAGACATCGATTTACGTGACGTAACTTGTTTTCAAAGCTGGGGAAAAAAACACCCCCTAAAACGTTGTGTTTTCAATAAAATCATTATGGATAAAAAAAAAAAAAAAAATAAAAAATACATATTTTTTAGATATGATATATTGTTGATATAAAAGATAAACATTTTGGTTGTGAACCCTTTTCCAAATATTTATCCAAAATTATATGAGTATTTAAATTCAAAAAAAATAAACGTCAAAAATGTGAATTTAATACACCATTCGGAATACAATTTATTTTAAAAAAATCACGAAACTGGTTGACCTGTGGGCCAACCCGAAAACTTCCCACTGTGTTAAATACGTTACAATCAATTGATACTATTGTGTTTATAATAAATTAAAGAAGGTTATAAGTATAATTAGTTTTCCGTATACAAATCTTTTTTTCTTCAATTTCTATTCTTCGAATAACTTTGAAACTACTCGACCGATCGATTCCAAAATCTAATCAGATCTAAGTCTTGATGAACCCTTTCGATCGCCGCAACAATCATTCAAATCGGTTGATTCGTTCCAAAGGTATCGTACGACTAAAAGAGACATTTTTGTCGTGCAATATCTTTTAAACCAATCGTTCGATTTTGATGAATCTTACAGCGATCGAAGGGGCTATCCAAGAGCTAAGTCTGATCAAGTTTTGAGACTATTTGTACAAACAGTTTAGGAGTTATGCGCTAAAAACATGAAAAAAAATTGTTTTTTAATTTTTATTTCTCAAATAACTTTGAAACTACTCGACCGATCGACTCCAAAATCTAATCAAATCTAAGTCTTGATAAATCCTTCCGATCGCCATAAGAACCATTCCAATCGGTCGATTCGTTCTAAAGATATCGTACGACAAAAATTTGTGTACACACACACACACATACGGACGTCCATCCAAAAATAGTCAGAATAGCTTCTTAGGATCCCAAAACGTCGAGATCTAATGAAAACTCGATTTTCGAAAATCGGACAGAAACCAATAACTTCCCTTTTTTATGAAAATTTTCAATGTTCATTGCGGGAAGTTAAAAAAATTAAGGTCTCTTTTATTCAGGCGGTAGATGTTTACGCAGTTGACCCTTATTTAGATTTACGTAAATATATCGCCGAGGTTGAATAATGCGTGAATTAATAAAACGTGTGAAGCCTCCCCTAATGACTAATTAAGTTTATTAACACTACAATTAATTTTCAGTATCAGAGGTTTAAATTGAAAACAGAAATTGTTGGTTAAGAGATAGCGGATGGAGGTTGTGCAGCGCACTTTAATTATGACGTGAGTAGGTTGGCTCGATGCGAAATTGTACTTAGAGGGTAATGGGTGTAACTTGAACGAAGAGGAAAGCGAGAAAATGGAGAAAATGAAAAGAGAAAGGGAGGAAAGCTGGAGAAGAAAAGTGAAATGGGAAAGCGGGTAATTAGGATAGCAAGAACTTTGGTGAGATAAGGAAAGCGCTCAGCGTTAGGGTTGATTTTTTTCGGGTTTGAGGCTGGCTAAAAATTCCGGTTACTTTCAAGAGAAGCTATATGATGGATTCAACAATCCCCCGCTTCTAATATGGTATCGGTAATCTAAAGTTTAATCGCGTATGTTGATGAAGTTACCAAGATTGTTAATTAGATGGCTAATTTCTAGTCTAAATTAATTACTTTAACAAATTATTAAGCATGCTTAAACCTTCAACGAACCCTATAGTATTTCTACGTAAATTACCTACATATGGTTTCATGGTAAAAAAAATTCTCATTCATTATTCAAAGACGTCATTTTCAAAATTATTCTCATTTCAAAATTTAAACCGTATAAAATTCCAATCCAATTAATCACCCACCACCCTTTTTTTCTTCAATAGAAAAATAATCACTCGAGATATATCTTCAGTTTGATTAACAATTAGCGAAATTGAGGGGATGTTTTCAACACGTTATATACCTTTCGCTGTTTCAAACTATATGGAATAAATAATGGATTGAAAATTAGGACAGGTTAGAATGTTGAAATTAAATTCTTTCTCGTGGGTTGGGGGAGTTAAATTCAACGATACGATACATGGTACAGTTTCTGTCAGTTTATGATCGTCCTGACAGGCGTGGGGCATATATATATATATATATACCTACTAAAGTTTGGTAATATATAGGTAATGTTTTGCGGACAGAATAAACTCAAGTAGTTTAGGTGAATTCTGGATCAGAGAGTGTGAAATGTGAATTTCATTTAACCGAGAAATTATGTTAAATACAGGTTAGTAAAATTAATTGTACGTATAAATTTGTGCATAATATTGAAATTACTTAAGCGTTCGGATGCTGCATTTGAAAATTCCATTTGAATGGAAATTCTTTTGAAATTCGAAACTACTCTAGGGAGTAGGTAAAATGTTCGGAATTTCATATGGCTTACGGAAAGGTCGGACCCGAGAAATAAAGGTCAAGAAAATGCGTAGATTCGATAGTGGGTATCCTTCAGTTAGGCTGTTTCGTTTATAGAACCTCAACTTATCAACCTTTCAACTTTTTATCCAATCACGTTACATCTCGAACCCTCAGGTGTTGAAAACGTAATTAAAGTCTATCGAAAGATTGAACATACCCCTCTGAATATCTTACAACGTTATAGATGAGATGAGATTATCCTCGAATTACACAATGTGATTAAAAGAAAAGTTGTGGAACGATGGAGTTTACAAAATTAATAGAAATTTAATCACTTGAATTTATATACAATATCTGCACGGTGAATGGAAAATTTGAGTATTTAATTTGTTGCTCAAGGAATGACAAATGATTAAACAATTTTTTTTTATTATTCAATAGGACAGAACAGGAATTACCTGATAAAGTAACTCGTAATTTTGTATTTTGTATTTTTTTTTTTTTTTTCA
Source organism: Macrophya annulata (assembly GCA_963924015.1). Taxonomy (NCBI): domain Eukaryota; kingdom Metazoa; phylum Arthropoda; class Insecta; order Hymenoptera; family Tenthredinidae; genus Macrophya; species Macrophya annulata. The sequence goes on from OZ001258.1 coordinate 24,128,160, forward strand.
ATCATATAATTTCGGACCTTGGTGGATTTTTGGGCATGTAGGAATTCGCGAAGTGGAAATATTTGCATTATATTGCGGACTGGAATTTAAATCGAGTCCCAAGACCGGCCACGAATCGGACGTTTAATCTTTTTCTATTCTTTTTTTTTTTTTGGGAATGCGTGAGTCTCAAATTTGAACAAAATACCTTGAAATTCGATAAAGGGAGTCAACTTACAGCCATGAAAAAATAATTATATACTAAAACAACTTTTCGCACCTTCCGAAAACAGTATTTTTTTTTTTTTTTTTCGGTTCAAACCAGCTGTAGGATTAAAATTTTTCGGAGGATCCAGATTTCACCAAATAAGTGATGAGAAAATAAAACTTCAATGGATTTACGGTAATTAGAATTCCCTGTCATTTAGGTACACTATGCTAAAAATAATTTATTGGAAATCGACAAAAATTCAATCTCACTTTTGTTAAACGTTTTTTTTTTTTTTTTAACTTTTTTTTTTTATTTTTTTCAAACTCAAGTTGTTCCGGTTACGGTTTTGTGAGAAAAAATATATTTGTTGTATATCGAAGTATAGGGAGAAAAAAGTTGAAATATTATATCTAATATTCAGCTTTATACACGAAAGGTATATATACATATTCACTTTTCAAAAAGTTGACGAAATAGCGTTTGAAAATTTTGCCTTTCACGTTGAACTTCAATGGATAAATTGAATTTTTGTAAAAAAGGAAGACTGCACGAATTCTTTCCTCAATTTCTCGATTCGTCTTGATATTTGCGCCTCGTTCTTCGAACGGCACCACTTTTCACCTTTTTCATCGACTCATCAACCATCGACAAAGATTATGCTAACAGCTTTCAATAGTTCACCAATGGCGCGATAAATCGATGCTTATAGTACCCATCTTGCGTACATTATTCTTCAATAAATGAAAAAATAAAATGAAAAAAAAAAGAAGATAAAATGGAAAAGAAAAAACAAAAATGATATAAGTAAATTGAAGAACGTGACAAACCCAGCACTATAAAATATTTTAAGAAACTTCTGTTCTTTTGTGTTACAAAGTTGAACCGAGAATTTGAATATTTCGTATCTAACATTCGCCATATTAGGTATTATTTGTATTTCCGTTCGATATTCGTACATCTGGTACTGGCAAATAGTTATTTCATTTCAATTGGAAATTAGATCCTTTATTCGAAGATAACCACTCCATTCGTTGTCGAATATTCATGTCTTTCGGTTATAGGCGAAGTTTTTTTCATACCTAACCGAAACAAAAAAAAAAAAAAAAAAACGAAGAAGTGACAAAAGAGTAAAAATGAAAAAAAAAAAAAAATGATGGCAGAGTATTCGAGTGGAATAATCTAATGCTGTAAGGTTGGGTAACGTTCAAGATAGCTCAAAATCTCGTTAAAGCCATCTGCAGTTTATCTTTATAATGTCTGACTATGCTATTATCGCTTCTTGCACTACGTGTAGGTACATACACAGCTACATGTTTAATTTTCGATTTTAATTCAATAATAACTATAGGTACGTCGTTGACGTTATAGGATATAATTTTAATCGTTGAGAAAACTATACGAAGAGTCTCGTTATATTACATTTATGAAACTAGGGATCGTTTATAATCGTTAAATACAGACGTGAATATTAAATTTTATATATACCAATAATTATACTATTAAAATTCGACGACAATCTCCTCGGTTTTTTAATCCTCTATATATTATAAAATTTTGTCGAATTAAGGGACTGGATTAAAGTTCCGAATTTTGAAAGATCCGAACGTTACAAATTCCGATTTCTAATATTAATACGTAATACAATTAAATCCATAAAATTTAAAATAATTTTTAATTCTGTATAAAAATCCAAGTAATCAGCTGTGAAAAAATAAAAAAAAAAAACTGAGTAAGTATAATATTCATTCATAGCGTACTTAGCAGTAATCTGAAGAAAAAAAATTAAAAAATTTCTTTTTCAAATCTTCTTTTCAAATTTTCGCTATTTCCAACGTCGAATGAACGAACTTATATAAGCCAAAGGGTGTAATGCGATCTTTGTGTCTGAACGAATCGGCGAGTAATTGGAAAGAAGGTAAACGTATACCTCGTAGTCACCTGCCTGAGGCTTATTTCACCGTCTGACGAACTCTGGACCACATCTACTTACGCGAGATCGATGGTAGGAGGGGATCAGCCGCTCTGTTCGCCGCCGGCCTGCAAGCTCGGCGCCAGCGAGCTACGAGCGAGACAGCCAGTCGCCGCTGAACAGAGATAGAGAACGGGCAGTGCTTTCTAGCTATACGAACGACAAAAGTTCGGGCAGTCAGTCGTTCGCGCGTTCTATTCAACAACGAAACTTGTGAGATCCCAGAGAAACTAAGGGTGAACAAAAGAAGACACAAGATTATGGGAACTAGTGAATAACGCGAGTGTTGGGTCGGCCTGATATGAAGTAGTCGTTCCTAAACCGAGCGGCAAAACGGTATGTAGTGTTTCGCGCGCTGCGTTATAATCGAGTGATTGATGATTTAGGAATCGGTGTAATAGCCGGGGGTGAAATTCGATTTTTAGTATAAAATTATCCAAGTTTCGTTGTGCGGAGGAGAAAAAATGAATAAAAAAAAGTGATGTGGTATTTATAATCTTTAAATTTAAATGGTTCTCGAACCTCTTATCTTTAAACTTTATAGGTGCAGGTAATATGTCGCGTAAAGTGCGCCGTGTGTAATGTTAAAAAAAAAAAAAGAAGAAAGAAAAATATTAAAAAATAAAAGTAGAAAATTGTGAGTGAATAAAATGAAAATTTTAATGTCGTACATCTTTTTTTGTTATCCAATTTTACAGATGTTTGAAATTCTTTGTATTAGAGGTAAAAAAAAAGGTCTTTACATTGTCCCTCGTGGAACAGATTTTTTTTTTTGTTTATTACTGTGGAAATCGATGACTTGGGAATCGGACTGTATATATGAAATTTGTTTTCTTGTTTTTAGGATTTCTTTACATGTTTTGTATGCTTTAATCGATTTTTGAACGATCGTTAATATACAAAATTTATACTACACGAGAGATTTAGGATCGGTAAATATAAACGCGAAATGTCTTATATGTAGTGAGACAAATTATACAATGTCATTGAAACGGTAGCAGGTATGTATGTACATACATACATAAGTACACTTGTAATCGTTGTACAATGAAGATAATAAAAAAAAAAATCGTTATCTGTACGATAAGGACAAACGATGCATGAAAATAATCTTCGTAAAGACAGCTTTAAGATAATCGTACCTAAGAAAATTTACATAAAAATCTATACAAATACTCACAAGGTTATAAAGAGTATAGGTATATGTATAAATAGTAAGTACTGAGGTCTAGATCGAAATAATGAAAAATTTATACCCCAATCTTTTCTATAGGCATGTTCTTTGAGCGCAGTATTAATGCACTTTGATTTGCTATTTTCGTCTCTGACTGTGTGTTATTCATGAGAATAATTGCCAGGCAATTGAAAAGCAAATATCAACGTTTATTTTTGCGCGTTTTTCTTTCGGTTCAAAACTTTTTTTTTTTTTGTTTGTTTTTTCTTTCAACTGTCTCTTTGTCCGGAGGTTCAATTGTAGAGATTTTTTGTATATTGATGTAACGAAACTTTTTGTGTTTGAATAGGAAACAAAAATTTTACTTAAAAACGTAAAATTGTCTTTTTTTGTTTTGTTTTAATATACTCGTGGATTTAGTCGTGAAATTATTAATTTTATTTAAACAATAAAAAAAAAAAATAAAAAAAAATTTCTTTTTATTAACGATTTATCTTACAGTGAAAAATATGCTTAACGAAAATTTAATATGTTAATTAAATTACAATATTTAAAACTTGTGAACATATTTTATACGCAATTGTAATCAGTGATGTGGACTAGTGCAGTACTCCAAAAAGTTTAGTATTACTTACTCCGAAAAGTCAAGCCCCAGTTTCTACTTTTCAGTGCACAATCTTTTGACTTCGTGATCAGGTAAGTCTCTTACTTAGAAATTATAAAGAGTTATAAAGATTATAAAATTTCAAAATATTAAAGATTTTTATTTCTTTATTTTTTCTATTTTTTTTTTTTTTTAAGGGGTTTCTGTTTCTCTTTTTTTTTCACCTTTTCGTACACTTTTAACAAAAAATTGTTACGACGGAAAAGTTATGGTATAAAATGGACTAAAATAAACTAATTTTGAGAGTGGTTTAAATTTCAAATTTCTTTTTTTTGTTTATCACCGTGAACATTATTTCTCTCAATTAACAGAATCCTGTAATTTTATTCTTTCTTTCAATTCATTTTTCTCTTCGAAATCTTTATACAAGATTTAGTATTTTTTTTTTTTTTTTTTCTTTACGAAAATTTCGCCCGAAATTCACCCTCTGTATGATATCCGAAACCACAGAATTATAGGTACCAGGTGTTACTTCAATATTTGCAAAATTTATTTGTTCAGAGTTTGCCCAAGGTATTTGGATATATGTTTAGTTTTCCAGCAAGTTTCGATAACTTTTTATTTATTTATTTTTTTTTAATTTATTTAAACTTTATTTCTCCTGCAAGAATGTCACGATCCTTATTATATACATCAATTCGAAATACATACATCGTTATATATGAAAATAGAATTTCTTCCAAGTTTTTCTACCTCCATATCTAAATCTGTCTTCCCGAAGTTAAACGATAGTTAATGTCATTAGATTCTAAAGTTTAAAAGTAACAAGTTTGAAAATAGTTACTAGAATTCGAAACTTGAAAGTACATAATTTAGGTAGGTGTTTCTTTTACGATGGATTTTAAGTGGAGCACTTCCTCTCTTTTAACATGATTGTTTATAATATTTTACGCTAACAGAAAATCGCACTAAAACAAATATATCTTCCTCTGCTATACCACACAGCTGCCAACAGCCTGGCAAAATTGATTGACATAAATTTGAATAATAACTTCACGTATAAGTGAAAAGAACCTTCACCAAAACCGATGCGAATTTTAATCATAAATTAATATTAAGGCTGAAACTATTCAACTATAAATATTATAATATCCAATCTGCAAATTTTGGATGTAGATAGATTTTTCAAAATCAACTATTCGTTAGTTTCAATCAGTAATAGTAATTTGAAAAATTTATATGATAGCTATTACGTCATATATTTCATAAATTTCGAATACTTCTATCATCTATTTTGGTGGTTTTCGATCTGTAATAACAACCATAATATAATGAGATGTGAATAAAATATAAAATGGTTATAAAGGGTCAGAGGCTATGGGTGACATGGGTATGAAATGTCCCATACATTGAATAACACGTTCTAAAATATTAATTAATTCAGTAACTCATAGCCAGTCCAATGGGATAGAAAAAGTTAATTACGGGTTAGCAGAGGTAAGAGAATTTTAAGCTGTTCTCGTAATGCAGGGGTTAAATTACATTGGAAATGTTATAAAATACGTTTACCGACTTTTCCCCGTTTCAATTAGTTATTTAATTCTTCGTTAATATAATTCCGAGCTTTGTGCATAGTGTCTCTTTCTCTCGCTCTGTCCCTTTCTCTTTCTCGGTCCCTTTTTCACAAATAAAAAAGGCAAAAAGACAAAAAATGAAAAAAAAAAAAATTAATTACTTGGTTTATTAATTGAAAATTTTAATGAATAAACTTTTAACCCTATAGAAATAGCTGCGGAAACTGGCCTACTCACAATAATATTTGCAATTCAAATCCATAAATCCCCAATTCAAATTTGTAGACCATCCAATATTAAAGGGGTTAAAATAGGTTGTCAAATTTTGTTTTCACACATTTTCACATCTGAATGATAGAAATACAGGTTACATACCTCGTCCGAAGTGTATCGAAAAGTGAAAAAATTCTAACCACAATGATCATAAAAAAAATTTTTAATTCAAGAATCTAAATGACTTTAATTTTCAACGTTGCAAAGTTTGAACTTCTCGAAGTATGTGTATGTTCAAAATTAACAACTTTAAAGTCAGATATATATTTAGATTGCATTTAACGAATCTGTTCAGTATTCGCAAATATGGAATAAGCGAAAGAGTATTCGCATCAGTTTCTTTTAAAATTACGTCTTCATTTTTATACTCTGAAATGATTCATCAACTGAATTGTAAAAACTGAGTTGTAAAATATCTTCCCGAGTATATTTCACGATTTTATTACCTCACAAAACTTCATTATAGCACCTAGTAGAATTTTGTTATTTTTTTGTAAATTTATTCCTGCAGTTTATTTGCACTAAATTATCGATCGCATCTTTCCCATATCTGTTAATAATAATTTATAATGTGGAAAAAATGTCTTCCTTTATGATCCAGGATGGTAGAACAGAACCCCATACTTTAATTTAAAAAAAAAAAATGCAAAAAATAGAAAGAAAAAAAAAAAACTTGAACCTACTATAGAAGAAAAACGTAATATTGTAATATTCGCATGGATTGCAGATTGTTCTTGTGATTGCGGCTACTTTGTTAAGCTTTATCTAACCCTTCGACCGCATTTTTTTTTTTTTTTTTTGTATATAAGGGTAGGTTATACGTGACGTGGAGTTTCACAAGCAATGGCATGAGAAAAATATTATCTAGATAAGTATAAGTATAAGTAAAAGCAGCCCTTGTCTCTCCACTAGAAAAGAAAATAGCGAGGAAATGTTGAGAAGAATTGGTGGTTGGGTAGGGCTGAAGACTAGGCCGGACCTTGTAAGGGTAGTTTATAGTCCTTCTTCCACTCATCTTTAATTTATTTCTCATCCTATGCCATTTCACTTATCTTGTTGAAATAGGAAATGGTAAGGAAAGCCGGGCTTCGAGGTCGTCAAAAATCGAAATTTATCTTCACTATGGTATATATGACAGAAACACTCAACACGTGAAGAGAATTTGATCGTAAATCTGTCACAGTTTTTTCTATTACCTTACAGTAAATGCCTGCCCATTCATTTGCGAAGTAGACAATAACTTTTTACGTTATAACTTTAATTCAATTCGATTCATAAATAGCAGAAATATACAAAAGAAGAAAACAAAAAAAGAAAAGCAATTTGAAAAATTTGCACAAACTATACATTCAGGGTCCAAGTTTGACCATTGAATGATAACTAGGTGATTCTCATAAATTATCGAAAATTATAATTTGCTAAAAAAGCTTCATGCCAGGCAATTTGTATAATGGAAATTAATGTTTGGTTTATAAAAGCATTTTGTAATCGTTTTGACAGACAAATTAGTCTCGTAACTAATCGTAGCATAGATACCCAGAATAAGTAAAATGTTTTTAGTCTCCTTTGTGTCGTTTTTGCATATATATGTACGAATAAGTACACGAATTGTGAGAGACTTCTACTTGAATAGGATGCAGTGTGGCTGTATCATGTGATATATAATGCTCCATAGAGATAAAACTTGAAAAGGTATTCTCTGTCTGCGCTGTAAAGTGAGGAAAAGGATTTTGAATGGTAAACGCTGTCTTCCTTCGCCTCAGGTGTTTCATCATATTCTTTTCTGTTTCATTTTTTATTATTATTATTTTTTTTTTTTTCTAAAGAAACTTGCGATTATAATCCTATATTTACTTGCAGTATTCTCCAAGCCTCAAGGGATCGAATTATTATATAAAAAAAGCTTCTTTGTGATAGAAAAAAAAAAAAAAAAAAGTCTGATTGGCATTCTGACGTTCACTCTTTAAAAATTTCGCACCGTCAAAGGCTCCATGATATAGGCCCGATGGGACGAGGTATACGTTACATCTCGAAAGATGAGTGTCAATTTCAGAATCCCTTGTTCGTTTCAAGCGTGCAGGTTTTTCTCGAAAATCTTTAGCGAAGTATTCTCTCTCTTTTTTTTTTTGTCTTTTTTCTTTCTATCTGTTTCATTGGAGACAAATTTTCCATTGAAATGAATATATGGAAATAGTACAGAAAATAAACTTCTTTCGGACTTAACATATCCGAATAATAGGTAAATTTATTACGTCTTATCTTTACCGAGGGTGAATATATTTATCGGGTTAAATTTCATTAATGACACTGTCTTACTTCGATTTAATAAATTTTTAATATCTAAAGTAGTCCTATACCTACGTTGATGGATTACGACTTTCTGAGTCACAAAAGTCCATTATATCTATAGGCATAGGTATGCGTTAATCTGTGACCCCGTGGACGCTATATCGGAGAAAGGTCACAATGAGATTTTAAAAGAAAGGTTTTAGGCTGTAGATTTGGTACGAAATTCCGAATTCAAAATGGCCGGTATAGAATATGCCAGACTAAAGGGGATCGAGATGAAGTTCCGAGTTTTTAAAGTTCCGAAAAGGTCAAACTTACGAATTCATTTAAGACGATTTTGAATTCTGAGAAACGTTAGAGTTCAGAATATTAAAATTTGGGAAGATCGGAATATAGACAGGTGAAAATTCCGAAAGTCTAAAATCTCGACAATTTTATGGAAGGGTAAGACGCTCCATGCGTGAATTTCAAGAGTCGAAGTTTTCAGCCTTTCGGATATCCTCTTTTGGAATCTCGAATCTTCAGTGTTTTGAAATTTTGAAATTTTTTAAATCGACTATGCAGACTTTGGAGTAAAAATTGTGAATCGGTAATATCAAATACCGGAAATTTTACCGTCCGGAACCTTTCAAATTCAGAATTTAAACTCTGTAGCTTCGACTGAAGTCTAAAAAGTTGTTCAATTTTCGTAAAACTTGGTACCTCAGAGCTTTTTGGATCGCTAAATCTAAATCTGTAGTCTGAGATTCTCTAACGAGATGAACTTTTGAAAAACTTTTTATTGACAAACCATGCCCTGCAGTTACACAAACAAAAAAATATCTGAAATTATTAAGATGAAGAAATAAAACACGAAAATTACAATTTCACAAACTTTATTATATTTAAACCAATTTCAAGTAAATCTCTTTCTCTCTCTCGCTCATGATCGTGTTCTCAAATACGCAAATACATAAACACATATACTAACACTCAGCGAATAAGATCGAGCTTGGCAGTGAATATGCATAAGTAAGTATAAACGAGTATAAGTATGAGTGCAAAAGTTACGTAATCCCCAGGCTTAAAAAATTTACAGCTGATTAATTTTGACTAACGAGTGAGATAAATTATATTTCATATTATACCTTGATACCTTAGTTAATTATAATAATAACCAGTAACGTACCTAATTCTGTACACGAGTATAAAATACAGTAGACATATGTCATGGACATACACACATACATGACATGATATGTTACGATTAGCACTTAAAATAATTACCTATATATCCAGTTTACGGGTCTGCCATGTTTTGGACAGTTTTTATTCTGCATTTTCAGAAAATTTACTACCTTAGAGATCGATGACCTATTTCAAACTCTGCAATTTAGCAATTTCTAGCCTTAGAAATGACTTCCGCATGGAAAAAGACAAGACGGGGTTATAACGTTTGTATCGAGCGAAAATTTGCAAAAATAATCGCGATTGGTAAGTGAATAGAAAATATTCAAATCAAGTTCTAAAATTGATAGTTTTGGACTACTACGATCAAGAGTCGAAAAAAGTTAGTCACTATCGTAAGTTAAAATGTGTTTACACGATTTGCTAATAATGTCCCCATCCTTCCAGAAACAGAAATTTCTTGTCATCCTCAGTTACCAGATTTTCAGCCTATCTTCAAATCGACTTAAATATATTCCCCCCCAAAGAAAAAGAATCACTAGGGTGCAGGAATTTTGCGGAAGGTATTAACCCTCAACCTCTGAACTTGGGTCGTTTTCGTCCTGTCCAAAACTTCTTTGGAAAACGACTTAGGTTCTGGGAATTAAATTGCCTATAAATTTACGGCTTGAAGTCGGGTTTGAAAGAATTATCCTAGATTATCGAATATCTGCACTATATCTTTATCATACGGAAAATGTGCAACTTGGGTATAATAAAAATTTTCACGAAAACAAATACTTCGATCAAAATTTTATCGAGTGGTAAATGTACTCGGAAATCGTTAGGGAATTTATTCCCATGCTCATTCGAGTACCGACGCAACGTTGCGTAAATCGAAGGCGAATTGTTATTGCAGAATCTGTACACAACTCTTGACATTCAGTACAAAGTACAAATATATTCGTAAAATTGACATAAAATGGAAATTTATTTTTTATTTTTTGGTAAAAAAATTAAAAAACTTTTTTACATCTTCGAAGCATCTATAGAAGTTTTTATTTTTTTTTTTTTTTTTTGTTTTCATTTTTTACGCAGATAAAATTCATCGTTTATCATTATCTATGCACATTTCCGGTTTCCGGATTAGTCAGTATTGATTTACTTAATGTCATAAACAATTTCGCGTTATCTGACCGTGTTCCAAATATTATTAATATTATTTTTAACGTATTCAGTCGAAAGGGGTTCATTATTAACATCCGGTTTCAACCCGTTATATATGATTGTCAGATGTTTGCATCAGTTTTGACTGTATTTCACACGGAATATCGTTTTATACAACAGTTTGATGATCAATTCAGTGTCTAAATTTACAAAATCGTTCCTCTTTACATCGCCCAAGCCTCCATCTATGAATTCCGCCAACTTTTGTGCATAAAAATTTGTGAAAACAAATTATCAAAAATCTTCATCTCTGAGATATTTTTTATCTCTTAGCTAATCCTGTATAATTATTTTCATAATGTACAATCCGTTTATCAGGCAATTTTAGTTTCATGAAATCAGCTGGTTAATAGACTGGGCCAAAAAAATCGAATTTGTTTTTTTTTAAGTATATCGAAAATATTGTTTGGGTGAAAAAAAAATTATTGTGAGAATTTGAGTCCTTAATATTAATCTTAAGAGGTCTATCATCGCAATTTTAGATTTTTTTTTCCTGAGCGGGTTTTTGTCTCAGAACTCCCAAACGATTGAGTTAAACAAAATTGACTCGAAGATATTTTTTGAAAGAAATTGAACGCTCTACAAAAAAGGTCTGACTGAAATTTTCCGTCAGATGAACCGTTTCCCTAAAATCATGTCTTAAAAATTGGTATAGTTTTACAATTTGATCTTTCAACTTTGGAAAATCAAATTGTAAAACTATACCAATTTTCAAGGCATGATTGTAAGAAAACGGTTTATCTGACGAAAAATTTTAATTAGACCTTTTTTGTAGAGCATTTAATTTCCTTCAAAAAATATTTCGGAGTCAATTTTGTTTAACTCAATGGTTTGGGAGTTCTGAGACAAAAACCCGCTCAGAAAAAAAAAATCTAATATTGCGACGATAGACCTCTCAATATTAATATTAGGGACTCAAATTCTCACAATAATTTTTTTTTGTCACCCCAAACAATATTTTCGATATACTTTAAATAAAAATAAAAAATAGTCGATTTTTCTGACCCAGTCTACTGGTTACGCGGATTGTTTTTGGACATTGAATTAGCCCCAACCATTAATAAATGGTTGATATCCTTTTTTTTTTTTACTTTCTGGTATAAAAGTATTCGCTGCAATGCTGGACCACTGCCAAAGTTTATTTGTCTTTTCGCTTTATGCACTCTTCGGTGAAAAACGAAATTCTTGTTCAAGACCAGGAAGAAAATGGGGGATTAGTTAAAATTTTTGCTTCGAAAGCTGTCCACTTTTTTATCACTGGTTTGAGGTTTCCGAGCTTGTGAATGAACATGCCATATTTTCTTCAGCTCGAATTGATTACCGAGTCTTTTTTGCCAACTGTGTTGCACCCTTTTTTTTTTGTTCTAATAAGTTCCCAACTTGTCCAATTATTTTTCATCTTTTGGTAAACGCGACTGTTTACTGTTCAACTTTAACCCCGGAAATCCCCTCTATACGTTTTCGAGTAAAACTGTGCGCTGAAGCTTTTACAATAATTGGATCTCGGATTGTTTTCTTCCGTTTGACGAATCGTCAACTTTCTTATATTTGCGATAATTGGACGTTTTTTTGAAACCCTGGATGTCCGATTCGTTATCTTTACAGAAAACTAATTTTTTAATTTCATACCTACGGGTGATAGTTTTTTTTTTTTCTTGTTTTTTTGTTTTTTTTAGAAATTGGAATTATATTCTCATTTCAATTATAACATTGTCCAATGTTACTCGTACCATTTGTAATATCTGGTTTTAACTCAGATCGGGTAACCGGCTTGGCGTCAGCTCTACTCCCAACCAATTTCACATTAATTAATTTCACGCCTTGATTTCCTGCTCGTAAAAGGCAATGGCGTTGATTCAGTCACATGCCTCCAAGTAAAACATTACCAAATAAGTCACAGATGGTACCTACCCCAAAAAGTTGGATTAGTTTTTATGCTAAGCCTTCCGAAATGAAAATTTAACAGACGAAAAAAAAAAAAATTAATAACTTGTAATATTCTTCGCCTGGAATCTCGACGTGGCTTTTCACTCTGTATAAATTTTTCAAATTTGACAATCACGATTCGATGTTTCATTATTATTTAGATAATTTCAAATCTCCATTAGTTCATGTCGTTTGGCAGGTATAACTAATAACTTAACACTGTCACTGTTATCTAGTGTTCAAATTAGTCTCGGTAGCAACGGGGATCGCTTTTCTTGCTCAAAGTCACGCAGCTTTACTCTAAGAACATGTACCAACCTACTTCCACCCTTAGAGTAAGGGGGGAAAAAGCGACATTGATCAGCCCTTAGAATTTAGAGCCCAGAGTCCAGACGGAGAGTATTTTCTCGTTCGAAACTTAAGCTTCCATCGTCCTTAAATATAAGTCGACGATCACCTCGTTGACACTTTCCTTTATTCAATGTCGTGAAACTCTTCCTTCTTCTTGTTTCAACCACCTTAAAGACTGTAGGGTTATAGAAAAATTTTGATCAAAGTACGCACCGACGTTTTAAACTTTTTCACGAGTAAAACTTGAAACTCGAGACTTTTTTTTTTTAGAACTTTGAGGACTTGTTTTATCGTTTAGCGTTTAAAAATTAGAGATATCCAATACTAACCGTCAATATCTTGTTCTATTTAAAATCGTGAGAGACATTCTCGATGACGTAATTGTTTATTAAATAAACTAATTTTTTGAAGTATATTTGCATATGTATGTACATACATACATATTGGCGAGGGAGTAAATGACTCTATTTCTTATCGCCTTGTATTTTCATAGCCGTCTTTTTTCACTCTTTAAATCAGTAAATAGATACTAATACTTCTTACTAGAAGTAGTAGATAGAATTATTATTTCAACCGAGAGACTAAATATATACATAATATATGTATATATAGAAAAAAGAAAAAAAAAAATGGAACATCCGTCGAACAAATAATCAAATTTTATTTTTAAAAATTTGCTTTCAATTTGTATATATCTAATTCAATTTACAAAATAGCGTTTGTATATTTTTCTAACCCGTACGCTTAAAGCCTGTCATATTTTGAGACTTTTCAATATAAGCAAAAGGAAAAGAAGAAGAAGAAGAAGAAGACATTTTTTTTTTAGCTTTGTTATGCTCCGTCGACTAGATTGACAAGAAATTATACAGAAAACTGAAAATGGTGAAAATTATTCAGTACGATTGTTCAGGATTAAATCTTGCGGATTTCTATTGTCTAAAGCTCGACCAAATGCAAATACTAATGAAATTTTAAACAGCATTCAAAGCATGTCGAGCTGGTTTAATAAAAAATATATATTTTTGTACAAATTGCAACAATTTCTAACACCCATTAATTTTCAATATTAGATATTAAAATTAAAGTGGTAATAAAACGAATAAGATTTCTGCTATTTGCATGTAGGATTAAAACTAGTTTTAAAAATAAAATGAAAACTAGTTTAAAATTTTTCTAGAATAAGATTTTCTCTGTTGACCATCTAAATAAAAAATTGTGTCGATTCTGTAATCGAATAGGAACTTAAAGATTCTTTAAGTGTGATTTCAAACTCAAAATTCCAGCAGAAATTCTAGCTTTGTACTCAGAATTTATACCTGACGCTAATTGAATTTATGCGAAAACCTTCAGGTTCACTAAAAGTTTCTTTGCAATCTGCAGTTGGCAGTTTGACACCCCTTGACAACTAGCTAACTGTTTTGCTCATGTATTTTACAGAACTTTATTATTTGTCCTTTTCTATATTATCATGAGATTATTTTTTCTACAGAAGCTTTTAGTCATTCAATAAAGTAAAATGGGTTATTATTCTTTCATTAAAGTCATACATTTGATAGAGCTTTCGTAATTAGAATTTTTTGATGAGCTAAATATGTTGTGACTTATTTCGGGAGTAATATTTTTCGCCAAATTGATCAGCCTGAGGATTATGAGGATCTGTTAAAATGGAAACTCGGAAACCCTTTGAACCCCTTAAACATTTAAACTCCTTAAAACGCGTTCAAGCCAATATATTCAGGTACATAAACGAAATTCAAGTTTAACCAATGAAATCGTTTTTGATTACGATTTTGTAACGTAAGGATTAAGGTATACCCAGGTTGAAATTCCCTTAACGAACCTTTTCCTCGTTAGCCCACGGTATGTACATAGCCCAAATTGGGAAATAATTGAAATCAATTAGAAGAAACAAAGCGTTACGCAGTCTCCCCAATTTTAAACGTCCTCGTTTGCTGTTCATTCTTTTTTAGATGCCGTTTTTTGATCGACTAACTCAACGCATTATCAGCTTTGATCGTGTATCTCTTTTACAGATTTCTCTTACGCAAATAATATACAAAAATCAGGAAACCGGTTGACTTGTAGGCCAACCCGAAAACTTCCCACTGTGTTAAATACGTTACAATTAATTGATACTATTGTGTTTATAATAAATTAAAGAAGGTTATCAGTATAATTAGTTTTCTGTATACAAATCTTTTTTTCTTCAATTTCTATTGTTCGAATAAATTTGAAACTACTCGACCGATCGATTCCAAAATCTAATCAGATCTAAGTCTTGATGAACCCTTTCGATCGCTGCAAGAATCATTCAAATCGGTTAATTCGTTCCAAAGGTATCGTACGACTAAAAGAGACATTTTTGTCGTGCAATATCGTTTAAACCAATCGTTCGATTTTGATGAATCTCACGGCGATCGAAAGGGCTATCCAAGAGCTAAGTCTGATCAAGTTTTGAGACTAATCGCACGAACAGTTTAGGAGTTATGCGCTAAAAAGATGAAAAAAAATTGTTTTCAATTTGTATTTCTCAAATAACTTTGAAACTACTCGACCGATCGACTCCAAAATCTAATCAGATCTAAATCTTGATAAATCCTTTCGATCGCCATAAGAACCATTCCAAACGGTCGATTCGTTCTAAAGATATCGTACGACAAAAATTTGTTTACATACACAAACACACACACACACATACGGACATTCATCCAAAAATAATCAGAATAGCTCCCTAAGACCCCAAAACGTCGAGATCCGATGAAAACTCGATTTTCGAAAATCGGACCGGAACCAATGACTTCCCTTTTTTATGAAAATTTTCAATTTTCATTGCGGGAAGTTAAAAAAAAAAAATGTTGACTTAATTACAATTGAAAAACGTATGTTTTATAGTAAGTATATACTATAAACCGATTTCCGTTTGTTTCCGTTAACGGATTTCCGGTAGTTTGACTCCCGTTAATTTCCTTCTATTAACACAAACGCCTAATTCAATTCAGCGACGTTTTACCCTCGGTTTACCCTACGATGAATTTTCAGTTTACATTTACTAGTGAATTAGGGAATTCTGCCTCCCTTACTTTCATCCTTCCATCCACCCTTTCTCTCTGCATCTTAACTTAAATCTCGCCTTAGCTTTTAAAGAAAAAAAAAAAAAGTCTCAACTTTTAAGTTATGAGTTCGATTTGGCCCGTACCTACAACTTGCCTTGCTTTCAGCAGGAGGGTTTGAAACGAATAAATTATTGGCCTTGTTCGACCGGAAGTTTCAGCAATACTATATTTTCAGCAAAACTCCTCCAATCGGCGCCAAAATAAATTCTCAAAAGCATAAAGAAAAGTCCATAACGAAAGGGAATGATTAATTTCAAATATACATGTTGGTTTCGATTTATACTTTTACCATTTACTTGAGCTATAAATTACCACTGTAATCTAAACGTCGTTCTGTTTTATCCTGTTACCATAAATTATACAAATTTTATGCTACTACTATTTGGAGGAAAAAATTTTATTCAACCGAAAAAAAAAAAAAAAAAACGATCTAATATACATATTAAAGTATTGCAAAAATCGGTTTACAGACTTCGTAAATTTTTTTCTTAAAGAAGTCTCACTATCTTGAAATAATATTTCTTCTTAAAGGAAAGTTCACTATGCCATCGCTTCTACTGACGATTAATAAAACATGAAGAACGTGACTTCATTCTCCGATATTGACGACAGCATTGTGTGGGATACGTTATTTTCTTTATTATTTCTCGATCGATCATCGGACTCATATTTTCACAATATAGGTACTCACACTCACGAAAAATTTTGTAGGTGTGAACAGTACAGTCAAATTTATTATTAACATTTATCACATGAGAAACTTGTTCAATATAAGAGAGAGAAAGAGAGTTAGAATTTTATCGAGACATTTTTTACTATAGAATTATAAATTTTAACAAAAGTTTCTTATTTAACACGTCTTAGCCAATAAACAAATTATTTTTCATATTTACCTAATCGTCATATATTTCGGTTATCTTATGTATATAATATTCGTTCCCTGGGGTTTAAACTCTATAAAGTTTCGTAAGCTTTTAGATTAGATTATCAAAGTTCCGGTTTATGGAAAAATTGCTTTAGATATCACCTGTCGTAGTTCACTATCGCGAATATTTTCTCTTGTCATAAAAAACCAAAAAATAAAAAAATTAAAAAATATATTGATGTATCATTTGCTAGAAGTTTATAGTAAATGGATGCTCGTTTTGTTTAATGAAACTCCGATGTGGTACCTAATCGAAAACCATAATTTTATCGTATGATAAAATACCTTCTAGAAAATTGAGTAAGGTCTGTTAATGACGTACAATTTTCATTGTCAGTAAGGACAAGGATATATATATATATATATTTTCTTCGGTATAATAATAAGGTATAAACCAAAATGATATACCCCCATAAATAACGGGCGTGGTTTCTGGAAAATTGCCATTTATTATTAGTGCCTTAGAAGTTTTTGTGATTAATCTTCTACGCTACATTAAGCACGCATGTTTCTTATACCAGTTACAAAAAATTTCTTACCTCATGATGCGGGTGGGTTATCTATATACGTATCAAATTGACTGTACCTATTCCGCTTTTCTCATGTTTGAAAAATGACGCGGAAGAGCCTGAGGTAAAGCTTCAATTTCTCAACGTTCAATGAGAAAATTTTTTCAAACGATATTTAAACAAAAAAAAAAAAAACCGATTGCGAGTTGTTAATGGTATTATGACTGCAGAGGATTTTTTTTTTTTTTTATCGGTATGAGTAATGAAAAGCGCAGTTAAAATTTTTCAGAAAACATATATATCTTAATTTTGGAAACTATAATTCGTATATCCGGTTTACAAATAGAATATCGTTTAGTTCGTGAAACTGAACGCAACAGGGTATTGTAACTTGGATGTATATAATTCATTCTATAGGATAGATACCTACAGCTGTTTTCTGTTGAAAACCTTCCCTTCCTTCTTCCTTTAGCTAGCAAAGTTCTGGCACGGACATTCAGCTTTCAAAAACAGATATTCAGTTCCCCTTCTTACTAACCGAATCACTACGTCATGTCTTGACTTGATTACTTCATGGAGACGTAATACACTCTGAACAATAAGAATATACATCCTTGTTCCAGTTCAACGGTCCATGAAATCCCGAGATTTCTATTCTAATTCAAGTTATGGAACCTTTTGTTCAACTTTAAACTATACATTAGCATACCGAAGGTATTCACTCGTCGTAGTCTTTTCAAACGCTGAAGTTTGATACATTAAGATGAAAAGGAGTCAATAATCTCTATATTTTCTATGTTTGTTAATCAATTAATTGCGTAATTAATGTTTTCCTGATACCGTCTGATTGTTATTTCCTCTTCTAATACGAAAACTTTATATTGAATAATTTGAAAGTTTGAAGCTTGTAGTAAGTTTTATGGAGAAATAGGCCTAGCTATACCTTTAACCTTATAAGTTATAACAGTTTAGAAACAGGGCAGCGGTCTATGAGGTCCAAGTTCAACGAGCACCGGAACAATATGATTATGGTTAACGAAGAGTCGAAACTACCCTGCGTCTACGCCTAAGACCCAATTAACGTTCAACTACGAAAGCATATTGTTAATAATAGGAAAGTTCGCGGTATAATTTAATTGACAAAGTCCTGACTAGAGGAACAGGATTGTTATCCTACGAGGAAAGGCCTAGTCTTTATAGTCATGTTCAATTTCCTACTATGGTATAACAAAGAAGCCAAATATTATTCGGCTTAGTTATGTGTCTTCAGGTATAATGTAAAATCTTCTTTATTTTTTGGTAAGAATTTTAAGACTTGGCTATAAATCTTTCACGCAACTTGGTCAAATAAACGAATAGATTTCTACATGAATAAAATCATGAAGCTGTATGAGTCACGATCAATTGGCTATACGAAAAATTCAGTTTATAATCTCATCCAAGTTTACAGTTAGAGTTAAACGCAAAGAGGAAATTCACGTGATTCAATCCAATCGACTGATTGGAATTGACGCGACGTAGTGAACTTTTTTCAGCCAGAATTACATCAAGCTTCTGGATAAAGATCAAATGTCTGATCCCATGGCTCGGGTCTGAAACCTTTGACGGTTTGATTAGGACTCCTTCAATTTGCCGGAAGTTTTTACAACGTTCGTCTAACGCTCGTTTAGACTCAAAAAAAAAAAAATCTATCATGACGGGGATTCTACTTCTGCCTTATGTACGGAAATTATTTCTAAACCCAGTCCAATATCTGAGCCAAATTTAATTCGTAAATCTAATTATCAAATTTATTAATTAAGGAAATTATTTTACTGTACAAATTAAAATTATTCTAAATTTTGTTCGTGATATAGCCATGAATAGAAAAGAAGAGATACTTTGAATGTAAAAAGTTTGATTTTGTTTCCCGAAGTACCTACTCGTTGTTAGTCTCATATCTTGGCATAGTCCTTGGTGGAACTGAAAAAGTCTGATTTTTCGCATTAGCATACACTTTACTTTTATCCTCGTGGACATTCAACTTTTCCCAACAGAGTACAATAATCGTAAAAATCTTGTTTCGGACCAGACATATTCCGATCTTTATCTTCTTTATTGTTTCTAACTTTTTTTTTTTTGGACAAGCAGATTCAGATTCTTGAATGTTTATCTACACCATTCGATCTTACGTTCTCCTATTTTCATATACGAATCTCACTAAACGTCCTTCCAGCTAACGTTTCGACAATTTAATAAACCAGAATCAAGCAGTTCAAATCCTTAGCGTACAATCTGTGTTTCTAATGTCAGTTATCGTTAGAAGAAGAGACAAATTTGATCCAACAGATTTACAGCCTGAAATAATTGCAGTAAACGTTCAATATCTTGAAAAGGAAAGGAAAGATGTCGACTTTAACAGGTAAATGAACATTACAAGCATATTGAAGCCTTCAGGTTCCAGGTGAATATTTCTTCACAAAATTTGGGATTTTCTTGGAAAAACAGAATCTTGAAAATCGTTTTAACAGCGAACCTAAATACCATTTACACTGTGTGAATATTAGCTTTACCGAACGTGATCGAGGTGAAATGAACAAGATTTGGCGCGCTGATATGTCTTAGAATAACTGTCTGCTAGTATGTCACACCATCACTGTCTACTAACACATACTTGATCTAAGATCTATAGTAGATTATTTCTGAAGCATTTGGAACAACGAAATCACGTTTCTAAGCTGAGAAACTAAAGGGGACTGGACTGAAGTTTTAAGTTTTAAAAGTTCTGAACGATCAAATTTACGAATTCATTTAAAAGTTCCGGAGTAATTGCCGTTTGGATTCTTAGCTTTTGGGATTTGATACCTTGGGTGTTTTTCAATTTGAAGTTGAAACTGAAATCGAGTAGGTATGCAGACTTTCAAGGGAATACATTTTCAAGAACTGCGAGTTGATTTAAATTCGGAACTTGAACCTGGCCCTGAAAGTAAGATTTTTTTTCACAAGAAAAAGAGGCTTTTTTACTTGGAGCAGATTTCGAGATCGTTAAAATCGGTTGGTCGATCTTTAGTCTTGGTTAATTCATCTGAAAATCATCGAAACAGAAATAAGTAAAATACCTCAAGCGGAAACCGAACAGATTAACCCTTTACGGGTCTATTTGTGGCTTTACGAGCCTAGTCATTAGTGGTTTGTTTAATTTAACACTTACAAAGCACATTCGGATTTCTGACCAAAGAAAAACATTTCGAATGATAATCTGGTGCTCAGTTAACGTCGTAATTTAAGATGCCTAAGCTATCTTTACGACAGTTTTACCGTTCAGCAGTCGACGCTCAAGGTCCTCGTAGAAAATCCCCATAAATCCATCCTCTCATAGTAGATCCATGGATCTATAGATCTCATAAATCTTGAACCTGCTGCGCCAATCTATGACCATACTTTTCACTGGCTATACGACTGGTCACTTCAACCCCACGAACTTTTCGCCACATGCGGCAGAAAATAGTCCATTACCAAACTTCAACCTTTCTAGCAACCCTTCAACCGCCATTTTAGGTTGTCAATAAAAATCGCCTTTCGAAGGTCATCGCGAAGTGCGACCTTCGTCGTAAATTTGACAGCTTACTTTCATCTACTGGTAGACATTTATATGGACATACAACCTGCAGTAGATCGAATTTTGAGAAAGTAGATAAAAATATACGAGTACCAACTTTTTGCTGGAAATAAACCCAGGCCTTACAGTTACCCAAATTTTTGCCAACAGTAATGAGAATTAATGCTGAATTTTTGTTATAGAAATTTAAGATTTATAAAATTGAATAGGGTTGAAAAGTATAAAAAAAATAATTAAGAAGTTTTTCCGGTAAATGCGGCTACACTAAAGTGCACCCGGTATATTTTCTAGTTACCATATTCGTAAAGCTCATGCTGTGATATTTAGCGGGAATAGTTTATTATTTATGGTAAACTTAACGAGTATTACAACAGAATGTAGAAGTGTTGGTGAGCTTAAATTGGAGCTTCCATCTTGGTTAGACTCGCGACATTCTGAGTTGAGTTTCACCACCACTTTGAGATTCAGTTTTTTACTAAGGCTATTCAGGATTAATCCTGTAACCTCAAACGCATTTGGCTTCCTTTTGCACAAAGGAATATTAAAAGGACGTAAATTACAAACCGGGAAGAATACAGGAGGGGTGACGTCTGGACGGTTCATAACTCCCTGTCGTTCTGACGACGGAAGTTAAAAATTTTTGGACGTTGAAAAAGTCATGAAAGAAAAAAAAAAAGAAGAAAATAACCTTTAGGGTTCTCCAATCGGCGACATCCTTGCGGCAGTTCATGTCTGTGAATTACTACCTCAAAAAAAAAAAAAAAAAAAAGAATATTAATGAAGTGCTTCTTTTTTTATTTTTCTTTATTAAATCTGTCTGAAAACTTTGTCTCTGTTTAAAAAATCTGATCTCTTAATACAGTGGCAATTAAATTGTCCCTTTCCTTGTCCTTAATATTCCTTTTTTCTTATTTTTAATAAATGGCCATACGATCGTCAGCTTGTAGTAATAAAAATGGGCAGAAAAATGATGATAATTTATAGTCTTGGTAGAGCACGCGATCCCAATGACGTGCCAAGACTGTTCAATCACTGGGGAATGCTTCATGAATATATTTCAGAAACGTGTGTTCCATGAAAATAATTTGTGATCTTTCAGGGATCGTGGAGTAATAATGTTCGGGAAGACTTGCTCGTGGTTTTCCTGAATATATTTACAGCATATAGTAGATTGAGGTTCTGACACAAATTCATCCCTTTTCTAACCCCCTTTTCTATAGTGAAAGAGACGATGGCCCTCTGAGCGAGACGAATTCCCCCATGGTATGAGAATCCTTGTTCTAATTTCTCAAAACATTCCAGTGGGGGTATGTTCAACCTGAGCTGAGCTGGGCTCAAGGATGCGTGGTCTTCAGCAAGGCTCAGATACGCTTTATAACTCACAATTAGTTATACCACTTTCCTCTCTATAGTTTCACATCGTATAACCGTTGAGAAAATACCTCAAAGGTTCAGAACCCCTACTTCTGTCAGAATCTTAAGAATTATTATGATAGTATAGCTCGTGTTCCAATAAAACCGTTCATTCGAGATGAAATATGTACGAGGCAAATATTCTCGTTACCTTGACAGGTGCGGTTTACAAAAAATTTTTTGGTTCAATCTATTATCACAGTTTTATCAAACTTCTGGAAGTTCTCGAAGCCAGATGACAGAAAATTGAAGAAAGAAAAAAAAAAATAGGAAAACTCAGAGGATCTTCAAGAATTAACAATCGCATGAGAGATGAAACTTGTCAGTTGTCGTAAAACCGTAATTCATTTCGTTTTTTTTTAATTTTTTTTCCCGTTTTTTGATACACACGAAATTGATTAGGGTTATTTGAATAAATCGGATACACCTGAGCATTCTGTTCATCCTAATAGCGTGATAAAATTTATGTTATTTTACGATGATCGTATTTTATGTCAGATTTATATAAATTGGGATTTCTTCGAGAGAAATAAAAATCTAAAGCTATAGAGGTTCGGATTGGGTATTTGAATTGAACTCTTTAAACGGGAACAGCGTCTTTGATCGGATAATAATAACAGCAAGGGGTTCTTTCGGGAGGAATCACAGTCGAAAGGAATAAAAATAACTTAGAAATCTTTGCTTCTAAAAATATTATTTATTAATAAATTGTGGGATACGGTAAAACAGATAAATTAAATTAGTAACAAAATTTTTTTCGTCATATCACGTTGTTTCCACAAAAAAATATAAAATATTTAAAAATTATTAAGATGAAGATTGTAAAGATACATAAGCTCGTACTGGTCTCTATGTGGTTTTCTGCATTGTCAACCATAAGAGGGCCATTTTATTTCTCTATAAAATTTGAGCATTCGTTGAAAGTCCGGAATTTAACTATAGCATTAAAAATTACCTGGCACTTAGGAGATTAGTCTTTTATTTTTTTTATATTTTTATTCCGAATTTCGTCTTCAGACGATTCATCATTTATACATGTCTAACGATTAGTATGCACGCTTAGCTGCGGGAGGGTGAAATGGAGGAAAACCTTCTCGGATATAAGTTCCTGTCTTAAAAAAAAAAAGAAAAGAAAAAATTGTGTTGCTGGAAATATTTACGAGATGGATTCTTCCGTTTTATAAATAAAATATACCTGCGTATTTGTCATCAAGTAATTTCGAAGATTAATTTTTTTTTTTTTTTTTCAAACATTCGTATGACAAATTTTGAAATTTTCAACTGTCCAAGAATTTCTAGATTCTTTTTAGAATCAATCTATCAAATTTATATTTCATTTCGACGATTATTTTCGTTTTGTTTTTTCGTACAATAGTTTCAATTATTTTCTGAACTTTTTGGAAACTGAAAAACACTGACGTGGGAGATACTCCCGTGGAAGAGTGAAAAATTGACTTGGGGTTGAGATAACCAAACAACGGATAGGTTTCTGAAACAGTCGTTTATCACTTGTGACATTTATTTAATTAACCTCGAGAGGATTATCTTGAATCTTCAGTCATCCCAGCATCTCAATATATTTTCGAAATTCAGCTTGACGACCTTATGTCCAAACGTGCATTCCTGCATCGTCGTTAAAATTATGTATAACGTTGCATCGGCTGGTCTAGAAACTTGAACCAAAAAAAGTAAATGAAAATCGATATTGCATTGCTTTTTTTCTCAGGCACTTTTAATACCAATTATCGATCTTTTAATTTATGCGAAAAAATAGTCTATAACAACACAGATGAGCCTATATAAAATTTAAAATCTTAAAATCCTTCTCACTACGTCTTATGAATTTTAACGATCAGTTTGCAAGCAGAAGTTCGAATCTCTGGGTTCAAAGTATGTCCCCATTAATTCTAAAGGTAGTATCTCTTTGAAAATAATGTTGTTTTTTTTATTTTATTTATTATTTATTTTTTATTGGAAGAAGCATTGCGGTTTTCTTTTGTTTCAAAATCATCCAATTTGTCCGTCACATCTTTTCCAGGATACTCAAATCGGCATGAAACGATGTTGTCGTTAGTTATTACGTTTTGAAAAGAACCTCTTCTTCGTTATCTCTTGAAAACGATATTAATTGCAATTACAGTTATCGGTACGACACTCAAATTCATTTTCAAATGTTCCCCAAAGTTAACGATATGATGCGACAATAATACGTTTGAATTATATCAGCGCAATTAGACACCAATTCCTCAACCCATCTGGTTACCAAATTAATTACTATAATTCATACCTTATCACTTAGTAAAGACAAATCCTTTAGCACTTTAACAACCCTTATGCGATTTCACTGACAATTTACTTACCCAGTTTTATACAAACTCTATACATGATTTATCACGTCTGAAACGCTTCAATTTCTCCGATTGTTATAGATGTGTCGTTCCCAACATCAGATTTTTGAAAAATTAACTAAATCTAAACTTAAAAAGTTTGTATTTCCGTTCCGCGTGAATACCCACCCCTTCGATTTTGGGGATTTTTATGGATCCTTTCGTAAAGACAGTTGCCAATAATTAGACAATTTCTAAGTTTATTGATTTTTTGATAGTTTCAATGATTAGTGTGAAAATTAGAGACTCCCATAGCTCAAAAATTGCGATGATAATATATCCTGTAATTTTATTTATCTAGTGAAATTTTTTTTTACTTTTTCCGACAGTGATACGTGGATTAAATTATCCCATCACTTTCTGCCAGTCAGTTCTAAATCCATCAAGTTTTTTAATAATGTAACAGTACCCTGAGATTTAGGCAAGCGTGATATAGGTTTCGTCCAGATGTTTACGACATCCGTAGCCCGAATTTCGACGAATGTAATACGTGGATATCCTAACTTTTACCAAATTTCTTATTTTATTTAATAAAATTAAAACATCAAGCTGTTTTTGACATTAATGTTAAATAACAGTCCATCGTTAACTAAACCTCGATAAACATTCTCTTTATACAAAAAAGTTCATTTAGACTTCGAGTAATTTTATACTGATGAAAAATTTTCTCGAATTTCTTTCACGCGTTATAATTTCTATGAAATATGAATTTTGATTTAATTTTAACGATGTTAGATCATCAGTTAAGGAATTTTGATTTGACCGCTTACAACAACGTTTCTAATTCTCTTTCCCCTCGGTCTAGATTACATAAGCATAATAATAAACCAGATTTAAACAAGCCGTTTCTAGAATCACTTCGACATGGGTAAAGCCTCTATTGAGTTGGTTCGTGCTTTCGCTTGGAAAATTGGACTCTAGAGATTTTGTGCGAGTTTATATCTACCTACTACTGGTTAAGGGAAATTTTGTAACTTACATGAAACCTACAGAACCAACACTAACATTATCGAAAATATTTACACTGAATGTTTAACTATTAAAATTTTTAGTAATTCCTCGAAATAATTTTGAAGTAAAAATGTCATCTGAGAATAAGAAATGGCTAAGAATGGTTAAAAGAACACATTTTTTTAATTCATTTTTTTTGGAATATTTCTGACTTGCCAGGTTTGATTTATTGATTATTCGTTGTGACTTGTGTCCTCAATACTTTATTTTTACATGACAGATTCAGCAATGGGGAAAAGTCGAACTCTTTGATGTATGAAGTTTGTGAAAAATGTAGATCGTTCGTTTATATACTGGCATAAAATTTTCAAGCCAAATACCAAAACTGGAATTAATATATAAAGTACCTACGTTAAAAATTTTTTGATTTTTTTTTTTTTCTATTACAATTATTGAAAAATGACTTGATGAAAATTATCGTTAATTGAATTCTGAAAATATTTCGACGTTTGTTTGAAGTCTAACAAATGTTTTTTATGGTAAGAAAAAATAAACTTAGTGTAATTTTAAACTTTTCACTATTATAGACGTTCGAATTCCATCGATTACGTTGTCACTAAAAGAAACTATTTTCAGTTTGTTATAACATTCGTATTTCTTAGGGTATCTCAGATTACTTGCACACGACCCGTTACCTTTAGAACAAACAAGATTTTTTTTTATTTTCCTACATGTTTACGAATCCTCTGGTGATATTTATTCTTCAGTCGTCACACGAATACCTAACATACATACCTTGGGGGAAAAATAAAGAAACCAACAAAAAAAATTTTACGAACAAACGTTATTTTATATGTATCTACATAACGTCGAATGTTAATTCTGGAAACAAGCATCACCTAGTTCCATAAGCACTTTATTGTTGTGCTGTTTGTTCTGTAAAGTTATTGATGCACATGCTATCTAGATACTAAACAGACTGGTTCAAACTCTGACCATATGTTGTTGCATTATTACAATCAGGATAATGATGAAGTTTATAATTTACGTACTTCCGTTTTCCATTTCCGTGATATCATTAGTTCAATGTATGTATTCACATACGACAATCCTCATTAATTTTAACTAAAACTAGATCTCTGAGTTGGAATAATTTCCTCTACTCATTTTTAAGATTGACAAAATTGAACTTGGGTCTTTACTCGAACAGCTTAAATACCTATAATTCGTACGATTGGTTAATTCAGAACGAAATAATTAACGTCGATCATTGATAGATCCTGGATGAAAATTTTAGAGCTTTTACTTCGTGTCGTAATAAGAAAATATAAAACAGAGGATTAAAAACGTGTATATGGAGTTTTTGAAACACATATAACGAAATAGTGAAAAGTTAGATTATATTTCAGATGGTAAAAAGTGTCTCGTCAACTTGAAGTTAACAGCTTCTAGAATCTGATACTGTAGTAGTATATTTTCGCAAATTTGTGCTTTTTCGCTACGGGTTGTCTCAGCGTCTTGTCAATGAATTTCCGGACGTGTTTCATACGAGATATCGTCCTGGGGGTCCAAAGCAATCTTTGTTAGACGGTAGCCATCTTTAAGTGAATGTCCATGAGACCGATCAAATTCTATCTAGTTTGTCTTATAGATTTGCAGAATCATCAAATCGCACAAAAAATTACCAACATTTATTTTTTAGACTGGAAATAGAGATCGACCATTTTATATGAACTAAAACACTTTCGGATAATAGCCTAACTGCTTATCAGCGGATGTTCACTTCTCTACACCCTTGAAGGTGCAAGGCTATCATGAGCATTAAAGGGATGTATGTATGTACAATGCAGGCTTGTCCTTTTTTTGGAAACAGCAGTACCTTAAAATGAAAACGCAGAGAAGTTTATGCGATTTCGAAAATAAAAATTGTATGTGCCTAGAAT
Source organism: Macrophya annulata (assembly GCA_963924015.1). Lineage (NCBI taxonomy): Eukaryota > Metazoa > Arthropoda > Insecta > Hymenoptera > Tenthredinidae > Macrophya > Macrophya annulata. The sequence continues at coordinate 24,155,722 of OZ001258.1, forward strand.
CTTTTTTGAGTCTGATAATAATCGTACAGAGGGCTATTTTATTTCCTATTCAAATATTTATGCACGATTTTCTTTATTTTAGTTGTTCATTGAGACTAATTTCTGTCAAAAGCGATTTGCATTGCTTAATTATGGAATCGACACTTTTTTTATTTGTATAGCCTGAAACCGTGACACACTTAATCCAATACTTAACATCATGCCAGACTGTGTATACTTAAGTATTTAATAACTGAAGAAGAACTCAAATTAAGTCGTATCAAAATCGCGGTGCCCCGCAGGATGGCAATTTCTAACTGCTCAGAAATATCTCAACCCTAAATTTCACTGTGGAAATTACTTATCCTAACTACGGCAGCCGCTGAAGAGAGAGAGAGAGAGAGAGTTTTCTCAAAAGTTATCATATTATGTAATAAACATGCGGCTATAATAAATCAACAAGAACTCGTGTTTTTTACAATCGGAAATTACATTGATAATAACGAAAAGCTCACGTTATTAGTTTCAGTCTAATAAAGTCAAGTCGTTATGAATTTCAAATAAAAGCTCTTTAATTTCGGATGTTAACTATCTATGCAAGTGAATTTAATTAAATTTTTTCATCCATTATTATCGAGAAATATTCACCACCAACATTTGCAACGTCATTTTTATTATATTCGTTTTATTTGCAATTCTTTTCTTTTTTTTTTTTTAGCGGATAGCAATCGCAGTTGTTCCATTTCCTCGTTCTTCAGACGATCAAATATTTTTTTGGATCAGTTTTTTGCATGTCAGACTCTGACAGTAATTGAAGATTCGATTTCAGTTAATTTCATTTTCATTCATGCCCACTGGCATGACACTCATCATTTTCCTGTGCTTTTTTTACTCCCGTTTTATACGCTTTGACAATTTCAGTAAATTTGCCATCTTTTTTTTTTGTTTGCTTTTTTCGTTTTTTTTTTTTTTTTTTTATCAGCGATATATTTAACCGGACTAACATGCCTCTGAGTACATAGACGAGTATTCAAAAATCGATATGAGATTTTTGTTATACTAACAACGATTCCGTTCGTATTTAGTTTAATTATTCGTGTTTACACGACACTATGACTTTCCCTCTAACTTTGTCACCCTTTTTAAGTCCTTTGTTCTTTGATCAAACATACGAACGTTAAAGAAAAAGTTTGATTAACTTTCGATTAATTCGTGAAAATTTGACACCCGTCTCCTTCCTTGAAATAAAAAAATAAAAAAAACGAGACCAATGAAGTGGATGCAGGAACTAACGAATTGAGATGTTTAAACCTTTCAAAGACTGTCAATGGCTGAAGTAACTTTTTCCTTTACAAAATGTTTGTAGAATCGAGGACTTTCAGGAATATTCTAGTTTCTTGATTTTCTGGTTTTCTATAGTCTTGAGATTCTAGGTTTTCTTCTTTTCTAAGTTCTCTGCAAAGAACCTCGGGTTAACGGGACCACAAGGTGACTTCGAGAACCGTCAACGAGGTACAATCTTCGGTGAAAGTATACCGTCAACTTTCTTTGAACCGGAAATTATTGTACCCACGACTTTTCCGCCCCGTTTTGGTTGGGTGCCAAGAAACTTATCTCCTTGTAACAAAATCGACGAAGAAAATGAACGAGAGTAAAAGAGAGAGAGAGAGAGAGAGAGAGAGAGAAAAAGAGAGAGATGAAAGTGGCCTTAACAAAGTACTTTTCTGACATTTCTAAAATACCATAAAATGTATGGTGATCAAATTTTCAAAAAATATAAAAAAAATCAAACTGCAAGAATTACAGTCGAGTTGACTAATTATAATTTTTGGCAAATTTTTCACAAGAAAAAAAACAACAATTTCATAGTTTTATTTTCTACCATTCATTACCCCCATAATATTAAATTGGTGATAAGTTTTTCTAGAAAACTTATAAAATTCTTTCTTTAACGGAAATCCTGACATTTTTTTATTATCAAACATATATGCGTTGGTGTTATTTGAAAAATAATCATCTCATCACTGTCTACGTTACACATGGGGAATCTTGTCTGACCGATATCATACCCAAGATAGCACTGACCCTCTATCAGTTTGATTTTATTTTTCTCGATTTGAACACTTGACCGAAAGCGTTAAGGGTCTGGTTGTCACATGTCGTTGTCCCGAAGTAAGATGTGCAGATGTGTACCTATATGCAGGATACGGAAAACCCGTATCATTTCGAGGCTAGCCCTCGTGTATTTTTATGTCTTGAACCTTACATCTGTATCTAGAAAGTGTGTGAGTGGTTGTATTCGAGAGTCAGTGGTTCCCTTCGAATTTCAACCTTATATTCCCAAACCCTTCGAACGGATATATTTTCCGGTTACATATACAGCGATTTTTTATTTTTTTTTTTTTTTTTCTCTACAAACCTTACACCAGATCGGATTCTTGCGATTCCTTTCGCCAAGGTAAGAGGACAAGAGGACAAGAGGGCTTATAGAGAGAAGACTACTACAGGGATACTGGAAAGCCGTCAATCTCGCTTTAGGATTTACAACCCTCCATATTGGTCTCGCGTCTTTCATTTGTCTCACCTTTCGGTATTTTTTTTTTTTTTTTTGTTTTTTTACTCCATTTTCTTCAGCTTGCTTTATGGGTATGGGTAATATGTGTATTCGACAACCTTTTGACCCTTCAACATCGACAATAATAAATCAATATAAGGAACCCTTGACGAGTGTAAAAGTGTGTATCACACCGCGTATAGGTATGTAAAAAATGTACAGTGTGTATAATTTACAAAGAATATTAAAGAAAAGAATCGTTCGCACTTTTAACGCGAGCTGTCTAACGCGCTTATAGTATGGAAATCATAAATCCACTCAGAATATCGAACGTCTCGTCAAATTGGTATGGCTAATAAAAATTCGTTTTCTTTACCGTTAGGCTTTTATTCTAAACGTTCTTTTTTTTCATACGTTTATCAAACGAGTTAGAAAGTTTTTTTTCTCATTATCTATAAAAAAAAAAAAAAAAAAAAAAGAAGAAAGAAAAAAAGAAAAAGAAGTTTTAAGAGGCTTTACAAAAACCCTCGGTGTGGATTTGGCAGAATCGGTTTCTGCCTGGAGATTGTGAAGAGTGATAACCCTTTCTCATTCTCTCTCGAAAAAAAGTCATTCTTTAAACTAAATGGAAAAGAGACAATCTATAAAGCTCAAAAAACAAATTGCTTAAAAACTTTACAACTGAAAACTAACACTCCAATTCTTACCGCAATAATTAATAAAGAAGAATTTAAAATACGAAAATAATTAGAAATATAGAAAATACGGGTGCTGATCCGTGATAGAAATTTTTTTCTATTTTGAAATGATGAGTACCAAGTATTACTTTTATCGAAATTTTTCTCCGTCAATTTTCTATTTCTATTTCTATATATTTCAAAAAATTTTCGATTGAAAACTTTGAAACTTTTTTTATTCGCGTATATATTTGCAGTCTGTTCAGTGGTTCGGTAAAAGCACCAGCTTTAATAATTCGTTTGACTATAACTTTGATTGGACCTTTTTATTATTTGTTATTATTATTATTATTATTTTTAATATTTTAAATCGTTCAAAGCCCCGACTATTTTTGGTAAAAAATTTTGCCTCTGGGATGGCAAGCTGGTCTATACAGATATCAACCAATGACAAAAGACAGAATACATATATAGGTATGCATTGCAAAGATCGATCGTTCGAACAGACGTGATTAGTCAGTCTCGCACGTAAATTCACTTCTGTGGTTGAACACGGTGCTGTAAATATATTCCAAACGACTATAGTTATAGCTATACATACAAAGTAATTTCGATCTTGTAACATCGGTTGTTATATCATCAATCAATCAATTAATCGTTAATAAATATCAATCGGTTTGTTCAGTAGGTAAAAAAAAACTGCTTAACTAGTATCTAATTTCATGTCTGGAAATGATCTTGGCTATGAAATGGCTCATAAATATTCGATGTTGTCTTTGGCTGACCCCGCATTGACCGGTACCACTTGTTAATAAATCTTACGCTATGCTTGCCAATGATATTTTTTGGCAGTAAAAAAATTGACAGTATTTTTATAAACCAACGAAATAACCGACTATATAATCGGAGTAAATCTATGTTGTAAACTTTTGCTTTATATATACTGTGATGTCGTTTTGTAAAAATTTAACGGATACAGTCGTTGCCAACAGTCACGTTTCTCAGACTGATCCGCTTATTTTCCTCAATAAAAACGAACATTGATTTTATTTTATGTAACTTGAACGCGGTTTTGAATGGCAAAATACTCAGTAACTAAGTATGCGTTTTGAAGAAAAATGTATGTAGAGTAAGGGAGAGCAAAATGGGAACTTGTAAAAATTTGTCATATTTTTTTGTTTTGAAATTTGATAAACAAAATCCAAATTCAGTAGCCTTAGAAATTTAGAAATACCAAATTAAGAGGGTTCAACACTCAGTATCGGTAAAAATTCGAAGATCCATTGATTCAAACTTCTATTTGAAGACCAAAAGCTGTCTAAAATAATTAAAGCCCAAAATTTTGTTACATAAAATCAAGAAAAATTCGTAACATATGTAGCTAGTACATTCACTTTTATGAACTAATGTACAATCGCATAATGAAAAGCTTTTTATGAGAGTCTTGAACTCTTTCATGCCTTATTAAGTTGCGAGTGAAAAGCTAGCTAAGGATTTTGGTGGCATTTTGTTATACTATTAGACTTTAGAGTGCAAGTAGCGTTATATCGTACCTTAAGGACCCGAGCACTTTCCGTATACATTAGGTACACGAACCTAGGAACGGGAACGGAAACGGTCAAAGGTAGATGGGGCTTTGAATCTGCTAGTACACTGGAGCAAGGCTACTAGCTTGTGTATATATTTGGATAGGCATCTGCACTGCACACGTGGGCAAAACACGAGAGGCAATATCTCTGTCGGAAGTGATCTAACTATAGACACAACTGCATTGTGTTACGATCGTTTCGGCAAAAGTAACGTTTCAGTATATACATAATACCAGCGATTTTGTAGTTTTGCCAAAAAAAAAAATTTAACAAACGATTACGTTAAGCGTTCAATTTTTTTTTTTTTTTGACAAGTACTGATAAGTATCACCTTATACACCATATCCATTTATTATATGGCAATCATCGCGTATCTACTGCAATATGTAACATTATAAATGGTATCGTTATAGAATAGTTTTGTGTAATTAAAACCGTTGCGATGAAGTAATTAGCCAAACAGTATATGTGAATAATCGCGTGAGTTAGGTATCTACTCTGCACGTATGTGACGAAAATTCAAACAGTATTTTGGATCACGTTTTGTTACAGTATATCCCATCCAATTATCTCGTTGGAGATGGGTTTTGCTCGAACCTTGTATTGATTTATCAACAGTGATAGCTGCGATGCTTCTAGGTATGCTTGGCCTGAGGATATTAACACTAATTAATATAATGCTAATCATTTTACCGAAATGAAATTTTTTTTCGGGATAACAGGGTTGAAGGTTCTTTGTAGTTGGAAATAATTTCCTTTACTACGTTCAAATTATTATTATAACAAAAACAAAAAAAGAAAACAATTCGAGGGACGTGTAGCTAGTTAACTGAAATCAATATCGAGAGACGTGAATTACCGCGAAATTTCATGTGAAACAATACACCAATTTTTTTCTTTTTTTTTCTTTTTTTTGTTCTGGTAATTGATTTTCATTGCATTTTTCAATCCACAAATAAGTTCGAACAAAAATTCCTTCTGATTCTGGGATAAAGAATTTAAAGAATTCTGATTTTTGATGAAATTATCTTTTTTCTTTTATACGGGTAAAGTTTCGCAAGAAATATCAGGAAAAGTCCTTCAGTTTTCTCAAATCTGTTGTTACATTGCGTTGATCAATTTTTCAAGATTTAACTTTCCCTTATGTTTGGGGAGAGAACTCAGGCAGAAGTTATATTCTGTTATACATAACAAAAAAAGTGACATTATCAAGAAAGAACTACAGTCATACACTTCAGTGGACATTGAAGTTCATAGATTTTTATTTCACAATTTATACATTGAAAAGTTGATGCTCAATTCTTTAACTCGCTCTTTCATCTGCAGTGACGAAGAAAAATTTGTACGATTAATTTTTGGCACATTTATACGAATTGGGTTGGCACACGATAAATTATTCACAAAAATAAGATGGAAGAAAATGTATTTCTTTACGCTGTTTTATTAGCACTCGATCTTGTACACAAATGGGAAAATTTCCTCAATTTTCTCGTTGCTTTTACTTCATCTTAATTTTTTTCTTTTTCTTTTTCCTTCCTTTTTCTTACTGGGATACATTCAGCCTCAGAGGCACAAGATTTCAGACTACAATCTTATAGTAGAAGTGTTAAACTCACGACAAATCTTGATTTGATATCAAAAAATTTTTTACATTTATGCATATTGTGAAAATTTTTTTATACTGGAAAGTATCTCAAAAATATTATTTAGAGAGATTTTTTTTTTTTTAATAAAACTACAGTGTTATAGGTTCGATATACAAACAAGAACGAGAATTTTATCGAACGATCATGAAAGTGACGTTATTACAAATTCTTGATTATTTACTTATTTCAAATACGTTGTCGAACCATCCTCGACAAAAGAACCAAAATTCATATTTCACATATTTTAAACTCTGTCGAAGTTATAGTAAAGATTTTACGATGGTCCAGCTTATCGAGAATAAAATCCGACATTCGTGAGTCAGAAAATACATGCAAGTCAAAGCCAAACGATATTGACCGTTTGAGATGAGAATTTGAATTTTTTAATTCAACTCGAAACCTTCAAGTTTAAATCAAAACTTTACCAACCATTTTACCTTACCGATTTAAAATCGAACAAAGTGTCTAGATATCAGTATGAAATGCATTTCTAAATTACGTTTCGCTACTCCCAACGTAACTCTTTCCAATTGTCAATTCAGCAATACCTTCAACCGACTTGAAAATTTCAAGAGAATTTCTATCGAATTTATTATAATTATATAAAGTGCGAGTACTTTAAGTAACGATGAAATACGGTTGACGTAACTGTTCTCTATCTGTGGCATATTTCGAATTATCAAATTTCATTCCCGCAATATTTCTAGTGATAAACGCACATTTTTTTATAAGAAAAGACATCATAATATTTTTTTTAATGATTTTTAATAAATCTTAGTACGTCAATAACTGAAAGTAAAAACGTTGTTTCCTCTTGACGAAAAATTACTCTAGGGAGATCCTCATCCGCTCTTCAAATTATTCATACACATAGTATGAATATTCAGGTGGAAAGCAATTTCAATTCCAATGAGCTTGTATATTATATTTTGCAATTAAAAATTTTTTGTTTTTCGTTTTTCTATTGCGATAAAAGTCTTGCTAGACATGTTACTATGAAATCAATCCCCGTATAAAATTCTAGACGAAAGCAGTATTTGTTCATTTTTATTCTCATCTCCTGATACTGTGCACTTATGATCTGGAAAATTGTTACAAATTACAAAAAAAAAAACATTAATCTGCGTGTGAATTGAACCAGAACCACGTGTAACGTGATCCATAAATTGTCTGAGAAATGTAAAAGTCAAAATCAAAAAGAATCGTGCTTTACTTGTACGATGGACCAGTTTGATGTCTGGATAGAATTAGAATTTCAACGGTATGTGCAATGGTAGATTCCTCATGGAAGGGAATGCTACATCTGGTTTACTTGACTAGAAGATTTTCTGTAAAGTTCGTCTAGATTTCGTGATGACTGGCTTCTGCAATCTGCTCTGCACAAGTGCAGCTATATTGTAACTAGGATTTCCAACCACTATCAGATATTGTCTAAGTCCACTTCACTCACAAAACAAGTCAGTCGAGTAGATAGTTTCAAGTATGTTATTAAATGAATTCACTGAGGTTGGAATAGTGTTCCGAATTCGCAAGAGATTTCTATGATTAAATCAGGTGGAAAGAATATATTTACCGGGTAAGTACGTAAAGAAGAAAAAAATCAGGAAACCGCTTGACCTGTGGGCCAACCCGAAAACTTCCCGCCGTGTTAAATATGTTACAATTAATTGATACTATTGTGTTTATAATAAATTAAAGAAGGTTATAAGTATAATTAGTTTTCCGTGTACAAATCTTTTTTTTTTCAATTTCTATTCTTCTAATAACTTTGAAACTACTCGACCGATCGATTCCAAAATCTAATCAGATCTAAGTCTTGATGAACCCTTTCGATCGTCGCAACAATCATTCAAATCGGTTAATTCGTTCCAAAGGTATCGTACGACAAAAAGAGAAATTTTTGTCGTGCGATATCTGTTAAACCAATCGTTCGATTTTGATGAATCTTACGGCGATCGAAAGGGCTATCCAAGAGCTAAGTCTGATCAACTTTTGAGACAAATCGCACGAACAGTTTAGGAGTTATGCGCTAAAAACATGAAAAAAAATTGTTTTTTGATTTTTGATTTCTCAAATAACTTTGAAACTACTCGACCGATCGACTACAAAATCTAATCAGATCTAAGTCTTGATGAACCCTTCCGATCGCCATAAGAACCATTCCAATCGGTCGATTCGTTCTATAGAAATCGTACGACAAAAATTTGTTTACACAGACACATATACGGACGTCCATCCAAAAATAGTCAGAATAGCTTTCTAGGACCCCTAAACGTCGAGATCTGATGGAAACTCAATTTTCGAAAATCGGACCGCAACCAATAACTTCCCATTTTTATGAAAATTTTTAATTTTCATTGCGGGAAGTTAAAAATTACTACTTGCTAAATTCTCATTCATTCATTCATTCATTCATTCATTCATGCATATCTTCAGTTCTCATTCTCATCATTCAAGGTATAATATGAATCTACTTTCACTTTCATAAGCCGAGTTTTCGAACTTTAAGACCGAATCTCATATCCTCAAGGTATTTTTCGAATAAGACTTATACGGTTTTTCATTCTTTTACTAGTTAGATGAAAGTCATAATGTTGAAAGTTTAATTCCATTCAATTTAACGACATACCTAAATCACATCATTTCATCTAAATGAAGGTAATATCATTTCTCGACACCTGATCATTCCGCAAAGTTTCACTGCGACTAACAAACTGAGAAATCTTTCAGCCTGGAGGCGAAATGCCCAACGATCTTGGATATATCACAGGCAGCTTTGTGCCCTCGTTAAGTCCGCAATATCATAGAAGCTTTTCACTGACCGATAAAATTATGTATGGGTGATGAAAATTATTTTATAGAACTAGGTCGAGTACTTCGAGTTACAGCAGTCGCAGATCTTCTCTATAACGAATTGTTATATCCCGTGACTGAAATCAAACAAGCGTACTGGTTCTGCTTCAGGCTCTTTTAACAATTTTCTAACAAAAGGACGTATGTATATACTACCCCATATATGATTAAAATAAATGGCAAAGCCATAAGGGCGTATGCAATACGTGACTAAAATCAAAATACGTTTACGTAATTTATCCGTTATTTCGGCATTTGGGTAGAAGCCGTTTTGATTTCAGCCATGTGGCGTTCATGACTTTTCACTTTTAGGCAACCTTCCATATGTAATTATATCGATATACGTCCCTTTTCTTATAAAACTTCACTTTTTAGCGCGTACGTCTTTATGATTTCAGTCACGTAATGCTTGCAGGAATTTTCTGAGTACTAGAAGTCGAGGATAAAAAAGACTCACCCCTTTCAGTGGCTCTGGAACTGCGAAATAAAAAAAAATGTAGAAAAAATCAGCCCAACAAAAATGTTAAATATTTATTTGCTCAGTTATAAAACTATCTAAAAAATTTTTAAAGCTAACTTCCTGATATTTGAAGCGATTTTTGAAAGATTTTATATTCAAAAATGTGAACTTTGGCAGCTTTGGTGAAAAATTGAGCTTGAAAAAATGTGAATAATCACCAACGAGGTGAGCCAATCTTACGGTCAATTTCGCTCGGTAATTCCCAAATGTACACGTGGGGATGTGTACTCTCATCTGTTGCAGATGTAATGGCACATGAATGTTAGACAAATATATTGACATGTCGATAAGGGGTTGTATATTACCGTAGAATTTAATGCCTCAGATTTCAAAGCCTTTTGTTTTACAAATCGACAAATTGGTGTCTGAAAAAAATGGCCAGGTTGTACTGCAGAATATCCCGGAGAAATCCGTTGTGTAAAAAGTGACATTCGGACCACCACAAGATGCTGGACAAAATGGTTCAACAATCTGTTAAAATCTTGGCAAAAAGGATACCAACCGCGAATTTGCCTAAGCTCAGCTTTTCAGCTTTTCAATTTACTTATCAGATTGTAACTTCTTTTGAATTCTAGCCCGAAGCACTTATATCAGTTTAAGAATTTGAGATACTTCAATTTCTATTATACAAAAGGAATAATGGATTCAAATATGTGTATCTCTGTATATATACCGTGTTCGGAACTTACGGAATGGTATATACTTTTTTCAAATCTTTTATCCAGCTTAATTAGATCCATGAAGATAATAATAAATTGAGATCCACAGGAGTTATAACCCTGGTTATAAATTTTTTCCGAGATTTATCTCTGGCACGAAATACGATAAGTTATATAATTAACTCTTCTTATAAAGTGATATATTTAATCTCTGATCATTTTGTCTAATTAAAAAGTAATTAAATTTAAATTCTTATTTCCACAAGCTGAAGAAAGACATAACCTAGATAAAATCTGAAAAATTTTTCCTTAATAACAAATCGGTAATCTAAATTATTGACAGAGATTATGAATAGTCCTGTAGGAATGATCTCGAATTATCTAATCAAATCTATACATATATGCACTGCGAATCCCTTCTGATGCTAATTTCATACAACAACGAGGAATTCAATGCAATTCTATACGCTGCGCTTATAAACATGAATCAATCAATGAATTTCGCGTACGAATAATTTCTCGTTCTATCGTATACAGGCAGTCGATCATTTCCCATTATTATACGAATTCACAGATATTTTCTTAAAGATGGAAAAATTGACGAGACAAAAACGGGAATTGTTAAACTTGCGATGGAAATTTCGCCATGAACATCAAATGATCAATTTTTTTTTGTCATCTACTGGCTGTTGCAAAATTGACATAAAAATTCTATTCAGTCAGTCTCGAATTTTTAAATGAATTTATATGACTTGAGTTTGGATATTTTTTATTTTTTTGTAACAAATTAACGTTGTTTTTCAGTAGGTACTTGACACTTTTTTTTTTTTCAAATAAAATCTCTGTGTAACGGAGTGACAAATGAAGTTTCTTTTAATTTGATCACGAACCAGGATACGACACGAACTTGGTACCTTTACACGGCTTTTCATGTGTTATTCTCGGACTTTTACAGCATCTAACTTCCAGCCTTGAAGCTCCAGTAAATTCCGTTAAAGCGTATAAGTACACGTAAAATTTTCTCCTCCCAACTTACCTAACCGCTTTTTATTCTCAACAAGTGCGTAGTTTCTAAAGAATACCAAAGTTCATGTACTCTCATTAAAATTTGTTTCACTTTTCGCACAACTTCGATATTCAATCCTTATTAAATTCTGGTTATATAATAATCGGTTTCATTTTTTTTTTTTTTTTTATAACTTGTTGTTTATTTTCCTGACAAACTTTCTTGTCAAAATATATTATTTCTAATACTATATACATGACACATTGTATAGTTGAATATAAATTATATTTATATAATCGAAACTTCGCTTTATTAACAAGCAAATAAGCGAAGTTCTTTCTGCCTCTAGTCACCGGGGTGAAGTATATACCCTATACCTTTGATACGATAGCGGTACATATAACTACTTGACTTCAAGCCCGTCTTGAGAAAAAAATCAATCATTAAAATTTACTGTTTTTTATTTTGTTTTTTTTTTTTTTTTTTTTTTTAATTTTTTATACAAGGGGGTTAACCTTTACCAACGTTGCCTCTTACCTTGGGTATGAGAATATCAAGCAACAAATACCGATGACTGTTTTTGGTTGTTCATTATTGAGAGAATAAAAAAGGAAAATAAAAACGAAAACAGAAATTCGAATTTTTATATCCTCTACACGTATGGCTAACTGCAAATCGATTTGTCGTAAATTGTAATGATTTAACATCGATATAGTCCCAGATGTTATATATATATTTAGGTGATATTTTTCCCCAACCAATTGAATACTGATAAAACTGTTCATGGAGGTGGTCATACTATAGCTGACCGGAAATAGAATTAGGGAGTTTTCTCTCCCTCTTCTGAATGGATCTGGACAGCTGATCAAAACTGCAGATCACGTTATCGACGGTCACGAACAAAATTTATATACGACCCTCACACACACACACACACACACAAGTCAAATGGCATCCCAGTTTACCCACAAGTAATGCAATTTATTTATTCTTTTTTATTCTCCTATTGATCAGTAATTCCGAAATAATTTTACAATATTATTCATTACGATGTCAAAAAACGTAATAAACTATTACATCTAATGTTTGATTTCTCTTGATAAGGTAGAGTTAATTATTTCATTAATGAAATTCAAACACGTTTATGTATAATATGTGTACTAAGTAAACGGGAAAACATGAAAATTGGTAGTTTAAATAATTTATATGATGATCCCCCCAGGGTTGAGCATAAAATATCTCGAGTAGGTAACGTTATGGTGACCTGAGGAGAAACTCAAGCCACGATGCTGCTATAATAAAATGGTAAGGATCGAAATAAAAGTTGACTTTACCACAACGAGAGGAATAGTTCCTAGTCCTTATTGTTAGTAATAGAGTCGCGAAACTATACTATAAGCTTATAAAAGAAGGGAAATAAAAATGATGACACTGAGGTCTGTAGGCTAGATTTTATAGACTTTTAGTTTACGAGTGTTGTTAAGATCGTTACTTCCCGTTGACCTGTTGTCAGTGTTCCGTTTTAGATGAAACAAGCTTCGTTTTTATTTTATAAATCGTGGTTGGTTTGCATGTCGTAAGATCGATGTGTTTATTCGTCTGAATATAACCGTATATAAAACAACGTAACTTTGAAGTGTAAAAAAAAAATAGTATGTCACACCCTAGTACAGGGTAATGTTTTTATTTTATATAGTAAAAAAGAGTCAGAAGTTGAGCAGTAAATTTTTACTTTCGTAAATAAATTTCAATATTGAATACCGGATGTTTTACCGGAAATCGAATAAGGACTCAATCGGTAAATGTTTAAAGATCGAAACTTCAAGCTGAAGCTGTAGGGGTTTAGGGCCATGAAATATTGCGACTAAAATATCTGAGCTTTTGAGATTCCGAGACGGTCCTCAAAGCCTTTAATCTCCATAGAGTCTTGGAACGTCTTTCGATAGTCGAGAATTTATAGATGCTTGCAGTTTCGAGGTACTAAACGTTATAATCATGGGAGTGCTTGCCCAAAATGATAAATTTGCTTGGGGTAAAATAATTCCAATTTTGCACTAGCTCAGTTTTTCATTATATGATTTAAAAAATTTTATTTTAATTACGATAAAGCCTCGCAGCTTATTTTCGAATCTCAATCGATAACAGTCATTGTTCTAATCTTTAACTTATCCTCAAATCGATCTGTTAATACGTTAATAGTTTTCCAACTGACGATATAGTTTTTTCCCGATTACAAAAATTAAATTAAATTTAATTTCTTAGATTTTAGGTAATTCCTCGTCAGGTAAAAGCCCGAAAACTAAACCAACAGTAAGTCTAAAACAGTATTCGCTTTTATCGGCAAGGAAGTCCAAGAAAGCTCGTAGAACAGCACGCTGCAAGCTTTCAGAAGCTCTTCTGGTCACAGAGAGAACTAGTCGATGATGTAGAACGCGTTTTCTCCATCGAATGTCTAGCACGATTTCCGCAAAAATTAGCGACTTGAATCGGGAAAAGAGCTTTTCCACTTTCCGATTGACAAAAAGTTTACCTTGATACGATATCTGCTTAAATTATTTTTAATTAGTTAATCACGTCGTTCATATAGTTTTTTTTTTTATTATTTCATTTCATTTAATATTTATAAAGCTCTGTGCTAGACTTTGTCGAAATTAATTAAGCCGAGGGAGGATCGAGAATTGATAAAAATAAATATGTAGATCGATTTTACAATTCGCAATTGAATTTGAAGTGAAATAAAACTATAGGCGATTCTATTAGTCAAGTTTGGGGATAATTAATTGTCAAATTTACTATTTTATGGCTAAATTCTAGCATTAGAAGGTGCTTAGCAGACCATGAAAAATTATTTTATTGATTAAAGAGACAAGTTTTTGTTAAATCAACTTGTTAAAAAAATAACCACAGAACTTCAGTTCGGTATCAAAAACTATTTTAATTTAAACCCCGTATACAGTTTGTTGGATGTTTCAAACTAAATATCATTTCGGAATGTTATTAAATGAAAAATTTTGTATGCGGTTTAATATTGTTGAAATATCCAACCACGGTGCTTTAATCCTTGCAGTTATCGTGGGATCTGCAAGTCCCTCGGGTCAATAGGTCGCCGCAAGGTTTGCTTCTACTTTATCAACTAACCAACTGCATACTTAATCAACGTGTTGACTTCTCTGTTGTTAATATCGTAACCCACCTCGAAAATTCTGCAAATATAAACCGATACAAACGCAATATTTGCACGTGATGGGATTTAGGTATATCCTTCACTTTGGCAAAAATTCCTGTAGAGAAAATAAATCAGGTAAAATTAATACCGTTTCGATCCTTAATTTCCATTCGGGATATGATAAACGAGCATATTATAAGATAAATTTCGCCAATTCATAAGCAATTTGAAAATACCGGAAACGAAGCGTCTGTTTTTTTTTTCGCAAAGGCGGTTCAATCTAACCGAAAATCGGATGAAAATTTTTCTTTCATTTAACAATTGAGAAGAAAATCTAGTGATAGAATATTTTCTATCTTAAATATATTGCCAAATTGATATATTCGTCGATTTATGATGTCGATTCTTATCGTTTGGCAAGTAGCTAAGAATATGCGGAAGCACGTTGTAAACGATGCAAATTAATTCACTGGATTGAAGAAATCGTATAAAAAAAAAAAAAGAAAAAAACGATTCATGAATTATTTCCCACAAAAAAGTTTCAAATAACCAGATTTTATATAGTACGATTTATCTTTTCGTTAAATTTAATCAACGTCTACTGACTCGTTCATCGAGCTTCATAATTGGCAAAAAAAAATGTACGTGAAATAAATATTTTTTTTGTTTCTAATTTTTTTCTAAATCGAGGCTGTAAAATTTCACAAAGGTTTTCCCTTTGCACATATAGGTATATATTTCTACATACAACATGCATATTGGCGAATAGCCAGATCCTTTATAACGCATTCGGTAGTGTGGTGGTGAAATGCCTTCGCTGCAGCACTTGCAGTTTCTGATCCATTTTCCAATTTCAACTATTTTTACTATTTTTTTTATTTTTGTCTTTTTATTCCTCGATTTTTTTTCTCTTTGTCTTCTTTCGTTTATCATAACTATAAATCGTGATGCAAAAATGCGACTCGAAACTTCTATTCGTAAAGATTCTATTGCGAGAATTATGCAAATGTGATGATGAATAATATATTTTCATCTCAATATTGTGAGTTGAATTATTAACCTTAGACGATTTCGTATTTCTAGAAAGTTTTCAAAAAAGCTTAGAATATTTAAATTGAGAAATATCAGAGCCTAGAAATCAAAAAATCGAAGAATCTTCGATGTTTTTAGATTTGAAATTTTCTAAATCGACTATATCTACAGACTTTCGGAAAAATTTCCTTGCCAAAAACTGCCAGACTGTACTTTTAAAATCTGAAATTTCAACCCACCCCATCGTCAAAAATAGCAATTCAAAATTCCAAATCATTCACTACGAAACAAAATAAAGAACATCTATTATGTATTTCGTTAGAGACTTTTTTTCTCCTATCGTTTTCCTGGCTGGTTTGAAAATAGAACGCATTAGGAACAGATCGGTTATAAAGACGTCAGACCGTTGTCTCAGGTTCTTGTTTGGCTACCGAACATCTTCAGGTCAACAGTAATTACTCCTTTTTTTTCCTACTATTAGACACTATTTTCATTTGTACATCCGGAACAAATGAGACTCATCGGATACAGGGTCTTCGAATCTTAAACTACTGTTGACACAAGACGTAAGTCTGAAAGGAACTTGACGCTACCATAATTATCACTTATTCCTTCTTTTTTTTCCATATGAATAGATCTAAGTACAGCTTTAAGTATCCAGCTTCACTTATCGTACAAATTCTCTTCGTTTATAAATTTTCACAGATTTTAGATTCATCCAGGAGCTTAACCAGAAATTTTTCTGCAAATGAAACATCACGTAAATTTTATTCCAGACCGCAAAAGTAACTTCTATCAGATTATTACCCAAGTTATGTATGTACCAATCAATAAACACTCGGTAATTAGCTGAGAGAATAAAGTCAGTTGAAATATTGAATGAGCAAAAAAAAAAAATTTTAAGAACATCGCATATCTGGTGACTTAACCGAATTTGTTGTTAAAATCTCGATTCTATAAGACTCTGTCATCCTTGTCATCGATACTTCTTAAATGATAGTTATACTCGATCAAGATATAGCCTTGCCTCGTTCGATTAATCATTGATAAAATATCAAATGATAATACTAGTACGAGTATTTTATAGTAGTCCCATTTTAAGTACGTGAAAGAATATTCGATTCAAATTAAATTGTCGACATTATTTTCTCTGATATTTGGGTTTGTAGAATATCACAGCAACAAGTCGTAGTTCAAGCTCAAGTTCAAACGACGATCTACATCTTGGTAATATGTAAATTCATTTCTATTATCGTGTTTACTGTATCCCCCAGCCTTGTTTTGTTGCAGTGCCAAATGCTTTACACCGTTCTTGTGCATTTTGTTATTTGCATGGATGTACAAGTACGAAAAAATCCTTTTTGAATCCCGAAATAGTACATTTCGATACTAGTGCGAAAGTGTCGATTCTCGGACTAGTGTGAAGTTTTTCGCCCTAGCGAAGCGAGGATGACAATCACACGAGTCGAGAATCAACACTTTCGCACATGTATCGGACCTTGTTTTTCGACACGATGTGCGGAAAGTTGGACTTTGCGTCCGTCGTGTCGAAAAATTTATTACCACATTGCTGACTCAAAGAAATGGAATTTTGAAGAATCTGACAATTATTTTGGTGTATTATTTCGCTCAAATCCATAAAGTAAATGGTTTCAAATAAACATAGCTAGTCTTTCAATTGCAGCAATGATATATAATCCTAAGTATATGAAAGGATAGAGGGTGTACGTATGTGTACATACGTATGGACAAAGGAGTCTAGAATATATGCCTACGTATATAAACACTTGGTCACATGTAGAGGACGTCGTCCTTTATTTTGAAAGACAAGAGACATTCTAATTGGTTAAGTGAAATTTGATGTATAATTAGGATGAGTTGTATGTTTGTTCGTGTTCATGTATAGTACATTTCGTTGAACATGTATGTGTGGATGATAAATATAACCACCACTTTACTAAACTCAAAGCAGTACGTTTAGTCCCGAACGTGAAAATCAAGCGAAATTTATTCCACGACGAAATCATTAATTCCGAATAAAATTAGGTTGAAGATTCTTTCGAAACTTTCATGGAGAATTGATTATCAATAAAATCATGAAATTTCGAGTCCAAGATGGACAAGACCAATTTTTATTCTACGATACCATATTCCAAATTTTTCAAAGAGCTTAAAGTTTCATTAAGAGGATGCATGATACACCTTGAAAGAAAAATATTTTTAAATCAAAACCGAGCTTTCAGAAGTTGTTCTTGATCAGTTCTAACATTTTTCAACCGCATCATCAACATCATTTCTATTCAAATCGCAATCTGTTATTTTTTATATCTACGTGAGTTTGACTTGAACAAAAAGTAAAGTTCATGGACAACATTGTCACAAAAATTTTATGTCTTTCAAGTAGAACTGCTGTTAACTATGATAGATCCTAAGACTAGTCATGGTTTAGTTCATCATCCTGTAAACTATTACATGACAGACACACTTCGACATTGTTCTTTAGAGACATTACCTCACAGAGTCTAGTAAAGCTTTGTCTATTTAACATTGTTCTGTTGTACAGGTACGTTTACCTTTATTCTTGTCGTTAACCAAGGAGTAGGTACTGGTCAACCACGTTTTATAAACCGCTAACGAGCGAAGTGTACGATACATACTGAGTGTTGTTTTAAATTGAGAATTCCAAACCCGATCCAAAGCGCATCAGCCAACGCCGTACTATTTTTCTCAGTTTCTTTTGCTCTCGTTTTTTCTTTTTTTTTTTTTTCTTTTTTTTTCCAGTTCCTTTTGTACGGTTCTTTTTATTTTCTTTTTCATCATATCCTTTTATTCGCACGGTATAAACGACGAAGAGAATTTCCTAGGATCTTTTTTCATAGAATTTCTTGATCTTGGGATTCCATGTCGGCTCCAGATTCCCATCGGAGTTTCCGCACTGGCCTTACGCGAACTTTACTTTCCTAGATATCGATTTCCCACGACACTACTTTTTTTTACTGACAACTGAAAATTACTACACTATATTTAGCCACTTCGTTCGTATCCTTAGAGACTAGGATTAACTCTACTTGCGGTTGTATAATTTATCCGTACAGAAAACTTCAAAGGTTTTTTTCTTCAATTTTTTTTTTTTTTTTCTTTATTTTTAGAGCAAATGCAAGAGGAACGATTGCGGCATTTAGCAGAAATAAATCCCATTGCAATTTTAAGCTCTTTGATTAAACAAAGTTTAAGTGGAATTAGTTTAAGTTTAAGTTTCATTTCAAATTGTACTTTATCAAAACTTTGTCTTTACCTCCGGTGTATGTATGTACGTGACATGCCAAGAAAACGTTTGGATCTTTCGTAACTCGATAAAATTAATGATTTATCGAATTATAATACGTCGAATTTTCATCAGACTGATAAAACCATTTGTAAAAATTTCTTCATACTTCGAGAGACGTTTTTATCTTTATTTTTTCTATTTTTTATATTTTCAGATGTGCAGTAGGTCGGCGAAAAGGTGTTAAAATTCTTTAAAGGCATGTCAAACAGCGGCCAAACAGAATCGCCCAGCTGACATAGAAGTGGTGAGTTATTTTCACGCCTCTATTTTTATATATTTATTATTTTTATTTTCACTTACCGTCAGACCTTTCATTGCACTAATTGTCACCAGATTTTTCTACTCCTAACTTTAACGAGACACGTCACTTTGTCTGATTAACACATCCCATAACTTTAAGCAGCAACGTCTTTTATCATATTTCCATAAGCTTTTCATTGCCAAGTTTTAACTATTAGATAGAATTTCCGGATTTAGAACTGCCAATATCAGATGTAGTGTCAGAGTAATCAAAAAGTGAAAATTTTTGCAATTTCGTTCTCTCAAACTTTCACATTGTACAAATATTTTTATTTCAAGATACGTTAACGATACTTTTAAAAGCTTTATATGCTTAATACCAAATGCCTGATATAAAATTTGATGTTATCAAACAACTCCTTCTCTCGACCTCAATTATACGATCAAAGTTTCAAAACATAAACTGACAGGCAACCGAGAGAACTGTTGCTAATTACGTTGAATTTTTTTTTTTTTTTTTTTACTTGTTTTGGTTGATTTTTGGTTCTCACTTTTTAAAACTACCGAAAACTCGCTGGTTGAAAGCTGCTATAGTAATTGAAGGTTAATTACCCTTTCAACATTTTCGACCAAATATACTTTGTGTATGAAAATCACGCTACCGAGAACACGCTAATCAAATGGTTAGACATCGAGGTGGGAGAAGGGGGGTTCGATTATGTCCAAATTTTTGTATATAAATTTCTCTAAGATTTGTCTAATTTGTCGATAACGTTGTCCTTTGGCATATTCCAAAACGAAAAATCAGAATTTTAACGTCAGTCTAATTTATCGTAATTATATTTCGGTATCTGAAGGTAGATAAAGGCTCATCAGTTTGTATTTGGATTTATTTCTAGATTATTTATAGAGTGATATAATAAAATTGCGTGTGTGATTTTATCCAGTGATAATGACGTCTGAGACGTCGTCGGCGGCCGACAGTCCAGCACTGCTTCACCGGCCGCTGTTGACGTCATCAACCGGGTACCGATCCACAAATCTCCGTCAGACGTCCGAGTCCTGCACCCCGACCTCAACCCTCGCCCAGTCACCCCCTAACAGCACACCTAGCGTCCGATTTCATACACTTGAGATGGACCACAAGGCTCCCCGGTAAGTTTTGAACATATGATTAAATTCTTATTAGATTAATACCTACTTGGTATGCCGATGCATGAAGATGGTTTTCTAAACCTGACCCCAATTAACCGACGAATTAATATAATTATTATAATTTATAAGACGGATAACAATAAGCATGGTGTAAGGGAGTCCTTTGTTAAATTTTCCTACTTCGGAGTGTCTGGCGCCCAAAGTTTAGAAGCGGTAAAGTTTTAGAACGAAGAAACTCCTCGTAGATGAAGCTGGGGAATACCTTTTTTTTTTTTTTTTATTTTTCTTTTGCTTGAAATTTTTGGAATATTTTACTTCGTTACAGTTCAGTTTAGGTCAACAAGTCTCTACGACAAACAATTATCGTCGAGCCAAATCGTCGTATACATTACAAAAGTTTTACCAAATTTTCTTTTCTGTTTCTCTCGTTTTTTTTTTTGGATTTATTGAATTGCCATAAATTTATCATAAAGGTAGTTTATATCAGCAGTTACGAACTTGCGTAGCAATATTTGTTGTTTTTCTCGCTAAGATGGAAAGTCAGTCGCCATGAATCCCAAATAATAAGAAAAACAAAAAAAACTACAACGGATTCTAGAACCGAATGTCAAAAACTTCGGAGGTCGTGACCGATGACTTTGGTCCAACGTAGGTCGCCCAATTCTGACCTTTTCGTAACTCGAAGGAAACTAAACGAACGCACATGCAAATAGATACAAGTTTACTTTTGGCTTGTCAATTTCTATGAAAGAAAATATATTTCTGGAAAATTATTGAATGTGAGCTTTTTTAAAACGTTGAATTATACTTAAACAGAATTTAGAAGTTTGAATCAAAATTTTAAGACAATCAATGCCTCTTGACGTTACGTCAAATGAAAGCATTCTCATTATAATGCGTTCAGATAATTTCAGAAAAGATAACTCATCATGAAATCTTTGAAATTGAAGGTGACAAATTTTTAATGTTAAAAGATTTGTTTGATTGGAAAATCTTGTGATGATTTGCAAAATATTTTCCCTTGAATTCCAACCTGACCTCATACGTTATCTGCAATTTGCTGCTTCGAGTGATTCGGATTCTAGTTCAGATGAACCTGAATTAACAATAATTGAACGTTTAATGACAATGAAAAACTAGAAATTGATTAACTTTTGCTTCGATCTATGGATAGTTGACATTAAAGTACTTTAGTATCATTTTCGTTCTAAACTCTCCGATTTATTAATATTGTGGTAATAAGTATCGAAACTACTGTTGGCGAGTGTTTTTGAAAAACAAAAAAAAAACACTTTCATTCATAAAAAATGAGTATAACTTGATCCAGTTTAACCCTGTGTAATACCGATGTGCAGTTCGTTATTAAAAAATGAACAAAAATAAAATGAAAAAAAAAAAAAAAAAAAAAAATTCTACCAAATACGAGAGAGCTTAATTACTTATGTATATTGTAATTACGTTTCGTTTCCCCTGTTCGTAAAATAAAAATTTTGTTCGCGTGACAAGCGAAAGGGTGACCCATACGCAGAAATGAAAGTTGGTTGATGAGTGGAACGAGTGAAAAAATAAGGTAACAAAAAAAAAAAAAAAACAAAATTAAAAATAGAGAGAAATTGGAACAACGTTGTACATTAGTCTAATTGATTACATTTCATGATTTATCTAATAACTTCAATGAATCTACGAAACATTTTTATTGATGACACTGTTCGTTTCCTTGCGGGAACTATAAGGAAAAAAAATAATAAAAATTTTATTTTACTTATTTAAATAAACAAGTTTAAATTTACAAACACTTGTATACGTAGGTAGCTATGTGTGGGCAAAGCGTTTATCGATAATTGACGAGTGCTTTCCAGTGGCATTTAATACACTATAAAGCTCTTGGTTTGATTAAGCAAACGTTGTGCCTGAAGCCCTTAGGATCTTGGAAAAGACACTTGATGCGAATACGTTATCAGTATGATACTTGGTGCATAAATCAAGATTTATAAATAATCGATAACTGTTTTTGAATATTGGATATTTGTAATACTTAATTAGTATGATAATTCTTAACCATAAAATGGCCCTGGAACTTTGGAATTATAGGATATTGGAAGATATTGGTACAAAATTTCAGAATATGGATTCAAATAGTTATTGTAAGAATATGCAATGATTGAAATATACGCTTTTATATAAGATATAATTAGTTTGATAAATTTAAACAGATAATTTTCAGGGTGTATAAAGAAACGGGAAAGACAGATATAAGTCACGGTAAAATTCCAGTGGCATGAATCTATTTACAAGCAACGTTTGTGTTTTGATAGAATATCTTAAGTAGCACAAGATGAATCATGGCAACACCTGCGGGTCTACTGCAGTATTCCAAAACAACTACATGATGTAATCTTCACCATCTCTTGAATATTCATATCTAAAGGCGTTACTATCTCAGTATAAGAACTCACGCGGTATTTCGTTCTCGCAATTTTTTTTTGTTAACTTCCCGCAATGAAAATTAAAAATTTTCATAATAAACGGAAGTTATTGGTTTCGGTTCGATTTTCAAAAATCGAGTTTTCATCAGATCTCCACGTTTTGGGGTCCTAGGAAGCCATTCTGATGATTTTTGGATGGACGTCCGTATGTGTGTGTGCGCGTAAACAAATTTTTGTCGTACGATATCTTCAGAACGAATCGACCGATTGGAATGGTTCTTATGGCGGCCGAAAGGGTTTATCAAGACTTGGATCTGATTAGATTTTGGAATCGATTGGTCGAGTAGTTTCAAAGTTATTTGAGAAATAAAAATTAAAAAACAATTTTTTTTCACGTTTTTAGCGCATAACTCCTAAACTGTTCGTGCGATTAGTCTCAAAACTTGATCAGACTTAGCTCTTGGATAGCCCTTTCGATCGCCGTAAGATTCATCAAAATCTAACGATTGGTTTAAAAGATATCGCACGACAAAAATGTCTCTTTTTCTCGTACGATACCTTTGGAACGAATTAACCGATTTGAATGATTCTTGCGGCGATCGAAAGGGTTCATCAAGACTTAGATCTGATTAGATTTTGGGATCGATCGGTCGAGTAGTTTCAAATTTATTCGAAGAATAGAAATTGAAGAGAAAAAGGATTTGTATAGGGAAAACTAATTATACTTATAACCTTCTTTAATTTATTATAAACACAATAGTATCAATTAATTGTAACGTATTTAACACAGCGGGAAGTTTTCAGGTTGGCCCACAGGTCAATCGGTTTCCAGATTTATTTTTTGTATAGACATTATTATATTTTATGAATCCTATTTTATTGAAATAAAAACTGGAAAATTAAGGGTTTAAAATATCACGTGAAAAAATTCATATTTCATGACAAATTAAAACCATAATGCATATAACTAATTTTTTTGATTAATTAACTGTGAAGAATGTTCGATTTTCATACTTTCACGTATCGTTGATAGAAAATCGATCATTTTCTGGTAGAAATCTGCTAAGATTTTAGCCCAACATAATCCGGTACCTACATGTTTGCGAAGACATCATCCGGACAATATAAAAGAAAATTCCTATTTGACGTCGTCATTTCCTACTCTCTCACCGTGCTGACGAGGATTTTGCTTCTATCCTGACGGATATGATAAGCCAGCTTCGCATTTGGCATTGGAGACTTGATCAGATGATCTCACCGTTATAGGTATTTCCAAATAATTCATCAATATGATCAATATTTAACCTCAAATATCGCACACAAGTGTTTGACTAGTAAAATATTTACTCAGCCATCGTACTTACATCTACAAGAAATTCTCCCAAGCTGTAGTTAAAATCAAAATTTTAATGTGAGACAAAAAATTTAATGATTAAATCTAAAATTGATGATCCCATCCTTTTTTTAAGGTAGATTTTAGTAATCTACCTAAATCTAACTAGGATTAATTATGTATATCATTATTCAATGATATTATCACTTCGAGAGTAAACTCGTGACAATTTGTAACTGTAATATATTCCAAATTTAGTTTTCATGTGAAGTTAAAATTTTATTACCTTATACCAATCATCGGATATTTTGGGAAACGATTTTTTTTATGTTTCGAATATCGTTCGCGATACATCTTATAAATAATGCCAGTACCTAGACGGTAGATATGTATCCAGAAAACCCTTACTTGATAAGCTATATTTCCACTTTCCACCATAAGCCATGATATATATCCTTGAAAAAAGGGGACGACCTTTTAGGTAGCTTTTAGAAGGATGAGACAGGAATGACGACTTTATCACCTGAGATGGAGATTCGGAAAAAAAAATAAAAAAAAGTTGATAGCGAAGGTGTGTATAGGTACCTCAAACGTATGATGTGTAATATTCAGACAAAGCCATATATTTACTGTTGAATCCAAGATATCCAAGACCCAGATTCTAGATCTGATCCAGATTGAGGGTCAGACTCAGATAGAAAGACATTTTGAGTGCCAAAAAGTAGCCTACGCTACTGTAACACCATATTTATTTTCGTCAAATATACTTTCTTCCTGAACATTTATTACGAACTCGAACTTCTCTGGATTATAGGATCGCAAATATTTATAGTATTTTTAACAATGCGATGTGTAAATAACCTCCTATGGTTAATATTCTCTAGAAAAGCCATGGGAGATCTTTAGCTGAGAAAAAACTCGTTGAAAAAATGATCTGTCGAGTGATTAAAGTAACTAGCTCTATGAATATTAGAGAAAGAAAATGAAGATATTGTCTTTATAATAATTTGCCAAACAGAATGTCACTGTTAATCGACCACGAGGAATTTCTTTCTATGAAGTCATGGCTTCTTTTTCTTATGTGTACCTTTCTCTGTGCGATTTACAGAACGCTATTTATATCCTTCGTCTGCGAAAAGTATCGTCCGTTTTAATACTGAGCCCTGCACAAGCATCTCTCTCAATCTAGTTTTTTTTCGAGCTTGTCTCCTTCAGTATACATACTTCTTCTTTATTATACCTACTAGCTGCTACTAGAACCTTTGGAAAAGAGTTCGAAGTCAGTTCGCAGCCCTTGGTTCCCTTAGGAATTTGAAAATTTATTACATACTTTCTATATTTTATATATTTGCTTATGAAATGTTCTTCTGATGGATTTAAAACGGACAATCTTCTACGACTATGTCTAATTCAGTCGGTAATCGGTTGCAAATTATACCAACGTAGTGAGATGCTATATTTTTTATCTTGTCTTCTCACGATTTAGAAAGAGAACTATAGAACCTGAGCCCAATAATATATCAGAGTGTAAACCTGCACTTTGAATAATGAAACACACGAGATATCTCCGTGGGCTTAGAAAATTGAAAAAAAAAAAAATAAAAATAACTGAACTATCTAGAGTGTGAATTTTTATCTAGTTTATCTACTGCAGAATAAAATGGCTTTTGGAATTGTCATGAAAGTCTCAGAATGGCTAGACTATGAATGAGAATAAACCAACTATTACCTTGGAACAGTATCGCGTATATAGTTACTTATATGAACGTGAAATGAAAAAAGGTAATCAAGAAGCTGCTGAGTGGAAGTATTTGCCTGCTACCATCTCAGTGAAATTAGAAAATTTTCTGAGACTGCAGGTTGAGCTTAGAACATGAATTGGAGTCCACTGGGTCCAATTGAAGACTCGGTTTTCTTGCAGCCAATTTCAAGAAGGATCAGAATAATCAATATCCTAATTCTCGCCTCTTGTCTTTCTTCATCCTGGTTACCCAATATCCATATTGGATATTTCTTGCTTTTCCTTTAGACCTCAGAAAATGTATAAAACGTTCACAGTATCCTCGGCTTTATAGGATTAAGAAATTAATCAGTACCTAAGTAAATTCCGAACTTTAACACAAGTTTGATTAACATTCTTCAGGCACACATGGACTGCTATTTTCTTCTTCGTAGTATATTGGAGTGGTTTCAATACAGCGGGGTAACACTTGGTGAAAAAATATAACGTTGCCTGAAATGAATCAACGTAAATACTTGGATCAATGAAACGGATAAATTTGGGTATTTGATTTTTTTTTTTTTTCTTCTCGCAAGGTTCTCTGGAGGATAAGGTTTATTTGCAATTTGTAAAAACCAATAAGTGACTTTACGACATACACCCTCTAAATTAACCGAAACCTGCCTAATGACGTCCCACCTACTCCCAACGTATCACGAAAGCATAGTAACGCATAGAAGTAGCACGGGATTAGTAAGGATGATTTAATCAGTTCCAGGTAGCAGACCTAAATCACCTATACGTGTCCAACATGGTCCTTGTTTTACGAAGGTCACTTCATCACTTCTCAACCTAATTGGGTCAAACCAGATAAATCAAAGTTAGGGAAAAGATCATAAAAATAGGAGAAATATATATATATAATGGACTTTATTTATTCGAAGAGTAATCAACCGCGGCTCACGACTATACACGATTTTATACCAACCCTTGATAGACCAGTGGTATTAATGTTATTGGTATCAAACCTAGAACTGGTAAGCTCTGTTTCATCTATAAAGTACACAATTTCACGGTCAAGGTTAATTCATTACGTACAATTGAACGCGCAACTTTCAATAACTTTATACCACGTTAAGTGAGTGCAACTGATCGAAGTATACTTGAAAAAAATCTGGTTTCAATTACTGCGGTCTTGTATATCTTGACCAGAAAATTATTCAAATCGTAATCGTTTTTCAAAGTTTTTCCAAATTTAAAAAAAAAAAAATTTCCATCGATTTTTAACCCTTTTGACATCGTTAACTTATTCTTGTATCGTTATTCTTGACGACTTTTTATGATGATACGCTAGAAAATCATATTCAGATATTATTTTCTTTGGAAATAAATATACTTTATTTATGTTAAACACATACGTATGTGCTGGCTCTGTGAGATATGAATCGATTGTAGCGTGTCAAGGTTCACACTGGCTCGATGTCCGTGTCATCGATTGATGGAATATTTGCATCTACTGTAACCAGAAAAAAATAAAAAATAGAAAATAAAAAAACAAAACTAGAGTACGTTATAAGATTGAAACTTTACCGATTTTTATTTTCTATTAATCTAGCTTTATATTGAATATGAATAATTAGTGATCAATTAATTAATATAAACCGGTCAATCTGTTGTAAAGAAAAGTAAAAGAAAAATTTTATTACTTTGAATAATATTTTATTTTTACGTTCATAAAGTAATCCCCAACTGCCCCGTGTATGCTGGGATATTAATTTCCTTGCATTTGGAAAACGGAGATGGGTGTTGCTGTGAGATGAGTTTTGGGTGAGGTTCAAGGCGTGAAACATTCCACCGGGTTCAACAGGCAAGAGCTGGATTCATGAAGGGTGGTTAAGCAGGAAGGTACTGAACAGCTTTCTCACCCCTGGATCAAAGGGCATGAGGGATATCTTCTCTCCAGGTTAAAAGTGAGTGTTGGATATGAGCTTAGAGACTGAAATTCTCCAAGGTTGGGAAAATATATTGCAGTGGATTTTTGGGTACATTTAATTAAGTAAATTAAAAGAAAAAAAAAAAAATGAAATTTAAATAACGAAATGTGATAAGAATTTACGAAGTAAATACGAATTTTTAGTCATTCAAATTTCGTTCAGCGTTCATCGAGAAAATAATTATCTTTTAACGTAATGACGCTATGCGTTAAGTGAATGTAATTGGCACAAAGGGTGGAAAAGAAAATTAGACGGAAAATAGGAAACTTATTTAATTTATTATAAGCCAAAATTTCGTATTTTCATGTCGTATAATTACTACACTTAATCATCATCCTTTGTGCTATTAAACAAAATTTCATCGACGTCAATTAGCGATTCTTAAATCAGTGATAATTACTCTCACAGAATGGAAAAGATACTCTTCTGAAAATGCGACAAAAAAAAAGAAGCAAAAAAAAATTGTTAGGTAATTTTTTTTTTTTTTTTGTTAGACGTGAGATAAACTCAGAAACGAAACATCGAAAAGTCTTCTGTACTTAAATTTTTCTTTTGAATAAGTAAGTTCCTTTTTTCACACCCGAAAAAGATGGCGAACTAAGGTTGAGGAATCTCAAAAACTCGGATTAGGTACTACGAATTCTAAAACAAGTCAGGGGCGTAAAGAAATTCTGAATTTTGGAGTCCTCTTTCATCACTGTAAGCTAAGACTTACGACCCTCTTAAAATCGAGGAAACACAATTAGCTGTCAGTTATGTTATTTCACCCCACTAAACGATGTCGGAAAATAAAATTAAGGGTTATATAGAATTTCTTGTTTGTCAGAATAAAACGACACATCCTCGTGCGGAAATGGAACTTTTTCTTTACGTTAAACATTATCGCGATAATTTTCACCGTTTTCGTCCAACTTTTTTTTTCTTTCTCTTTTTCTTAAAAGATACGATTTTTGAGTTTGGTAATTTACGAGTATAAACAACCCTAATCAACACGCTTCACTATTCTTTAGCTTTCAAGCCTCATCGTAATCGATGAAAAAATTTTCTTCGCGATTTTCTTCGCTCGATTTAATTGAAGCACCTTGAATTCAAGTTTCGTGAATTGACACGAGACGAAAAGCTATTTTCACGGCGCCTTTGAGTGGTTTGAGACATTTCACATGTCGATTATAAGCGTCCGCTCCCCTTTAAGACGGTTTCATTTCAGGAATTTTTCCTTTTTCTCTACCGTCTTTCTCGGATAGGTTTCTAAAAATAATAATAAAAATAACAAATAGAACTAGAGTCTTTTTGAGAACGGTTATTTATTATCATCCAGTATTTTAATCAGATAATATAGAATGGCGAAAGAAATACCGTTTGCCTCGGGAAAGTTTTTCGAAAAAAATTAAAATAAAAAAAAAAAGTTTAGACACATGAAAAAAAAAAAGAAAAATGGAGCGTAAACAAGGCAAATGCGTGCCTCATACTACCCTTATTTACTTTTAGATAAAATTATCTACGACATATCTGCACACGCAATAAAATATTTTAAGCATGAAAGATTAGATATCGCTAAACAAAAAATGTAAAAAAAAAAAATATATGTTTGTATAAAAAATTATATCATCCGTATAAAAAATACTTGAATATGAAAACTGACTGTTTTACAACCGTCCCACGATTCTGAGTAAAAACAAAATTTTGTTACCGAAACTGAGTTGAACTTTCATCGTTATTTCTTATTACTATAAAGCAATCGTATTCACCATTTGAAAACATTGTTTTCGATCACGTTCCACATTGAGTTTTCTAACCGATCGATATAGGGTCACGGTTTTGGATAATGCCTCGTTTGTTATTCATGTTGAAATAAAATTTGAAATAAGTAGAAAATGACACGTTAGACACAGACATATTTTTTTCCGATACACATTATCTCGGTACGGACTTAATACCGATAGGAAAAAGGAAATAACGAGAATAGGGAAACTGTTGAACGCATAGTTCTGAGGAAAAACAGACTTGAATGTCGATACATTGGAAAAAATCTAGTAAATTTAACGATAACTTCCTATCCTGAATAAGGAGTATTTTATCGAACCATGAATATATCTGTGCTTTGGTTATCGGTCTCGTCATTGTTCATTTACGTCTTTCGTTTTACGCTTCCCTTTAATATCCTCCTTTAACATCCCACGATTCTATCGAATCGTTACATAGGGCATAGAAAATGAAGTGAACAGTAACTTTTGGTTGTGATAAATTTCCCATATCTCGATAACAATTATTCTGATACTTAAATCTTAACGAACTTGCGGTACTACAACTAGAGGATAATAATTGTGTATCTACTTCAGTAAGAAGGACTGCAGATAAGATGAGAAAAATGCGTTTTGAGAAAGATCTCTCGAAAATGTTCGAATTGAATGTAAATTAAAAAACAAAAATCAGGAAACTGGTTGACCTGTGGGCCAACCTGAAAACTTCCCGCTGTGTTAAATACGTTACAATTAATTGATACTATTGTGTTTATAATAAATTAAAGAAGGTTATAAGTATAATTAGTTTTCCATATACGAATCTTTTTTTCTTCAATTTCTATTCTTCGAATAACTTTGAAACTACTCGACCGATCGATTCCAAAATCTAATCAGTTCTAAGTCTTGATGAACCCTTTCGATCGCCGCAAGAATCATTCAAATCGGTTAATTCGTTCCAAAGGTATCGTACGACAAAAAGAGAAATTTTTGTCGTGCGATATCTTTTAATCCAATCGTTCGATTTTGATGAATCTTACGGCGATCGAAAGGGCTATCCAAGAGCTAAGTCTGATCAAGTTTTGAGACTAATCGCACGAACAGTTTAGGAGTTATGCGCTAAAAACGTGAAAAAAATTTGATTTTTAATTTTTATTTCTCAAATAACTTTGAAACTACTCGACCGATCGACTTCAAAATCTAATCAGATCTAAGTCTTGATAAACTCTTTCGATCGCCATAAGAACCATTCCAATCGGTCGATTCGTTCTAAAGATATCGTACGACAAAAATTTGTTTACACACACACATACGGACGTCCATCCAAAAATAGTCAGAATAGCTTCGTAGGACCCCAAAACGTCGAGATCTGATGCAAACTCGATTTTTGAAAATCGGACCGAAACCAATAACTTCCCTTTTTTATGAAAATTTTCAATTTTCATTGCGGGAAGTTAAAAAAGTTTTAGTACTTAACCACGCGATGTAAAACCTCCTTAATTTTCATCGGATACGAGTTTAATTATTTGGTACGTCTTAACGATTGGATTGTCTGACGATGAGCAAGGAGAGCGCGTGCTTATCTTAAGCTACGAAGGATTAGGCAGACTTGATGAGGCAATCCTCTTGCGTGACACTATCAGTTCTGCTCGACGGTCTTCTCAATTAAGTAACTATGCCTAATAATTGCTAGTATAACAGATCTTGGCATTAAGACCTTCCAAAGTACGGTTTTCCTGTTACGAGCATCTTCGTAACAATTTCGAGTAGTTTAATCCAGATCATGTCTGCCAGGCTAGAAACATAATTCCATATTAAAATCCATAGATATAGCTACACTAACAGGAAGGAAGTGTCTGTCGTTCCAGAGTTACGATTTCAAGTTCTGAGTAGGAAAGCTTTTTGTAAAAACCATAAAGACACAAATCGATTTGGAAGAAATAAACCGGAGCTTTATTAGATGTCAGAGAAGGTCAGCGTTTCGAAATGTTGAAGAATAAAATTGAGAATCTATCTTAAACCCAGTCCCAATATATCCTACGGACATACCGCAGAGACAGTTCGAACCTCCGGTCATTCACTTCGGCCAGTGAACTCCGTTAAAGATAACGCAGAATATCATCCTGATGAAAATCGGTTTTCAGAAAGAATTTTGTCTATAATATAAAAAGGGATTTCGAGAAGGTTACTGTGTGTTGAAAAATCATGATATGTAGGCAACTTAACCCTAGATCTTTACCCTTTTTTTCCAGAATTAATGACGAATTTATTTGCAGAAAAATTTTGGAATTTCTAAACTTTCTAAGTCTCTCTTCAATTTTTTATTACAGTCTGAATACGAACAGATGAAAAAGGTGTCTAATATAATTTGCAGAAAATTTGGTTCCAAAATATAGTCAAGACACAAAAATTGTAAAACCCTTTTAATTCAAAAATTTGGAAAATGCTTTTGCTTTGATGGCTCATAAATCATGAGTTTAATTCCTGATTAGACTTCAAAAGATTAGTGAACTGCTGTGATAAAACTGGATCATTAAAAATTCTTTTGGAACCAACAGTTCCTTAAAAACTCCCCTTTCAAAGTCCCCAAATCCTTGTTAATCCCTCGGTTTAATCCCTTTCCCGTAAAATCATTTATAGATATATACACGCGTGAGATTCGACATGAGCAAAACACTGGTTTAATGTATATATTGTCAAGATCTACTTATGTGTCTAGTTTTTACTTTTATTACATAAATAAAGTAGTGTCTAAATACATTGAGGTTTGCCAAATACCTCAGGGACACCGCAACGTGTCTCTCTATTCTAACATAACGTAACGTAACGTTTGTTGCTTATTTTTGTCAATTTTGTAAACGTGGGACGTTGTACGACGAACGACGAATGACGAACGACGAAAAGCTCGCGCCGCGTCTCGACGTCGTCAGTGCGCGTGGCCGACCAAGGCGTGCCAAAGCGTTGACTATTCCACTACGTCCCGAGTCTGACTCCAGCTTTCTAAACCGTCAGCCACATGGTCGCGGTCGCTCTCTTATCACTCAAACGGCCCATTTATACCGCGTGCTTTTTTTTTTTTCTTAGCGATTTTGACAACTCGTAATGATACGGACTAAATCCAGTTGCTGATGAGCTTTACACGGTACACATTCGCGATCTGGTGAAGTGTTTTACGGTCTTATAGTCAGTGACACTATTACATCGAATATATACACCGAATAAAGTTTTCAGTGAAAGTTGACGCCGATTGACTATCCGAAAGTTCTTCGATTTTTTTTTTTTTTTTTCGTTTTTCTTTCGTTCTTTTTTTCTATCGCTTTCAGAAAGTTTTGCCAATTTTTACTCAGAGGCTCTTTGATGATCCCTGGTTAAAGTGTAGTGGCAAATTTATAATATACGATGTAGTGAAGTTTTGCCAGAGTAAACTATGAATTGTTACTTAAAAAAAAAAAAGAAACTGAGTCTAAAATCGCCGATGTTACTTACATAAGTTTTTAACCTATATACCTTACTAAAACGACGTTTAAAACGTCACTGTTACGACAGGTGGACACGTCAACGATGGAAAAATTTATACTTGATATTTGCTAAATAAATTTCAAAATTTTATATTTCGGACATCAAACTATATGCAAATTTTCGGTGCACACTATGGTCTGCTTTAAACTTTATACGATATACAAAAATAATCGCAAATCGATATGATTTAATTACAGTATCGTTGATATATTCGAATGATGATTTCTGTATGTGAAAAGTGAATGAGTTATAATTAATGAGTGAAATTATATATTATCGTGGTAATAAAAGGGCAAGTAAGTTTACTACGAAATTAACGATATAGGTAATCTTAATTCATCTTAATGAGTATTTTATATGTAGAAAAAAATTTTCGTTTAAAAGAAAGCGATAATTATAACGTAGATTTTAATTTGGACGTTGTTGTTTAACCGCTGATAAACTATCTCATTTATTATCATTATTTTACCTTATACTACTGTAATCCGAAAATGTAGGTAATTTTTATGAAAGCAGGTTAAAATTGTTTCGCGTTTAAAAAAACTCTGGGTAAAAATTATCGCGTTATAAATAATCGCGAAAATTGGAGTAATCACGTTATACACTTTCTTTTTTATTTCTTTTTTTTTTTTTGGTTTCCTTATTTCTTGCCGTATATATATATGGCATAATAAAATGAAAAAAGTTTGAAACTAACTCGTTAAAGTAAACACACACGCACACTATCCCATCTAGTATTTTCTATAACCAATTACTTTTTAGTAAATCAAGTTATGTAGTGATTTAGACAACTAGAATTACTTCGTGGACTTTTAACTCACCAAATAATTTAAATTATGAAAATTGTCATCGTTCGTTGTATATCGAAAAAAATAGAAAAAAAAAATTGATCATTTTTAAACAAATCTACCATTTAACACATATATCTGTCTTTCTATATTGCGTTGAATTATTTTCTAACAAGTTTTCTCGACTAAAAAAATTCCGATTTCAAGTTATCTTTAAATCTTTTAATTTTTATTTTTTTTTTTTTTTTTGTTTTCTTTGGATCAAAGTTTGGCGCCTATTTTTAAACCGTATACAGAAAACGTTTAGTATTTAAACGGAGCTTTCTCTTCCGGTTTTTAACCTTCATCAATGAGTCTTAAATTTACTAGCATATACTAGTACCACGTAATCATAATTATTCAGTACTATCAAAAACCAACCTTAATTTTTCATCGTTACGAAACATTCAACTGCCTTGAACGTTGACAAGACATTTATTAATTGAGCGAGAAATTTTTTCGAAACGAAAGTTACTCTAATGGATTTACATTATTAAACGAAAAAAGAAAAACACTTTTACGCTTTATAATTGTCTTCACTTTTCAATAAATTTCACACAATCATTATCACAGAATTTTTCAAATATTTATCTGCACTCTAAGTATAAATAAAATTTTTTCAAGAACCTTGAATTTCAATTTCATTTTGCCATTTCACATCTATGCCGGAATATTTAGAGCATAGTTCACCTTTTTTCTGACATTTTACTGATCTTTGTTTTTTTTTGTAACTTTAAGAACCCCTGACATTTCCGGATCATTTTGTTTCTCAATTTCTACAACCACTGTGATGATTAACACCAAAAATCAAATCTGAAATTAATACATAAACGAATTTGACGATATGACTGAATTTTGTATAAATTAATGTACTTTTCAACAAACTGAACACATGTGATCGTTGTCTTATACGACATTAGTGAAGTTAGGCAGCTATATTCATACAGTAATTTCACCGATTAAAATGAAATTACTATAAGTTGATATTGACAGAATAATAACAATATATTACCGATACAATCGTATATACATATAGTATATCACAATTTGTCGTAGATACTATTTGCAGATTGTCATATTTCCACGTGCCAACTACCCTGACATTGTTATTTCACATCATAGTTATGTAGATATATATACATACATATATATATATATATGTCAACTATATCGAGCTACATGTCAATGTCTAATAGAATCATATACGTCATCCGGTGGTTTCGTTTATAAACTATTGCAGTATTTCATATGGATTGATAAATGGTCGACATATCATACCAACTTTTTCAAACGTTATGGTTTGTATTGTACACCGAGGTGTGTATATATATATATACAAAAATGAGTAAATTCTCAAACTTTAATTTGAAATCTATATGGATACCTTGAAGATCAGTACACAGAATTCAGACCACCTTTACCTTCAAAGTGACTCATTAGCTCCAACTAATTGCAGGGTAGCTCTTAATTAGGACCACGAACCTTTACTAGAACATTCAGCCAAGACGAAATCGATTCTCTCATTATACTCCGTGTTTTATGAACATTTCCTTGAACAGTTGTAAACTACAGTCGAGGTTGTTGGATGAATAATTTCTGGATGCATTGATTAACTAAAATCATACATCATGGATTTGGTGGTTTTTTATCTGCACCTTGACACGTTCTGAATTTACTTTTCTAACCCATAATCTTTTTCATTTTTCTTTAGTCTGTTTAACTCAATCTTTTCTTATACGGTAAGCACTCGGACATTGTGAGAACAATAAAAATGCTTTCGTAAAACTTTTGTCTTCCGTAGGTGTTTTTTTTTTTTTTCTTTTTTTATTCTTCATTTTCATTCTCATTTTCGTTTTTTACTAACGAATACAATAGAAAACACTCGGTTAAGTATTCACATTGTTTTAAATCCTATACACCACCACACATTGTCAGACTCAGGAAATATTCAAACATTAATCACCCGAAAGGGTAACACCGGATTTAAAGTGTAACCTCACCCTAGACGTACGGTGGTGATTTTTAATACAAATAAAAGTATAATTGCATCTGTTTCCCCAGATCCTTTTGTCTCGATATAACTAATGGGTTCATTATCGTTCAGTGTCGATCTTTTTTTTTTTTTTTTTATCAAAATAAAA
Source organism: Macrophya annulata (assembly GCA_963924015.1). NCBI lineage: Eukaryota > Metazoa > Arthropoda > Insecta > Hymenoptera > Tenthredinidae > Macrophya > Macrophya annulata. The sequence goes on from OZ001258.1 coordinate 24,191,825, forward strand.
TAAATTAGAAATGATCAATTTTATTTAATCAGTTACGAAAATCTATTTATCTAAATTCTGTTAATTCTCATAGACCGATAAGACTCGTTTGTATATAGGTAAACGTTTATATCAAAACTTTTGCAAAAATTAAGAAGCAATTAGATTCTGTATAACTTAATTACCTGAAGCGTATTTATAAATAATTAAAGGCTTGTTGTATCGTTCGAGGGTGTAACAATATCGTGACATTTTACTGTAATTATGGGGCACCTCGTATATACATATATGACTATTATAATATACATATATGTAGTGCATAATTTACTATTAAATTCCACCTGTTGTAAACTGAGCCAATAACAGTAAATTACATTTTCCGAGCGTGTGCCGGTCATAAAATCAGTCCTAACCCCTAAATGTATAAATAATTATACGTGTGTAAGAGAAGTGTATGTATCATATTCAATGTATTGTAAATTCGGTTTATTCTTTTTGCTAATCTAACATCCGGATCACTTACAATCGATCTTTTGCCAGTATCTATATTGAAGCAGATAAATTCAGAAGAACTCGGCAAATATCATTCCAAAAATTAATAATTGCTGATCAGAGAGTAACATGATGTTTCAAATGAGGCTATCATGACAAAAAATTTTATCAATGTGTAGATTCAGTGTCGTGAAAAGATTTTTTTTATGTGATATTTTTTCTTAAGCCGGATTTAGCCTATCTCTAATTCGCCAAATGCCTTGTGACTTTATCTTCTCGTGAATAGAAACATCGCTAAATCCTGAATACACGATACTAAAAGATCAAAAACACATATTGGCGGTAAATATTTGATTGATAATATTGATTTAGGCTGAAAGTAGAATTTCCGAATAGAAATGATAATTCATTTTCAAGAATAAAAAAACAAATATAAATAAAACCAGAAATAAATTGAGAATTTTGATTTTGCAAAAAAATAAGAAATAGAAAAAAAACATGGCAGCGTGCAAAATCTGAGTCTGAAATGGTAGACAAGGTCGTCTCACCTTTCTATCACGTCTTCACAATTCAAGTATCAGTCATCTTAGAACTAGCTAAGAACCTTGAAATCGTTCAAAACCTTGAAACTTTTAGACACCATCTACTTCCAAGGATGATGAAATTTCATCTAGGAACACAGGGTAATTTAAGTCTACAGTACCACTCACCTTACGACGTGAGTTGACGTAGGTACGTGAGACAACCTTTTCTCGATGGTCCCTGACTTGAATGATAAGGATGTACATACATACTGATATAGATATATTATATAATGTTGTACATACATATCCCATGTAAAATCAAATCAATCCTAACTATAATAAAAAATATAATAAGAATAAAAAATCAGGAAATCGGTTGACCTGTGGACCAACCCGTAAACTTCCCGCTGTGTTAAATACGTTACAATTAATTGATACTATTGTGTTTATAATAAATTAAAGAAGGTTATAAGTGTGATTAGTTTTCCCTATACAAATCATTTTTTCTTCAATTTCTATTCTTCGAATAACTTTGAAACTACTCGACCGATCGGTTCCAAAATCTAATCAGATTTAAGTCTGGATGAACTCTTTTGATCGCCGCAAGAATCATTCGAATCGGTTAATTCGTTCCAAAGGTATCGTACGCCAAAAAGAGACATTTTTGTCGTACGATATCTTCTAAACCAATCGATCAATTTTGATGAATCTTACGACGATCGAAAGGACTATCCAAGATCTAAGTCTGATTAAGTTTTGAGACTAATCGCACGAACAGTTTAGGAGTTATGCGCTAAGAACATGAAAAAAATATTGTTTTTCAATTTTTATTTCTCAAATAACTTTGAAGCTACTCGACCGATCGACTCCAAAATCTAATCAGATCTAAGTCTTGATAAACCCTTTCGATCGCCATAAAAACCATTTCAATCGGTGGATTCCTTCTAAAGATATCGTACGACAAATATTTGTTTACACACACACACACACACGGATGTCCATGCAAAAATAGTCAGAATAGCTTCCTAGGACCTCAAAACGTCGAGATCTGATGAAAACTGAATTTTCGAAAATCGAACCAATAACTTCCCATTATTATGAAAAATTTCAATTTTCATTGCGGTAGATTAAAAAATTTCATCATTGATCATCGATTGCATATCGTGAAAATTGAAATAGTCCGTATAGTTTAAAAATTTATATTCATAATGGATAGGAATTAATATTATATAGTGTCTGCAAGATCAATTTTTTTTTTTTTTGCAACATATGAAATCATCACCGAAGAATGCAGTTTTTTTTTTTTTTATTAATAATTTACTTATCGTTTCCTTAGTGGAAAGAAAATCGATTTTGCATTGATCAACTGTCATATAAGAATGATTGCTAAAGAACAATGAAAATTATCAGATAAATTTTGGACCCTTCAGTTTTTTTTTTTTTTTTTTTATTTTTATTTTTTCTTCGTCGTTTGATTTGAAAAGTGTGAGTTATTAAGAGACAGATAGCAGTGTGGTTGAAGGAAGAATTGAATTTGGCAAACAACGTTTGACTAGATGCAGTCTCGACGGCAGTTGCCTGAATGCAAGTCGCGTGCTGCTACGCCGCTAATGCCAAACGGTTGCTGACGGTTTTCTGGCCTCGGTAAGAGAAACAATATTTAATATTTATTTCTTAACGCACTTTGGCTCACCCCATTATTCTCGCCTGCCTATTATACATTATTCAAGCCCAACCTTCTACCCTCGTAACATCCATTCGTTGCTGAAAATGTTGCCTGGTTTTCGTTTCGACGTCGAAAATCGATCTACCTTCGAGATTGACTTACGATTTAGCCTCCCACGTCGGTCCTATACGAAGAGCCAATTACTTTGTCAAATTGATTCGTCACATACATCGAGAGAGAGAAAAAACAAAAAAAAAAAAAATGGGTCCTTAATGTCGTCCATTAATTTATGGATTTTTAAAAAACAAAATCATGATCAGAAAATTTGAATTTTTAATATCTTATCGATACATTTTTGAATAATTGTATAGAAAATTTATTAAACACAATCCGGAAGTGAAATTAAAAATATTAGAAAGTAACTTTCATGGTTCGAAAAAATCAGTAAAATTGCTGGAATTTTTTTGAAGCTAAAATTTCTAAGAAATTAGAAATTCTTGGAAAAATGAATAAAAAAGTAGAAAATGGAAGAAAAAAAAAATAAAAAAACATGTCTCAGATTGAAATTATACGGAGCGAGAGATAAAACTGGGAAAGTCTGACGTTATATTTGTGGCAAATTAGCCACAACCCCTGGACCTTATCTCGACGAAGCATTTCTCTTTTGTTATTGTATATATCATGTCGGAAAAGCTTGAGGTTTTATTCTTCCATTTGATTTACTTTTATTGCCTAATCTGTGTTTGACGATGCTTGTTATCTGCAGAGTCAAAGATTCCTTTCCGAAAAACAGCCGTAAAAACAAAAAATTAAATTAAAAAATAAAAATACACATTGGTAACTGACGTGTTATGATTAATTAATCTCTCATTTCTAATATCAACTCGTAACTCGTTCTTCATATTAACAAAATTTCGCGTTTCATATTCCCAGATAAATTTCATTTTAGATAATTTAATCATGGGTATTATAATTCTCTGTATGATATACACACGTATACATTTACTTTCGAAATTCTGACAAACGTAGCTGTCTTCACATTTCATTAAACTCTAAAGAATTTTCCGATGGAACGATCCGTTGATTGTTTATCTTCAAAAATAAAAGAATAAAAAAATGAAAACGAAATACTTCTTTATTTTCATTAATTGTTTATCTAAATTATCTAATATCCCCGAAATACTGATTTCATTCTTTTGAAAAAAATCAGATCCTTTTTTTGTCAATACTTTATCGATGACAGTTTGTTTTCTTTTTGTTTTCAGATACGAACGTATTTTCAAAAACTATAAGATTCAATTCGTGTATAACAAGATATTACATATTTAATTAGAGAACTGATTCGTCGACGAATACAAATTTTTAATATCATTATCAATGTTCAGTTTCAAAGTGAGAAAATAATTATACGAATTCTCGGGGTTACCACAAATTTATAATTAAATCGACCCATCTAGACCTAGATTTTCAATCAGTGACTACAGAGAAATTTGGAGTCGACTTATTAACCCGAATCTGGGTGACCCCTTGATAGGCACGAACAACTTTAACAAATTACAAAAAGGTTTCTTCTACGGGTAAATAGGAGCAGACCCCAAATTACTTTTACCCATTATTCGTTCATTCGATCTAACAGAAAGTTGATTAAATTGATATCGGTAGGTGCGACTATACACATGCCTGTTTAATATCACTACCGAATAAAAGTCCGGAGCTAATTGATTTGATCAACTATATAAAAAAAAAAAAATCTCGTTTAAATTTTATCTCATTTTAAAATTTACTTTGAAATAGATATTTCCGGAATTCGTAATTAACATCAATACAAGCTAAAACTTGAAGCGTTGTAGAATTTTCCAAAAATTGATTGCATGTATATTTTGTTCTTGGTTTTGTTTTTCTTTTTATTTTTTCATAAACTTTGTGGACGTTTGAAAATGAAATGCATGTTTTCGCCGGATGTGTTCGAACTTCGATAATCAATAGTCTGGAAATCACGGGCAATCAAAGTTTTGAAAAAAAAAAAAAAAAAGAAAAATACTACAATCGGGTAGAGACTCAGTATCGGAACGGGGGCTATACATTTCTTCTTACTGCCGAGTAACCTGCGGGCTTTCGTTTCTGATCTTTTTAAACCTTTTTTAAAACCTTTCGATTCGATATCATTTCAGCAGGTATAAAATTCTATCGAAATTCTTTCATTTAATAAATACATATGACCTGCAACACTCTGACCGTAGATTTCACCTGAAATTCTACACCCCATGCATAGTTTAATTTTCAATTCTTTAAAAAATGAAACAATATTTATGATATAATAATAAACAGTCTATGCAATTATAGTGAATATCTCTAACGAATTTCACCTTTCAATATAAATCATCCTGATTATCCTTAAATCCTGTAAAAAAACAAGACAGACAAAAAAAAAAAAAATTATACACGACGAATACTCTCGTTTCCTCGTCGAACAACCACTGCTTATTTACATAGACGAACGATCCTTGTTCATGTCACAAATCCTGTCGACAAGACCTCGACCCGATTCGTTAACACGAAATATCTGACTAGGATTATCACCAGAAAGAAGGGGATCTATAACTGTACAGTTTAATAATTCATAGGGAAATATTACAGATGATTTCTGATGTATCAGGGATATCTGTTGCTGCTGAAGTTATGATACTCGTATTAAGTTGGTATAATAATTACAGAATATTGTTCAAAATTTTAATTGATTTTTGTCGTTTTCATACGAGTGTAAATTAGACCGTTTCAAAAAAAAAATCGACTATTTTTCATTTTCAAAGAGTTAGTCAAAAATATTGTTTCAAATGACGAAAGAAAAATGCTGTCAAAGTTTGGGCTCTTAATATTAATATTAAGAGATGCCTCATCGCGATTTTCTATTTCTCATTTAAATATCATGGGAAATGGCCTTGTGGAACTTTTCGATTTTTATATCTTGAAAATTAATCTACTTAGAAAAATTCTGCATGAGTACTATTGTTCAAAATTGTACGCTCTACAAAAAAGGTCTCTTGGTCTTTTTCGATGAATCCAACTGTTTCCAAGTTAGTCATAATTAATTATCATCAATAACCAATACACCAACTTGGAAATAGCTAGATTTATCGAAAAAGAACAAGAGACCTTTTTTGGTAGAGCGTTCAATTCACTACAAAAATATGTTCTGGTCTTATCAGTACACTAACGCGTTGACGAGTTATAAAATTCCAAAGTTCAAAAAAAAAATTTCCCATGTTATTTAGATGGGAAATAGAAAATCGCGATGAGGCACCTCTTAATATTAATATTAAGAGCTCAAACTTTGACAGCATTTTTCTTTTTCGTCATTTGGAACAATATTTTTGACTAACTCTTTGAAAATGAAAAATAGTCAATTTTTTTTGAAATGGTCTAATGTACATACAGTCAAAATGTTATACTAGGTTGACGATTGTTACATTATACGAATAATCGTAAATATTTTAATCACAATCTGGATTCAGGTTATGAAATTTATGAAATAATGAACGAATACCGCAAATCTCATTGTTCCTCTGTAATTAAACGGTGGTTGGTATTGATCGTATGGATAATATTATTTTGGGAATCTCATCAAGTCATCCGTATGTTCTATATGTATGTACAATTACAAACTGTCATCCTCGGGCCTGACCGTAGGGTAGGTATCTACTTCGATGAAACTTGGCTAATTATGTCACGTACCGAAGGTATGACAGTCGAGTAACTGAGTAAACGAAGTATACTGTACACGTTAGAAGATTGAGATTCGTGTCGAACAGAGACGTTGCGAAGGATCGGAAATTTGATTAATTCGATCAAAAGTTTTGCTTAATACTCAAAACTGATATCGCTAATATTTGGTAACCGAGCTTTCCTAATTCATGTAAAAAATTTAAAAAAAAATAAAGATAAATGAAATATGATGTAATTTCGAAGGTTTTATACGTGCAGAGTCATAAAGCTCCGAAGCTTCATCGCGATGCTTTTCGTTCAGCGAAACTCACTAATAACTCAAAACTTTACGACAGAACAATTTTTCTATAACGTCGAATCGTTTTTCGACACATCAAATCATCTTTTTCCTTTTCCTTTTTTTTTTTTTTTTTTTTTTTATCCGTTCGTTTGTTACGTGAGCTTTCAAACAAGGATTCAGAGCTCTCTAGAGAACTGTACTGAAAATGGAAAATAATAATTTAAAACATGTGACAACCAGAGGGCGATACCTCTCCAGAGACGTACAACGTACTGGAAAATTAATATTCAATATTACCTCAATAAATTTATTTTTTTTTATTTTTTATTTTATCTTTTTTATTTTCACTATCCTTCGCCAAGTGTAGTCGAAATAAACGAACGATAAACTCCTGTACTGGACATTGCAGCAGCAGTTCGGCTCGCTATTAAAATCTTTACGATCATTGCATAAACGTTCGCCTTTTAACCTGTGTAGACAAACTTGTAAAAATTCACGGAAAACGAGAATACTTAATCCGCTTCTAGGGGGTGTATTAAAATTATAAACGAGCGAAGCACGTGGTTCTGAATCGTAATACTAGAAGCGAAAATTAAGTAAAGTATATAGAATAGTACCTGACAGTTTTAAGAGAAGACGCGGAAATTAAGATGTACGAATTATACTGAGGCTTCTTTTTTGAAATAATGAAAAATAAACCGTAGTCACGGGATAAATGAAAAACTGTAATCGAGACGATGCGATAATTTATTAAGTCTAATTATCAGAGACGATAGTTGCAGACTTTTAGCTGATTATACTCGTTAAATGACTGGTGAAATTTTTTTAGTAGCCTGTATATAATTTCATAAAAAATACTATTTCAAGGCATATAAGTATATTCTTAGAACAATAATAACGCGTGCTTTCTCATTTTAATAACGCGAAATTTTAAGAAATATGCTTTTTTAAATTTAAATAATAAATACTTACTCAGCTGTATAACACGCAAGTGTATACATTGTACGTGGTTTTCACACGTAGGTAATATATTTCATACATATCCACGTATGTAGGTATAATAAATGTTTTTTGACTTCCCGCAATGAAAATTGAAAATTTTCACAAATAAAGGAAGTTATTTGGTTTCGGTCCGATTTTCGAAAATCCAGATTTCATCAGATCTCACTTAATCAAAACTTGATCAGACTTAACTGTCGGATAGCCTTTTCGATCACCGTAAGATTCATCAAAATCTAACGATTGGTTTAAAAGATATTGCACGACAAAAATTTCTCTTTTTGTCGTACGATACCTTTGGAACGAATCAACCGATTTGAATGATTGTTGCGGCGATCGAAAGGGTTCATCAAGACTTAGATCTGATTAGATTTTGGAATCGATCGGTCGAGTAGTTTCAAAGTTATTCGAAGAATAGAAATTGAAGAAAAAAAGATTTGTATACGGAAAACTAATCAAGAGACTCGGTAGAGTCTCGCGCCAAGTACATTAAAAAGAATTTTTAACGCACGGCGTGAGACTCGACCGAGTCTCTATACCCGCATGAGAGCTCTACGGCCTATACGGCGACTGTGTTATCCTTAATAACTTCCGACTCGAGTTATACACGAGATTCAAATATTTATCTCAGTATATGGCTTCAAATAGCTTTCATTTAAGCCCAATTCTTATGCAATCGGTGCACGGAGAGCTGAGATATAATATTTCCGAATTACAGACACCCTCAGTTCGACCAACAAAAATTCTCCTTCTCCGTTTCCTTCGTCGTCGCCCACCGGCTATGTTGCCATTGTCAGTTCCTTTCGGAACGAGGTAGACGTCCACCAGCAATGTTGCCATTTTCTTTCGGTCTGCATGTCATATGCTTCTACGACACTTTACACGACGTGAAAATTATAGACGTATCTCCGTGATAAAAGAGCTAATATAAGACATTAAAAAATAGTAATATTTCTGATCTTTCATGCTAAAGATTATGAGATCGATATAAATGAAGTAGGTATACTAATTCAATAAGAATTTTCATAATACATTATAATAATATATAATATAATTAAAATTAAAATTTCAAGTCGTTTCTATAATGCCTGAAAATTAAAATGCACAATTTCTGCCAAGTGGCGTTTTGATTTTTTAGGTCATGGAAATAGTCACTGTCAAATTGTCAGATGCATATTTCTGGATCTAGATGAATGAGGAAAGTACGAGCGTCGTGGCACGAGTTTTGGTCAAGTATACCACGAAAACTATACATCATACAAAAAAATGTTGAGAATAAAAAAGTTTCAGTTTAAAGTAGACGTCCAAATGATTATGTACGAAAAAATTTGTCGGTTCCGGAAAGTTGGAAAAAAATTATTATAAAGTTAGTTTTTGAAATTTCTCACAAGTCATACGTCTTTTGGGGCTGACACTCTCAGAGAATATTCCTCTATAGTGTGAAAAGAACGTGCATGAATTTTATTGTGGACTCAGATTTAGTTTAGAAAATATGAATTTTTTACTGAATTTATTTCGAAACAAAAACAACAAAAATTTTGTATCGCAAAGACCGTATCGACTCAAAAAATCTTTAAAAACCGTTAAATAAACAAAACTTTCAACTTCGCAGCGCTAAAAAAGTTGTACTTTTGGTTCGCAATAAATTCGGTACAAAATTCATATATCTCCTAACTGAAATCTGGCTCCACGATAAAATTTGTACTCATTCTTTTTACACTATAAAGGAATATCCTCTGAAATTTTTGGATGGTAAAAAACGTAAGGTTGTTGAGAAATATTAAAAACCAATTTTATAATAATTTTTTTTCAACTTTTCGGAACCGTCGTATTTTTTTGTACGTCATCACTTTGAAGTTTACTTCGAACTGAAATTTTTTTTTCACTTAACATTTCTCGTATGATGTGTAGTTTTCGAATTATACTCAATTAAAACACGGATATTGTCAACTATCGTATATATCGTATCAGCTGCTAACATCTGAACGTTGTTTAAATACAATTCTACAGAAATTCATACACACTCTTATCAACTGCCACTAACATTTCTTAAAACTTGAACCAATTTTCAGAGGACATAATTTATACAATTTGTTATGAATAAGACTAATTAGTCTGAATCGAGATAGTACAAAAAGTAATGAAATCCCCCCAAAAAGCACCTCTGGTGCAAAAACCTTTCGCCAAGTACATTAATGTGATATTTCCCAGAAAAATAGTGTTGCAGCCATTCAATCTACAAAAGTATTGAAATCAATGGGCATTGCCAAGTACAATTAAATTTTCCCAATTAATTTCTGAATGTGACCTGATCCTACTTTTCGGTAGGTATTTACATTTCGATGTACATAACTTACGTCACACGTAATAACATGCAATATACGCACTTATCAGAGAAGATCAATTGAGAGTAAAATTAAGAAACAGAAAAAAAAAATTTGGAGATAGTGGTACTTGGCGGGCATTTTTGGCTGATGTCTAAATTACTACAAAAATGCCCGCCAAGTACCACTATCTCCAAATTTTTTTTTCTGTTTCTTAATTTTACTCTCAATTGATCTTCTCTGATAAGTGCGTATATTGCATGTTATTACGTGTGACGTAAGTTATGTACATCGAAATGTAAATACCTACCGAAAAGTAGGATCAGGTCACATTCAGAAATTAATTGGGAAAATTTAATTGTACTTGGCAATGCCCATTGATTTCAATACTTTTGTAGATTGAATGGCTGCAACACTATTTTTCTGGGAAATATCACATTAATGTACTTGGCGAAAGGTTTTTGCACCAGAGGTGCTTTTTGGGGGTTATACTTACAACCTTCTTCGATTTATCATAAATACAATAGTATCAATTAATTGTAACATATTCACCACAGCGGGAAGTTTTCGGGTTGGCCCACAGGTCAACCGGTTTCCTGATTTTTTTTTATTTTGTGCAATAAAAAGTTCCAAAATAGGTACCTAACCCGGATCATGATATTTAGATTTTTCAAAGTTGAACTACCATCTCAGTTAAATTTTAACCAATTTATGTTCCTTATTTTGCATGGAATACCTACTGTGATAGCAGTACGATAGTTTGAAATTTTGATAAGATATAACAGTATTAACATATCCAGGCTTTCTCTAGTCTTTGACGTCACTCCTGCGCCCAGTCCGTTTACGTCACAACGAATGGAGCAGGCGCCGAAAGTACTGACGTTATCGCTGACGTCATGACGCGCTCGAGTCAGATTTAACTACACAACTTCACCCCTTATACCCCCCTTGCTAAAGTAAATTTTCCAATTTTGTTGAAACAAAAAGAAAAAATTCATATCTGTTGTTTTGGCTGACGACGGATTGTCGGTGAGTTAATATAAGTTGACTCATTTAAATTCGAACTGTTATAAACCCTCGTTAATTAAACTGCTGACTGTATTTCACGAACAAAAAAAGAAAAAGAAAAAAAAAAAAAAAATTCAAAACAAAATATTTGCATATCATTCAAGATATTGATTTTCTGTGGTTAAATATCCCGAGATTTTTTATAGGTAGAAACGGGATACTCAATTAGGGTAAAAGTTTGACAATTTACTGTTATTGGATCTGTTATTGAAGTAAGAGACTGATAATTCATGTAGATCGATAAAATCCACGACGATACTAACTTTGAGTTCGGTTCTTAGATTGTAATTTTGTTTTTTTATTTCAGAAATCGAGTATTCCTGTTTATAGGATATACAGCTATGAGAATTCGACAGTCTATTACGATATAAAACCTAGAAAACTTTAGTGCCAATTTTATTGAGAACGTACGTTGTTACGATTCACCTCACTGAGCTATACGACGTGCTTTATATTCCTCTCCTTCCTATATTACCCATAGTGGTGTAAAATATTGATACACGCAGTCTTAGAGCACTTTACCTGATAAGACAATACAACACATGGTTACCGCAATGCTTTATTAATTAGAATTGAAAGCTTAGTTAGTATAGGTACCTAAACACGTCGCTGTGGTTCGTGGAAGGTTTTACACGAGTTGGGAAAGCTCGTTAGTGCAGACAAAAGTCTTGTGAATTATACAGAAAGTATCTGCATGGAGAAATTTCATTCAAAAAAAGTATATGTAAAAATTTTGGAAGCCGATTCAAACTTCCGAACGGTAAAAATTCACTATTTTTAATATTACAAGCTCAAATTTTTGAAATATATACAAAATCTGGAAGGCTAAGACTTCGAACTTGAAATTCACGATCTTGCCGAATTTTTTTTCCGAAAATTCGAAAACGTTTCAAATGAATTTGTCATTTTGACCGTTCGAAACTTAAAATTCGGATCCGTAACCCAGCCCCAAGTTTTAATGCTGACATTGATATTCAGTTAACCACTTTTCACTTTTTTCGCGAAAATTCGCCATATGGTGTATAATTTTTATTTTCTTTTTGGCTCTTAAGTAAAATATATATACGTTGCACTATGCAGTCATGAAAATTTATTCACCGCCGCATTCTTATTAGAGAAACGAAGGCTTGTGACATACATGAACCAAGGCGATGTAAAGACCATTTAATAATTTATATCGCTATGCATAAGAAAAGTCTTGAACCTCCGTCTTAAAAGATAGGAGCTAGGATAAAGACCTCACAAACCAACATGGCTTTTGTAAAGCTTGTGTGATGAGCTAGTGAACAAGAGTGGCCAATTCCAATTTTGATATTATTTTCTCTTCATTTCTTATCGACGATTTTGATTTTCAACAAAGACTTGAATAGTTTTGATCGATGGAAAAAAAAACCTTCGTGACCGTGAGTTTAGCAAAAACCTCGATACTACGACTTGCAATTTTTTATTTCCAACGAATAAAAGTATTGCAAAATAAAAAAAAAAAGCGTATGAATCATTGATAAGCATCGAACAGTGGGAATTTGCGGTTACTACTGCGGTTATCGATAGAAGGTTTGGAATCCAAAATCGCAATTTCGTCACAGACTAGTTTGGCATGAGGCCATCTCTACGTGGAAGTCCGATTAAATTCTGTAGTGACAGCGAATATGTACACCTATATATACATATGGACAGGATAAAGTGTGCGAAATGAGACACTGAGGTTAAAAAATTATTTCCCAGCATTTCCGAGCTCCAAAAGTGCGTTTTGTTTCAAAAAAGAAAAATAGTGCTTCACTTTATGCAAAAAAAAAAAAAAGGTTGCCTGAGATCAACTAGTTTACTAGATTATTTCTGAATGGCATTACGGTGAATGGCTTTGGACCTTGAATCGAAATTTTAAAACTTGTTAAATTCACGAAATTCTACAACTTTTATTTAAAACGTCAACGTCGAATAAAAATAACGTGTCAAACAACCTTTCTCTTTTTCTGTTTTCCTCTTAATATGTACATACATACATACATACATACGTATGTACGAGTAAATTTTCACCCATGTGTTATAAATATTCAACTTTCAACTCCGTCCACGCTGTTTCCCTTGCTGACTTTTGATGATGCTTACGCACACAAACGCGTAAGGAATGACGTTTAATAGTCAGTTTCAAAGAACCGAGAAAAAACTTAAAGTGGTAACGAGTCAAGCTTTGAGTGTAGTACATATTGTGTTGTCAAGCTTTTGACGGTAAAAATTTTTCTCTATGAGCTTGTGAGATTTTCGTTCATATAATGTGCTGTAGTGTTTTAGACTGCTTTAGAATTTTCATAAAATAAATAGACAAAATTTTTTTTTTTTTTTTTTACGGTTTCGTTTCATTTTATAAAAACATATGTTTTTGGTACTTAGTGGGGCCAGATTTAAGTTCTAAATTTTTAAAGTCCTGAATGATAAAAATGACGAATTCATTTGAGTAGATTTCGAATTTTCAGAAGCGGTAAATTTCAGAATATATTAAAATTCGGGAAGATCGGAATGTAGGTACCTCGAAATTCAGGAAATCCAAAACTCCGAAAGACCAAGAATACGAATTTAATGGAGCGGCACGACGCTCCATGTGTGAATTTTAAGTTTCGGAGTTTCAACCTTCCGGATCATTAGCTTTTGGAATTTCTAACCTGCGGTGGTTTTTGATTTAAATAAAGTTTTTTAAATCTACTATGTAGACTTTCGGGGAATGACATTTTCTGAAAACTGCGAGTTGGTAATATTAAAATTCGGAATTTTTGAAATTCAGAACTTCAACCCAACCCCTATACCTGCGAACTGAAAATTATCCACATCACAAAACAAAAACTCAACTATGTAATAAAGTTTTGGAATTCTTGATCCAGATTATCGTAGTTTTTGAGTTTCATCGTAAATTCTACATCTCGAATTCGATTAGCTTGCAATAAATTTGGTGCTTATTAATTTCTCCGTCCAACTGATGATTTTCATTTAAGAAATAGTAATCACACTAAAAAACAAAAAAAACGAAAGAAAATTTTTAGTGTGTTCATTTTTAGCTTGAAGGATAAAACAAGTTTGTTGAGAAAAGTGAGAAAAGATTTACGTCTGTCTACTTTGAAAGCTCTGTACACAATCGAAATCTCCCTCTATATCTATACCGTGTGGTATAATAACGTCAGTTTTGCAACAAATTATTATACCATATCATGCGATGTAGCAAAATTTTACAACAAACAATATAGACGCGAAAAAGCTCGTTCAGAATAATCTTGCATCACCTAATATCGAACTTATCTATACCTACTCAAATTTCGAGTATACATACATTCGGGTAACCATATATCTACCAAAAATGTACGTTCGACGTAATGTACGTACTACGTTAGGTTATTGCAAATCGATTTAATCCTCGAATGGGTTATTATTTTATAGTGATTTCAATTAATTTTTTAGTCCACTTTAGGAACTAGGAGATTATTCTACGTAACTAAAAGTAACGTTAGAAATTTTATAGCGATAATTTTCAATATACCGTAGCCTGAAGTTGGCATTTTTTTTTTTTTTTTTTTAGAGAGAATTCAACAAATATCGAGTAACTCAGGTACTCTTTTAACACGGTTTACATGATTGCGGATATTGAAACCAAATTGAAAGGTATATATTTTTTTTAATAACATCAGGTATTGCGAAAAATCTACAGAATGAAATTGCAAGTATCAAAATACAGATGAAGATATAATTTCATTAATCGAAAAGAAATTGAACCTTTCTTCATTTCACGTGATCATTTATTATATAAAAGTAAATATTCGTTAGTTATTATGATGAGCACTTAATTTACTATCCAAATTTTATTTACTTGAAAAAAAAAAAAAATGAAATATTTTTAGTACGAATATAAAATTTTATATAATTTTTGTTAAATTATTTCAGAAACAAAATCGAAGGGCATAAAATGGACTACGCTTTCAACGTACTTCCATTTGAGTATGTATCGATAGTTTTATATTTGTTTTTTTTTTTTTTTGTTTTTATTTTTTTCGATTTTGTTTTTGATTTTTTCCTGCACCGTTGCAACCGTGAAGTGCAATCGCACCCTTCATTCAATAAACTTATAATCATATTTTATATTTGTATGAAACAAATGGTTAAGTATAATTCATTTCAAAGTGACAACTCTGAACATGTAACTCAAAATAATTCGACCAATTGCGATGTCACAAAAAATTGCAACTTATAAAAATAAATATCCCATATTTATATTTATATAATTGACCGATAAATATGGTAAACGAGTTGGTGATTGATTTCCCTATCTGTAAAATAAAATCGTCAATTATAATGAACAATGTCAGTTTTATATTTTAGATCAGGATTAGGAACAGACACAATCGTGTTCACGGTCAGAAGTAGACCACAAAAATAAAACCGAGATTTCGATGTATTAGAAATATTTGGCAACCTATCAATGAGACTACTATTTACTAGATTGCGTTGTTAGCACAGCGAGAAGCTTAGAAACCAGCAGAGAAATTTCATTATCCCGTAAAACATGTCGATTAAACCTAAGGTATAGTAGTTACTCGTTAAACTGACGCCTCGTAGTCGATAACTTGTCAGAAACTGACATTCAATTAAAATGATAGGCTTTTACCGGAACAGGCATAATGTTATTCAAACTTTTAATAGCACCGTTTACAGATCTGGATAATCTATCTTAATAACTAAAATAAACAGAAAATTTTTTACGTTATACTAACGATTCCAAAATTAAATTTCAAAACACTCAAATAGTCAAGTTGTATCACTAGATTTCACAACTGCAACGATTTCACTCTGTCCTAATCACAATTTCTTAATCACGAGTAAAGCTTGTTGAGAAAGTCAATTGTAGTTCGCTCTTCTCCTTAAGACTTGGTTTTTGTAGTTTAAACTAGATCCTGTTTCTAATCTCGAGGATACAATTGCTATTCAATTCTCATAGTAAATAGGACTTGGACTTTATTCATTTGCAGTAAACGTTCGGTATTGGAAGCCTGTACACTATTTGCGACAAGTGCAATTGCACTAATTCTATACTAATGTTTGTGGACAAATTTGTTCGAATTGTGTACTCCTGATTGTGACAAATCGATTGCATGTGCAATGGGTAGTTGTTATACTCGGTGATAAGTAACATACGAGAAGAATACTCTGGGTATATCTTGAAGAGGTTGAATTTTCAGGACTTATACATAGACAGTAAATAAACTGAAAATGTAAACAAGTATATAGACATTGAATGAAAAAAAAGCACGAAGTCGTTGATACACAACTTCAAGAACCCTAGAACTTTCGTATTTTCTATTTCTCTCTGTCCACATTCAAGGATGGTACAAAAGTCGAGGGATCTTATTTGTCGATGGATGTTTGTGCACAGAGAATTGAACGAGAGTTTTTACCAACAACGGAAACAAGCGGCGTGCTTTTTCAACTGTAAATACTCTCTTACATATATTTCGAATAATATACCTACACCCGTTCCAAACACCTCCAAAGAAATTTCAAAGAAACGAACCAATGGACACTTACGTAAACTTTAACCCATTAATCTCATTCTTATCTTACCTTACATTACAACTGAAAATTTCCAGCTGACAATTTCTTATTGCAAGAAAATTTCGCATCATGTTTAGCGAAAAGCTCGACTCTTCTCGGCTTCATCCATATCATAAAAAATGTTCCATTCATCAAAATGAACCCTCGATATTTAATGTAAAATTTTTGATTTTTACAGGAGCGGCGCAGGGGGGCGCCTGGCAGCGCCGCGGATGTCACTGCTGGGGCGACCGGTCAGCTACCGGGCGGCGCGACGAGATGGTCGCTACCGTCGTCTTCAGGGTCGCGTTTACAACTTCCTGGAGAGACCTCGCGGTGCCTTTGACGTCTCTTATCACATGATCGTGTGAGTATTATATACTTGAATATTTTGAATGTTAAAAAAGCGTCGAAAAAATTGTAGAGTTTTTGATTATTTCAAAAGAATTTCGAAAATTTCCGACACTGACATCAGAAATTTATGTCTATTCGTAAATCTATGCTCGTCCTTAATAATAATTGTAGCTTTAATGTAAGGAGAGGATTGTTAACGGTACAAATAGATACAAAACTTTTGAATACATACCGCGTTGGTGAGACTTTAGAAACGGGTAATCAATTCCAATTGTATTAAGTTAAAGTGACCTACCGCGATGTCTGTATACCAGAAATCTCCCGTTTCTTGGTTTAAATACTCCACAACAATCCACGGGACAGCATAAGCGCACAATTCCTTTACGTAGAATTTTCATCTCGTTTTATTTCAAAGCCAATTGTGCTTTTCTTGTCTTTGAACGTATAATTAAGAAGAAAGTTTATACCACCTCTACTGCACAGACCTCTGGCGAATGGCTAGAGGATATTTGCAATACCTTTACTACGACGTACGCCGCAAAGTGTAGACAAAGCTTTGTTCGCTCGTTAGTTCGTCCCTCTATTATATAGCTCTCTTTCGCGCTTTCCTTTTCGTTTGATAATTCCACGCAAAATAAAAGCTTAGGTTGTCACCGAGACGAAGCTTCTCTCATTTGTTCGCATGAGCTTTTGTAAGCAGCTTCATTATTTGGAAGAACCAAGCTTATGTCAAGCTTGCGGAATGGTCGAACATTGGGGAGAAAGTCAAGCTTGAACTTTATCAACCAAATAGATACCCGCCGAAACGGTAAATATTTTTCTTCTTTTTTTTTAACTTCCCGCAATGCAAATTGTAAATTTTCATAACAAAGGGAAGTTATTGGTTTCGGTCCGATTTTCGAAAATCGAGTTTTCATCATTTCTAGGACGTTTTGAGATCCTAGGAAGCTATTCTGACTATTTTTGGATGGACGTCCGTATATGTGTCTGTGTAAACAAATTTTTGTCGTACGATTTCTTTAGAACGAATCGAACGATTTGAATGGTTCTTTTGGCGATCGAAAGGGTTCATCAAGACTTAGATCTGATTAGATTTTGTAGTCGATCGGTCGAGTAGTTTCAAAGTTATTTGAGAAATAGAAATTGAAAAACAATTTTTTTTTTTCATGTTTTTAGCGCATAACTCCTAAACTGTTCGTGCGATTAGTCTCAAATCTTAATCAGACTTAGCTCTTGGATAGCCCTTTCGATCGCCGTAAGATTCATCGAAATCGAACGTTTGGTTTAAAAGATATTGCACGACAAAAATGTCTCTTTTTGTCCTACGATACCTTTGGAACGAATTAACCGATTTGAATGATTGTTGCGGCGATCGAAAGGGTTTATCAAGACTTAGATCTGATTAGATTTTGGAATCGATCGGTCGAGTAGTTTCGAAGTTATTCGAAGAATAGAAATTGAAGAAAAAAAGATTTGTATACGGAAAACTAATTATACTGATAAACTTCTTTAATTTATTATAAACACAATAGTATCAAATAATTGTAACGTATTTAACACAGCGGGAAGTTTTCGGGTTGGCCCACAGGTCAACCGGTTTCCTGATTTTTTTTTTTTTTGAAACTTCAGATAAGCACTTTCACGCAATTTTATTGACTAACTAAGCGAAAGATATGCATATCTAATACAATTTGGTACAAAAGAAAAATTTTTCAAATTTCCAAAATGGTGAGGCTGATTATTTCGGGATTATTGAATTCCTGTGGTGTTATTATAGAACCACCTTTATCCGAGATTATATTTTTCTGGTATTCGGGCTTACGATTACGTAACCAAACCTCATTCAATCTGAATTTAAAAATCGCGATCGGCTTACCTCATTCACTCTTCAATCCACGAAATCAATATAACAAAAATATCAATTCCTGAACATTTTTAATTTGCCGGGTTTTAAATTTGGATAGCAAAAATATACCCAGAGACCCTATTAAATAAAATAAAAACAGAATAAAGAAAATCGAAAAGTCATTTCATATTCATATTTCAACACCCCCTACAAAGAGATATTATTACGTAAGCTACGAAATTCGAATGTCAGTATGAAACGAGCATATTGACGTATATCAAATGCGAAAAATGATTGACAGTTTTAAGAAGGGTAATTAAAAACGTGTAATTAACAAAAATATATGAAAATTTGAAAGGTAAATTGGATGTTCATGGGAATTAAATATTACAAGTTAAACTTCTCGTGAACAAGATAATAAAAAAAAAAGTTTTGTATTTCTTTTAGATTTTATCGTTCTTCTTTTAAACTCTCGAGTTCTTCGAACAACGGTGGAAGCATGTTTAGAGTTAAAATTCGTCATTCAGTAACTCGGTAAATGCGAGCATACACGCAAAGTGAAATAGATTTCTATCTTTTGAACTTCCCTTATCCACGTTAGTATCCGCAATGTATAGTTACTGTACCTACCTACTCCCAAACAACGTAAACTCTTACGTTTTGCACTCGGTTACAAAAGCAACATAGGATTCACTATAAAGCTTGGAATTTTCAGTATGGCATACCTTTACAGCCACTTGTATATAACCTCGATAAAGCTTTACTTGCGGTAAGCGTGGAGGATCGGAGATGAGAGATTCTGAACGAAGTGTTAAAAAAAACAATTTTCAAACAGGAAATTCACATATTAATCTAAAAATCAAATTTATTTCGGTTATCTATACATTTACTGTACAAATTTTGGTAAATTCACATTTCCTCAAAATCATCTGCAGCTTTAATTTCAATATTCGAAATGCAAAACAATACACAAAAAAATAACTTCTGCGTATCTAATTAACGAATTTACCTTCGTGATTAGAAAAAAAAAACAATAAAATTTTTGAAACTTTAGTATTTTGAAAAAATCAATTAAATCAACGACTGTTATTTTTGATTGTTTAAAAATTTTTTCAGACCCTCTGCTCGTTGAAACCCATCGAGACTACTAACCCTTTGTAAATAATCCGTAGATCTAGCTTCCGGGGTATATTTTAAACGATATCGTAACGTATGGTATTATATATCCCCGCGTCCTTATCTCGTTTTGGGACATACTAGCCACGTCCGAAACTAGTCCTAATTTCTACCATAAACCGTTGTAAACGGACGAAATCAGAGTCGTTCTTCGATAAGTAAGTTTGCAAATGCTGATCCTATGTCCTCGGTTCGTTGTTCGCGTTAACCCGTAGGCCAAACTCTCTCGTAATGTGGAAACAATGTATGTTCGAAATATACATGAGCTTTAAGCTCGCACTAATACGGATTCAAGGACGGGTAACGGCCGTGACACAAGGGGCAGGAACGCAAGTTAATAAATGCATCCCCTACAGCAAGGGCAAATACATTAGGTGGACAAACATCGCCTCTTTCCCTATATCCTGTGTACCCTTAGCAACTGCGTTCGTACTGTACCATTTTTTTTTTTTTTTTTTTTCTTTTTTTTTTCTTGGTACAGCAGTTAGAACGAGTTGTTTATCGATCCTGTAACACGATACAGTGTTCCCTGAGGAAAGAAGATTAGCCAGTAGAATTTTCATGGGTAAAAAAAAGACAAAAAAAAACTGTATATAAATTTCTAAGACTCGATACTCGATACGCTCGATAAGTGAAGGGGAGTCACGATGAACTGTTAATTTTAAACCGATTAAGTAAGGTTTGGATCGTCGCTCTTAATTCCACACTGTATCGTTTTCTTGTTATTAGTTACTAACGATCAGTCGAGGCAAAGCACCTATATCGATGTCAACACTCAAGTGACGAAGATCAAAGTCGTCTGAATCAGTTTCCCTAACTTTTGATTAGATACCTCCATCCTACGATCGTCTACCTTCGCCTTGATCTAAGAGATACAGGCTGTTTTGACTTTGGGGGAATTGCTGTTTGTATTATCATTCCGAATTACCCATTTTCGAATTATGTCATATTCGAATTAGTAATACCCTCCATGGATCGGTTTTTACCGTGCTAGATTTTTCATAGACATGATGAGATAGTTCATTCGTTTTCTTTTTTTTCTACCTCTGAAATTATGCCGTTCATGTCGAACCACCAATCGGATACAATTAAGTGAAAATGGGGCAAAAATATTCTTGCAGTAGTGAACAGAATATGATATTTATGTTCCCGCATTTGAATAGAACAAAAACTTGGAAATATTTTAGTAGGACAGGGGTTTAATCTTCTACGTTTTTATTTTAGTCTTTTTTTTTTTGCTTTCTTTTTTTTTATTTTATTTTTTAAGGTTTTAATGGTTTTGTTACATATTCAGCCATCACAGATTCAGAAATCCGAAAAACGTGAAATTCTAATCCAAATCTGACAAAAGAAAAATTCGATCCAATTATCGTACTTGAAATTTTCGATAATTATCTGTTCTATAAAAATTCGATTTCTTCAAAATATCAACATAATAATCAAACTATTTTTTAGAGGATCGAAATTGACTTTGTTTAGAACGTTGACAGTCCAGTCTAAACGACCTGTAATCATTATTACTGGATACCTATATAAATTGGCAATAAATAAGCAATATCCAGTATTCTGTATGCTAGTATTACGTCGTTATATTAATAACCAAAAAAAAAAAAATAGCACGTGTCAGTCAGCTGTTAGTTAACGCCCGCAGTGAAATGATAAGACGATAGTTCCTATCTTGTTGAACTAATATCGTAAAAAAAATTTCGGCGCCATCTCTCTCGTTATTATCTATTTCGCGGCAGTGTCTGTCGCCTTATGCAAGCCCATACAATAATTCGTTATCCAAATTCTCACAGTGATATGTTTGTACTGCAAAAAAAAAAAAAAGAAATCAAAAATGAGGTAAATGAGGTAAAAAAATTTTAAAAACAGAAAAAGACAGAACCAAAAACTAGGATTTTTTGAATAATCAAATTAATTTCTTAGATAAAACCAGTTGTGTTGAAGTTTCGTATTTGGATTAAAGAATGGTATCAAATTTTTGAATAATGATTATTTTGGCATATTTATCATTGTCAGTTGAGCATGGGTTTAATTTGGTACAACAATCATCTCTCTATCTCTCTGCAATCATGTCACGCCGGACTATGTTTCAGACAGCTGATTATACCCGCTTCTCTACCAATTATCTATTTAATAGGTTCTACATATTTGCGTTTAGTTGGTTAGCTGTTTGATAAACTAATGCTTTGTCACCCTTAAGCTCATTGACGGTACAGCACTGATGGAAACTACACAAATACTTTGGGTTAAATAACTGTCAGCCTTGTTCTACATTTTCATTTTTTATATTGTTCTGAAATTTATTGAAAATTGATTGAAGTTTGAAACCGCAATTTAACGCGATGGTAAAATACATTATGCAATAAACTATCAATTTCATATTCGTTCTCAGCTTCATTCATCATTATTCTTTAGACTTCTCATTTCCAAAAAAGAAAAAAAAAAATGTACGAACATCTCAAAAGCAAAAGTATTTTGGGAATTTATGATTGATATGATTATCTGAACGCAATCCATATAAAGAGAACAAAAAAAAAAAACTTCATCAAGTGTAAAAAGTAAGAAAATGAATCGGGAAGTCAATCGAATAAAATCTGAAAATATCTAGAGAAATGTAAGTGAAATCGGAATTGAGAAGTTATAATTTATAAGAACGATGATAAAAATGTGAGAAAAAGTAACATTGAGAATGATCCATGACAAGATGAATGAACTAATAGTCGAAGTATCGGTTGAGTTTCGTTCTTTCAAAATAAGAATTTCGTACTGGAAATCCTAAGAGTTCGTCGTGCGTCAACAGAGACTTTTATGCTCCGAGAGTTCGAAGGGCTATCAGGGAAATACGAAAGAGGAAAAAAGCATTTCTCTACAACAGGTTCCTCGCGAATGGACGATATAAGGTCAAGGATCTGGTACACAACTGAAATGAACAACATTCCATTCGTGTTTTGAAAATGATGCTTGTAAAGTTGAAAAAGGGGGTGATTTAAAGACGCAATGAATCGATCTTCCAACATCTCACCATCCCCTAATCCCTCGTCCCTTTTTCATCGTCTTTTATACATCCTGTGGGATAAACCTGCCTCGTATTTCTTAATTAGATAATACCGCTTCAGTGACTCAAAGCGTGGTTTCTGTGGACAGATAATCAGCCGACTCGAATTGCATACCTCTTTTTATTCTCCCAATGGTGAAATTTTCAAGCAACATTTAGCCGGAAACTAGTTACGTTTTGTAACTCACACTTATTACATTACCAAGTTCTATTCGGTTTACTCATTACAGAGAATCACTCGAATCTTATGACACGATTAACAGTAAATCAGAAATTTTTGTTTTCGAAATTTGTCAATTCATGAATTTTCTATTCGATGGTGATTTTATATTGTGAAGGACGCTGTGTCCTGACTAGCTACTATTTTGCGAAGGGGTTATTTTCTCGGATAAGAAACTGTCTTAAACTTGAATTGATATTTTAATTTTAGTTGTTTTACTGGGCTTCCAACGTGTTAGATTGAAATAGAGATTCCTCGCGTGCCATCCTCAACCAAGATACGATCAGTCTTCCAGTTTCTCGTTCTTGGTTTCGACTCCAATTACGACCCACCTCGACTTCACACCCTCAATTAAATTTAACTTCACACATTAACACATCGTTATCGTCCTACCTTCCTCCTATATACGTATATGTATTCATGTATATATATTCCCAAGACATTTTGGCTCGGAATAGGACTGGAACAAATTTACCTACAAGAAAAACCTTCAAATTTCTAGCTAGATTCATTATTAACACCCTTTGAATTAAATTCATACTAACATTTGTCAGTGCGTTGTACTCTGAGCTTAAAGCACAAAGCCTCGAGTAAAAAGGGTCATAACATTATCTCAGATTATGCGATTTAAGAAATCGTATATAAATCGATTTGACGCTGATTATTTTACTAAAAAAAAAAATTTATTTTATTTGAAAGCTCGATTTTAACGATTTTTAAAAATCTGAAATTATAAATCAAATTTAAGGAGAGTTAAAAAAAATTTTTTGAATCAGTTTTTGATCATATACAAACCACTTTTGATTTTCAAAATCGGTATCTCGTTTCATTGATCCGCCGAAAGCTCCTGTTTATGCAGGTATAATTTTCCAACGAAGATTTTCCCGATTATAACGTTTGCAAAATTTAGGAATATTTGAGTGGGATTAAGGGGTTCGTAATACGTTTTCGTAATCCAGCTTAGGTATAATTTTATGCCTACCTTCGTCAAACTTCTTCTTTTTGTTTTAATTTTTATTTTGAGATAAATCGGAATCCAGCTGCTTACTGTTTAGAATAATCGATCGCATTCAATCCTCTCGATAAGAAGATTTATCTTTTGGTTACCGCTGACATATTCAGTCGGATTCTAAACCATAAAATAAAAAATTTTCGCTTGCCCAGCACATCGAGAAGATTCATCTACTTTGACCGCAATTTAAAGTCGTAAAGTGAAGGCATTACGTAAGCAAACCTTAGCTGACGATCAGATTTCATACGATTGAATCCTCACCGTTTCTGTTAAATTTCCACAGTTTGCCAATAATTATTAAACATCTCAGGATCTCTTTTTAGATCATCTAAGTGAACTTCACTGCGTAAAGCCAATACATGCCAAACAAGCCGGAAGAACTCTTTTTCGGAGTACTTTTCATTAATTAGAAAAAAAAGGATAGGGTTGTCAGGTGAAGAAAAAGTATAAAAATGTAATGCGAAACCGAAAAAAAGATCAAAATTGAAAATTTTACATAAAAAAAAATGCTCTATATATTGATAAACAACAATTTCATACAGGTGCGTTTAATCCCAATTAGGATCTGGGTACACGTGCAATTTCTTCTCGTCATTGGCAAGGATCGCCCTATATATTGACAACCAAAAATTTTATACAGTGCATTCATTCTAATTAGATCTGGGTATATTTACAATTTTTGTGTTGTCATTGGCAAGGAATGCCCTATATATATGAAATTCTCAATACGGAAGAATATATTCTTTCATTTAGAAAGATAATACAGAGAAAAAAGTATAGGTTTGTCGGTAAAACAGCGAAAATCGATTCATTTCCGGTAGAACCGTAAGTTCAAATTAAACGAGACATGGAAATTTTTCATGCCCATCATTTGGTTGTAAAGTCCTGTGAATTTCAGATTTTTTCATCGAGCCGTTTCCGAGATTACCGCGCGAGTTTGTCGAACAGATCGACAGACAGACCGACATCTTTCTAAAAACCTCTTTTTTGGATTCTAGAGGGTCGAAAACGTGAAGATTCGTTGAAATTAGCAAAAGTCACTTTTCGACCGAAACCAATAATTTTCTTATATCACCGTAGG
This sequence comes from Macrophya annulata, assembly GCA_963924015.1. NCBI lineage: Eukaryota > Metazoa > Arthropoda > Insecta > Hymenoptera > Tenthredinidae > Macrophya > Macrophya annulata. The sequence goes on from OZ001258.1 coordinate 24,217,201, forward strand.
TGATGAAAAGTAAAAATATAAAATTTGTATACGTTGGTATAATTTTTAATCGCGATTATGTGCAGTTTCGAGACAATTTGTTATTCAGATCCACACATCGTTATAAATAATATAAAAAATAAAAAGAAAATAAATCTTCTGAAACTGAAAATATTATTAATTTTTACTAAATGATTATACCTATATCCTGTACAAACGACAGCGCCATTGAAAATAAGTTCTTCCGTGCGTGAGTTGAGATAATAAAATGAGCTAATCACGAAGGTTATTAATGTCACAGAAGGTATAACATTTTCTATATCTATGAGTTACAATATTCCATTTTATTTTTATTTTTATTTTTTGTATTTCTCTTCCGATATGGATCCCGTTCGTATTAGATATTGTCATTTAATTGATGATAATTACACATACATTCCGTAAGTTATCATTAAATTACGCGTAGCACTTCCGAAGCTTTGACATTTTGAATAAAAATATCACAGGGCTGATTTCAATCTTCTTAAATTCTGAGAGAATAACGATGAATAATATTTCTCAATTTTTTCCTTATTTTTCAATTATAATTAAACATTTCGTTAATTATAACCGACTTAGAATTTAATTATTTCCAAAATGGTTGAGTTGTTAATTCCTATTAATATCTATGAAAAATGTATTCATCTTCTTTCATGTTTGATATACGATTTTTGATAATATCTTAGCCAATATTTTATTTAAAAAATGACTGTTTGCCCTCAAAGGCTTACTTTCACGTATTTGAAACTTTCATATCCATAAGTTTCGGTGCCATATCAGAAACAGGGATTTATGAATCCACAGTTTTCTTTGAATCCTTAAAAAATTCAGCTTCTCCGATATTGTATACATTGAAAGCTGAATTTTTTTTTTTTTTTTTCAACGATATTATTCTCTCTTCAAAATTTTCAGATCAATAAATCTCTCAATTGACGAGTTTTGGACTTTGCAATAGGGTTGAGTGACACAAAACGAGGAGATTTATATACTGATAAAAGTTTTCATTGATGAAATAGAACATCGAGCATTCTCCATTACTTCAATTCTCACAAAATTTGAATTATTGATGTGGAATATGTGTTGGTGATATCACAAAAAAAAAGAAATATGGAATAAAATAAGTCATATCTTCGCTGATGAAATCAACAAAGTTTAAGTGGATTCTCAATTTATGTTCGATGTTACGGTCCGAGTTTGGCAAACATGATCTGAACCTATATAATAAATATAAATTGAAAAATTTATCTCATTGCATTTGAATTTATAATAAATATTATTTCAGAATCTTTCATTAAATTTAGTATCCAAATACATACATTGCTTTATTCGTTGTAATTAAAAGCTCAGTGAATTCGTAATTGCAGTGATATTCCTAAATTTTAAAACAATAATCGATAATACATTATACTCTTTAATTTATAATCTCGCTGAGTACATAGAGAGAATTTTTATTAAACTTTTTAGATTAATTCTAACTATAAAATGAATTAGACTTTAGCTACTACGTTTCGCCCTTAAAGCTCAAAATTTTTCTACATCACTTAAGAAGTATCTAGAATAGAATTTAAAAATTTCCATTTTTTATATCGACAGTAAAATTTTCTAATCAACAATTGATTTAACTTTTTTTGTTTTTAAGTAATGAAAGGTCTTTATCTCAAATTGCACTTTTCGTAAAAATAGCTTACATAAAAACACATGCATACACCAATATTTCAAAGTTTTACTTTCAAGTTCCCTAATACATCATCAGTTTTTTTTTTTCTGCCTCCCAATCTTATTCTGCCTTTTACATAAAGGTCCCAATTTGTAACCTTTCCACCTTCGTCATAGACGAAAGGCCTGCAAATTGTATAAATTGTAGTCCTCCTACGCGAGTGGATGGTACTTGTATACCTACTTTATAAAATCGTCTTTGTTATTTACGAGGATCTAAATTTCAAAACCTTAAAATTTTTTTCCCTAAAATATGTCTCCAGTTTGTAAAAAAAATTTTGTATTAAATTATTCCACATGTATGTATGTATATGTATGAAATTCTTGCAAAGGCGAAATCATTGTTCAAACATTGTTTGGCCTGCAAATATTTTCAATTCTGAAGCTAGCTACTATAAAAACGAATCTTTGACCATAACAATTTTATCATCAGTTTGACCTTTGAAATATTTATTGCCATATCACTGTCCACACGTCATTAAATTTCCTCTCATATTCTTATTACAACCGCGCTATGAGTGTTGTCATAAACTGATACTATCGATTCTGATTTTGTCTGTCAATATCGAAAGAAATTCTTCCCCTACCCATTACCGATCTTTGAATCAAAAAAATCAGAAAACCGGTTGACCTGTGGGCCAACCCGAAAACTTCCCGCTGTGTTAAATACGTTACAATTAATTGATACTGTTGTGTTTATAATAAATTAAAGGAGGTTATAAGTATAATTAGTTTTCCGTATACAAATCTTTTTTTCTTCAATTTCTATTCTTCGAATAACTTTGAAACTACTCGACCGATCGATTCCAAAATCTAATCAGATCTAAGTCTTGATGAACCCTTTCGATCGCCGCAAGAATCATTCAAATCGGTTAATTCGTTCCAAAGGTATCGTACGACAAAAAGAGAAATTTTTGTCATGCAATATCTTTTAAACCAATCGTTCGATTTCGATGAATCTTACGGCGATCGAAAGGGCTATCCAAGAGCTAAGTCTGATTAAGTTTTGAGACTAATCGCACGAACAGTTTAGGAGTTATGTGCTAAAAACATGAAAAAAAAATTGTTTTTTAATTTTTATTTCTCAAATAACTTTGAAACTACTCGACCGATCAACTCTAAAATCTAATCAGGTCTAAGTCTTGATAAACCCTTTTGATCGCCATAAGAACCTTTCCAATCGGTTGAATCGTTCTAAGGATATCGTACGAGAAAAATTTGTTTACACACACACACACATACGGACGTCTATCCAAAAATAGTCAAAATAGCATCCTCGGACCCCAAAACATCAAGATTTGATGAAAAATCGATTTTCGAAAATCCGCCCGAAACCAATAACTTCCCTATTTGTTTTTGAAAATTACCAATTTTTATAACGGGAAGTTAAAAAGATCGATTGAATCGAATTATTATCCGATAATAAAAAAAAAAAGAACTGCTTCTTTTTTTTAATTGTCTGTTTAATTGGCAAGCAATTAAAAAGAATGCTTGTATATAAAATCTTGAATCAAGGATCTGTCTACTTGAAGATCGGTACCTACAGACACTAGATTCAAGTTCTATAATATTTCTATAAAACTTAAAACTTGCTCATGAATGTACACAGCATGGGATTTAAGTGGATCGGAATAGATTAAAGTGGAGGGTGTTATTAAATCGTAGCTATAAATAATAGGCTTGATAATAACGAACTAATCAATATTATAAATCTGGTATATCTCTATACCAACATGTGAGTATCTGACGCTAATGAATGGGCCTTCTTTGCCAGGCCAATCTGACCGACGAAACTATAATCGATCAAATCGGAAGCTCCCGGAGTGGAAAGGCTTGGTATATTATAGATTCAATTTCGTACCATATCGTCGCTTATTCTAAGTGCATACGTATAACCGATATATTGACTTCTTTTCACGGTGTATGCGATAGGTATGACGCTTCGTGTTGATACCCACCCATATTTATAGTATGAGTAATGATTTTCGATATTATATATTTGATATCTATCCGGCTTCACATTCTCATCAGGTTTCTCAGTCTGAACGATAATTGAACGCAGAGATTAACCCGAGGATTTTTCACACTGTTAATTATACTTGTAGTTCATTATTAAAACCGTTGAATCTTTCAGTTAACGAAATGTGTTTAATTGATTAGAAGATAAAATAAAAGAAAATTCTTTTTAATTCACAAAGGAAAATCTAATGTGAATAGATATTTCAAAAAGCAAGTCACAGGGCTTATGCCTGTATTTTGTAGAGTCGTTTTTACTTAATATATCTTTCCGTTAATTGAAACCCCAACGTTATACCTAAATATGAAAGTAAAAATTAATCCTGCAAAGTATAAGAGCCAGTCTTGTTGTGTTGAACTTTGTTCGATTAAAAGACTTTACGGAAATGGTTAAACTTCATTGTGAAAGAGAACTTTTTGGTCATAGAAGTAATTGAATGAATTTGAAGGTGAAATTTTTTACCGATGAATAATTTGATTAAATCTTTGAGGTATGTGATTAAACAAATGATTAATTGTACACATAAAAAAAAAAAGAAAAAAAAAAAAAGAAAAAACAGAAAAAGCCCAACCCATTCCTTATCGTATCTTTAGAATCGTTTCGTCGAGTCATCTAATTGATATTAGGTACATACATATCTAAATATGTCCAGTGTGTAGATAGGTAGAACTTTTTTTCGTATTTATCGAGTTTGTTGAAAATAAAAAAAAAATTGAAAAAAAAAAACTCAATCAAATATTTCATCGTGAAGAAAGTGGACTAGAAAAAAAATTGTATGATTGACTTTAAACTCTGGTTAGAAAAAGAAATTTACTCGAAATGCGAAAACTGTTCTATATACTATTTTATATATAGGCAAGTTTAGGGTACATGTATGTACCATAAGCTTTGTAAAATTTTGTTGAGTCAAGATTCGTTCGTAATGTAAATTGGGAGGGTCTGGTTGGATGATTTAAATACAACGGTTATAGTACGACCGATGAAAATATGAAAATATGAAAATTGTCGTATGCATCGAGGAGCATGAAAGCTTAAATCCACTTAACCAAAATCCCCCTCAAAATGTGAAATTATCAGAGTTGAGTGACACGGTCGGGCGTTTGAGGTTTTCATTTTCATGGAAAATATAATGAAAAGTCAGATCCAGGTATTTTCTTTTTTTTTTTTACAATCGAGATGAAAGGTTGTATCTATTTTATTATTTTTTTTTCAAACTATCAAAAACTTGTCTGTAACTTGAATCCTAATTCTTTTATTCATCGTCAAAAAGTAACGACGCGCAAACAGTATGATGCGGGTAATATTTCGGAGCAGAATATTTCTTTAATGTAAAAAAATTTTTGGTACCTACCACTAACGGCGAGGAATTTCATAATTTGTGAACAAAAATTTCTCTTCGTATAAAACGAGTGAGAAATATATTCTTTTTTTTTTTTTTTTTGGAAAGCATATCATGCATCCGTTTATCACGGTTGCTTTTAGAAACATAAAATTTCAGACGTTTAAATTCTTTTCACAACTGGATGGTTAGTTAAATTTTGTTAAATTTTCTTGGTACTCGTATAAATTAGAAACTCTTAAATCTGACTGTTTGCATAGGATACGAGCACAGCCTAAACTTTACTCATAAAAGTAACCTGGGAAAAAAAAAATATTTTACATAAAATTTTACTCGGTTTTTATTTTATTTTGTGTATTTTATTTTTTTCTCGCACTGCAGTTTTTGTACAATGCAAACTAATTTACATACGTTAACTTTCCCACCTATCTCCAGCACCTTCCTTTCTTCCTTCCTTCCTTCCTTCCTTCCTTCCTTTCTTCCTTCCAACGCCGTTTATTGCCACCTACAAGTCTACGTAGACGGTATAACATGACAGACACAATTATGCATATACACCTTATATACGTACACAATTATATCTACGTGTGACAATAATTCCAACGTAATGTCTCGTTTCATGTTTTTGCTGGAAACTGAAGGGCCGACTCGGGGCTGTTAACCATGGTCTCATTAATAATGAGGCATACATATATAAGATACAGCTACGGCCGTTGTGGTTATTTAATTAATAATTTTTCAACGCTGTTATTTCCTTTGCGTATAATTACAACAAAATATAATAAGGCATTCATTAACATCATGTCTCTTGAACGGAGACTATTTTCACGCGATTTTTTTAGCCTCTACAATTATAGAACTTAATTAAATCTCATTTAATCATGAGTCCATTCAATATGTTATTTCAACTGTCATTCTCTCCCTTTCTCTCTCTCTCTCTCTCTCTCTTTCTCTATGTCACTTTTTTTTCAAACTTTTTTCTAACGACAAATTCGTGGTAAAATAACCGACTGTTTTCACTGAATTATTGTTCGTGACGAATAGAAATTAGAAAAAAAAATTGCTAACGAGAATTTGAAAAAGTGAAAAATTGAAGAGATAAAAAAAAAAAAAAAAAAAAATAAAAAACCGTATTACACCTGGTGAAAACAGTATACAGAGCTTCTCGAATATTGATTATATACGAGAATATCGTTCGTTCAGAAAATAATTCATCACGCATCAACTGACAGCTTCTCTTTGTTTATTCACAGGGGTTATTAATCACTGCAGTACGATAGTTAGACAAATTATTTTTCCAATGGATTCTATTAACACGTATGTCGATTAAGAACAAAAAGAAAATAAAAAAAATAAAATAAAAATAATCCATAGCGTTGAACCGATCGTGAATGACCTTATTATGGTACAGTTTAACGATTATAGGATTTATTATCAGATATAACAATATCACTAAGAATGAGGAAGTTGATGATTCAATCTCGAACCTAATACTCAAGATTTTTTATAGTTAATGTAAAAAAAAGCCTTTGATACTGCAGAGACGAAGATAGATTCTTAAAATCCATCTTCAGTATTATCTGTCCCCCTTGAAAACGTGGAATCTTTATTAAAATCATCTGCTTGAATGTTTAAAAGTTCTAAAGGAAACTGGAATGATATTTTCGGCTGATGGAATCCTGCACGTTTATGAGTTATATATATATACTGTGGAATATTTGAATAGAAAGAATTGGTTTATAATCCTTTTCTGGATGCCTTGAAAAATGCAGAACCCATTAGGGCCGCCATATTCGATGGAACAAAAAGCACGGAAAAAGGTTCGAAAGCGTATTTTCCAAACTGATAACTTTTCCCAAGCTTTTCAAAAACGTTTTCATATATGCATCAACTTTTCGACCATTCAGTAGTATAACAGCGCTATCAGATGCGCTTAAAACTTCCAATATTATACAGCTCTAAGTTTGGTTTACACTTGAAATATACGTATAATTATCTATCATCTATTTTCTAATCTACGTATTTGTTTAATTATAACGAAAACCTTGCGAACTTATCGTTCTCCAAATTAACGAGGATACAACTGGATGGTCTTACTTCACAATTATATGCCAAGAAAATGTCAATTCGGAGATTCATTTCCCGGACAGATTATTGCAGCCTATCACAGAGATTGAAACAAAAAATATGGTATTCTTGGTTACAGTCGCATATACATCCTTACCTACCTTAAGTCTTGAGTCTTTAGTCTTAAGTCTTAAGTCTTCACTCTTAAGTTTTAAGTCTCAAGTTTTAGGCATCAAGTCATAAGTCTTAAGTATTAAGTCTTAAGTTTTAAGCATTAAGTCGTATTAAGTCTTAAGTATTAAGTATTAAGTTTCAAATCTAAAGTCTTAAAGCTTAAGTCTTAAGTCTTAGATCTTAGGTCTGAAGATTTAAGACTTAAGGCTTAAACACAAGTATTGACATTCAGACGTGGGTATCCACCCACATACACTTTTTTTTTTTTTTTACTAGACATAATATTCCAGCAGGATTATTTCAACTACATATATCCGATGGATCGCGGACAATATTTCTACCATGCCTATATTCGTCTCTCAGTCTATAGAAGATCCATCTCTGACTACATATAGTCATCTGAAAATCGTATTAACCCTTTAATAATTGAGGGGTGGAATCGAGCAAGGACTAAGTCGGAAACGATATTTTCGAAAAATAGAAATAAAAAGGCAGGAATACTGTCTGCAGTCCGTTTATCGAACCACGTATAAGCTACTAAGCTCCTTGAGAGGATTTATGACAATATGTGACAGTGCAGTTTCGAACAGTCTATGTACAAAGCAAAAAATTTATTCAAGCTCTCGTTCCAAATATTTAGTGTACTGTTTCGTTCATTTTTTGTAATCTAAGGATTTCTGATGAAAAAATGCGTTTTTTTTTTAAATAATTTTCTAGATGAATGAAGATTGGTAAACCGAAGATATGACATTGTTTAACCGATCCCTATAATTACAATGAAATTAAATTTTCACCTCTCGAAGAATAAATCGCCGATGTTATATCAGTTGAAAAATTTTGGCTAATTATGTTTGCAGAACGTGAAGCTTCACTAAAAAAGCTATTTTGTTATTCATTCCTAGATTTACCTGCTGCAATTTAGCTTTACCCCGTAAAATTTTATGAATATTTTCAACCTTAAAAATCCTCGCAAGTTATAGGCGTAGACAAATCTGAATACTAAACTGGACCGCCGTACTGACCTTATCAGTGTTTTCTATTACATGTTTCTTCGTAGTGAATACATGTGGCATACTTTACACGTAAATAGTGGCTCTGAAACCAGCGGGGTATCATTTTTGTTGTATAAGTAAGGCTGATTCATGCTACCTAGACCACCCGGGGAACACTTTACATTGAGCTTTGAGGGTATATACACGATCTTCAAAAAAGAACGAAAATGTCGAGGTCGTAGTTACTCTTCAAAAATGTAAGAGAACCATTTTTTTTTTATATATATAGCGTGGAGTTCTTATTGTCTTTTTTGAAAAAAAAAAAATAGCAACTCATTAAAAATTGAATGGCTACAACTGTTGTAGATTATTTATTGACCGATGCTGTTTATCGAATTTCTCATTCACCAACGGCATATCCATGCACTATCTGCATTTGATTATGCGATGTATAACCAAGTTTCAATAATTGATCTTCATACATACGTGGAATACGTATTTGTATTTACCTACATATATCTATAACTCCATCGATCGTAGAAGTTATATACTTGACCATGAACAGTTTCGTGAGGGACGATGACAGAGCGAATTACAATTCAGTTACTCAAGTTAAAGCTAAGGGGTTAAGCTCTATTATCTATCGAGTGATTCGATGGAAGCTTACATATGTAAAGGGTATATATATGAATAATGATATGCAGGACAAAGGTCGATAATGTGTGGCTAGAATTAAATCAACACAGTTATCTCTGTGTAACATTCGTGAATATATTTAGATAGTATTCAGCATCGTCTCATTTTCAAATCAAATTCCTCAATAAATTCCAAGCTCAATATAATTCACGATATTTTTTGCATCAAGCATAGGGCAGAAAATTGAAAAAATATTCTCTTTGAGATAGAAAAGAAAAAAGATTTGATTATTTGAATCGTCTAATTTACTATGTTTTTTATAAGATTGATCTCATTTGAAGAAAACGAAAAAAAATTACAATTTTATGTATGATTAGAAATTTGTAAAAACCAAAATTTATACCGAGAGAGAATCGTGGGAATTCTTCGAGTCGTTTTACTGGCCATTTTGGGTAAACACGTAGAATATGTTGTGGGATTTGCCTCGAAGCGGAAGATCACTACAGGATTGAAAACATGTGCTGAAGACACATATAGTGAGAAGTACGAAAAGTGATAAAATAAACAAATAAAAATAAGAAAATCAACAAACAATCTAACCCGCATAGAGCTGGGAAAAATATGAGAGTAGAATGCACACCATTTTCAAGCAGACGTCGTGGTCCACAAACTCCGCAGGGACGTAAAATGAAATGGAACCAGCCTCGGGTAACCGAACGGTACACAATAGAAACCATTTTGGAAATTTTTTTAGTTTATTTTTTTAGTTTTTTTTTTTTTTATTTAAAACGAAACGTGATGTGAAAATCGGAAAACTAGGAATATATTCAGATGTGTGGGTGTGTATACGTGGGTATATCGTTGGTTAGTAAGAGAAATAAATTGAAATAAAAACGAAAACTAGGAATTGAGATAAACCATAAGCATATTAATAATTATTAACTTATTCATGTGACATTTGAAAAGAAATTAAAACATTATACGATAATTATTAATTAACTTAGAATAGTGTAACGAGGTTTTTTTCGTTCGGAGGTACAGTATTCGATATTCAATATGATAAATGACAAATTTTCAATTTCTATGTAACCTCCTTAAATTTGCTGAAAAATTTGGATGCAAACTAAGATCAGAAATCGGTAACAAATATCCAAGCTTATAAAACTATAAAATTCTTGAATCAAGTATTTCTTTTACAATTATTTGAGACTGATATCGGTCTAACTACAATTTCTCAAACCTTGGATGACCATCATTCGAAAATGCGATCATTTACACGATCCTATTCATAATTGAATAATAATCATTTTTGATTAAATTTGGGAAAAAAATTAGATACAGGAATCGAGATTGGAATAAAATAATTTTTACTAGGTACAAAAATCTTGCTGGGTGATATAAAGCCCATAATATATATCACGTATAGGATATAAATAAAATCGTGTGTATACATGTAGCTCTGCTTTAGCAAATCACTCGCAATCTGCAGGTCTCACCATTGACCTTTATCCTGGTATTAAAACCTTTTTTCTTTTTTTTTTTTATTTTACAGCAACCCAAATTACTCAACGGCTTTATATTGTGGCCGGTTTTTATTGCTAATGGTACCATTATTGATCGGTCATTCGATAATAGAATAGAATATCTTGCAGAGTCACGTATACCTGCTTTACTTTTTGACCGTGACATTGACTTGTGCAATGACACTGAATCATTAAATAAACTTAAATCTACTCACTATATCATCGTATTTTAATATCCTGATTTTATACTATTCTGTTACAGATTCTGCATGGTTTTTACGTGCTTTGTCTTATCCGTATTCAGTACGATAGAAGAGTATGAAAAGGAAGCTGGAATTCTACTATTTTATATGGAAATGGTCGTCGTTGTTTGGTTCACCCTTGAATTTTGTCTAAGGTATGTGAATATCAATTACATAATAAAAACACGAAAAGATTCTAATCGATTCTTGAAAAACAGTTTTTTTGTTAGTGATACACTTTTTTTAGGACTTTGAATACATGTTTCTAAGTCAAAATATCGGTTCTTTCTAACCCTACAGTCTCCAGACTGATCGTGAATGAAATATAAAAAAAAACATATACGAATTCGATATCTAAACTCAGTTTATTAGTAAACCTGGTTTTTATCAACCCTCAATTTATAGAAACTTCAACTTGAGTAATAAGTTCAAAACGCACCAGGATGTGTATGAATATTTCAAGCCTACAATGGCTCGATCATAATTGCCTCAAAGTTTGATGTCGTTAAAAAAGTAGTGCTAAAATTATTTTAATATTTATTTTAAAACTTAAAACAAAAAAAAATTCGGAAGTTTCCTAACTAATTTAATTAATGAATTTTCATCGATCAGGCCTAGTTTGATCTTCACAATTAGCGTGTTTATATTAATCGTAATTATTCAAGCAATGTTGAGTTTAAATCGGTGCATAATTTATAATATAAATTGTATCAGTGATAAATCAAAAGGCCGGCTTACTAATGAATAGTCAATACTTTACTCATGCCGCAACCTTCCAAGGCTTTACCAGGATCCGTATCTACGTGAATGCACATTAACGTTTGACTAATGACCACAAGAATTTTACCCAATATATTTGAATATTTGCATACCTATAAACATGTCTTTGAACTTTTTACATACCTATAAGATGTGGGTATGTAGATATTTCTTATGAAAATAAATTTTAGAACCTTTTTAAACCCTTTAAAATTTACCCACAATGCGTGGGCTTCTTTTTACTGATTTTTTTAATTTTTTTCTTAATTTGATCAGAATTTTTGTGAATTCAAAGCCGAAAAGGATGACGATATTTCTTGATCGTTGGAGAATTGAATATGTCTGATAGCTGATGTTTGTGAAAGGAATACCTGCAGACGACGATTTCTGAAAGAACATTTCATATCGGTTGATCGAAGATAGATAAAAAAAATGACCATGCAGTTTGCACGCAAATCGACAGATACGTCGATAATATAAAAAAGTGAATAAGTGGTACGACTGGAAACGGCTGACACCCACATATACTTAGATACCCACATATGTTAACTTTGCAAATTACTATAGGCCATGAGATATCGTTCAAAGTTCGAGAATCCCGAAGTCTCTTGTCATGATAAATACCTACGTCAAGTATAGAACAATTTAATCTTATCTCAAGTCTTACTGTCTATACAAGTTCATAGAATATTCAATTAACAATCTTTTGCAATTCTCATAATGATAACATGACGTGAGCAAAAAATTCATATTATTTCTATAGAATAAATATGACACTGATCCTTCGTTTGGGGTAACTACCAAATTAAAACAAGAGAAAAATATTCCTGCACAGTAATTTTTTAAGAATCCTTATTTCTTCATTAAAATTTTAATACCACGACTATTTTCTTAGTATCATTACTCATTCCTCGGCAATACTATGTACTGAGTATAGTTGCACTTGAAATATACCTACATGGTCATAAGTCAGGGTTTATTGATTCGTTTGTTCCAGGTTATGGTCATCAGGATGTTGCTCAAGGTATCAGGCGGCCATTGGTCGCCTAAAATTTTTACGAAGGCCATTCTGCATCATAGGTGAGTTAGATTATTTATTTATATATTTTAATACAATAGATATACAGGAACATATATATATATATATATATATACAATACGTATTTTCCATTTCTCTGGAAAATGTAAAAGTAATTTCGTGTCCAATTTTCGAATTGAGGTGGTAAAGCCAGTCGAAATAGTTTATCAGCAATCTCTGAAGATTAGCCATCCTCTTACGTAGATTGCTGTGTTATATATATATAGATACCTATACATATTATATGTATATGTATTATTTCTCCAGTTGCATTAGTATCTGTGTATTCTATTCTGTATCTATGTAATTCTGTATATCTACACCTGCCTGGGTAACGTAAAGAGATATTATTCACAGAGTTGGAAAGGGATTTTGTAGTTTTATATAGAGAAGTAGAGAAGGAAAAATAGCGTGTCTCATTTTCACAAATCGCCCACTACGATATGTATGAAGTAATTTACGTGTCTCAATCTTTTTCTCTTCTCATTTCTTCGTGGCCCTATCAAAAAAGCTCTTTGGACTCTTGAGAACTCTTAAGAACCAAGCGGGGTGCCTGCCCCAGAATGCACAGCTAAGGTGTTAAAGTTTAAAACTGATCTTCGAAACTGCGAACTTGAGTAAGAAATGAAATTTCATAATCCATGCAACTACAGACTAGCTTTCGGGGGCTAGCAAACGATCGAAAAATAGAATAAAAAATTCTCATTTTCAATCTTGAAAAATCTGATCTCTATATTTCTCCATAGAATATAATACTCCATCCATATCTTAATACTGATAAACAATTTTAATACTAAAAATTCATTTAAACAAATCTAAATGCTCTTATATAAAAAATCCCTGAAGTTGAAAAAATAAATAAAAATCACAAGCATCTACCCGGCAGGAAGAAACTGGCACTCGAATCTCTAAAACTTTATATAGGTATATACCTGCATCGTCTAAGGTATATGACAAATTATGGCTATGACATAAATAGGGAAAAAGGTGCTTGCCTAGAGTAGCATACGAGCAAACAACGATCTATTCGTCACACTCGAGATAGAACAATCAATTTTGGTGACCTGTAATGTCAGAGTGTAAATATATGTCTGCACATAGAAGATGGATATATATATATATTAACTACTATATTTATTTATTGATGGTAGCATGCTAGCTAGTAAATATCGTGTTTCATATCAACAAATTTACAACAAACTTATCATATATGATATGTGTAGGTAATTTATATGCAACATGCAATCCTGCGTTCTCTAAAAATTTAGCTCAACGATTGACGTGATGATATTTCCTGAATTCACCACAAAAAAAAAAATAAAAAATATTCCTCAATTTTAACTAACACGAAGTTTTTAACGACCTATAATTATTCGTCCAGTTATTTTAGATCCTTTAAACTACAAAAAAAAAAAAAAAAAAAAAAGGAAAGGGTTAGGGTTTGGATATTTTCTGTTTAACGATAAACTTTTGACAATAAATTTCTTATCATAATCGTTCTATATAGACACACACGACGATCGAAGGGTTGAACATCAGCTATGATTAGACAGTACCTTTTACGCACACATGCGCGTTGCATCAGATAACTACTATACGCGTTTTTGTTACTCATTGGCGATGTGCAAACAACTATATACCTGTTTAAACTTGGCGCCTGCGCTGTATCGCGGCGCAGTAGAATTGCCGCAGTGCTTGCCGGGACATGACCGCCGCGGTATGGACCAGAGAAACACCCCCGATACAATTTAAAATTCAAAAAACTTTTATTAAACTATTTAATATTATATTCATATTAATATGAGTAACGTATGACAGCTTCAATTCGGTAAGTAGTAAGGGTAGTTTCTTTATTTAGGCATTCATATTTAGTTTACCAACATTTATATCCGGTCACGTTTGGTAGGTCCTAAAATATTTTTTTTCTCTTTCTATTTTTCATTTTTTTTTTTTTTTTTTTTTCTTTTATTGAAATTTTTTATCAACTAACTATAGCTGATTGATTTTCTTTCTGTTTTATTTTTCATCGGATTTACTTTACTGCAACCCTTGCACAAAATCGCTTTAGATAAAATAGATCGATCTGTGTTACCGATTTTTACCAAACTTAAATTAAACATCAAAAATTATAATCGTTATATAAAATGGCAAAATGGTTCAAACAAATTCGGCACTAAATTTAAATGTATGTCATTATAACGATGGTTCAAAAGCCTCTTATTACAGCTGTGTAATGTACGGTACATCTGGTACCTAAGATCAAAGAGACTTGATTACTTTCTCAGACTCAGAGTAAATGGTCACTGTCACTTATGCATTGCCGTTAAGAGAAGCAAGATATTTTCAACGGTTTTAAATATCACTTTGAAATTTATTTCCAGTTTCCAGGTTTCACAAAAAAAAAATTTTTTTTATCGCATCTTTTGACTTGTAAATATCTCCGGTTAGGATATTTTCAAATTTTATAAATCAGGTCAGAGGACTTTTTACTTTTATGCCCATTGTTACTAGCGGAGATCTATGTCCTTAATCAAAGTGTTCGAATGGAGGACAATTGAGGATTTTTTGCTGATAATATACGGGGTTATATACAGAGAGTTCGAAACTTCTGTATATTTGTAATATATGAACTTATGGTGAAAGAGATTTGTACTTGTATAATTTCTTAAAAGTTTTTTTTTTTTTTTTTTTTTTTTTTAAGGAAGTTAATTTTTCTTAAGATATAAATTCACAGCCAATTACAGCCCTCTACTGAAAGAATGGAGAAATTTAATTGCAATCCTCGGGCTTGAGGTTGCTAATTGGAAAGGAACTTGCACTTCCAAGTGACGTTATCTATGACCCAGATTTTGGCGGGTAGAGCTCATCTGCGAAAACAATACATTCTAACGAGTAAAAATAACTAAAAAAAAAAAAAAATATGAAAATGAAAATGAAAATGAAAATAAAATAAAAATTTTGTGAATTGTTGTTCAAAGAAAACAAGAAAAGGAAACTAGAAGACTACGAGTAGACTTGAATTGAACCAGTTTTCTTAGCAGGTAGAAATAAAATATACCTTGAAAAAACTAAAATAGAAATACCTACTGCATCACACAATCGTGACTTGTCCATTTCTTTATCTCTTATTCTTTACCTCGGCCCATCATAGTAGGTATGGTTATTTTTATCACATCGTTATAAGAATGGGAATGAATCGATGGTCATTTGAGAGAGTACTACCACCAAGTGATATTCCATAAAGCGATTAAACTTAAACTTGTATCGTCTTCCATAAAGGCTGAAAGAATTTAACGATTGTTTGATGAAAGAATAAGAACCTGTGAAGAAGTTCTCGTAGCAGGATGTCTGAAAAATTAACTACCGTAATTAAACTCTTTTCTTTTGTTACTCAACTACGTTGAAGAATGTACAGACACAAGTCTGTTCTCTGATCCAAAGGTACAAATCTACTGTAAAAGTTTCAGCTTTACTCTAATCTCAGATTATAAACGTTATACTGAAGGTTTTTTAGAAATTTAAATTATCCATAATTTGAGAAAATTTCAAACGAATCTCCATACAAAGATTAAACTTTGTAGGAATTCATTTTTCTCTATTTATTATAATATCATGAGGATTCTGAACGTGAAAGTGATTAATCTCTAAATCTCGTGAAAAGTGGTTCTTTTTAAAAAAAATAATAATGCACAATGGAGTGAGATCTGACTTTGCCCACGTTTAGGGAGAACATTGCTCAGTGAAGAGTAAAAAATTTTTATATTCTTTTGAAAGATTAACTTTTCTTAATTAACTCAATTTTACTGATGATGAACTAATTAACCCCATGTAACTTCAAATACTAAACTATATACCTCCGAGGCTCATATCTATCTGACATTCACTTCATCATCATGATATTGATTGGAGTTAAAGGAAGAATGTCCCCGTAGGCATCATCCACCCTATAAACACTTCGACGTAGACTGCCGTAAACCAGTAAACATGTATACCCCATGTAGCTCATGTCTTCGGGTCAAACCACAACTTGACATCTACGATGGATTATCCTCCTGAACACGGGTTACGCAATGGCTCTCTACCTCGACCCTCGTAATGTAATGAAATGAAATCTCAAGCAATAACCTTCATTGTTATATACAGGTGTATGAAAAACAGGATATAAGCAACACGATGGCAATCTAGTGCCAGTAATTCAGCATTGCAAAGTTTCGACTTTTAATAAAATAGTAAATCCAGTTTCTCTGAAAAGTATCCAATGCTTGTCTGTCTCCAGGAAGCATTTCTCTTCCCAAAATGTCAGCAAAAAAAAAAAAATAATAATAATAAGAATAAAACTCTGTGTCATTCTGAGCCCGCCATAATCCTTTCACAATATATTACAAAGTATGAAGGAATGGTTTCTGGTAGGCAAAACATCACTCATCGGTAGTCCGCCCAGGTATCTTTACACCTTGAGTCCTCTCGGGGTTGTGGAAGTGCCAATATCGTGCCATTACTGCCACGGGAACAAACGATCCTGTCATACGATACTCTTTGTAAGTTGGCAAATAACGTACTTGCCCTTATGGCTCAGGTTTCTTGCCTAGGTGATGACGTCGACGGAAAGAAATGGAAAGGCCTACCATTTTTAACTTTTTAAAGAGAAACCTTCTTCAGAAATTGACGAATGTCGACCCCGAAGTTTTTACCTTCGTTAAAATAGATAATAAAGTGCCATTTCTTTCTCCGAAATAGCTTGTTAGTAGACGTGATTTCATCCTACGTTCTTTATTTTTTTTTTACTATTCTTCATGCTACGGTAGATCCTTCTTCATTTTCTAGCACAAAAATCTTATCATTTCGAATTTGATGTTGATATCCCATGGCCGCAAAAATATATGCTCCTTTTTTTTAACCAACACGACGAAAGGTTACGACGTTTTTTTGATTTTTTTAAGATAGTGTTAAACCCTTTTTCAAATAGATTCAATCTTTTTTTTTTTCTTTTTTTTTTTTTTACTGTTTTAGACGTCATCACAATCCTGGCGAGCGTCGTGGTCCTTGGCGCTGGAAGCAGCGGCCAAGTATTTGCTGCAAGCGCTCTACGTGGTCTACGATTCTTTCAGATCCTAAGAATGGTTCGAATGGATCGTCGGGGTGGTACCTGGAAACTTTTGGGAAGCGTCGTTTACGCTCATCGTCAGGTAAGTCTTCAACCTCATTATCCCTCTTCATTTAGGATAGAAGAATATGAATAATTCTCAAAATAAATTTCAACTGCTTATAACAACGCTCGGAATAATTTTTTATTAATTAGAAAATTGCAAAAATTAACGTGGGAAGAAATGATAAAAAAAAAACCACTGTGGCTCAGTTTTTTTTCCATTTATGACATTGAACCTCAAAAACTTATGTGTACCAAATAAAATTTTTTTTATTTATTGTCATGCACGTAAACGAGGTTTTAGTAGAAGAAATTCTCAAAAATATACTCAACCAGGATCATGTTTGACGATTATCAGTTATCCGTGAATGTACGCAGCATCGTATTTATCTTGATACGTTTTGCCGAACAATATGAGGATCTTGATATTCCGATTTTTGAAATACAGCGAAGGAAGTAAAATTTAATTAAAAAAGAAAAACAATCATCAAGCATTTTTCAAACATTTCAACGCTGAATACTTTTTTAAGCTGTTACTAATGTCCACCTACATCAAGCAAGGTGTGAAAAAAAATGTAATTATATATTCACCGCATGCACTATAATTGAGTAGGTATGTACATACATAAATGAACAAATATCCGTGACACACCTTCGCCATTGATCGTCGGGTTTGCTATATGTGTTAAAGAAAAAAAGGAAAGAAAAGAAAAAACAAAAAGGGTTACAATGTTTTAAAATAGACAGAAAAAAAAAAAAAAAAAAAAATTGATGTGTGGATAATAAAAGTTGTGTGGGTGAAACGGACAATATCTTTGAGAATATCAATCGATGGTGTAATATCAGTTATTGGTCAGTTTGATTTATGATATATGCACCACTTATGGGAATGATATGGGCCAGATTTTTATCTCCGATGATCCTTGACCGTCGAACTTTTATTATTCTTTAAAATATTCATACCACTTCTGTGTGACCTAACTCAAGCTAAAGGAATATACTTACCATTGGTACATACCCCTTAAGTATTATAAACTGTTAGAATTTTATACAGTTTTTCTTTTTTATGCTTAGTTTATTACGTAGAAAAGTTTCAACTCTGAATTCTTAGCTTAAGTTGCGGAATTACCTCCGGGAAATAACGCTCACCAAAAGCACTGAAAAAATGTAGCATAATAATGGAAAGAATAAAATCTCACTTTGACATATGGTAACGAGTCGCTTTACTAGTTATGCGATTTTTACTACTCAAAAACATTCTCAATCGATTTTTTTAGGCTTATTGGATAACAAAATGATTAGCTGAACTGCGTTAAAAAAATCGCAATAATTGAAATTTGAATGAAAATTGTATTTAAAACTTTTTCAAAACTGAAAATGAATGTTAAAGTTCAGCTTAGGCAATCGTAGAGTATAAAAATAAAAAAACAAAACAAAAAAAGAAGTTAATATCCGCAAATTGTTGACGAGAAGTGATCTAATATATATCTGAAAACTAAAAAGAAAATGAACTTTCGTGATATTTTCTTGCAATAAAAGATTTCTTTGTGTCGAAAATAACGAAAAAGTTTCTGACTCAATTGGGAAATTGTGAAGAAATTCGAGATGACAAGCTTAGAATTTTTTTATTGTTAGCAAAGGTTTTATGCCTATGAAATGAGAAGCTTTACAGAACTCGTTATTCGAAAGCATGATCTATCAAGAAAACATCGATTCACTATTATTATATCTCCGATTCTTCACGCTTTCGATATTTGTCCAATCCGGAAATTAGTATTCGTTTGTAAATGAGCTTGCGAAAAAAAATTCTGCTTACCAATCGACATTCAACACGTATTAACTTACAAATCACATAAATCCTACAACGTCTTTGAATCTGCATTACGTAAGGAATAAAATTTGAAAGCATTTGAAAAATTACACATTTTTTATAAAATTATAATAAAAACTATAATAAATATATGCTCTCGCCTTTACGTGATCGAGAAACTTGAAATAAAATATGCTGAAAACAAAGATAGTGATAGAAACAAATTGTCTGGATATATGGACCTTTATCACTGTTCGTCCCTGGTTAATAATTCAGTGTTAGACGTAATGCTGTAGGCAATCCGGAAAAGTCAATCTATTTTTGCACTATCTGTTTTTAAGACAGTCAAAATATATCCTATACTTATACCTACGTTAATTCGATGTTTAATTATCGCTTATAGTTAAATAATGTGACGAATAAATGAATGGATAAATAAATAAGAAATTTAAAAAATTTTTACGACATTTATAATGATCTTTCTATTTCCAAACTTAAACTTTCTGTACAAACTACCTGCAACGGCCTTCACCGCTTGCGGTTTCTATGATAATTAATTCAGATTAACCTGGCACCTTCCCATCTGCTAACTTCGATCCATCGCCGTAGGCCATTCTACTTCCTATATTTTATTCGCGTCGATATAGAACAGAGTTTTATTTTTTTTTTTTTTTTTTTTTAGTCAAATATTTATTCATCGATTAATTTTACTGAAGTAATTATATGGGATAGTTTATGAAATACCTGCCAATAATTATGAACTTTTTATTAATTGGAATAATAATCGTGTAATAGTGTTACAAGAAGGATAAAAAGAAAATGTTTAAAATAATAAATATTGTTATGAATTAAATAAATATTAATAGTATAAAATAGCTGATGAAAATTTGGCGTATATCCAACTGCATTTTATATGTAAAAATTTTTATTCAAATGCATATCATCTAGGCGAAATAAAGACAAATTGGAAATGTAGTTTATTATCATGATATGCAAATCTAAAAATACTATTTCGAGTATTTTAATTTCAGTATAAAATTTTAAGTCAATTCAACTTTTTAACGAGATATTTCTTATCTTGATTTGAAAAAATTCATACGATTCTCAACACGATTGTATTTTCAACAAATTTAACAGTGGCTAAAGTCTTACGAATTTTTTCGCAACTGCAGCAGGATTTATTCTATACTTTTCTAATTTTAATTGTATGGGGTTGGACGAAGTAACGAAGTAACTCAAGTTAAATCGTTATTCCGTAAATATATCGCAAATTATTTCTTTATTTAAAACATACATTTTTTAATATATATTATTTTAAAATATTTTCAAAAATGCAAACGTCTTGGGTCTTAATTAAATCTTTGGCCCACAAAAAAAAGGAAGGATGGAAGGAATTGTGGGGTTTAATTACCTGAAATTTTTTTCGAATTTTCTTCACTTTCTTCTCGAAACGCTAACTCGTATATTCGATTTAAAGAATTTCAGTTATTTGACGGAAAATTTTCTTTCCTTATTTCAGGAATTAATCACAACATTATATATCGGATTTCTGGGTCTCATATTCGCCAGTTTCTTGGTCTACTTGGCAGAAAAGGAAGACGAAAACTTCAACAATTTTGCCAAAGCGTTATGGTGGGGTGTGGTGAGTAGAAAAAATCATACATAAATAATTGAAATAATAATTTCATCAACTCCCTTGCCGAAAATAAAAAAAAAAATAAAAAATAAATAAAAATTGTAGATCATATCTTTCGTAGTTTCTGTGATTCCATCAGCGTAACTCATGGTCGGAATAATCACAGTTGTATACATAAAACTTGGTTTCAAATTTTCGACTATTAAAAAATTCAGTTTCAAATCAACCTCAGTGGATCAAGAATTTTGAATAATTACCCTAATTTCATTTGATAATAATTGAACGTTGGTGAAACAGTCTACAAAGTAAATGACAAACCATAACAACTTCGTGACGATCAGGGTTAACATGCAGACGTATTATACCTGTTAATCGTTGCAGTCTAACCGTGGAGGTAGGTAATTGCTACAAGTTTCGTGTGAACAGTCGCCATATCCGCATTGCAGTGTTTTGCATTCGTAGTTTAGCACTGAAACTGACAATTCACGATGTTAAATTAAGCTAATTGTCCACAAACGATAAATTCTACTTTTACGAGCCTGTTGTACCGACTTTATAATTACCCCTACTTTGGGACAAGGCTACTTATAAAAAACAAAAAAACATTAAAAAAAAAAAGTGAACTCAAAATATTCAGGAATAAAATATTAATTAAGTATATTTTAAATTAAGATTCATTCTCTTTTATCAAACATCTTTTTTTATCTCCGCTTGAACACGCGTACGTGTAAGTAACGTATTTATCTATACCCTGGCATTGACCATGATGGTTAAATCTGTGACCCGATAAATTAAGTTCGATGAAGACATGGAAATCTACTTTACTTAAATTCCATAATAATCCAAAATAACGGACAGAACTGTGCCTAACATCATGTTCCAAACCACTCGAGTAGATATATCGCTCGTTTACTCCTGTTTTTTTAGATACTGTCAGGGAGAATGCGGGTTAATATATGTTCGGGAATTCTGTCGGAATAAACAATTTCTAACTTGAAGAAACAAAAAAAAATTTAATCGGCCTGTTTCGTACGTATATATTATAGAAACTTTCAAAAAC
Source organism: Macrophya annulata (assembly GCA_963924015.1). Taxonomy (NCBI): domain Eukaryota; kingdom Metazoa; phylum Arthropoda; class Insecta; order Hymenoptera; family Tenthredinidae; genus Macrophya; species Macrophya annulata. The sequence goes on from OZ001258.1 coordinate 24,239,414, forward strand.
TTTAAGTAACTGTAATTAACGTTTAAATTTTCCTGCGGGTATATTAGCACATCTATTTTATATATTATCAGTGTTTACTGACGATCGAACTTTGGCTAAAGTCGTAACTTTTTATCGTCCTTAAATTTAAATCGAAATTCCTTTTAGGCTGTTCTATGAATTATTATAAAATATTTCCTTAAAATTTGATGCATGTTTTTAACTGACGTTAAACTTGAAACGGTTCTATATATTAGGAAAAACTAAAGGACAATCAAGCTAGTATAGCGCACGCTAACATTCCACAAATCTGATTTATCACCGTCAGTTTCCTGATGCTAAAACTTTCGTAATTTGATGCGGCACGCAAATTAACTGTTAAACTACTAGCGCTGCCACTCGTTGAGAGCCAATTGGTCACGGCTGCATTTTGAGGCTATAATCAACCGCATATTCTCGGAAGATATGGAAATTAGCAAAAAATGTTTAGGCAAAGCTTGCATGATTTTATAGAAAAAATTCTTCTATTTATTAACCCAGATATTTTTACTTAAATAATATTGCGAAACGTATAGAAATTTGCACAATCAACTTCACGAAAGAATAAAAATTCATTCTTTAGATTTTTTTAATATTTCGATTTTTTTTTTTTTCGTTTTTGGAAATGGTATCAAGTACCTGATGAAGTAATTCGTGCAGGATTTATCTTCGTATTTTTCCAGCTTTTGTGTAAATCATATAAGAAATTGGTACTGGAACGATTTATGCAGTTTGTATTCCGATTTAGTATTTTTTTTTTTTTTGACATAATTAAGATGACAAGATCTTGTTCTTTTATTCCACGATTTCTGTCCAAGTATCTACTGTGATTAAGTAATCTGAGACTGTGAGTTATATATTTTGGTTGACCTGTAGATCTTCCGGTGAAAAAAAAAAAAAAAAAAAAAGAAATTTACGTCTATCTTTACTCCTCGTGAGAGAGACTAATCCTTCATATATCTTCCTCGACGGAGTAAAGCCCTCCGGGTAGACCTGAAACTGCCAATTTCAACTATAAAGTATTGACAGGACCCTTCCTGGAAGCAAAGAGCTTATTGTTAGCTTTTCAAAGTTCCTTTGTTCAAAGTATCTTCCATCTTAGATCGACATAAACTCAAGATTAGCCTAAGGCTTATACTTTAAAATCATTTAATTAAACACCATTTGATAAGATTTTTATACTCCGTTATAAGAATCTGAAACTTTATACCAAAGTATGTTAAAGATCACGAAAAGACTTACTAATAAACTTTCGAATGTCTAACTTGAAATGCATTTGACACTTTTTCGTGAGGTCTGACCTAAACGATACATTACTACTGCGTTTGATTCTTGTTTCTAGATCGATTGGTTTTAAGTAAGAGAAAAGGAGGTTTGTGTTTCATTTTTCTTATATTTATACATCGCGTGTTTCCATTGACGAAAGGCGTCTATAGAAAGTCATAATTTATGAAAAACTGCGATATTCCGAAGGCAAAATATCGCAAATCGTGACATTTTATAACGCCTGAAAGATCGCACGATCAACCTGATTTTATTTCACATATTCTACAACTTTTCGTATGGTTTCTTCAATCTGAGACCGATATTTTCTTTCATTTTTATTTCTCTCTCGTTTGATTATCGCTAGAGATTTCTAAATACGGATTAAAATATTTACTTGAACGATTGTATAAAACAAACTTTTACTCTATATTTTTTTTTTCAATTAATTCAATCGAACAGTTGAGCATTTTTATTCTCACTGTACGATATTTATAAGCAGACTTTTAAGAGTCGTCAATTGACAAGTAAAATTCAATTTAACTTTAAAACTTGTTATCATCAAGCGGCAGACGCAGTCGAGTACCTTTTCTTCGCATTAGTGCAATCACTTATATCACTCTGGGTGAAGAAAATTATCTCGATCCAAGTCCTAGAAATCACTCTCCTGCGAGCCAGAGAAGGATAATTCATTGAGGCACCATGCCGACTGTCAAGTCTCAAATTTATTGCTACGAAACACGCCAACTTACTTACCTATAAGTATAATATGTATGTATTGGAAAGTGGATGAAATTTTTGTTACGTATGAAATAATTCACTCCTAGATCTAAACGAAATACATTTTTGAAGTTAAACTTCTTCTGACAGGGAACCAAAAATTTTCTTACTTTATTTCATTTACTTACTTTATTAATTTCGGAGGTCAAAATCGTGACGTCGATGAGTAAGATTTCTGCTTTTGCCAATATGTAAATAATACTGTATTTGCTAACTCGTCTTTTTTGCTTAAAAAAAAAAAAAAAAAACAGAAAATAAAAATATTTGCTCACGTTTTTTCCCACAAATGGTTTAGAATTTGCAGAAAACTGAGGTAAGATAAGGTACAGAAATTAATAATTGTAGTTATTTTAACACAATTTTAAAGTTTTGCTGGCTTTAGATTCGTTTAGAAGTTTTAAACTCGATCTATCAGTTGAAGTTTCTATAAACCGATGCTGAGTAGTATACAAATAAGAAATCTATCTCAGTATAATACTTAGATAGGTAAGTACGTATACGTTTGCAATCGGTCAACGATTAGCCAAAAGTTTAACCGAGCTTTTCAAGAAAGTACTTTTTAGTACAACGTTCTTTAGAACTGTATACCTTTATATGTTCAATTAGACGATGCTAACGATACTTGGAAATCTCTCGCCAATAAGTAACTCGTTTTCATTGTCAGCTAAGATTAACTTTATCTAGTTTCACTCGCCTCAACATTAAAGCTAAGTGGTTTCTCGACTCTTTAGTCTGAAGACTTTGTCTTTATACTCTTCTAAAGAAGACTACAGTTAGTGGTCACAATCCTAGCTTATCTAACTACACTTTTGAATTTTCTTACTGTTTTAATTATTTCACAAATGTCACGATTATCTCTACTCCATTACTCATATGTTTACGGTTTTAAAGTGAGATTATCCTAATCTACTAAAAAAAATAAATTGAGATTTCATTTTATTTATATTAAGTCTTTTTTACGAGCTTTTGATAGACCCTTAGTTTTCATCGATTATTGTCTGCCGTAGTCTAAGTCACGAAGGGAATTCGTAAGTTGGTATAAAAACTGTCCATTTATAGATATATGGTATGTGCCAAGGTTAAGGAAGAGGGAAACTCAACCAGCTGTTTTAAAACTGCAGTATAGTTACCTCGGCGAAATCCTATCGTATAAATTATGCCAACTGTGGACACGGAAGAGTTACGGCATTGCAGTGTTAATATAACTGTAGCATGCGAATGGTTCACGGTGACCAGAGCATAAATATCTTTACATCGCATGCTTGAGATTTCACAGTTAGACAGGTAGATGAAGTCGGAAAATAGATGGACGCTTCTTTGATCAGAGCTAAGATATGGGCTTCGGTTAAGTCAGTAGAAACAGATTGTCTAACAAAACTTGCTAACGCTAAGTCTTATCAGTTTACTGTAAGCTCTATAATAGATGGTTAAAGTGAGGGTCTTCTCCTTCTATGTTCTTACACGCATCGTGCTGAACGCTCTTTTCAAATTTTATATGAACTTGATAAGAAAATGAGAAAGTTTTGAGGAAATATATTTTTCAAGCTTGTAGATTTTTGTCGGAAAATTTTTTATTCTGAATTATAAGAAGAGTATCGCGGTAATAAATATGAGATTATAGATGTATGTAGGTATAGGTATAAGTATTGATGCATGCGGATTCATTAATCTCTTAAAATGTAGACCAAAAAAAATATAAAAAAGAAAAAACTAAACTTAGACGTGAAAAAAGCGTTAACAAACTCAATTATAAATTCGCCGCAGATTTTTTAACCTGGTCAAATCAATATAGGTATACGAAAAATGAAAGAAAGAAAGAAAAAGGAAAGTTAAAAAAAAAAAAGCTGCTTCTCGTTATCGAGTTAATTATCTTGCACCATCACGAACGTTGATTGAATAAAAAAAAAGCTATGTAAATACGTTGAACGTCAAATACTTGTTTTCACCGAGAAAAAAGAAGAAAAAAAAAAAAATTTGGGACAACGTTGTCAAAAATTTTATAAATTTATTTCAAAAACAAAAAAGAAAAAGAGAAGTTTTATCGATAACATCAAAGCTGTTTATTACAGATATTATTATTCTAAGGGTAATTAAGAAAATATAATTTTTGATTTTTTGTTTTTTTCATTTTTTTGTTTTCTCGTTTTTCAATTTTCTCTTTACTTTATTTATTTTTTGATTTTTCGTTTCTTTTTTGTTTCAGATTACACTTTGCACGGTGGGATACGGTGACGCAGTGCCAAAAACGTGGCAGGGCAAAGTGATCGCCTCCTTCTGCGCCCTCCTTGGCATCTCTTTCTTCGCCCTACCAGCAGTAAGTGTCCTTGTCATTTCGGCCCTTGACCTTTTTTTTTCAGAATATGGCAAGGGTGAGACGTAGTATACTATACATATACATATAGCTTTTGGAACAATTCTTTCAACAACATCGCCGTTTCTACTCCATGATATTTTTTTTTCTTTTTCTTTTTCATTTTTTTTTTTTTTTTTTTTTTTTTTTTCTCTTGCTCTGCCCAAGCGGCTATTAAGAAAGCGAACCCGCTGTATCGACTCGATGGATCTTTTACTTCGGTACGATAAGCGACGCCCACGCAAACTTTATTTAGGAACACGCACGGACCTATAGGTAGGAGGTGGCTCCACTATAACAATTCAACAAATTTCACATCGTTTCAATACACAATATACACAAAAAGTTTCTCTATTTAATAATTGTGAAACTCTGTGATATGACATAAAAATAAAAGATTTCAATTTTTATATTTTATTCGCAACTGCAGTGATGAAAAAAAAAAAGAAATTATCATTTTGCTAATGAACTTATAAATCGAGTATATCAAAGCTACAAAAAGGACGTATTTGCTTCTCCAGCTTTCTGGTTCATAGTTTGCATGAATCTCCTTCCTTGCAATTTATCACTCGCCAGGGTCCGGTAGACGATAAATTTTCAACAGGACCTGTGTGAACAAAAAGTGACACGACTAAGCTTTTTACAATCTTTCGTCACCGTATTTTTTATTTCATTTTTTTCTTCTCTCTCTCTATTTTTTTTTGGTCAGATATGAACGTCAGTTTTCGTCATTCGTCAGAAAAGTGACCTTAAATTGAACAAATAAATCGCAAAACTAAATCTATCCCAATTTTTATCTCACGTTGTTGATAAATAAACCAGCTTCGCAAATAAAATTTTGCAAATTTTCTACTAGATCGAATGATTATATTTCTATGAGAAAATTAAATCTACGATACGTATGAAATAGTTTGTATTATTTTACAAAATTATAAACTAAAGAAAAAAAAATCAATTTTTTAAATCACTTTTAATCATATGGATTAAAAAATTCGGCAATGATTGCTGATGGAATTTTCAGATTAATATAATCCGTGAAACTTTCAATTTAGAGAAATACATCGCTGGGGTGTGCATACGTCTTAATTTTCTGTTGCATATTCTGCGAGATCGTTACATAATGCATAACTCCTTTTGGTTTTGCGAACGTTGGCGAGAGCGAGGCGGCTACGCGCTATTAATCTAACCGTTTTAAGCTACGTTGGAGTATAACCTACCTACCTACCCCGGGTGTATTTATCGTTGAATTAATAGTCCACCTAGTCGTTAACTCTATAGCTAAGCCAAAATACACGTTATAGTCAAGGTTTGTGTCGTTTGTGTATAACACTAGGACAAAAGGTGCCGCGGGTGATCCTTCGCATGACAAATTAGCAAACACTAAGCATATTGTACTATGCCTATATACTCATGTAGGTAATATAATACAGTTTCATTCAACGTAAAAATTGTTCAATAATAATTAGCCAAAATTTGTATACGAGTTTCAAAAATTACTTCTTCATACAACGAACTATGATTGAAAAGAGATTTTAGAAAAATAAAAGGAATAAAAATCAGGAAACCGGTTGACCTGTGGGTCAACCCGAAAACTTCCCGCTGTTTTAAATACGTTGCAATTAATTGATACTATTGTCTTTATAATAAATTAAAGGAGGTTATAAGTATAATTAGTTTTCCGTATACAAATCTTTTTTTCTTCAATTTCTATTCTTCGAATAACTTTGAAACTACTCGACCGATCGATTCCAAAATCTAATCAGATCTAAGTCTTGATGAACCCTTTCGATCGCCGCAACAATCATTCAAATCGGTTAATTCGTTCCAAAGGTATCGTACGACAAAAAGAGAAATTTTTGTCGTGCAATATCTTTTAAACCAATCGTTCGATTTTGATGAATCTTCCGGTGATCGAAAGGGCTATTCAAGACCTAAGTCTGATTAAGTTTTGAGACTAATCGCACGAACAGTTTAGGGGTTATGCGCTAAAAACATGAAAAAAAATTGTTTTTTAATTTTTATTTCTCAAATAACTTTGAAACTACTCGACCGATCGACTCCAAAATCTAATCAGATCTAAGTCTTGATGAACCCTTTCGATCGCCATAAGAACCATTCCAATCGGTCGATTCGTTCTAAAGATATCGTACGATGAAAATTTGTTTACACAAAATCTTCAATTTTCATTGCAGGAAGTTAAAAAAACAGATAAAAACAGGAGAAAATTAATTCAGGCTATTTTCTCTAAAGATTTTACTGTTCTCATTAGATAATTTAATAATGTTCCATATTTTACATGTTATTTTTAATTATTTTTTTTTATTTACCTATACGTCGCATATTTTAGGTAAAGTCTTCTGCCTGAAAATCTCATAAACTGCGTTTGAAATTGAATGAATGTGATTTCTGAATATGGACTCTGTTGACATGATCATTGAGCTGTTGATATCGATAACGAATGGTGTATCTTGCTCTGATAAAAAAATTTTTGACAGGGTATTCTGGGCTCTGGTTTCGCGTTGAAAGTACAGCAACAACAACGACAGAAACATATGATCCGAAGAAGACAACCAGCAGCCAACCTTATACAGGCTTTATGGCGTTGTTACGCAGCTGATGAACACAGCATGAGTGTAGCCACATGGAAAATTCATCAGATTCCACTTCCCAGTCCGCCCAGGTTCGTCTCAATTTTATTTTCTTTGAATTTTTATTTTTTTAGCAACGAGTACATATATCGTTTGATTTTTATTTTGCTAATTTAATTGACCAATGACTGTATTGACATTTGTCTATTGTGTCGATAATTGGACAAAATTTAATCAAATTTCTGTATTATTAGCTGTTACAAATTTATTACTGCATTGGTTGTGTTCGTGTCTATCAGATTGAAACCACCCCTTTTAAAATGAAATTCACATTCAAAAGAGAACAGAAAATCTGTTCATACCTACATAATTCCTGAATTTTTGAATTACGACCTAAATTTTTTCATCACGAGGGTTGTTACCCAATAAAAATCCATGTCGATTAACCAACTGCGAGTCATCAAAGTAAAGTGATATTGAAAGCTCGATAAAATGGAATAAAAAAAATTTAACTGCACAAAAATCAGTTTCGTTCATTTCATATCTAACACAAAAAATTATGACTTCTAGTCCTTTACATAAATGGCAATTTCAAATCCTCAAAGGACTAGATACATGCCAAAGCAGGATTAAATTTGTACTATTTAATTGTTGGATATAATTTCTACGAAAAGTCATGTATAACTTTTGATTAAAAATTAACAAATTTAATTAGGATATATATATATATATATATATATATATATATATATATATATATATATATATATATATATATATATATATATATATATATATATATATATATATATATATATATATATACATATACATACATATATTGTATATATATACCTAAGTGTTGTGTGATGTGGAATCATAATAGTTATAATCAAATATTGTCTTGCTTATTTTAAAATATAAGTAACTCTTTTATTCAAACTTTTAAATGTACACTTTACTACTTCAATGTACTCTATAAACTCTATTTCCTCTTCTTCTGTGATTTTACTTTGTATTGAAATTTAGCTACGAATTTATCCAATTACTTAAATCTATACTAACAAAGGTATATCCATTAGGGTGCTTCGTTTTAGACGAGTTTTTTTTTTTTCTTAATCCATTTACGGAATAATGTTTTAAACATATAAAAATAAATTCTCACCAAATATGAGCTCTTAATTTTAATTCTAAGAACTCGCGAAATGAATTTTAAATTTTCCCATTTGATTAACACGTAAATTTTAATTTCTTGTTTTCAATTATTTATATCTCCGTGGCGTTTCATGATATTTAATCGACAATCGGTGGAAATGACAGAGGAATCTTTCCTCTTCAAAAGTGTATGTAGCCAATCTATGTTTTGTAACCGACCTCGCCCGGTAAAACATCTTGAAGCCAATTTTCTCTCAAATTTCATGGTTTTTTAAATTTTTCTCGTAAACCACTAACTTTAAAACAAAATTGTATTGGACTTTCTTATAGGAAATTCAATTTACTACAAAAAAAGTCATGTAAGTCATAATCGTAGAGCTAGTAGTTTTCGAGATAAATCCAATTAAGCATTTCAAAATTTGAAAAATCGCTGTTCTATCTGAGATTTTAGTACTTTTTGATGATTACAAAACATAAATTGGCTACGTATACACTTTTAAAGAGAAAAGATTCCTCTGTCATTTCCACCGATTGCCGATTAAATATCATGAAATACCACGAAGCTATAAATAATTGAAAAAAAAAAAATTAAAATTCACGTGTTAATCAAATGGGAAAATTTCAAATTCATTTCGCGAGTTCTTAGAATTGAAATTAAGAGCTCATATTTGGTGAGAATTTGTTTTTAGATGTTTAGAACATTATTTCGTGAATGGACTAAGAAAAAAAAAACTCGTCTAAAACGAAGCACCCTAATATCCATCTTTGCGATAATATTTGATTCATTTATTTCATAATCGCCTAGGGTTACTAAATTATCAGATATAATTATCCCCTTGAATATATATTGAAGAAAAAATTATAATATAAACAGTCGATGGATTGAGGTCTAATTAAAAAAGTCGAGTAAATATTTTCTTTTATACGTTTATATAATTGAAGTAATATTAAATTATGTATTTCTTACGTATGTAATAATTTATACCGTAATTAAAGTTCTTCGTTTTTTTTTTACGCGTTATGTATGTGTCTAATTTTTTTATATAAATTCGTAGCTGGAATTCAAATATCTAAAATTTCATGCACAGTATTTGGATTATTGAAAGTAAAGTCAAACTTCGAAAACGTAATACTATAAGAACGATTTGTTTGACGTAAATTTTTGTAAAATGCACGTACAAAATGATATGAAAAAAAAACGAAATAAATTGCAGATTTTCATGTCTGACGTATCAACATGTCTTTGATAATCTCTGGTTAGTTTCAACCAGGGCTTTCAATCGAAAAATCAATTTTTATAGCAAATTATTAAAATACCAATATTCGAAATTTTTCATTGATTAGGTATTCAATTTTTTATATAGCGAATTTTGATTACGAAAATTATTTTCTCTGGTTCATATCGCAACCGAGTTGGATTCTCCAATTAAATTCAGAGTGGAATCCTATATTGAAAATATTTTTCACACAAAACCTGGTTTAAACTCATTTTTGAGATAGACTTGGAAAAAAAAAACTGACTCTTCGTTCTATTTATTCATTTGTTTTAAACACACTTTTAATTGATACGATTTCTGGTGATTTTTGAGTAATAACAATTCGATCTAAAAAATTTAATACACAGGAATTTAATTAGCCAAATTTTATTATCATATTTTCAACGTCGATGCATAGAATAAAAAAAAAAAAAAAAAATTCAATTTAAAATTTATTTAACACAAATACCAGAATTATTTGCGCGTAAAATAAATTCGTTGATTCATCTTCTTTCTCTCTTGTATAAATTAAAGAAAATCTGTAAAATATTAAGATTACGATTATAAATCTTAGATCTGAATTATAATTATTTATTTATTTTATTTTATTTTTTTTAATCAAACTCTTTCAAATGTGCACAAAATTTTTTCTCCTCTTCTCCTTTGCCTTTTGCTGCACCGCGCGCAGTGGGGCCGCCAAAGAGGAAGGCGGAAGTGGCGTACGCCAAGTCCTCCCCGCGGCCGCCATGTGAGTTTTCTTATCTCTTGTTTCCTGTATGACCTTGCCAATTATTTATCACAATTACACATTTCTTCGCAAACACTGTACGTATTATTATTTCATTATTTATACACATACGTTTACGATATACATATTTTATTTCATTATTAGTATACAGCATGCGTAGGTATACACAATATAGTATTATAGTTGCTCATGAGTAACCGTATCTTTATGACTTGCACGTCTGGGACACCAAACTAAAAACCAGACTAGATTACAAACTTAGAACAGATATAAAAAAAATTATTTTACATCACTTGAATTTACACCAAATTTTATGCAAGGGGTTATTCATCGAAAAAGTCAACGTAAACCAAAAATTTGACTTAACAGCTAACAGTTTAACAGCTTAACAGCTAAGTGAAAAGCCCCTTGTATTTCTGATCATATTTGCACGGTAAATCAGTACTTATTAGAACTTTTATCCCCTCTAATCTTTCATCAGCAATAAGTTTGCAGATCTAGGTCTAGTTGATTATAAATTAAAATCGAATTTTTAAGTCTCAACATTTCTGATGTAAATACCACAAAAACGGGTAATATACTACGTCACTTCTGCATAAGCTCGGTGGTATTAAATTATCAATGTAAAATCATGACCAGGGCGTATATATTGGCAATTTGTACAAAGTAATTATTGCTACCTTTGGAAGTAACAAGATGCAAGAATATCGAGTACCTAGTATGTCATCGTGAGTGATCGTTAATTAAGCTAATAACTAGACTCCAAAGGGTGTTTACGATATCGATGAGATATGTACTTAGATGATATAAATTCTAGTCACAGGATCCACGTCATTTTAATGATTTGATGTAATTTTGAATCTAAAATAAGTGACTTGTATAACTTAGAACGTTGCTGCGGAGCAACAAAGTACCGTTAATTAAAATCTTTGATATTATGATAGGTAGAACATCATCCGTTAGAAAGACAACGATTTGTGAATGCCTGCATCGCGTTAATTACATATCCATTGAACTCTGAGACTTTGATTCGGGATTACGAACCATTAATAATCTCGTATTAAGACGAGTGAATATCGTGGCGTATTACTGTAAGGATAAGCTCAGAGATATCCGCATTTAGTGACAGAAAGAATTATATAGAAATCTTAATTACGATCGCTAGATTCCATTGGGAATTTTCACATCGGGGAAAAATCCTTTTGACTTATACTTTTCTGACCGGCGACATACTTAATAACTTAATTGTGAGATATATGGGTGGAGAGTTTTTTTTTTATTTTTTATTATCAATTATCTATAACTAGATTAATAATTTTCTTAGAACCCAGAGGATTTTTATAATATTGTGGGTGAAACTGGAAGAGAAAATTTTCAATATTTAAAATATGAACTTCGAAAAGATAGAATAATTAATTTTTTGCACTGTTAAAAGCACAAACTTATAGCTTGAACTTAGTGAGTTGAAACTTGGTGTATGTACACGTAGATACATATTATGTAGGCATGTTTATATAGGTACACGAAGTAAACGAATTTTAGTGTATGAACAATAATTATCATGGACTTGTACATTGACCGAGTAAAAAATGTAGTTACGTTAGATCTGTTACAGTCGATTGCGAAATTCATAAAATAGAAAATTCGGTATAGAAAATAGAGAAATAGTAAAAAGTGGTGATGCAGTAAAAGATAAGGCGCTTTCGGGTCGTCCTTACTTCCTTCTATATGTCACGAATAATTTTACAATCGTACAGACAACATTCAGCGAAAATCGCCTTTGTCATTTCAATGCAAAGTTCTAGCCAAATTTCGCGTCGACTGTAACATATATAAGGAAAGAATCACAGGAAGAATGTCTTTGAATTGGATTTAGTCTTTTTCTCTTAGTTTTTTTTTTTTTATTCTTTGGTTTTATATAAAATAAAAAAATAAAAACTGAGGCCGATTCTGTACAACCTTTCACACATTCTGAATTTATAGATGAAATGTATGTACATACATATGAATGTGAAAATGCCATTTTCTTACTTATCTGAATCCATCTGCTCACACAGCGATGTAAAAAATATACATCTTCAATTTTTAGAAATATCAGACAAATCTTATTCATACAATTTTCAAGGCAACTTTTTAAATTTTCCTTGATAAGATTCTTTCAAATTTATATTCTTCTTTTCGTTAGGAATTTTTTCTTTTTTATTTATTTATTTTTTTTTGTTTTCATTCTTTCTTCACCTAGGACAGAAAATACGTTTGGCTGACTACTACCCGCTTCTGCTACTGTACAATCATTAAATTTGTTATAAATCAGTAGTAAATATCTACCATCGGCTCTGTAGGTAACCTACTAAATAACTAAGTACCTACTAATAATGATTTTTATTTCAGATGTACATATACCGTCGCCAATATAATATTAGCGATCATACATAACAGGAATGATTATTACAGAGTGGTATTACACAAATTGGATACGATTTATTACAGCAATAAATAATTAACTCATTTCTCTAGCTATATACGTATGTATGGATATATGTATGTATGTATGTACATACATGTACTACCAGGGATGAAATAACTTGTATAATTGACAATACCGTATATACACATACGTAGCTCTAATAGCGATAAATTAATATTTACTGCCGATTATAACATATATTGTATGTCGGATCGATATTTAGTGCCATTTTACACCTATTCAAATCCGAAAATTTTACGATTATAGATTTGACGTATGTAATCCACAGATTTGTCAAGGTGAAATATAACAATTGTTAATTAATCTCTGGGCTATTGGGAATAATGAATGAAATTAACTATCGAAATATAATTTTGTCGTATAAGATCGAGACAAGGTTTTCTGATCAAGTGAGAATGCTTATATCTTGAATAATTTTTTCGCGGTTTATTCGACTACATAACTTTAATTTTTTTTTTTTTAGTTTTTATTTTTTGCGACACGGTTAAAACATTTTTGCGATTTTAAACTGGAACCAATTCGCGTTTAACACGCAAACGCAACTAGCACGCGACAACTAGGACAGAAATTTAACCGTAAAATATAATGTGGTAACTGATCTCGTGTTCGGATTAAAATCACAGTGCAAACAATGAATGTGAATGGTTGATACGGTGCACATTGATACCACAAATTTTTCCTTTTTAATGGATTTGAATTGTTGAATCAATAACAATTAATAGTTTTTTTTTTTTTTATTATTTTTTTGTTCTATCTTCGACTTGGATGATCACGAAAGTATACGGGGCATGATATCTAATCGGAAATAGGTATATATATTTTATTCCTAGATTTTATATATTCGATTCTTGTCTCCCAAAGGAACAATTAATTATCGCTTACTGACAGCTGTTTTCTGGGGGTCGTTCGTTCTTATCGTCAATTTTTTATTTCCAACATCGTTTCTCTAAGGGGACATATAAGATCGATGATACCGTCAAGATGGTAACGTTCTGATGATACAAAAAATGTATCATTTTCAAACACCTGTGACAACGTGACGGTTTTTCTATTTAGTAAACCCTCAACTATATATAGAAGTCATTTAAAGCCAAAACTAACACCGTTTACAATCTTCACGTTATAGAATTGCGAATGAAAAGTAATATCGAAATATTCTGAGCATTTTTCATTTGCTGAATTTTTTGTTTCTATTTCTTTCTTTTATTGCGTTTTTTTGAGAATTTTTGCATATAGTTACTGACGAGTTAAAATCACTTGCAGTTAAAAACCTGAAGAAATATTTTCGAGTGATTGTCTGAGAGTGCAGTACTTTAATTTGATGGTAAAGTTTAATAAAGTACAAAATTTTCACGTAAAACTTTCATCGTTCTTGGATTGAATAATAAAAAATAAATAAATAATGAATAAACGAAGCATAAATTTTCTTGTAAACCTTTGAATTACGTGCGGTATAATAAAAATTGTAAAGATATTCGGTATAGGTCGCTGAAAAAAAAAATTATTTCATTTTTACCGTATCTGCATAGCTCATATAACTCACAAACGTCTTATTCGCGGAGCTCTTAACTTCTCATTTCTTTGATGGGTATGAAAAATAAAGAAATAAGTAAAAAAAAAAAAAAAAATGAAAAATAAAAAATATATAATCTTGTACGTATATTTCTCTACAGCTGTATATAACAATCTTTAATTACTATGTAATTCATATTTGAAAAACGTTTATACCGCAATAAATTTTCATTAGATAAAAATTTCGAACTAATTTCCTTATATGTTTTTATAAGGAAACTTTATTTCCGAGTTTTGTCATTAAAAAATTGAGCTTTGAGACGAGGGTTTAACATTTTTTTAATAAAACTTAGCGATCCATGAAATACCACATCACATAAATCACACGGGCAGTCGAAGACTGGAAATTTAATAAATTCTGGTACATCTAAAAATTGTAGGTATTCTGTATCCGTGCGGTATAAACGTCGATATGTTTTATCCAACGGTGAGACTGGTCAACCGCACAATAACTCGTTGAAAGATCTATAAATAAATGGACAGTTATAGTAACGTTTATTTGTTTTTCGTTTCCGGTTTCTTAAAGGTATATACGTATGTGTGTAAGCCGGATTAAAGTCGTTTAAGCTGTATGCCTATATACCTATATACTCGATTCTCGCGATATCTACGTATGTATACGTAGTTCGTTGTTCTTTCATTTTTCCAATTTTTTTTATTATTATTATCAGAAGGATTCTTTTTCCGGGAATGATTCGATCAGGAAACTCGGGAAGGACGAGTTGATCCCGTCGTAACCTACCCAGCTTATCTTTACTCATACGTATAGAAAGATAAAAAGCTCAAATTGGAAAATCTTTAACTTGGGAAATAGAAAAATTGTGAAATTGCAGTGAAATCGATCGTTTCCGAATGCAATATCTCCACGTTCATTCGCACATTTACCGAGATATGTTGTATGTATGTACACGTGTTTTTCTGTGTACCGTAAATCCTAAAGTTTGACAAATAGCTTGTACTGGCTCTGTTGACAGTCGGGTATCTTCTAGCTTCAAGCACAACGCTTCATTCGTCAGCAGATTACCAACAATTCGCAGACACAAGAGTACTTCTCTTCATAGTCCGAGTCTTCACAAACCTGGACATCAAAGTCATCGGGGTAATGCCACGAGATCTTTTGCGGACATGAACGCGTCAGCAGAGAATTTGGGTAAGTTCCAAATTCTATTTTATTATTTTCTTATCTTTTTGATTTCTTTTTGAATTTTCTTTTGTTTCTTTTTAATATTCTATATTCTCGTTTATTATATTATAAGGAAGCCCAAAATGTGCCTCGCGAAGTTCAAAAACAAAAAAAAAAACAAAATAAAATTTATATATATATATGACTTCAATGTTTTATATTAAATTTGTGTTAACTGCACGTAACAGCTTGTCGTTTTGGATAAATTGCAAAAGCAGAGCCGGGCAAAGTATACATATACCTACTCCAAAAAATTTCTTTATTAGACAATTTATTTTTTTATATAACCCACGTATTTATGATACGAATAAATATTTTTAAAAAAAAATTAATTTTTTTATGCAGAATAATGACAATATCTTCATCAATTCAAATAAAATTTCTTCATAATTCCAGTTCATTCAAATATGAGAAAAAATTTAATAATAAATTGTCTAATAATTTTTCATATCTTCATGTAAATCATTAATTATATATTTTTCATTCTGAGTATGCGTAGTAACATTGCAGGTTGAAACGATCATTTTTCTGTCTTCTTTTTCTTTTCTTTTTTATCTTCTTTTTATTTATTTATTTATTTATTGTTTGTTTTTGATTCATTTTTTTTTTTTTTGTTTTTTTCTACTTCTTTCGTAAACGCAGTATGAATGCATGAATATTCTGCGCTATAATCGTTGGGTTACACGCTATTGCCCGTATACATATTTCTGTATAATTGGTTAATCATTGCTCACAGGAGGTGTTAGTACCAATGGCGGTAGACAGCTAAACGCAAGTCATTCAGAAGATTCGGTGACAGAAACAGCCTTGTCAAAAAAAAACTCTGATGGTAAGCCAATGATTTTCTACCATCGTGAGGATTTTATTATATTCACACTACCTAATTGTGCTCTATTAATTAATTAATCAATTAATTATGTCAAATACCGAATATATACATATATATATACTGCTTCTAATCTGGACGTAATTATTAATAACAAACATACATACAAACAAACTAATAGAATATACATATTTTTTTTCTTTTTTTATTTCTTTGGTTTTGATTTTTGGTTTTACAACCGTTTATTCCTTATAGTTGAGAATATAGCGTGTATATAGTGAATTAAAAAATTTTTAACAAAAAGAAACTTTTTTTATTTCGAAGTTAAAAAAATTTTTAGTATAATATGCCGTGAGAATCAGGTGAAATCATATATGGTCGTGGCGCGCAGGTCGACGAATAATACGAATTTTATTGGGATAGCCAACTCGTCACGCTAAAAAATCCCTAGGTTATGTCGAGTTCAACATTGTAAGCAATCAACAGAAACACTAGGGAGATTTTCGCCCAGTTGGTTATCCCCATAAAATTCGTATTATTCGGCGCCTGCGCGATCCGACTAGACCATATGGTTCACCTGATTTTCACGATATACATATATATAAATATTTATTTATTTATTTATTTATTTAATATTATGTCCAGATAGATGCTTTTCTTTTATCATAAAATTTGTTATTTAAATTCATAACAATATATACATATATGTATATACATATACATATATGTATGTCTATATGTATAGCTATACATCGTTTATGGTTTTTTTTCAATGAATTAATTTATTTATTAATTTTTTTTTTTTTTTGGTTGTTTTCTTTCTTTTCACTGTGTTGGTGTTTTATTCAATTTCTTGAAGTTTGTGAACTATACTATTTCGTAAAATGGCTGAAAACTAATGAATGGCACAAGCTTTTCTATTACTTTTGTCTCTATTTTATTTTTTTTTTTGTTTTTTTTTTTTTTTTTGTTACATTTGAGTAATATTATTATTACCTTCTACATACCTCTATGGATGTTACTATAGATTGATGTTCGTAAAAAGATTGGAAAAAAAAAAAGAAAAAGAAAAATTATTCATACCTGTACAACATTTCCGCAAAATAATACACATAAGAAATTATTTTTCGTATATTCATTAGCTAAATGTAATATCAAACGCATTCATGTTTTACATTCCAACATATAATTGTCTACTAGGTATATGAATGAATTTATCAATTTATACCTTGATACGTATTTGTAGGTATACCATTTATTTAAATTTTACTTCATCTTAAAAAATTGTAATATGCATGATTTATAAGTTTTATTTAATTTAGCCACCGCGAAGAGTGCAGTGCTTGCTACTGCTGCTGCTGCTACTGCTGCTGGCTTGTCAGCTAAATTTATCCGACACGACTTCGGTGCCTTAACAAAAAATAATAATAAATAAATAAATAAATAAATTAAATAAATTTAGAAAGAAAAAAACGTGTAGGTACGTTCACATGCGGCGATAGAAAAAAATATATTTTTTACTTTTCTCTTCTCTTGCCGTTAAGAAATATATATCTTTGTTTGTTGTAACGTGTCAGTATTTTGGAATCATTTGAGCGTGCGATGTTTAATATTTTTGGCTTTCAAAAATTTTATTCCATTTCTTGTTGTGTGTTTTTTTTTTTTTTTTTTTCTTTTTCTCTTATATCCTCTTTTCTTTTTGTATTTCTTCTTCTTTTTGTTCTTATAAAAATGAGAATCGCTCTCATCTACGATATTAGATTATACCCTTTATCCATTAATATTTAAAGGCGAATAGGTAATTTCAACGGAAATCCTGTCGACGTAACAGGATCTTCTTTCTCCGTTGATAATCCACATCGTAATAAATTAAGAAAAAAAAAAAATGACTAAACACTGTTCAATTATAATCAAACAAAAAATATACAAAAATTAGATTATCCAGACAAATTAGCGGACCAAATTTGAGTTTTTCTATTCCGTGAATATCTGTTACTCATCATTTAGCCCACGGAGTGAAACGGAACTTTCAATCAAGAACGGTGATTTATTATACCGCTAGGAAACACTTCGGTGTTATAATTTTTCGAATAATAATTAGAAGAAGAATTTTTTGGGAAATCATAGCTTTGAAAAAATGGTCTATTTTTTTTTGTTTTTTTACATTTTTTTTATAATTGTTAGATTCTAGAGCCCAGAGTCTTATTACGACACTAAAGAATCACTCACGCATTTGTCAATTCACTTGTCGCACAGCGAATTGCCGACTGGGACGGTCTTCATCCACTGTGGAACTTCGGGCTTTGACCCTCGACGGTCTGGTCTGCCGTTTAGGGGAGACTTCAACGTTGCCGCTAGCCTTGGCGGGTCTTATGCCCCATGTGACCAGGGTGCCTCTGCTTCCATTGTCGCCGACAATGTCTCCGAACTCCGAAAAGTGTAGGATTTTATTTTTATCTTATCTATCCCTTTCCGTTTATTATTTGTCGTTGGAATATATACATATAGGGTCACTGTCACGTTTCTTTTCTATTCCAATTTCCTATTCCCTTTTTCCTTACTTCTTCTATTTCTTTTCGTTACTTTTATCCACCGTTTTATTTTACCTCGTGTAAATAATCGTGATTGCTTCCTCCGTAGCGGTTCTGCACTTCGTACTGCAATTACATTTACGATTACTTTACTTCAATGTGTACGGAAATTTTTCAAAATCAAATTATACCTACAAAAGTTCTCTAGTCGATACATTTTATTACATAAAAAGCCACAAGCATCAGAATCATTTTAACCAAATTCGAATTTTCATTTAAAATAATCAGAATCAATCGTTTTTTATCATTCAAATTTTTTGTGGCATTACTTTCTCATTTTTTCAACTAAAAATTGACTCAAATTCGATTTATTTCAATATTAATTAAAGCTGTGATTTTCAAAGTGAATTAATTGTCGAAAAAAACTTATTCTAGCAAATTCATTTTCTTCAATATTCACGAGTAAGAAGATAGCTAAAAAAAATTCTCAGCCCATTTTCTATACTCTCTTCTTGCTATACTCAACGATATTGAAATTTTTTGTCAATATTTCATTGCGTTAGGAATTTTTTTTTCGAACTATTCTTTACTTTAGCTGTTATCAATTGTCACATCTGTAGTAGATATAGAATCAAAAAAGTAATTGCAGTTCCTCCTGTCCATCCTAAAAAAAAATTCATCCTAAAAATTCTGAAATCTGAAACCCAAAATCCTTACACTAGAGCAGAAATGAAACTAGATTCTGCACTGACAATGAACTAAAAATACAAAAAAAAAAAAAAAAAAAGGTTTCGGAACTAATATGCCTTTTGTGTTGTCTGAATAGTCGTGGGAGGGTGAAGGTATTGTTTGTGATCGAGTTACTCACTCGACTGTCAGTTTATCATTTTTGCACTAGGAAAAGTGTCGTAGAAATCGCACCGTTACGAGAAAAAAAAAAACTGTGTTTTTTTGATTGAGATAAATTTTTTTTCACGGTCCTCGAAAAATCAGACGTTGAATTTAACTCTTTGGAAAATTTTTAGAATATTTTCAACCTATTTGTATTATAAATAAAGTTGAATAAACACGATGTTCAATCTTTAGTTTTGATTTGCAAAGATGTGTTTCAAACTCTTAATGAAATTGGAAAAAATCGCAATTTCGGTACAAATTATTCCAAAGAGTTTTTAATTTTAATTTAACAGCTGTGGAGTACCAATATTCGGGTTGCGATTTTCCAACGTGAAAAAAGATTTTCACTTTTTAATCGCGGTCTGTTTTCTTTCAGTATTAAAACTCAGCATAATAAAACGTTTCGCATCTAATCTTGGGGTATATTTGATATCTGCGATAAGAAAAAAAAAAAAAAAAAAAAAAAAAACCACAGCTTTTATAGAGCCTCGTGTAGCGGATTCTGGGAGTATAATCTGTTTCATAAAACACCAATTTCGCGGTTACGAAAAGAGCTTTTTTTCTTCTGTCCAGATGAATAATAAAAATATATAAAACTGCCGGTTTAATTTACAGTAGCAATACGGGGACAAAGGAGTAATTTAAAAATTCCGTAAAGTGTGATAAAACAAAAAAAAAAATGTAAAATAAGTTGGAAGAAAAAAATTTTTTTTTAAACAGTTTTCAAATCCGTTAGTATAATAATTTTGCTAAAATGGATGACATAATTGAAAATTTGAAAGAGAGATAATGTTCGTCCCTGTATATCATATTGCGTGAAAGCTGATGGTTTCGTTAATATATATTTTTTCTTTCTTTCTTTCTTTTGTTGAAGATTGAAACAATATTTCATGAATAAGTTTTACCCTTGTATATAAACGAGACAAAGAAAAAAAAGTTGCCAATTAGTCGAGACTTATTTCTAAGTTTGAACCAGCTCCCTAATTTGTATTGTCTGCTCATCCCTTCTCAACCATTTCTTTTAAAACTTTGTGAAAGCGAATTGAAAGGCGAACTTTTCTTTTCCATTTCAAACGAATTTCTAATAGCAAACCACGTCTACTTGGTTCAATTTGTTCATTTTCGTTATTAATTTTCACCAATATAATAGCTGCAGGTTTATTATTTTTAAGATTTGTCAGATTTTGAGTAGGAAAAAAAATTTCTTTAAATATCGATCATATTTTATTCCTCGCCTAAATCAAAATCGAAAAAGAATAAATTGATTTCGAGTTAACGATCAATTGGAAATAATTCATCGTGTGTGATGACGCGTTACAGGTGTATTGAAGAAACTTTGGAATCGTTCCAAAAGTGGCAATGTAACGATGCCAATTTCACCTCATGTTAACATACTGCAATAATTTTTTTTTTTTCTTCACTTCTCAGAGATAAGGAGAAAATAATTAGAGTCGTTAATAGCTGAACCTAAACGATTTTCAATGAACCGAAAATACTTGAATGACTATTTTAACTGCTAATTAATATATAGGTATACCATAAAAAAAAGCTTAATTCGGAATCTGCCATCGGAAATTTAAATGGTTGGATCCTTAGGACGCAATTTTATTCCCTGACCATTACCTAATTCGTAATGTGTACGAAACGAAAAACAAAAATAAACAGATCAGGAAACCGGTTGACCTGTGGGCCACCCCGAAAACTTCCTGCTGTGTTACATACGATACAATTAATTGATACTATTGTGTTGATAAGAAATTAAAGAAGGTTATAAGTTTAATTAGTTTTCCGTATACAAATCTTTTTTTCTTCAATTTCTATTCTTCGAATAACTTTGAAACTACTCGACCGATCGATTCCAAAATCTAATCAGATCTAAGTCTTGATGAACCCTTTCGATCGCCGCAACAATCATTCAAATCGGTTGATTCGTTCCAAAGGTATCGTACGACTAAAAGAGACATTTTTGTCGTGCAATATCTTTCAAACCAATCGTTAGATTTTGATGAATCTTACGGCGATCGAAAGGGCTATTCAAGTCTGATCATGTTTTGAGACTAATCGCACGAACAGTTTAGGAGTTATGCGCTAAAAACATGAATAAAAATTGTTTTTTAATTTTTATTTCTCAAATAACTTTGAAACTACTCGACCGATCGACTACAAAATCTAATCAGATCTAAATCTTGATAAACCCTTTCGATCGCTATAAGAACCATTCCAATCGGTCGATTTGTTCTAAAGATATCGTACGACAAAAATTTGTTTACACACACACACACACATACGGACGTCCATCCAAAAATAGTCGGAATAGCTTCGTAGGACCCCAAAACGTAGAAATCTGATGAAAACTCGATTTTCGAAAATTCGACCGAAACCAATACGTTCCCTTTTTTATGAAAATTTTCAATTTTCATTGCGGAAAGTTAATTATAAAGAACTGTTTGTTTCATAAGCAATAGGAGAGCCTTATCTTTACATTAATCGTAAAATAACCGAGACTTTAACCCAAGGTTTTAATTTTGATTCAGAAAAATGAACTTCTGACGTCAAACTATAAACCCAACAATTCTAGGATTTAATGGATAATCCCATTGAATGATCGTATCTGATCGATAAGTTATTGTATCAAGTATTGAGAAATGAAAGATCGCTAAAAACATCATCGATGAAGGCAAGAAAGATTTACCATAAGAAATTTAACTTCTCAAATTTTGGCTAATTTGTTATCTGGCTATAGTCAGATTTTTTGGATATATGACTGACGATGAGATACACGTGGGTCAGTCCCTATAATGACTTCGAAAACTCTTATTAAACTTACTTGCCTTTGTCTAGTGTCAATTATGATTGAAAAAATGACTAAAAATTTCCTTGGCACTAAATCGACATAGAAAACTAGTTTTAATTTAGATGGCGATCCTGTGTCCATGAATCTCAATCGCTTGTATATCTATCAATGAAAAATCTATATTGACACTGGCAGTATCATTATTTTGGCATGAATTGATAAAAATTATTATTTTGCGATGCTTTTTATTGCACTTTCTAAATAATATTTTACCCAAATCGAGGTATGATCATCTAGACGAATGAATAACATGTAAATAAAATTAATTTTAGAAGTGTGAATATCGTTTGAAATTTATTATCGTTATAAGTTCACTGAATTTCAAATTTTCAATCACAGGATCATTAATTTAAGATATCTCAAGATAGTAGAAAATATGGGCAAATAAAAAAAAAAAAAACAAATTTTAATTCAGCATCATCGAGCTTCATTTAAAATGAAGACTTTAAAAGGGTCAATTAAAAGGACGACAATTAATTTTCAATCACCGTTTAATGAGACTTTAATATCTTCAAGAAATGATTTAACTCCCTTCCATTCAAACTACCCTATCATCTGATCGTGAGATTCGAATGAAATCGTTTCTGCAATGATCACCCCGTATATATATACGCAGTAGAACGGTTCATCGATTTCTACACGTCTCATTTGTGAAAGCTTGAATTTATTAAGGCGTGCTAAATGTAAAATGGCTAATTACCCAATTAGTGGGTATATTATGTATCACGTACAAGTACAGGCCAATTACTCAGTTCGTGGTGTGATAAGTAAGATTTTTAAACAGTTGATATCATCCATTCATTCATTTTTGTTAATTTTTTTTCATTAAATATTTTCGCTCATTTTTTATAAAGATAGTTAATAAAATTCTAGTTATCATTATTATTATTTCTTTTGCTAGTTGACCGTAGAAACTACAATCCATGATCCATCGATCAAACATGAACTAGTTGCACAATATTGCAAGCTTTACATGTCACGCTGGTGTTGGGTGTAAATTTTTTAGTATCCCGCATGGTAATCGTGAAAACAAAAGGTAGGTTTTCTCTATAATCAGCTGCTTAATCTCTGCATAATGTTCTGCATGGAATTCAGTTTTTTTTTTCTTTTTTTTCTTTGTTTTTTTATACAAAAATATAATAATTTACGCAACGATATAAGGATTTCAAATTTTTTATTATTTTTTATATTTCTTTACTTGTCATTTATAAGAAAGAAAAACAAAAATTATTAACACTAATTAACGAATAAATTTTACCAGTAATTTCAATCAAATTTCAAATATTTACATTCGTCAATTCATACCTGAAATTTTCGTTTCATTTTTTTGGCAAAACAAATTACTATAACTAATTTTTTACTTACAGCCTTATATATAGCTCATCTTCTTTACTCTTATGTTTTTCCCAGACGAAGACGAAGAGCCTCGATGTATTCAGTTGACAAATCAACACAAAGGTGCCATCCGGGCCATCAGAAAGGTGAGTAAAAATTATCAACGTTTAATTAAAAAATAATAAAAAAAATTAAAAAATTACTACAATCATAAAAATGAACGATCAATTTTTAAATCCAATAACGATAAATTTTCTCAAAGGATTCTTATATTACTTTAAATAAACAAAATTCTAAGACTTGATCAAAAATTTATAAAAATTTATATGACCAACACATTTACTTTGACAATTTGAAATGATTTTCTGCCAAAATTCATTCGAGTCTTTTTCTAACTCTTTTAATTTTTCTTTCAATAAACTTTGACGTAATAAAATTACTGATTAAAATCCATAATCCAATGTCTATGTACAATAATATACGTATCTACTAACAAGATGATGATGATAGATAGTTATCTATACTTACTCAATGATATATTTCATTGAAAGGTTTTCAGAGAGTCATAATATATCAACAGAGACGTCATCGTTGGCCGATATATTACATTACATACCTATATGTGGTATCAGAATTTGGCCTGGCTATTCTATACCCATATGACAGCTTGTCAAATAAATGCCAAATTCTCTTATATTAATTCGCGGTATACAGAATATATACGAAATTATTCATTTTTCAATAGATATAGTTATGTGTACGTTGTGTTGATGACAGAATTATTTTTCATTATTTTCTGTCCCTGAAAGATCGTATATGCAATTTAATCATTTAGTTAAACGATGATAAAAATAATTATTTACGGTAACTAAACGTTGAATAATAATTTTCTACAAAAAAAAAAAAACAAAAAATGACCTGTTCCGATATCACTGACGTCCGATAAGTGCCAAGTGCTGTTTTTCTTTCGAAACAAATTTTAACTGGTCAGCACGTTTTTGCATACCTATTATATACAAATACGCCTGTACATGGGTATATGTAGGTAATATGTATATCTGAACGAGGCTTGAATCTACATTGATTTTTCCATTACCATCAACGTACCCTAAATGGTAGGGCCGAAATTTTGCCCACTACGTTAAACATGTTTATGCTAATTGCCCGAACGTATGTATGTACAGTGTAGCTATTTACAGAATCAAGTAACTTTCTTTAGCTACGATTATAATTTGACATTAATTGGAAAATAAAAGAAAAAAAGAATGAGAAAGTGAGATTACTTTTCTCGATCGTATTTATTACAATCACGGAAATTAGAATACCCATCGCACGTCTAATACGTGACAAAATAATTGAAATTTTATTATCAGGTAATTTTTAGAAGATCTTAATGGCAGATCTTCCTTCTAGTATATTGTAAGTTTACATTTCTTTTTTGGTATCTATAAATTGTGCTTTTGGGTTACGGAGGGGAGCTTGAGCGAAATTTTTTTATTCATTTATCTGACGGTTTTTAACTTTGAAAAATTTCGTCACGAAGTTTAGAACCTGATGTTTTTACAGAGTTTAAACTTTGACATATTTGATAGATAAGATATCGGCGTACTTATAGTTCACGTGGACTTGACCCTTTGGCGAAAATTTTAAAGCCAGACGGTATTCGGCAAAGAGTCTAAGTTCACGATACTCGAAGACGATGAATTCGTTTTATAATAATTACAAAAAAACAAAAAATATTAAAAAAATATGAATTGATAGGATAGCACCGGTTTAAATTGATTATGGGCGAAGAATCGGACAAATTAAATATCTATGGAGCATAACTCATACCTTTCGCAATTCAATCCGCATTTTTACCAAAATGCTAAATTTATCGAATATTTCAAATGTGAATAAAATAAAAAAAAACTCTCGGAAATGATATTGAAGTAGCTTCCTTCAATCAGATCGAACCAAATCGAATTCGTTAGCCTTTGGTCGGGGTACTCGAAAATAAACTGAATTTTCAAACGCCTTTTTATTCATTCTTTGCATATACAGCTGTACAAGGTCCACCAAATTCAATCCCCAATCAGAAAATACGTAAACAGTGAATATAGTTTTCGAAATTTAGCTTCCATATAAGAATCGAATTCATCGTTTTCGTTCTACGATTTAAGAGTAAGATTTTTCGGAATTTTTATTTTATAGCCAATCCGCATTTTCGAAAAAAAAGTTTCAAATTTCTGAACCATTTTACAAAGGAGACTGAAATCTAGCTTTTAATCGGTTGGTTTTAGTCGCCGAATTTTGTTTATCGTTAGCCCCTGCAAAAGCCATACTTCGTATGATTCTCATTATTATTATTATCATTATTATTGTTTCATCATTTGTGATTTGAAAATTGTGAATGTTAGATGAGGTATTTCGTGGCGCGGCGAAAATTTAAGGAGGCGCTGAAGCCCTATGACGTTAAGGACGTGATCGAGCAGTACAGCGCCGGCCACGTCGATCTACTTGGCCGCGTGAAAAATGTTCAAACTAGGTAACCCAGCCAGTCCAATACCCATCGCTATCCTATAGACGACAGAAACTACCCACGGTGACAGATTACGTGCTAATAAATGTCAAAGATAAAAATTTCCTTGTCCGTTAATTAGTATACATATAGAAGAAAGTACTTTTCTAAAGTTTATACTTTGGAAGTTTAACACGTCTGTGTAAAATTTAGCAAATTTTCCTGTTTTCGGATCAATTTTTTACTTTTCTTTTTTTTTTTTTTTTTGCCAGTTTGATTAATCGCACGCTTTTTTTTCTTTTTATTTATGTTATATTCAACGTCAGCTTTTAAACGTGGATAAATAAAAAAAATAAGTTGGAATTTTTTTAGTATAAGCGATTAAACCGATTTTTTATTTTTATTTTATTTTATTTTTTCGAGCAAAGAGAGCTTTTTAACTTTAGCCAGTAGCTTACGGATGACGTCACCGGTGGGAGTTTCATTACGTCATTCCATCTGGGATCTCATTTCACCGTCCCTTTTTCAATTGCAAATTACCACATTTGCTGTACTGGTTCAAAGTGATTCAAAAATTGACCAAATCCATTTTACATCGTTAAGGAATCGAACCAAACGTACATTTTGGACTTTGATTTTTAACTTCAATTCCACTTCGAAATTTATCGGAATGATTTTTTGATTTGTTTTTAATGAGGGTAGGTAATATACAATATTGACCGAATGCTGCTCTGTAACGTGGAAATATTTTGACAAAATATGTAATTACATCTCACGTATCACTTAACTGTAGATTTTTTCGTTTTTTTTTCTATTTCAAGTATAATTGAAAGCACGAGTCAGAAATCTGTGATTCCTAAAGGTGCTTTGAGAAGCTTCGAAAAACCTCTTGAAATTTATCAATGCTAATCTACAATAAAACTATTTTGAGGTAATAACCAACAATTGAAGAATCACAGGAAAATTCTATTTCTTTAATATTGAATTTTTTTAATAAAACTTTAGCGAAAATTGTTTAAAAATATTTACAAATAATATATTTCGTACTCTTACTTGAATAAGACATATGAAATTTCTATATTTCAATCATAATTTCAATTTACAATATTCCAATAAGTTTTTCCGACATTTCGAAGTGTAAAGATTAAATTTATAAATTAAACATTGATTCCATGAAGATAATTAAATTTCTTGATTTAGGTAACAGATCGTGTTGAATGAATCTGGTCTTTTTTTCGATCGAATTTCTATTAATTGGTCGAATAGTTTCGATACTTTCATTGCTAATCATCAAACAGAATGAAATAATTGATTATATATTTTCCAATAAAATATATACGAACATGATGACAAATACGAACTTTTATTATATTATTTACGTCATAGAGTCGAGGAGAGTTTTATTATTACTTTTAATTAACAATTCGTGTTAACTAATAATATACTGCGTTACAATTGTATGTACGTATGTGTATCTATATACATCGCTGATCGTGTTGTTGGATCGATATTTGAGCAATGATTTACATATGGGGCATTTCAGCTATAACCGAGCGCCTATTACCTCGACATTTTTGTTTCGTGACGCCGATTTTTTTTCAGGTTTTCAAAGCAGAAAAAATTTATTTTCGCCAAGAGTGTATCCTCCGATTTATCTCAAATAATTTCTCTAAAAAGTACATTTAAACCCGCATCTTTTGGTGTCTATCTCATTCATACCCGAACACGTGTACTTACCAGTGCTTACTTCTTTTTCACGAATAAAAATCCATTTTTCACAGTTTCAAACGATTATAAAAAATCGAAAAATGATTTCTCCACAATGAGATAGGCACCAAAAGATGCGGGTTTAAATGTACTTTTCAGTGAAATTATTTGAGAAAAATCGGAGGATACACTCTTGGCGAAAATAATTTTTTTCTGCTTTGGAAGGTCATAAACCGGAAGTGGATGATGAATAATTTTTTTTTTTTTGAAAAATAGGTATGTCTTTTTCTGTCGAACAGTACCTGAAAACAAAATCGGCGTCACGAAGAAAAAATGTCGAGGCAATAGCCGCTCGGTTATAGCTGGAATGCCCCATATACATCTATGAGAATACAATATACTCGTTTACAAGAAAATGTAAATGGTAAACTGATGATAAAAATCACTGTGGTAATATTGACGGGTACAAATTGTCAAGAGTTGTTAAAAAGAAAAAAAAGAAAAATTGCGTGCTGACGCGAGTGAATGCAATTAGCTCATAACCATGCACTGCACATTCGTTCATAACGTGACATATAGGGGATAATTTATCTTTCTCTAATAACCGTTTGTGTATAGACTTATACTATTTTTCTATGCTATTATTTCTTTTCATAAATCACTGAATTAACATGTTAAAGTTTATCTACTTTATAATTTCATCCATGATAGTAAAAATTTGATATAACAGTATTTTTGAAAATAATATATAAGAGAAAATCATCTGGATTAGGGGAAAGAAATTAGCTATACATTTTTTTATTCGAAAAATCATCAAAGATATTAAACAGAATTATTCCTCGATAACAGGTTAGATAAAGAAACACTCCTTATCAGTCTAGTCTATAGAGGAAAGACAATTTCAAAATTAATACTACAGTTTTAATTTTTTTTTTTTTTTCTTTCTTTTTTCTTAAACAAATGTACCTAACAGTAGACTTTATTCAGACGGGGAAAGATAAGAGTAGCTATACGTTGTGTGAGGTAAAAATTATCTTCATCATATTAAAAGAAAATTCTACCATTTTATAGGATGTAATTGAAAGTAATTGGGTTAGTGTGCAGAGGGTTGTAATAATTGTATATTAATTAATGAAAATTATATATATGGGGCTGGATTGAAATTCAGAAATTTTAAATCCTGAACGGTGAAAATTTTTAGAAACAGAATTTCAGAATTACCAAATTGAAAAACTTCAAAGGTTCAAAATTCCGAAACTTAAAATTCACGCATTGGAGTGTCATGCCTCTCCAATTAAATGTCCGGATTTTTTGACTTTCCGAGTTTTTAACTAATTATTGCATTCCGATGTTTCCCAATTTTAATATACTGAACTTTGACGGTTTTAAAAGTTCGAAATAGTTTCAAATGAATTCGTAATTTTGACCATTCGGAATTTACGAAATTCGTAACTTCATCCCGGACCCCAAATATATTTGACTAATTCAATGTAGATTTTCAATTTCTAATTAAATAGCGATTTTCATGCTTGACAAAGCAGTTACACCATACCTAATTCAAAAAATATATAAATCGTTAATTGCTAACTAGTATTAGTATCCGAACTTTTTTTTTTCTTGTTCAACGCCAACAACGGTGACTAAAAGGGAATTCGTTGTCCGATCACATCTGTTACGAGATATTTTTACGACGCGTCAACCAAACTTTAGTATCCGCAAGGACAGTTTTATAGACTATAAAATTTAGGAAAAACGTTATCCAACGAATCTGTATGATTACAATGCTGATATATCCGTGTAGTTAGCCCCAAACAAACAAACACACTAGATATATAATATTATGTATAGGTGTGCAAAAATTTGATTCAAAAAAAAAATTTTTTTTTTTTTTGAACTGCAAGACCGAAGAAAAAATTCTTTTTAAAAACAGCTAAAATAATTCGTCGAAATTATTCATCGTCGTTAATCGAAAACGCTAACGCGGTTTTGTTCATAGTGAAATTCAATTTTTGGAAAGCAGATAAAGCCCCGTTGGGAACTGGCTGAAAGTTATATCGCGTTTTCACCCCGGATCTAAATAGCATGCTGAAAGACTGTTTTAGCACCCAAAAGTCGCGGTGGTAAAGTCTTTAAAGCTCCAAAACTCGGACCGCGATTGATCAAGCAAATTCATAATAAACTGTATACGATAATGAAGAAGAGAAAAAAATAAAAATAAAAATTGATATTAAATTTTGAGTATTAAAATGCCTGATTATTGAAACGGTAATAGAATTTTTAATTTAAATTATTAATGAACCGATGAATTTTTAACAATTAGAGAAGATCATTAAATAAATAATTCTCTCGCATATATACGGTTTAATAATTATTCTGTTAAATACCTTTAGGAAAGTTCAAATTAAACGAAATATGGAAATTTTTCATGCACATCGTTTGGTTGTTCAAATTTTTTCGAACAGATGGACAGACAGACTGATATTTTTCTAAAAACCTGTTTTTTGGATTCTTCAGGGTCGAAAACGTAAAGATTATTTGAAATTAGTAAAAGTTACTTTTCGACCGAAACCAATACCTACTTTTCTTATATATCACATCCGTAGGTGATGAAAAGTAAAAACACACGTTATAGCATGTTTTTATAATTTGATATTGTTTGACCACTCAATTTTTTTACTGGGTGAAAACTAAGCTAATATCACACTCAATCTTTCCACACATGTACAATGTATGTACATCTACATACATACCTACATCTATTTAATGTCATATACCTATATCAAGGAATCCATATAATACATTTAGAGTTTCATCTAGATTTTGACCAAAATTAAATTGCCTTGCTAATGGATGAGCCGCTTGGTTACTTTCCTTATACGAAGATCGTATCCGCGTATATTATACTCTGTGCGTTAAATATATAAGCTCGTTTAATACCTATACGTATATGTATACGAAAAATTATTAATGACTTTATTATGTCATTGTGTTAGCATGTAATCAACGCGTCCTTTGTAACGTAATATAATTTTATTATTTTTCATATTTTATTTTATTTTTCATCAAAATATTCAACTTGTATTTGGTAAATTTTCATCGTGACATCCGGTTCACTTTATAGTCGTTTTACAAATTATATCTACTGCAGTTCTACGACTAATTGAACTGAATTTAATCATACGTCCAATTTCTAAACTTTCGGTAGTATATAACGAGATTTGTCATAAATTGGATACACAAGTAGAAGCTGTATATATAATTTTATTAACTGGTTCTAACAAATCGAGTTCTCTGAACATAGAATACATAATTTTATATACACATTAAATCGAAATTGAAATATTGTATAGTTTTTATATCGTTATTAAAAAATTTTGATAAATTAATTATAATCTGTTATTTAAACAGCAATGAAAGTATCAAAAAATTCGACTGATTAATTAACCAATTATTTTCAAAATCACAAGAAAAATAATAATTATATATACCTATCCTATATATTTATTTAATACTATATGCAACGCCTGCTAGACACGCATTTTCGACGTATGTTATATTTATTTCTGTCTTGTGTGACTCCTGTAACGCAACATGCATAATTGTTACACCTAATGTTAATTGTCAATATTGCAACTCTTGAACCTATGCGTATTTTTTCTTATAAATGAGTATATACTATCCTGTTTCAGTACATATTACTGTGTATTGATTACACGAGGATATAGCTGTCCTATGTAAAAATAATAGAGCCACTATCCTTTGACCGAACGTTAAATTCACTGATGACTTTTTTTTATATTTGTTCTGTATATAATTTTCAAAAAAAAAAAAAAAAAAATTAAAAACGAAGTAATCAGTGTTAACAAAATTCAGTGAGAGGATTTTGGCTCATTGAAGGACTGTGTCTGCGTATGACATGTTTGAGTATCTCTGAACCCCGTCTATATACCAAATCCATGGGATATATTTATATATATATTTTTATTTTATTTAGGAATCTGCACGTTTCATTATTAAATTCGTTTTATAAGTAATTTGATGGACAAACGACTGATCGATTGTTTCGTAAATTTGAAAGCAATTGCAAAGCCTTGGACGTGTGTCAAGCCCTGGGCAATATAAAACCCGACAGTTGACGCAGTAAAACCAGTCGTTTTCGTATACGATTGAAAGAATTTCATTTCGCCCCTTCATGAGGCTTGAGGTCTTCGAACTTTACGACTAACAACGGAAGTCTCTATTTTTCTAGCATGCCTCCAGGATCACCTGTTTCAATCCATTGTATATTATACATTACCCGTTTATATATATACCTATATCTTATCAATGCAATATTAAAACTGCGTCACAAGAGACTCGAAGAATTAATTCGATTTATAACCTGAAACTGCCGAATAGATAATCAGCGATTATTTATTTCTAAGAACGTATCGAAGAGTTTAAAATTTATTAATTATTCTTATATACCGTAGAACTAAAAAATTTTTTAAATTCTTACAGTACAATATCTCGAATTAGGTTCCATAAAATCAACGAATTTCTGTAAGTCTATAAATTATTGAGTTGTTTATAAATTTTAACAACAGTGCAGGCTTTGGTCATTTATCGATTAACAGGGTTTCCTTTTCGAGGATAAAGCTTTTAACGGGTTTGGATAGCTTCTATATATTTCACGGTAACAAGGTTTGTATCAGATTGATTCTCAGGTCTCTTATCACGCGTTTAATATTTGTATTTTAGTAGCATATCATTCAAATCTATAATTACGTATGTGTGTATGTACATACGTAGGTCAGGATATAAATTCTCAAATATATTTTTGCAATATTCAGAAAGTGCAGAAAGTGATAATTAAATTGCCTGTTGATCCTTAAAGTTTGACAAATCATTCGTATTATTATTTTCAAAAAAAAAATTTCTAGTTGTTAGATTTTTTATTTTTATTTTCAAAATCTTTTCTCCGATCGTGCTTTCCTCGTTCATCTTCTATCGCACGCCTTTTTGTGTCGACTGAATTATTGTACATAGAATGTGCAAGAAAGGATAAAACGTTTTATTTTTTGTATTTTCCTTCTTACTTTATTATAATAAGTAACAAAATTTTCGATAGAAATATAGAAGAGACGATAAATTAAATTTGGAAATGTCGAATTTATTTATAAATAATCCCAACATCCTTTCAACGCACATCACTTATTTCATCTAATATCGGTCTGGTGATATGTTGTAAATTGTGAACCATATACCATTTATGATATATGTATATGTACATGTACATATATATGTCACGCATTGCTAGTATGTATACTATTCGTAATTATTGTGATCGTGTAGTGTAAATGTGTATCATATTTGACAAAAGATAAAATACTTCGTGGCCCGGAAGCAGTTCAGAGAAGCTTTGAAACCCTACGACGTCAAGGATGTTATCGAGCAGTACAGTTCAGGCCATGCAGATCTGCTGAACCGCGTTAAAAATCTTCAGTTCAGGTACAAATCAAGGAAGTCAATTTTGAAATTCTACAATTTTTCAAAAAAAAAAAAAAAAAAAAAGAAATTTATTTAATCGTTAATTAATCGTTATACATTCAATAATTAAGATATTCATAAGACAATAGTCATTTTATACAAATCATAATCCATATCCGAAAACATCGTTCTCTGTAGAGACTTCTACGATGGCCAATGTCTAAAAAGAATCCTTGAATGTAATATTCTTTAAAAGATATTATCATATACGAATCGATCAGATTTTATCGTGGTTAAAAATTACTTTTAATTATTATTAAACTTCATATTTCTATCCACGAATGAAAGTACAAAAGATATTACAATGATAGCAATTTTAACAGTTTATGTAGTCTTGATGTTATCGTTGCTTTCGGGTAACGTAAGGTAGTTTGTAGATCGTTATAGTCATCCTTTAAACCCGCACTATAGTGTCGCCCGTATTGCATGTCGTCTTGTTATACTTCGGTGCTTTTAGCTTCGCTTTTTCACATTTGGAAATTTTTGAAAAAATGAAACGGATCTTTAATCGATTATGTTTTCTTTTTTTTTGTTTTTTTTTTTTGTCTTATAGGTTAGATCAAATTTTAGGTAAACAAGGATCTAAAGCCAAAGACGTTTACGCGTCGAAAATAAGTCTTGCATCCAGAGTCGTCAATGTGGAACGACAGGTGAGTTTTTATTCGATAAATTAATCCTAAATTATATTTATCGTAAATCCTTCGAATAACTTTTTTGTTTTTTTTCATTTTTATATATTTTTCTAACGTCACGATATCTCGGTTTGACTATTTGCCAAATAGAAATCAACTCTTTATCGGTTTAACTTCGGCCCCACTGAACCGAACACGTACGTACTTTTACTTCCGTCTTTTTATTTGCCCAAGCTAAAGACTTTCGATATATCATTTGAACACCAACTGAAGAAAACCGAAGACACGTCACGGTGACAAAAAGATAGAATTGATTTCTTGCCAGAAACCACCAGGCAGTAGTCGTTAGTTCTAATGATAAAAAATATTTCAACCTGCAGCTAGTCTGTAGTCTGGAATACTATGACGACAAAAAGCTCGTAAACTTATGATTGACAAAATGATAAAACAAAAAAAGAAAAAAAAAAATGTTCGATAATAATTTACCCCGTCAAATTAATTGATCGGTAATTATTGAGTAGAAAATTGGAAAAACGATTGAATAATACGATAATCACATAAACGGGAATCAGGATCGTGACATTATTAAAAGATTTGAAATAATTATATGATTTATCTTCCCAATGAATATTTTCAAAAGTCTTAATAATCTTCGATTTTTGGTTACCTAATTAGGTAAATCTTTTTGCTATCATTATATTCGTTAGATAAAATTAATTATTAATTTTTTTCAATTATATCCGCGAATTATATTTAGGATTGATAAGCCACAACTCAAACTGATTTATACTCTAGTCAAAGAGTTAGAATATCTTGGCATTAGTCATAAATTATAATAAATTCAAACTTATTGCGAATCTGAAATTGCCAGTTGCCCTTTAATTAATTACATTTGCGCATCATCAAATACAAAGACGGTGGATATCTGTTATTCAGAAGGGTTTACAGAAGACTGTAGACTTACAGAGTGACTGATCATCATTCGTGAAGGATCTCGAATTCCTAATTGACAATTACGTACCGTAATTTTCATCACATCTTAGAATGAACTTTAGCTCTACACTCGACACCATGGCATTCAAAATAATTTCAAATTCTACAATATTATCAATGAAACACGTTGATCGTATGCTTAATTAAATTCTCTCAATACTTAATCGCGGAAATAAAAAGCCTTACAACTTTTTCCAGGTCGATGATATCGAGGTAAAACTTGACCACTTGATAGAACTCTACATGGAAGATAGAAAGAGATTCCTTGCACTTCCATTACCAGCTCCAGACCCTTCGCAAACGGGTGGTAGCAGTGGTACAGGAGGAGGTGGTGTAGCCTCACAAATTCTGAAGCCTATCCTAGTAGACAAACAATTGTCTGAGCCTAGCTCACCGACGTCAAAAACATTCTCTGATCAACCCCATCCGAGGCCGATACATCGAGGTCATTCGGACCTCAGTAGTCGAGTCCAGAAGAAGCGGGTCACTTTGAGGTGAGCAATAGCAATAGGGCGGAAAATAGGCGATTACTCTTTTCGCCCGTGATCATACGACATTTTTTCTCCAAGACCCGCACTGAAAGTTTGCTTTGGAATGCATGTAAAAACAAGCGGAAATTAGTTTTACTTTTCCGCTCTAGTGCGGTAAAGTGCTACTTTCCGCCCTGGAGCTCTACTTTACCGCACTAGAGCGAAAAAGAGCCACATGCACGTAATAGCTTACTTTCGATGTTGGTAGGACAAAAAAAGAAAATTTTTTCTGGTTCTTCTTTTTACTTCAGATTACAATCACACGACTATAATTTTTCGAGATTGAAGTCCTGATATTTTCGATTTATAATTGACAGTTCTATACCATCGCACCTGGCACATCCTAGCGAAACATCGTCTTCAGTTCCTCTAGGATCATGCGGTACACCTCCAGCGACATCGAGGAGTGACGAAGTCGTTATAGTAGTACCATCTCTTCAGGATACTGACGTTGAACTTGAGGCAAGGAATCTGCGTGTTTGTGAAACCGTACAAAGTCCGAAAGAATCAACGAGTGAGTTATTATTTTTAATTGATGGTATATGATCGTAATTAATTGCATCAAAAGCTATATTGTCACCTTCTTAGATCGTGGTACCTATAGGCATACAGATATTTGGGAAATATTATTTCATTGAAACCTCTGAGTGTTAGAAATTTAGGTAATGATTATTATACGCCTTCTTGATTTATGTTAGTCAATTTTCATAAGATTCTTACGTACAGTTTAAAGTATATCAGATATTTGTTAATCTATTAATTAATTCGTTTATAGTGATGTTTAGATCTGATTAGAGTCTAGTGCAGTTTATTTTATTATGTCATATAGAAAATTCAAGAAATCTAATCAATCGATTTTTGGATTTACGTACATAAATACCGTATGCACAAATGCATCGCGACGCTAATGAGAACTCGCTAATAATCTCTACTGACGGCGTTGTAAAATTAACCGTTCGATAATTATTATCCTTAAACATGTTGCGCAGAGATGTTAGCTTATAGGTATGTCTTTATTTCTGTTCAGTTTACTCAAAGCTTTATTTTATTTTTCTCTTTTATTATTTTTAACGTGTCAAATCAGAGTTTCGTTTTTAATAGAAAAATATATTTACGGGATGATTTTCTCGGCTATTCGTTACGGTGACAAATTATTTGAGAATATTTTTGGAGAGTATATATTTTTTTTTTTTCATATAGAAATTTTCACCGGGAATATGAGGAATTATAAAAATATTTAAATTCTTTGATATTTATTACATCGTTAAAATTCATTTATCCTTTTTTGAGTATTGCAGCAAGTCCAGAAAATCATTACAGATTATTTTAAATGTTATATTCATCTATTCGTCTTTGTTAGATTTATATTTTATACCAAGATCATCTTATCGTTAGCATATCTATAAAGCTGTAAATAAATTTTCAGCTTCACTCGATGATTGTTCGTCGTCCACTTTGTTATAACGAAAACCTTTCGAAAAGTGAGTTTCTGAGACATTATCGAGAATGTTAAAAAGTGTGATGTTGCATCCTGACAGACGTTCCCCAAAAAATTTTTTATTACAATTTAAACACCTATATTATATATTTATATATACATATATTTATATTTTTATCTAGTTTATTCCTCTTCGTCAATTTAACTATCGAAAAGGTTTTATTGTCATCATACCTTCGGGGGTTTTTTTTTTTTTTTTTTTTTTTCTTCAAGCTAAGTTTCAGTAGGTAATCCAGCTTCGATTGAATGGGAATGATAATTTATTTTGAAAAAGGTTTTCTTTCGATACGTTTACCTCTAGATATTATACGTTAAAAATTAGAAATTAATTCTTACAGTACAATCCTTAAATGTAAAATACTTGAATTTATTTTACATTCGATTCGGCACCAAATTTTTTCATCAACTTTTCATTTTGTTCTTTTTTTTTCAATAATTATAGGCTTGGGCAAAATTTATTCATGATCGTTAGAGAATCCATTATAAAAGTCACCTAAATATTACTGCCATTTTATTTCTGCACAATAACTCTCTGCATCTTGATGCACTACCTTAAAAAAAAAAAAACGAATGCAGTATTGCTAATGTTTGTTTAATATTTAATTATTTTACATATACATGTGATAAATTAAAAATTAAAACAACTAAACTTTTATTCTTCTTCTTTAGTTGCGTTAGATATTTTTTTGTTTTTCGCTCTCTCTCTCTTTCTTATTATTAGACCGGCTAATTAATTGTAGATTAATTCTATATCTTTCAAGAAAATTAAATCCCAAGCGAGACACAAGTTGAATAAATTTATTAATTAATTAATCTTCATTGCTTATGGCTAGTTTGTCTCAATTTTCTACCAATATTGTCTGTAAATAAATTTCAACGACATTATACACGGAATAAATGAATGGATGTAACAGAAACGAGTAACATAAGATATTTTAGTGCGAAAATTACTAAATCAATTTTCACTTTCTGAAATCAAACGCCACGAGATCGAAATCAATTTTCCGAAGTTTTTAATTTAGAACAAGGGAGATCCGAGAGGCTGGTTTAAACTCATTTAAATTATTTTTACGCACAGACAATCATAATTTCAGTCTCTCAAAAATTGGAAATTATTAATAAATATCTTGGTATTTAATTTAAAAATAATCGCGTAATTATTACATCGTGAAACTTTTCTGCAGTTAAAATATGTTCGACAGTGAATTCTATACAATACTATCCTTCACCAGAAAATACAGATAGTTTTTTTTTTCTTTTTTTGAGGGCAAAAAAAAAAAATTCCAAAAATCATAGATTTTTATGTTAACTTAAACGGCAGACGTTGTATAAAGCATTTGCAAATAAATTGTGAATCGTTAGTCTGAGTGGTTCGTTGAGTCGACCTGAAATTACCCTCTGCAATTTACGATGAACCGCTAAAATATATACGGATGAGAAACTTCAACTACATTTACGATGAAATATAATATATTGTAAATGCTTCTTGCGTATGCCTGCAGTTGATGATCAAGTAAATTGTATGTACCTACGCTCTAGATCGTTACGCTATTAAAACTGTATTTTAACATTTTGAACACCCTGTATATGTGTATACATATAATAGTAGTAAAGATTTCTAAGTAGATACGTATAAAACAGGACAAAGTCACAGACTAGAGTCCAAGGGTCGGGGTGTGCCCTAGATCCAGTTAATTAGCGTAAAGAGTGCTAAAGTACACTCGTGACAACGCTGGAGAACACGAAAGATGTATGAACATAATATTTGATTGTTTTTGGAAAAATTAAAGCCTCCCTTGCATGGTGCAACGCGATAAACCAATGCAACGATCTCCTCATTTATCTTTTCGCATCAAGAGATTTATCAGGATCAAAAACTTTTTACTAATTATAGTCAAGAAGTAACCGTTAAAGTTTTCCATAGATTTGAAAAGCTCGTTTGAAAGAAATAAAAAAAATAAATAAATAAAAAAACTAGTCTCTCATAAAAATGCATATAGTTTTTATTCTTTTTTTTCATTTTTATAAGCTTTCGTATAACTTTTATATAAGCTGCTTAGATATCTCGTAATTTGAACGGAAACTTTATAGTATACATATACTGATATACTTAAAGAATTCTTTGGTTTTTTTTTCTGAACTATACGTTGCTATAATTTATTAAATAATTAGTTAGTTATTATTATCAAAACAATTAATTGCCTCGATTTTGGTGAGTGAAAAAATGCTTGAATTATTTATAAAAAACATATATTGATCAAATTTTCTTTTTAATATCTTGAATTAACAAAATAATTGTGTTTTTTAAAACGCTATGTAGGAATATTGATCCCTGCACTTTAGAATTTTCAATTTTCGCCGCCAATTTGATTTATAACAATTAGTTTTCCCGCTGTACCATTAGAAGTAAAGAGCTGCAGGTAATTTCTGTGGGATAATTAAATTGCAAAACATGTATTAGGCAATGGCACAATTAAATTTCAGCACTGATTTAGCGATGATCGAGTATCTGTATTCATAATCATAATATCATAATCTAAAACGCAACTTGAAGAAAAAAAAAAAATTCAATGTTACAAATTTTAAGTACATGCTTTAATTAATGAATATTGATTGATGTCCATCAGTTACAGTGGAGAGTGATCCAGATTATTCTTTCGTTTCGGACGAAGACGAGACTTCCTGCGAAAACACGGCGTTATTAAGAGCAACACGAACTCAAATAATCGTCACTCCAAGTCTAAGTCCGGGTCACAGCACGCCAGATCTGTCCCATCTTCATCAGCCAAATTCGAGGGATCTACTAACGCCACATTCGCAGTCTGAGTGTTAGAAAAACAAAATAAACTTAAATTTCGAAATTAATCAACCAAATAACGACGATGTAGATTTTGAACTATGTATTATTATCATCGGAAAATGCGTATATTTTCCTAA
Organism: Macrophya annulata; assembly: GCA_963924015.1. NCBI lineage: Eukaryota > Metazoa > Arthropoda > Insecta > Hymenoptera > Tenthredinidae > Macrophya > Macrophya annulata. The sequence goes on from OZ001258.1 coordinate 24,279,581, forward strand.
TCGAATGGATGACACCCCTTCAATGTACGTCGAATTAATTTCTCCCACTTTCGCATAGAACTTATTTGCCTCAATAAAATCTAGTGGATCTCTTCAGTAGGTGTTTATTATTATTTTTTACTAAATTTCGTTTATAGTATTTAATATACTACAATAAGACCTGTAAATTAATTTTCAATTTAAAAAAGCAATACACAGGTACACTTGACACATTTGTACGCGATACTATGTATACTTATAATTACTTAACAGCTGAGGTTTCGCAAAGTAATTGTTTAAAAAGATTTTATCGCTTAATCGTTATTCTAAAAACGATATACTTTCACTCTTCATCGAATTATAGAAGAAGAAAAAGAAAGAAAGACTAAATAAAACACAAAGTGATAGAATCATTTTCAAATGATCCAATTATAGTAGACCTCTAATAATCCATTACTCACGTACATACATACATATACATACATACATACATACGTTTGAAATTAGCAATTTTCTCGAACTGCTTGAATACTTTATCGAATCACTAGCAAAACTTATTGCAGTTATAGAATAAAGTGAGACATTATATAATATTGTATACAGCTGCGTAGATAAGTAGTTTTAAAACTGAACTGCAGCTTAAAAGATTCTTAAATATCATATTCGTAGCCGATTATTTCACGAACTATAATTATAGATACATTACAGTATATAGCTACGAGTATATAACAAGGTACACATACATACATACATACATACATACGTGCAGGTAATCGAGATATTTGATAATTGATTGTAAATTAATATTTTACACAATATTAGTCATTGATTTCATTCGGAAGTATCAATGATGATAAATGTGAAGAAAAATTGAAAAAATTAAAAACTTAAAATAAAAGAAACACCAAGTAACAAGAATCCGAAACACGAAAACTTAGACGTATAAACATTCGTAATTTCCAAATTTAGGTAAATTCTGTATATAATTAACGCTGTAGTTAGTAATAATATGTAGACGCAAAACGGTTTTAAATCATTAATTATCAATATTTGAATATAGGGTTTTAGAATACGTATATATATATATATATATATATATATATATATATATATATATATATATATATATATATATATATATATATATATATATATATATATATATATATATATATATATATATATATATATATATATATATATATATGACGAGAAAATCTATACAATAAAATAATACTTAGGGCACAAGAAAGACGCTTATATTAAATTGATAAATACTACAATACCTATACATGATAACTGTATGACCTTATGCGTAGATTATAAATTAAAAAAAATTTCTGTGAAATTTCTAATTTATTGATAATAATAATATGATACAGGCAATTATAGTGAAAATGGTCGATTCCCATTAGAAATCACGTTAACAATTTATAATTTATTTAATTTTATTTTATTTATTATTCGAACGGTAAATTTAAATTATTTTCAAAAATGAATGCCTTGCTCCGATTTATCTATGAATCAGAATTTACAATGATGTAAAAATTCTTCGTTTCATCCCTTTGATAAAAGTCATGGTGATTATTCTAATTCTCTGGTAATTGCTGAAAGTACTTTGATGTGATAGTAAAACTGATTTAAATCGAGTCATCGATATAGTAATCGCATTGAAATTTCCCAGAAATTTTATTCCGTGTATAATATATTTATTATAGAAGGATATGAAATTTTTTTTATTTGTTAAAAAGATGTTATCCTTTAATGGCTCAAAACTTTTAGAAGCAGATGGCCGAAATACCTATAATATATTAAAGCTTGTTATAAATCAAGTAAATTTAGATATGCTAAATTTAAAAATTATTAATATAGTCATATGATACAAAAAATAAAAATAAAAAATAAATAAAAATAAAAATAAATATAAAAAAAACTCTACTATTAATAAATAAAGTAAAAGGAATTAATTATAAGTTATAAAATGGATTATGATCGAGAGAATTATTTCAATTACAACGAAATATATACGATTATGGTTTTAAACAGGATCCCTAATTATTCTATCTGATATTAAAATAATTAAATATTAACGAAGTAATTAAAAAAAAAAATAAAATAAAAATAAAGTTAATAATATACAACTTATAATTTGATGATAAATTTGTGTCGGAAATAAACAGTGAAAATTTTTGAAACATGGGAACATATTATAACAGTTTATCGTTTAGCTAACTACGTAGAAGTATTTCGTAACTCGCTACAAAAAATAAATTTCTTCAAATTTTTTAGTAGTCGGTTATGAAAGTATTATTATATAGTATTATTATTAAGAATAATGATTTTGGGGTTGGGTTTAGAAGGAGACGTAACCAATGGTACAAGCTTTAAAGTCCATAGCGACCAAAGTATATATACATGAGTTAATTAAAAGTATCTTTAATTACTGTACATTTATGCTAAGTATGGTACTACACAATATATATATATATATATATGGGTATTTTTGAGAAACACCTGGTATATGAAACACCATACGCCACAGCACTAATATAATGCCTCTTACCACATTTTATCACCATGGCTATAATATAAACATTTAATTATTAAATAAAAATCAAATATTGTAGCACAATCAAATATGAATGGATTCTTAAGTCTTGCAATAAAAATTATTAATTAAATTACAACACATACATTATAGCTGCATAATAAAAATCCTGTGGATATATTGATTTCTTATTATTATTCAAGTAAAAATTTGTTTAACAAAAAAAAATAAATAAATAAATAAATAAAAAATAAGACCTACTAATTCAGGACTGAGAATGTGTTAGATAGGAATCCATTTATAACTGACAATAGTAGCCAAAAATAAGAAAAAATAAATCAATAAATAAATCAAGCGTAGATTATCCAGTCCTAAATTGTAACTATTAAATATATATATATATATATATATCTATAATGAATTATAGTTATATTTAATTTAAAAACGAAATATTATTGTACGGAATATGTGAAATAGTCTAACAATAAGCCATAAAAGTACGCCACATTTGGCCCAATATGGTATATATATATATATATATATATGTATATATATATATTAAATGATAATTATAAAATAAAGCTGCAGATATCCGCGCCACATGATTTCTAGGGATTGTATAAATTATAATAATAGTTCAATTTTTGAAATTCTGTTCCCCACTTTGTATATATATATATATATATATATATATATATATATATATATATATATATATATATATATATATATATATATATATATATATATATATATATATATATATATATATATATATGTGTATATATATATATATATATATATATGTATATATATATATATATATATATATATATATATATATATATATATATATATATATATATATATATATATAAATAATACAGTATAATGCGCCTTATATGACCATAATACAGTATAAAGAGTGCTGCATGACCCTCGATGATAGATTTTGTAAACTTCTATAGACTCACCCTTATATACACCTTGTAGACTGTAAGCTAAACATTAAACACGCAGAAGCACCATATCATCTTTTTATGCTTCAAAATTTGTATAATTGAACATTTATATCGCTTACACGCATCCTCTTCAGCACTCTTTCTCTGTATACAAACTGATATGACCCTTCCAGTATCTCACGCGATTTTCTAAAGACAATTAATTTAAATTTTTCTATTATTTGAAAAATTGTATATCTTATTATGCATCTTTAAACCATCTTAATAATTGTGTAAAATAATTCGGTATAATATTTATTGAATTGTTAATTGTGCGTATAAAATATATATACATCACGGCGATATGTGTATAATGTCTAAAAACGTAATATCTTCTTTTGATTTATCGTGAAAACGATTTGTAACCAGTTTATATGTATAATATATGTGATACCGTTATCTTAATATTTCTTATAATGTAAGTATTTGTAAATTGTATTATTTTCTTTAAAATAATTTAATAATCGCAATTATATTATAACGTGATTCTGGCAGGGTCTTTGGGTATAAATACTGTACTATAAGTAAGATGTACTCATCCTGAATAATTATTATATTAATAAGTAATAAATAAAATGCTTACTCAGGTTTCTTATTTATAGCCTTTCAATAAAAAAGAAAAAATATTGTTTTATTGTTGCTAAATCATCAAGCCTATATCGCCACGCCACTATAATAAATGAACAAATAAAAAATAACGCATATAATGCTGTTCAAGAATTAATATACAGCCAATGAGATCTTCAGGCAATAATACTCTTTTTTTAAAGTTCTAAACTTTATAATATTTTCATTGAATGAAATAAAAACACATTTAAATGTTGGTTTATTGCAATTTTATTTTTCCGATTGGTCAATTAGTATACAATTAATTTCAAATAAGCCTAAATGGTTACAGATTATTTTTTATTTAATTTTAGCTAGAAACTTATTGAAAGTAAATAATTCTTACAGACTAACAAGTTCTAACAAATAAAAAGAATTATATAATATGGTATGTAGATGAGGCAATAATTTGCACAATATTATAAAAATATCTAAAAACTTTTCGGCAAGCAATGTGTGTACACAACATTTCACTCGCACAATTTTGAAGTAATAGTAACTACCTGATTTAATATTCGTATTTAAATTTTCAGATCAAAAACAAATTTATATTATAATTTAAGCATCAATATCGTTTACTAACTAACTATGCCATAGAAATGCATATTTTCTTATCAAACAAGAGTAATTCGTACTAGAATTTATCCAGATCAGTATTCAAGAAAAAAAATATTATTGATCATGTTATCAGAATTATCAATATCGGATGAGTCTTACGAAGAATAAACTTCACCGCATCTTTTTAAAAAAATTTTCGTGCAAGCACGTGTAGCTTAAACTAGTTAAAACAATTTCCTTGTAGAATGATAAACTTTATTTCTCACAGTAATCAAGGTATCATCTGCCTTTGTGATATTTTTTAGTATAAATAACATTATCAAGTAAACAATATACACTCCAGTGAAAATATTGAGCGGGAATATGTTGGCAGAAATCGTCAAGTAAGTAAACAGGTACTAGCTAGACAAGAATCAGCTGCAAAAAATGTTTAAAGACAACTGAACAGATGATATTAGATATCCGTAGTCTGTTGACAAATTTCAATACACTACGATATCTCGGATATTAAAAGGAATGATTATCATTGTCATTAAACACATGATATTAATATTAAATGCCTCACTTTTGGCGGTAGCTTCAAATATACAAACGTTGCAAAATACTAAAGTATTTCATAGCCGTGCCTCTATCTTTACATAACAGTTATCTTCAACAGATAATTAGTATAATATTATAGCTTCACTCAAGTAAACACGGTTAATATACATGAGCATCTGTGTATATTATAACAATATTGTATATCAGCTGTATCTGAATATTATTACAGTAGTTTCTTCTGTCTTATGCTGGTGATAATATAGTAACAGTATTATATAACATTTTCTATTTCATTATTGGGTTTGATCATACAAGGGATAGGCAAGTGCAATAATAATTACTATTGTAATGTATTATCTATAAATAAATACGGGAGTTTTTAAACGCTGCAGCTTAGTGCGACACTCAAGAAGTCTTCAAAGGCAATTGATATTGTCCCAGACTGTTGAGCGTCTCTTTGTCTGAAGGCCTCTGGAATGTAATTAAATATAATTAATGAAACGAAATTGTTTCAAGATCATAACATTAAGTAAGAAATATTCTTGAATACAATTATCAAATAGTTTACCTGTAAACCTTTGGATTTGTACACAAACAACAATGAATTGATCAACGCCAATTGATTCGTGTTGATTAAAATCACTCTTCTTTATAAGAAATCTTATAAACTCAGGACTGAATCTATAACCCATTTGCGTTAGCGCAGCTGACAACTCATTTTCTGAAATACTTCCAGAATTGTCGTGATCAAAACCACGGAATACACCAAGCCAGGCATTTACGTAATTGTAAAGAGCTTGAAATTCCTGAAGATCTATCGTGCCCACCTTATCTTTGTCAAACATTCCTGTCAATAATCAACACATTAAAATATAAATCATTACATAACTTACAATGTATTTTTCAAATTTGATGATTTAATTCACGAATTATTAAAAATGCTACAAGCAATATGATCCGCAAGTCTGAAATTGACGTGGACTGCGATGTAATATTCCAAAAGCTATGTTTTATTTAATGACCATGTTTGATGGCTTTTTGTTTCATTTTTACTAAACAAAGTGTTTTCATTTAACTGAATTAATGTGCAGTTATTGTATCTTTGATATATTTCAATTGTTCAATGAAAATTGTTGGATTTTCTCATTCATTGAATGGATGTTATTGCTAGTGAAGTTTTAAAATGCATACCAATCATGAGTTTACAAGCAGTGTCAGAAAAACTGCTCCCCTGTCCATTAGCTAGCGCGCTTTTTAATTCAGTAGCAGATATCCGGCCACTACCATCTCTATCAACGGCCGCAAACCACTGTTGTACCTCCGGACTGACCTGGATTGGACCTTGCGTTGAACCAAAAGTGGCGCCCTGTGTATTGCTTATGTTCTAAATATCGTGTGTGACGAAATGAGGAATAAAAAACGTAAAATAAAGATTAAGGCAACATGAGTGATTAAACTGTAATAAAATATAGAGATATCACTCACTCATATGGGACCGAGTGAAAAGAAAGTGTATTTAGTTAAATCTATATCTAAATGTTGTTAATCGTAAAGAGAAAGTCCGGTGATTGATTTTCGGAAACAATCCAGTGTAATTAACGAATTGGAATTTGATCATAACCAAGTTTCGTTTGAACATGTTTGAATGATTGTAGTAAATGCTTAGATCAACGGGGATGAATCGTTTGGATCATTATGTGAATCCGATAAACTAATTTTATTGCTTAGTGATGAGAATTATATCTTACCGAGTAAGCCATAATTAGGTGAAAATAATGCGATTTATGTGTATACTTTTAATTGACAGATGATATTTCTGACGTAAATGATGTAATGAGAGGTCTGTAAATATTGAAATATCTAGAGGGAAATTTGTAGTGTAAATATAAGATAGCTGTTCATTCCAACTGTTCGCGCTAGCTGCGGCATTATACGGAAGTATACTATGTCGGTCGATAAAATCAGCATTCTCAGACATTTACGGTCAGTAAAGCATCTACACTCAACGTATAAACATACACTATCGGTAAGATCAGTATTTACAGACACACATCGTCAATAACTCAGTATAATTCAAAAAGCCTTTTCGCTATCTTCTAGTAGTACTTTTTGTCCTACTTGCACCGAAAGTATGCACGAGTGTGTTTTGCCAGAGTATAGGATATCTAATACAGAATACGATGGTTTACTATAATAATGGATATGTTTACTAGGTGATCAACAATTATAATGATTATTTCATTTGAATAGCTTTATTAGATATTCTATAAGAAATCGTAAACATGCTTTCCCCTTTCATTGTATAGAAATTGAAATCATGAAAATGGCATTTGACCTTCCTTCTCTTCTCTTCCACGTGTATAAAGTTAACCGACGACTTTATTATTTTTCAATTTCTGATGTACCAAACAATTGCTCCTTAATTGCTTTTGATTGCTCCACTACTTTCATTAATTGCTTCAGTCTAGTTTTCGAGAAAAAGAAAAACACAAAATCGGGATTTTTTATGGCAAAATGATGGCCAAGTTCAAATCTGAGTTCTAATCAAACGGGTCGAGATACGACGTTCTTTTGCTCTTAATTGTTCCTCCTTTATTTTTAATTGCTCCCTCTCGATTTTGACACCAAAAATTGCCGGGCAACTGAGAATATGATATAATGAATGATAGAGTGGCGAGGTTCACCAAATAAAGAAACACTAAATGATATTTAACATATGGTAGACCGTTTTATTAAATTTTTACGGAACAAGCATGTAAGAAAATCAGTAACAATCCATAATTTTCTCTCGGTTGACAAAATAATAAAGTAGAAGAAGCGATACAATAATAAACAAGAAATAGTTTACTAAAAAGATTCAGATAATATTCAGAAGGAAAATTACATAATATAATTAGAACTAAACAAGAAATAAATTAGATAGAAATTATTATTGCAATCGACTCGATATAATGAAAAGAATATCACTTAGAAAACAGAGTAATAAATTGACGGGAACGGATTCACCAGAACAAGAGAAATATTAGAATCGAAAATTACTTAGCTAATAAACAATAAAGTATAAATTAAATAACAAACGCGAACTCCTACGCTCTAACTCTCGGTAAGTTTTACAACAGATTGGGTATAAAATATAATAGAACAATGCTTAATCTAGAAAATACTAAATCATATACTCAAATCTAGTGAATGGTGGTGTTACTACAAAAATAATGAAAAAATAATGACTTTAAGGGAAAACTACTATTCAATCAAGCAAAATGAATTCCATAAATAAATCGTAATCGCGAGTCACCTCGAGAATCCGTTTTTTGATAAACTACTGACTAAAGACATGGTGACAAAAGATATGTAATTATAACAGGATAAACAGTGAACGGATTTCGAGAGGGACTCGTGATTTTACAAGAGAGAAGGTCTTACCTTGCGATGATTCAGGAATTCACACAAACAAAAGTTAAATACTAAATTAAGAATCTTACTGCACTAAATGCAAAATAATAATGAATGATAACACAATTTCGCTCAGAAAACTTGATGATGCTAGAGAAGAAGACCGAGAAGAAGGCATCCAAATCGGACATGAAAAAGGTAGAGAGAAAGGTAAGTTTTCAAATCGGTGAAGAGAAGGGCAGAGAAAAAGGTAGAAAGACAGAGACAATTGAAGATGCAAAAATCCTACTTAATAGTGTATCTGTCAACTTAATAACTGAATCTACTGGCCTTTCTCAAGCTGAAATTGCACAACTTATAAGAAAGAAATAGCCTAAAAATTTGGTGATCTTATTGGTTGATTATCTATTGTTGCATGACTAAAATAAGTTTCAGAGTTATCATCTATTCCGTCAGTAGCCTTTTGCCCGCTTTCGCTTTAGTTTATGATACCCTTCCGGATTTTTCTCTTAACTTTAGAACCACCTTGTTGTAAACTATCTAAGTTTTGTTCTTGCTTAGATAAGTTACTCGACTCAAGACTTGCATTGGTTGTTTTGTCTCCTTCACTAATATTCTGTACATCTAAGAAAGCTGAAGGACCTTTTCTAACTTTTTTATATAATATATTAAGTATCTCATTTGGTGGGTTATTTTTGATAAGATTGTTTAAATAATTTGTTTTGTTTCCTACCTTATCAAAACAAAGATCATGCAATTTCTCAAAGGCAGGACAAATATTAAGTCCTACTCTATCTAATATCTGAGATAAATTTTTCGGCCTAAAGAGTTTTCTCTCGGTTAAGAAATGATTTAAATAATTTTCTTTATTAAAACAAGATTTATGAAAATTTCTAAAAATATAAGATGCATTATTTCCTGCCATAGATAATATATTGGATAAGATACGCGGTTTGAAACCCACCTTATAAAAATCATCTATAAACTGTGTTTTGTTTCCTGTTTCATCAAAGCAAACATCATGAAAATCTATTAAAGCAGAACAAATATTAGCTTTCGCTCCGTGCAATATCTTAGATAAATGACTTAGCGTAAAACCTTTCTTCTCATTTACAAAATGATTTAAATACTTTTTTGTTTCTCCTATGAAACAAAAATCATAAAATTTTTCTAAACGATCTGCTACTCCACTCAATATACTGCATAAATCACCTGGCCTGAAACCTACGTTACAAAAATCATCTAAAAGTTCCGTTCTTTCTCCTTGGTCATCAAAACAAACACTATGCAATCTTTTTAAAATAGAGAAAGCACGAACTCCTGCTCCACATAATATACTAGATAAGTTACTTGGCTCAAAATCTGCATTATAGAAATCATCTAAAAGTCTTGTACTTCTTCCTTTGTCGTTAAAACAAACACTATGCAATTTTTCAAAAGCATGTTTAGCATTAGCCCCTGCCCCGCTTAATATACTGGATAAGTTATGCACCGTAAAACTTTTTTCCCGACTTTTTTTCCTAATAAAATGCTTTAAATGCTGTTTTTTATTTCCTTTTTCATCAAACCAAAGATCATATAAGTCTTTAAAAGCTTTTGCAGCATTAGCTCCCGTACCACTTAAGATGCTGGACATATTAGTCAGACTTATTCCTTCTTCCTCTAAAGTTTTTAAATATTGTGTTTTATTTCCTTGCTCATTAAAAAAGGTATTATATAGTTCTCTAAAAGCTTCTGCTGAATTAGCTCCTGCTCCATTCAAAATACTGGATATATTAGATATATTTATTCCTTCTTCTTTTAGAGTTTTTAAATATTTTGTTTTATTTCCATTTTCATCAAACCAAAGGTTGTATAAGTCTTTAAAAGCTTTTGCAGCATTAGCGCCTGCTCTACCTAAGATACTGGACATATTGGTTAGATTTATCTTCTTTTCTTTGAGAGTTTTTAAACATTGTGTTTTATTTCCTTCTGCATCAAACCAAAGATCATACAAGTCTTTAAAGGCTTTAGGAGCTTTAGTCCCTGCTCCATTCAAAATACTGGACATATTAGCTAGATTTATTCCTTCTTTTTCTAGAGTTTTTAAATACTGTGTTTTATCATCTTGCTTATCAAACCAAAGGTCGTATAAGTCTTTAAAAGCTTTTGCAGCATTAGCTCCTACTCCATGCAAAATACTGGACATATTAGTTAAATTTATTCCTTTTCCTTCTAGAGCTTTTAAATATTGTGTTTTATTTCCTTTTGCATCAAACCAAAGGTCATATAAGTCTTTAAAAGCTTTTGCAGCATTAGTTCCTACTCCATTCAAAATACCGGACATATTAGATAGATTCATTCCTTCTTCTTCTAAAGTTTTTAAATATTGTGTCTTATTTCCTTTTCCATCAAACCAAAGATCATATAAGTCTTTAAATGCTTTTGCACCATTAGCTCCTACCCCATGCAAAATCCCCGACATATTAGATAGATTCATTTCTTCTCCTTCTAGAGTTTTTAAATATTGTGTTTTATTTCCGTTTTCATCAAACCAAAGATCGTATAAGTCTTTAAAAGCTTTTGCAGCATTAGCTCCTGCTTTACTCAAAATACCGGACATGTTAGATAGATTCATTCCTTCTTCTTCTAGAGTTTTTAAATATTGTGTCTTATTTCCTTTTTCATCAAACCAAAGATCATATAAGTCTTTAAAAGCTTTTGCAGCATTAGCTCCTGCCCCATTCAAAATACTGGACATATTAGCTAGGTTTATTCCTTCTTCTTCTAGAGCTTTCAAATATTGTGTTTTATTTCCTTTTGCATCAAACCAAAGATCGTATAAGTCTTTAAAAGCTTTTGAAGCATTAGCTCCCGCGCCATTCAAAGTACTGGACATATTAGCTAAGTTTATTCCTTCTCCTTCTAGAGCTTTCAAATATTGTGTTTTATTTCCTTTTTCATCAAACCATAGATCGTATAAGTCTTTGAAAGCTTTTGTAGCGTTAGCTCCTGCTTTACTTAAAATACCGGATATATTAGATAGATTTATTCCTTCTCCTTCTAGAGTTTTTAAATATTGTGTTTTATTTCCTTTTTTATCGAACCAAAGATTATATAAGTCTTTAAAAGCTTTTGCAGCATTAGTTCTTGCCCCATTCAAAATACTGGACATATTAGCTAGGTTTATTCCTTCTTTCTCTAGAGTTTTCAAATATTGTGTTTTATTTCCTTTTGCATCAAACCAAAGGTCGTATAAGTCTATAAAAGATTTTGCAGAATTAGCTCCTGCTCTACTTAAAATGCCGGACACACTAGATAGATTTATTCCTTCTCCTTCTAGAGTTTTTAAATATTGTGTTTTATTTACTTTTTCATCAAACCAAAGATCATACAAGTCTTTAAAAGCTTTTGTAGCATTAGCGCCTGCTCTACTTAAAATACTGGACATCCTAGATAAATTTATTCCTTCTTCTTCTAGAGTTTTTAAATATTGTGTCTTATTTCCTTTTTCATCAAACCAAAGATCATATAAGTCTTTAAACGCTTTTGCAGCATTAGCTCCTGCTCCACTTAAAATACTGGACACACTAGATAGATTTATTCCTTCTCTTTCTAGAGTTTTTAAATATTGTGTTTTATTTCCTTTTTCATCAAACCAAAGATTAAATAAGTCTTTAAAAGCTTTTGTAGCATTAGTTCTTGCTCTATCCAAAATACTGGACATACTAGTTAGCTTTATTCCTTTTCTTTTCAAAACTTCTAGATATTTTCTTCCTTCTTCTTTAACTAAAAAATCTAAGAACTTATTAAATGCAGGTGTTCCTTCTTCACCAACTACATTTTTAGCAAATTTAATTTCTTCATCAATACTTTTATTTTGAATTTCCTGACAACTAGATCTATTATTTTTTATATCTTCCAAAAGCTTTGCCATTATTCTGTTTGTAATTGGGGGAAAATTGTGAGATTCTAACCACCGTAACGCTATTTCATGTAATTCTTCATAATTATATGGAACATTAGACTTATGTATCTCATTTCTAATAACACTATTTAATTCTTCTCTATTAGGTTGGTTAACCGCAAATATTAATTTATCTAAAAATTTCTCTTTCATTTCTCTTTCACTCTCATTAGAAAGTCTTCCTTTTTCTTTTTGCAAAGAAGGCAGAAGCTTTAATAGACTTAAAAGCTTTTCTCTTGTTGTTTCTTCTTGTGCAAATTGATAGAGACCATCCACATTTATACACGAACAATCTCTTAAAATTTTATACTTCTTTTTTCGAATATCTATACTGTCAAATTCTAAAGGATAAAAATCTTCAGATAGCCCTTTTTTTAAACTCTTTTCTTTTGTGAGATCTAGTTCTGCATTAGTATAGATAATAAAAAATTTTATATCCCCTTTTAATTCTTCAATAAAAAAAGTAAAAAGCTTATTAACAGAAAACGTATGTTGTCTGGAGGAAAATAAATGACTATAATCAATACTACTATCTGTAGTATGAACCTTTACATAAGTAATTTTATCTTTATAATGAACAGTAATGTCGTTAGATATATTATGGCCTTTTCTTTCAGAATTTATAAAAGATATATTTCTATGCAAAAACATGTCATGCAAGAAGAACATTAATAAATTGAATTCATATATAATTTCAGATCCAAGTTTCTTATGTTTTTCTGAAGCTGTTAAATCACGTAATATTCTTTCTTGTAATGCTATATAATCATCTCCAACTGTACTATTTTCTTCTATTTCATTTTTAATAATGCCATTCAGTGCTTCTCTATTAGGCTGATTAACTATAAATACTAATTTATCTAAAAAAATTTCTTTTATATTTTCCTGAGAAAGCTTTCGTTTTTTTATTACTTTTTGCATAACAGGTGAAAATTTCAATCGCTTTAAAAGTTCTTCTCTCGTCGTTTTATCTTTCGAAAATTGATAAAAACAATCCCATTTCGTATCATCATTTGTGAACAAAAAGTCTTTCAGAATGTCACATTCTTCTATATTTATACTATCAAATTTAAATGGATAAAAATTTCTGGATCGCCCTTTTTTTAATTTCTTTTCTTCTGTGAGATCCAATCCTGTATTGGTATAGATAATAAGATATTCTATATTATTTAACGAAGTATCCAATTTGGAGATTAGATGTTTAACAAAACTATCAAAATAATTATTAATAGAAAAGCTTTGTTTTCCTTTAGTAAATAACTTAGCATAATTAATATCATTATCTGTATTATATTTGTCTACATTTTCAGTTTGTATGTGAATAGACTTCTCTTCATAACGAAGAACAATATCATTAAATTTACCAATTTCAGAATCTCCAAACGATAATGACAATAAAGGATATTTATGTTCATATGTAGACTTTCTAAGTGAGCACAGCACTGACAAGTCTAATTGATACATAAGTCCAGTCAAATGATGAGGAATGTATCGCTTAGTATTACAAGCATTATGCAATTCATCCTGTCTAGATTCATTTTGTAAGTCACTAGGAAATTCTGAATCTTCATTCCTAGTAGAATTTACATCCATGCGCGCCCTTTTTGGTGCTTTATTATCTCTGTCTGTGACAGAATACCCACGTTTTCCACTCGTTTTATGATTCTCCTTACCTGGACTCCTTAAATGACCACTTTGTTTTTGTGAGGAATTTTCAGTATTTTTTAATGGTGTAAATGTTTTTTTACCTAACATATTAAAGTCTCTTATTGTTTTCATTATGTACGGTAGTTGTAAAAATCAGAAAAATATGACTAGTAAAATTGTTTTACGTATTGTATATTTCCATATTTTTTATCACTAAATTAATGATACAGTTGTTTTTGTTTAATTAAAAATAACTACCGTGATAAGAGTTTTTATCGGAATGGGTTGGTCGACCGCTGCATCCGTGCGGACCTTTATAATTTATAGTAACTTTATTATATCGCAAAACTAGCTATATTAGGTTACTTTCACCATGTTTAAATATCAACTAATTTGTTTGGTTTTGTTACAACGATTTTGCGTTTTTATTATCACAACGCCGCTTTTATTTAATTGTTCTCACGAAAGTACGTATGTATGTACTATTTTTATGATTTTTAGAAAAGTAAACAATGTCAACAGCAATTTGCAACTAACGTACTAGACTAGTGACCTGGTACTAACCCTGGACACGCTGCGCCGGTCGCCACCACTGACCTCTATAAATAATTATGTCTACTCTCATACTATTTCGGTCGATAAAGTCAGCATTCGCAAGCATACACTGTCGGTAAGATTCCAGCATACATAACGCATTCATACATGATCTGTAAAATAAAGTTGGCCCGTGACTTTATTATTTTTTAATTTTTTATATAAGTTTTTTATTTTCTAGATCCCTTTCTTAAAAAAGAAATTGTAATGGAAGTTGAAGCCGCTTTTCCGCGATGCTGATTGGCTTTTTGCTGAGTATCACCGCGAAATGAGTAGAGAACGAGTTGAAGAGCAACAAAGCGGAGCTGAGAATAAGATATTTTGTCATCATTTTCATTTCACGTTTTATCAAGATGTAATAACCGATTGTAATTTTCTAAAAACTGCGTTGCAGAAGCGCCACTTTGATAAAGGCTTTCATTTTAATTTCATTCATACAATACCAAGTTGAATCCAGACACTAAAAAAAAACTGATATATTAACGTGTCAAGTTTCTCGTGAATAGTTGTTGATGAGTACAATAAGTTGGTTGAATATTCGTCCAATTTTCATCTAACATTTTCTAAATTCAATTTTCTAAATCAGCCATTTCTCTTCAAGATGGAAAAGAAAGAGGAGTGAAAACGAACAATCGTGAAAACACAGAATCAGAGGGAAAACGAAGAAGAGAACATCCAAGAGAACTGGTCTATATAATTTTATTGATTGCTAGTCCTAATCCAATTAGAATTTCATTGAGATTTATTCTATTCGATGCGCACAAGATCGTTCTTGTTATTTTATTAAATTTAAAATCGTAAATTTAAATTCTTCATCAATTGTGATAACTGTAAATTTAGATTGAATTTTTTTTCTAGAAATTAGAGAGGGATACGTAGATACGATTAGATTATTATCATAAACATGAGCATAGTTTGCAGCTACATTACATTTATGTATGTATGTACTATCGATCGATCAATAATGATAAGGTGCACAATAATTGATATTCGGACATCGATCGTGTATTTGTATTGTATTTTTATCACATCATCTACTGCTCGCTTATCGTAAGATCAGGATTATTAGATAATTCAATATCAGAATTAGAACCATTGTACGAATTGTTGTGTAGACAAAGAGACAAACTAAACTATATTATATCGTATTCCATTGCTGCACGCTAACCCAAAAGTTGGGACGTTTCCAATTATCTCTGCTGATATTGTTTCTTATTCATTATAAGTGGTTATATTTTTAAAATAATAGTTCTTTGAAACTTTGACTGAGGAAGACCCTACATGACCAAATATGACGCCACTTTTAAAGCTATATTTAAAAAAAATGATCATATACTGAAATTGTTAATCTAGGGAACTGCGATGCGTATATGCATATTTACATTACATACATACATAACGCTGACAATGAGAAATATTATATGTATGCTGCAGCAATAAATTCCCAAATATACCTATAATTAATTACTTCGTTATTTTCAATTTTCCCCTTCCTACCACTCTTTTTACAGATCTTCAATGAGGTAAGTGAATTTTGATGGTCGTAAAAAAAAAAACGGCGCAATTATTCGACTTGAAATCTCAATAATTCCAAATTTTGTAAGCGAATGAGACATGCATGAAGACACGCATCTATACGAATGCATGCCTGCTTAGACATACACTCCAGATTTTTCCCGCCAAAAATTTCAGCACACCTCCTCGGGTCAGATGTTCTCCTGATACCAGGAGCAATTTTTCGACTTAAAATTTCAAAAACTCCAAATTTCGCAAGCGAATGAGACATGCAGAGAGACACGCATGTGTACGAATGCATGCCTGCATAGACATACACTCCAGATTTTTCCCGCCAAAAATTCCAGCACACCTCCTCGGGTCAGATGTTCTCCTGATACCAGGAGCAATTTCCGACTTAAAATTTCAAAAATTCCAAATTTCGTAAACGAATGAGACATGCAGAGAGACACGCATCTATGCGAATGCATGCCTGCTCAGACATACACTCCAGATTTTTCCCGCCAAAAATTTCAGCACACCTCCTCGGGTCAGATGTTCTCCTGATACCAGGAGCAATTTTCGACTTAAAATTTCAAAAATTCCAAATTTCGTAAACGAATGAGACATGCAGAGAGACACGCATCTATGCGAATGCATGCCTGCTCAGACATACACTCCAGATTTTTCCCGCCAAAAATTTCAGCACACCTCCTCGGGTCAGATGTTCTCCTGATACCAGGAGCAATTTTCGACTTAAAATTTCAAAAATTCCAAATTTCGTAAACGAATGAGACATGCAGAGAGACACGCATCTATGCGAATGCATGCCTGCTCAGACATACACTCCAGATTTTTCCCGCCAAAAATTTCAGCACACCTCCTCGGGTCAGATGTTCTCCTGATACCAGGAGCAATTTTCGACTTAAAATTTTAAACATTCCAAATTTTGTAAACGAATGAGACATGCAGAGAGACACGCATCTATACGAATGCATGCCTGCTTAGACATACACTCCAGATTTTTCCCGCCAAAAATTTCAGCACACCTCCTCGGGTCAGATGTTCTCCTGATACCAGGAGCAATTTTCGACTTAAAATTTTAAACATTCCAAATTTTGTAAACGAATGAGACATGCAGAGAGACACGCATCTATGCGAATGCATGCCTGCTTAGACATACACTCCAGATTTTTCCCGCCAAAAATTTCAGCACACCTCCTCGGGTCAGATGTTCTCCTGATACCAGGAGCAATTTTCGACTTAAAATTTCATAAATTCCAAATTTCGTAAACGAATGAGACATGCAGAGAGACACGCATCTATGCGAATGCATGCCTGCTCAGACATACACTCCAGATTTTTCCCGCCAAAAATTTCAGCACACCTCCTCGGGTCAGATGTTCTCCTGATACCAGGAGCAATTTTCCGACTTACAGAAAATTTTCAATCAAATATCTTCCCCTGGTATTAGGAGAACATCTGAGTCGAGGAGGTGTGCCGAATTTCTTGGCGGGAAAAATTTGGTGCCCTGTTACATGCAGCCCGCACGCCGTCCATGTAAGATTCGACATAAAATTGCATATCATTAGGCGCACCTAATTTTTCGATTCAAATTACCTAGAAGTCGAAAAACTGCGCCGTGTCTTCTAACGATCATTAAAATTCACTTACATACCTCATTCAATACTTGAAATAAAGAATGGTAGGAAGGGGAGACAGGAAAATAACGAGATAATTAATTATAGGTATGTCTGGGAATTTATTGCTGTACCATTTGTATATGTACAATATATCTCATTGTCAACATTATACATACCTATATTACATATAATTTGTAATCAATCATTCTTAATGAACATGCATATACGCATCGCAAATTATCGAGTGTCTTTATACGATTACTGCTATACAAGTTCTATAGTATAAACCACAATTTGTCGGACAGAGATTTTTTTCTTGATCTTTGTTTGGCAGTCGTGCCAGAGGTTCGATTGCCAGACAAAGATAACCCAGGTTTCACATTTCACATTCCAATTCACATACTACTTACTGTTTACTGCTCATTTGTTTCACGGCACATAACTTACCATAAGTGCATATAACCTGCATATAGTGAGGCACACCTCTGAGAAAGCGCTATCGCAATTCCGCTAAGTGTGTTGGATGAAATTATTGTATGTCTGTAAATGCTGATTTTACCGATGCGCGATGTCCATGATTGGCACGAGCAGGCTTGCGTACGTTACCCACAGTATAATATACTGTATGTCAAGTGCCCCTCCTTGTCCAACGGGATAAAACATCATTTGAGTTGACTTAGATTTTCCTATAAAAGTGGAACATTGAAAGAATGTAAAAACACTACCTTCGAAATTTCATAAAACACATCAGCGGTTTGTTTTTCTACTTTTTTTTCTTGTTACATCGTCAATAATACAAAATACGGTGATTAAGGAGGGATAGCGCAAAATTCGAAAATGAATTTTATGAGCGGTAAAATTATAAATTCTACATTTTCTAGAGCCTAAACAATATAGTTTCACATTTTCCAATTTTTACACAATTTTTATCATCAAATGAGTAAAAATATCAATCATGGTTCTAAAAAACCTGACGAAATAATAAAATTTAAAATCTAACTTATCATGACCTTTAAAAGGGATAATTTTAACATACAATTTTTACAATTTCGATTATAATTACAAGATACCTAATAGTATTCCGATTTACAATTAGAAATACACTGTAATTGTTCAAAATTACACAAACTATGTATAACGTCTATTTATTATTTAATGTAATGATATTTTCAGTTCAACATTCTATGTATTAGTGATGTATATTGTATTCTGAGTATATGTATATAATTAAAATTTTTTATAATCTCTACAAGACACTGTTTGGTCATCAGGTTTGAAATTCTAAATAATTTCTCAAAGCAATGTTATTCTCTTACATTTCCATTGCCATATTATTCATGAAATTATTGTACCACTTGTTCTCGTACACAAAATTTCAACTTAATTATAATACTAAATAAACATAATTGAAGTAGGTATAATTTAAACTAGTTTTGTATAGTCGAGTATGCAATCATCTCACTCTGTTTTCACTTTCTCCCCCGTTTTACAAATTACTTTTCAGGAATGGCCGAAGATACAACTTATATGATTTATTCACACTCTCCTGATTCAGCGGACTTTTCATTGCCTCGTCAAACAGTCGCTGATATACATTGCCGTCGTATGCTCCAAGCACTGAGCCTAAGATTTCATCTCTAATATCAAAACCATCAACAATTCCAATGGCATTTGGACGGATTAATGATAGTACTTCTTCGAGACGAGATTGAAGCAATGGAACATCCTCCACATTTAAGCATGAGAACTGTGGATGATAAATTGTTCATCATCATTTACTATTCAGAATAATCAAAATTCAAAAATGTTATATATCATCAACTATATAATCCCAATGCATTCAAAGACTACTCTAACAGTTTCAATAGATAATTTATTGTCAATATTTTTCTGTATTTTTACGTTTCCAAGTTTAAACATACCCGAAGAAAGTCTCCGACTCGTTGTAGAGCCCAATACACAGCATAAAGTTCACAAAGCTGAGTCAATACTGTATGTAACTGTTTGGAAACATTGGTTAAATTCCGTACTGCTATGATAAATCGTTCAACAATGAACGCTCTACAATGTGATTCCGCTGCTTGGGCCAACTCTATACTCGTTTGATTCCAGCTATCTTCTTGCGATATACCACTGCGGATTCGCCTGTCCATATTTTCCGTTGCCAAGCGAATTTTCCTACAAGAAATAAACCCAATAATCAATTTCAACTCAAATAAATACAAAACAATGTAAAAAATGTGCAAATTTTTTTTCTACAATTATCTTAAATCTTAAATATCTGAGTCATGACATTATTCCATGGAACCGATTTATTATTGTTCTAATTTACCCAGCAGCGACGGATTGATGAGCTCTTATAATACAGGTAAGTGTATTTTTCCAAGGCCTTTGTTTAACGCCACGAGTAAGCTGAGTCAAGTATTTTACAGTAGGTGGTAAATCCTGGCCACTTATTGCTTGCCTCCAAGCTTTTACCAAGTATCTAGCCGTTTGGAGAAATAATACGGTATTTTCTCCCTCATAAGTACAAGCAGCTGTAACCAAGCCATAAGTTGCTGGCAAATTGCTTGCAGCCATATAACCATGACCGCCACAAGATAATCTTACTTGTTCTATGCCACTCGCCGCATCTGAGGACGCAACTGCTTTTAAACAGCATGCTAATGCATGTAACTGAAATAGATATTTAGTATTTGGGTATTTTGAAATTAGGTAAAAGTTTTTAATATCATCTTATCGATATCGCTGTCTTCAATTTCGAAAAAGAATTTCAATAGTTAAATAAAAGTCTGTAAACCAATGATTTCAAAGAGTATAATATTTACCTCAGGAAGCCTCTCCAACTCGCCTTGATCTAATTCGGCAGTAACATTGTTGTACATCTCCCAAATCCAATCAGAGGACATTGAAAAAGCAAAACACGCAGCCAGATGTGGGAACAATTTATACTGTTGAGTAACGTAGTCGATTATTTGCACCTCAGGTTTACTGTAATAGGAATTAATCGCTTTATTATGCAGTGAGCTGTATTCCAGAATAAAAATCATATGTATGAATACTTACTCTGGTGTTATTTGACACTGTCGTCTAACAGCGCTATATCTTACTGCAATTGTAACAGCTTTTGATAAATATCTTGCAATATCTTTGATGAGAACTACTCGCACAAACATCATTGTTCCATATGTTAATTTGTCACTTGGGGCTTTCATGTATGTTCCATCTTCTAAGACCTGAAAACGTAGTTTATGTATCTCAATTGATTAATCTTTTCATACTCCCAGCTAGTTTTTATAAGATATCAGTTAATCTGTGTATAAAATTTTCGATCCACAAAGCTGATATATATTTTTTCCGTTGTCTAACATATTCTGCAACTGATTATTTAAGTATATGATAGCTCTGTGTAATTTTAGCAATTAATTACTTCTTGTTTTTTTACAACTGAGCGGAATTAATAATCCACGTTTTATCAAACCATTTGAGAGCTGGGATGATAACGATATTTATAATGAAATTGATGTAAAAAATTACAAATATGAGCTGCGGTACAAACCTGAGAATTTTTCATAAGCATATTTTCTCTAGGTATTCTAACATGATCAAAGCCCAGAAAGCCATTATTTGTCGCATTCATCCCCAATTTTGTGCCGATTTCTCCAACTTTTATACCTAGAGGCAAAAACCATTATTCAAACATACAGTGAAACTTCCTCTCATATTTATGAATAAGTTAGAAGCAGGAGCAATCATCTATAAGTCTGAGAAGTGGACATGCATCATGCCTTTTTGCAATAATCGTTAAGTGAATTTAATTATGCAGTATTTCCTTCATTTAACCAGACGTAACACAGTGATATATTTATTTTAAATTTATACGTTTCATACCTGGAAGTGGTTCGTGTGTGTCTTCATCTCTGAGTTGTACAATAAATGGATGGATACCTTTGCACTGTCCTTGGGTATACAATTGCGCGACAACAACAGCGTAATTAGCTGTTTGACCCACTGTAAATATAATTACAGGTCATGAGTATATGAGACTAGCATGATAAAGATTCAAATGAAATTCTTTACATGGAAGAGATAAAATGCATAATAATAACTTCATAATTTTAAAAATTACGAAACAAAAAATTCCTATCAAAAGTTATACTTACATCCACCAGGCCACCACTTGTAGGAAGTTAAAGTTGGGCTGTTGAGGACAAACTCCTGTGTTGAAGGGTCATAAGTAGCGGTTGTTTCCAATCCTCTAATGAAAGTACCGTGGCCAAGTTCAGTCTGAAAAAATCAGCATTATAGACAATTTTTTATTACTTTAATTCATTTAAACGAAGAAGTTATAGGATATTTGAGTGTGACTGCACTGAAAACCGATCGGAAATGATTGGATTTATTACTTGGTTCATAACTTTATGAGTTAAGCATGTATACTAATTTATTTGTATACAGGTAAATGTAATGAATTATTCATTAATATAAATTTTTTCACAGATTGAAAGATATAATTTGAACATAATATGTGTACATCATTCATTGTTAAATTTTGAGTAAAAGAAACTGACTAATTATTCATAGTAATCAACCTGTGCATAGGTTCCAATAATGTTGCAGGACCAAGCTTTTGAAATCCAGTATCCTTGTTGTTCGACAGAACCTTGACCCATGATTGCCGGAATGAACATAACATAATGTAAAGTCAATGGATTTCCATCCTTTAAAATAGCCGAACCCAACATTCCTCCCAATACTTGTCTAGGGAAATATTAAAGAAATATACATATATATAATGTATATAATAATTATAAATTTGTATAAACTGTAAGAATAAGTTTTTTTTTTGTAGTATGAATTTTGAATAGCTGGAAAATTATAATTCTGTTATTAAAGTAAAGATTTTGGTTCATAATATAATCAATATATGAATATTGTGTGTAATATGCATATAATTATAGATAATATAATTTGACTTACGAAAATACTTCCATATCTGCCTTCCCTTGCTCTTGGAGTTCTTGAACCTTTTCAAGGACTCTGCACCCTTTGCGAATAGCATCTTCATATTTTTCTTTATGACTTTTATAGTCTGCAGGTATAGTATCTTGCAGCTCAGGATCACTGAGAAATAATTCCTCTGAAAATATAAATAACGTGAAAAAAAAAGAACAATATACATATAGGAGATATCTATTTCGATAATTCATCTTCGAATAAGATAAGCACTTCACTCACATTGAAAGAAGAGTAATTATGGGATACCATTCTTAGTAAACGTTTAAATAAAGTAAAATAAAATTAAATTAAATTAAATTAAATTAAATCAAATTAAATTCCTTCGCAATAATCAGGAATTATAATTCATTTCGCGGTAGAATATCAATTATTCTGTTCAATTCGGAATTTTATCTCAGAATTTGTGAAAATTTAAATATATCGCATGTTTAATGGTCATAAGCGCCAAAAAGGCGATTTTAGTGACGTAAGGTCGTATAATTTTTCTGTTTGTTTTGTTTCGTCGTTCGCTATAAAAATGATGAAAGCGAATAAATAATTCGAAATGAAGATTCTGAAAACCTAAAAGCAAAAGATGATATGTTGGCGGATATTCGTATGTGATATATTAAGCTTGATATAATTAACATGAATTCACGTGGCTTAATTAATGACTATAATGACGCAAAGCATAAACTCGAATTGCTCATACATAATATTGAATTTGCAGATTCCAAGATTCAACTTTAAGTATTCGAGGAATTCCATGTTATTACCGGACTGCAGTAGTATAATGGCCGTTTTGAAATAACGGATTTTTCAAAACCCCTGTAGGGTATAATTCTTAGGTAAATTCTCGCTACACTATAAAACAAAAGGTTCGAAAACAATGTAAGAGAATTAAAATGTGATCGTTGGAAACCGAATTATACGAATTGAAACAAATCGACGTGAATATTTGCCATATATACTTATATAAAACGAATGAATATTTAATTTATTGAAACGAATGCAAATGAATTCAGTATTTAAGAGAGTTCAAGTTCGTATTGAAACTATCTAAAATTTAAAAAGAATCTACTGTCGTAATCTTTTGATTTATCCTTGAATTGACCCTTTCTAATCGAATGAATTCTGGAGATTGAATGCACAGTTAAAAATGCATTAAAAAAATATATATACATAATTCTTACATTGAAAACTCTACAAATTCCAATAAAAATATTTTTGTATCGAAATTTTATTTGATTTTTGTTTTTAAGTAAAAGGACTTCTCTTTCCTGAATGCAAAAAGTTGAATTTTTATCTGAAAGAGCAGTCCTTCTAACAAGAGAATATAATTTTTTAGGGAATTTTTTCACACCCAATATACTCGGAAAGTTGAGTTAACGATTTGAAGAAAATCATAAAATAAATAAAAAAAGAACGGAGCGATTCGACCGTGTGACCGAGTTTCTCGCACGTAAGCTATATGTAGGTATAAAGCTGAAATATAGAGTTCTGTAAAACTTTGCATATAACATGTATACGCATGAATCGGCACCGCCTTTTTTATATTTTAAGATTAAGTACGTGTGTTAATCTGATGAATATTGCATAGTCATCTTATTTGTCGAGCCGGGATCGGCAATATCTTAAGCGTTAATTGTGACGACGTACTGTACATACATAATATGATCCAAACACGATCTGAATCTTCTTGAGGAGTTGGACTGTGACCTACAACGTCATAAAAAAATAAATAAAAAAAAAAAAAAAACTGGTTTCCAATCCGCTTACGTATGTACAGATTGTGACACCGAAACTTATAATAATCATTCGTTATCTGCGTTTATGCTAAATTTATTTATAACTAAACACTATTTCTCTGACATTGTAAATAATACTGTAGAAAGTTACACTCTCGTAGAAAGTTTAGTTATGTATATAAACAACGAATCAAGCTTATATTGTGAGATAAACTGGATATACAAGAAGTAAAGATATTAACCGTACCTTTCTCTCGCCTTGCAGCAGTTTTTTCCGCACTACCATCCAGCAAATTTGTTAACTCTGAAGGATCGAATGTACACTTTTCGCGTTCACGCTGCAAATCTGGGTTCACATTTGCCATTTTATATGCCATATATCCACAATCTTCTGACGTAAACTAATTGCAGTAAATATAAAAAATATCTTAAATAACACTTTGTACTGTGCGCTGCGTCACTGTCTATACGATACTAAACTGAAGAAAATCTCACTAGCTGACAGACGTCAGACGAATTACAGGCTCTCGTATACACTCATTTGTTTTTATCACATGAACATGCAGAGCCATCTCTTATCTCTGTCTGAAACTCTTTTTATAATACGATTGTATAATCTCACATATCGTGTGGTTTGGCAAGAAAAAATCACTTAATATATTGTTCAATGTATCGTACGTATTTCTAGAGTATTTAAACGATTTGAATGCTTAGCGAGGGTGCGCGCGACCCCTGAAGACAGAAAAACATCTGGAAACTTGGCATTTGTTGTCAAGCGAAATAAGCCGAGTACACCCGAAGGTGAATCCGATTCGCCGGAAACACTACGCGACTTATATTAATTACGTTATAATTAATACGCAAATTTTACCCCATTTTTCATATCTCACTGTTGACTAATTAATTACGTTATTATTTAAAAATTTGTTCTGTATTCTACTTACTCTAAACAGAAATAAAGACTACTAGTAAAAATGAGAAAATGGGAGGAAACACCGGAGACGCCATATTGCTTTTCTTTACCACGAAGGACTCGGAGACTCCATCATGAGGTATATGTTTCTTACAATAAATTTCATTTATAATCATAAGCAATAGTAAAAAATGAAATCCAGGAACGCGTGAGAAGCGCAGAATATCGCTGATTCGATTATTTGATATTAAAAAATCGTCAAACTTGTTTCCTTTTGATATAATTATTGTTTTTTAACGTTGACGGCCGACCACATGGCGTGGTGTCCAAAAACCCATGTTGTCATAGATTTAACGAAATTATTTACCGTTAATGAAACTCACTTTAACATTATTACATACGAAAAACGAATAATTTTACTCGTGTTGAAAAATCTGATGTTCTTAGTCACACTGAAACCGAAATAACCTCACTTTTTGTTAACAGTTCTTTGAAGCTACAGAAGAGGCTTGCAGCCTCGGTTATGCGATGCGGCAAAAAGAAGGTTTGGTTAGATCCGAATGAAATCAATGAAATCGCCAACACCAACTCCCGTGAGTATTTAATTTTAAACTCGACTATTTTTTTTACACAATATTTACTTAAAATGATGATAAAAAACTTATATTTCTGACACCTCTTATGATTCAATGTGATATTATGGTTAAACATCTGATTAATTATCTTCTTAAATAAAATCTCCATTTCTTTATTATCATCTTTGAAATGTTACGATTATTTCCGTTCTTTTTCTAATATTTTTAGGCCAGAATATCCGAAAACTTATAAAGGATGGTCTGATTATCAAGAAACCCGTAGCAGTCCACTCTAGGGCTCGTGTTCGCAAGAATACTGAGGCCAGACGCAAAGGCCGGCATTGTGGTTTTGGTAAGAGAAAGGGTACTGCGAACGCTCGTATGCCACAAAAAGTAAGTAAATTATAATATTCAATAATTATTTCATATCAAAGCTCGTGTGATGATCTATAAATTTATTCTGACACCTCTTAAATGAATCAATGTGATATTACGAAACTTTATTCTGATGAGCTTTCACCAATTTTCTTATGTACCATTAATTATAGTCCTTGTTATCCTCTAGCATAAGATTTCTAAAGATTTCAGCAATTTTTGGCCCAAAGTTAAATACTTTTATCATATTTTTTGTCCAATTCTTTCATTTTAATCTTCTCAAACATGAAAGTAAATAATCTTGTCTTTGATTTGCAGGATTTATGGATCCAACGTATGAGAGTTTTACGTCGTTTGTTGAAGAAGTACCGTGAAGCTAAGAAGATTGATCGTCACTTGTACCATTCTCTGTACATGAAAGCTAAGGGTAATGTGTTCAAGAACAAACGAGTACTCATGGAGTTTATTCACAAGAAAAAGGCCGAGAAGGCTAGGACCAAGATGTTGTCTGATCAGGCTGAGGCTCGTCGTACCAAGGTTCGAGAAGCTCGTAAACGTAGAGCCGAACGTATTGCTACCAAAAAGCAAGAACTTCTGCAGTCATACCAGCGCGAGGATGAAGCTGCTGCGGCGCAAAAAAAATAATTTAGACCATCCAACAATTTTATTGTATAAATAAACAAAAAATGATAAAAAATTCTTTGGTTTTTCGTTTTTTTTTTTACCCGATTCTTTTTCCCCCTCGAATTGAAAAACCTAATCTTAATCGAATATCATCAGCTTATTATGAAATATCTATTTGAGACAAGTAAATTCTGATTTATTATAGATAAATTAGTGTTTAGAATATTAAAACAGTTAATTTACTCGGAATAACTTAAGTTGATCAAATATGCGAATATTATGTGAAGTGTCGAATTTATTTATTATGTATAAATATTCGCAAAGATAACGTCTCTAGTTTTGTTTTTTTGATCGTAGTTATCTCAAGATATTGTTATTTTGAAAAACGAAGTTTGGCCACTGGGCAATGGTGGGATGAGATTTAAAAATGGCGATTGTCGACGACATATGTGGAAAATTAATCCCGTGTCAATAATAGCTTGTTAATAACGAGAGACTAGTAGATTTTTAACCAGGTGAGAATAAAGTACAATTTCACGTTACCGTATTTACTGAATTTTAGTTGATATTATTAATAATGCAAAAAAACGGTTTGAGTAAAGTTTGTTTTAGCGATAGGTTAGAATTTATTTCAAATCGTGATGCAATCATTTCTATAATAGGAATTGTGACAACTACCTAATTCAGATGATATTGAACAAGATGATTTTACGATTTTTGTTTTTTAATCAAATTCGAAAAGTTAAGTTCTAATCTCGAATTTTTCTATTTCTATATCGTTTTCGTAGACGGACACTATTTATGTCCAAACTCTCTGACCAATTGATAAGAGTGACGATGGACCAGCAGGTACATAACAGTTCACAGTAGAATATTTCGATTAATTTCTATTTTCTTCTTAACGTTATATTATCATCACCTCACAATGTTATTACCCTTTAAATGTAGAGTTGAAATCGTAATTATTAAATAAAGAATAAATACTGCTTCATTTGCATGCTGTAACTAATGTGAATTATATGTTACACATGAAGCCATACGCAGAGGTCAATTTTACAAGGGTTAAAATTCACCTGCAGCCTTATTTTACGATATTTTCAAACTTATGGGCATATATACACCTTACGTTCTCGTTTTCTAGCTCTCTATCATCTTAACTCTAATTCAGACCCAAACATATTCACTTTCACCCCATTGTTAAAGGAAACGTTTTTTATAATCTCAAAATGTTTGTCAAATACTAAGTGAGCTTATATCAAAAATGCTCATTTTTACCCTCAATCTCAGGCTTGCCTCATATTACAAATATTAAACAACATTAACAACCATAGGGTGTATATTACCCTTCCATAGACAACTAGATATTCATATTTAGTTGATTCAGCCTTATCCAATTTTTATTTCATTAATATGCGTGTGTTGAATAAAATCTGTTCTGTTGCGGTAGCTCTAGACCCTGAACATGTTATTAATTTCTCTGTGTATGGCATATTTAGCAATGTTCCATTTATGTGATACTTTTAAAGCTTCATGCTCATTAGAACTTGGGGTATATATTTATTATAATGTAATTTCTAGTCAAACGAAGAAGACAAACCTAAAATCAGCCGCTCTAAAGCAAGACATTTACGTCGCAAGCGTCTGGCTGCTGCACGAAGAACTGATGAAAGTAGCTCATTTTCTACTCAGTCTAATACAGAGCAGGATTCTAGTCTTCAAGAGCCTCAGGATATCTTGAGCAAATCCAAAGCCAGAAGATTACGCAAGAAGAAAAAGGCAGAATTGATCAAGGGCTCAGGGCAGACATTGAAGGCTGAAAAGCGTGCGTCTAACTCTGAAAATCAAACAGAATTGGTCACTAGTAGTCAATCCCCAACTAACGTATCAGAATACGAAAGATCTGATCGAAATATCTCTGCGATACAGTTTGAGGCTGTAGATAGTTCCGAAAGCACAAATTCACTGGCATCTTTGTCGGAGATAAAAGTTCTGAACTCAAACCCTGATGGGGTTTTTTCTCCTATAAACAGAGAGAACGATACACTCTTGGCGTATCAACTAAATTCTAGTTTGCATACTGTCTCAAATAATAAGAACTTGGGCAAAGTACAGAATGAAAGCGATTCTATAAGTTCTGATGATTTTCACGGCCATGAGGCTGGTTTTGTAACATCCTCATCTCAACACGATTATCAAATTCCTAAGGATTCAGATTACAAGGTTTTACCTCAAGACAAATCGATCGATGTTGATACCAGAACTGAGTTACATCAAACCTCTTTTGAAAGTGATATAGACTCTGAAATTTTTGATAGTAATAAGTCTTTAGGAGATAATCAAATACTAATCTGGGACCAGAAACCGGATTTCAAATTAACAGGCAGCTCTAAAATTTCTCATTTTAAGTCAAATCAGTTGAGTAAAAATAACGCAGTCATAGAAGAAAACGTCGATGTAGAATCTCAGCGTAAAAAAAAAGACGAAAATAAATCGGACAATACATTGCATGGTCTTGATATAAACTCAAGCAATCCTATTAGAAAAACTTTGTGCTCTTTGAAACCTGATGGGACATCGGATGATGATTTAGACTCCCCAAGCAGCAATTCAAGCTCCAATTTGATGAACCAATATGAAGTAAATGCAATCCAAGCACATGACTCTTTGGGATTAATTACAAGACCGACTAAGACAGTTCTGAATACTACGGAGTTGATTGAGAATGAAAAGAATTTGAAAATTAGTAATAACAGTTCAAATTTTCACACTGGATTTCAACCAAATACAACAGTTATAGATTTGACTTATTCCAGTTCTGATCTGATCATCAATACTGATGATATAATTGATTTCATTTCCGACTCAAGTTTAGATCTTGTCGAAAATAACAAACTTTTTTATATCGATCCACCAGCAACTTCAAGTACAGATTCGGAGAATAAAACTCAAATCCATAAGAATTTTATTACTGAAAGGCTTTTAGCATCAGAGAATCAAACCTCGTTTGACATTATCAAAGACTATAGTTTACCATCTACTAGCGTTACTGGAAGTGTTTCGCCTGTTTTCAAAAATTCTAAAGGCTCTGTTGGGTATAATAAAACTTTCGAAGATTTATACGAAGAAAAAATGAGTTCGACAGAAAAAACTAGAGAACAAGTTAAGGCTGAACGTGAAGCGAAAAAAGCTGCGAAAGCTTTAGCTAAGGGTAAAGCAAAAACTCCAAAATCAGAAGTAAAATCAGATGTAAAAATTAATAAGGACATGGCCAAGGCCGGGAGTTCTGAACAGATCCAAAAAGATGTAAAACAAAACGTAGTTGTTAAAACAGACCGTGTTGAAAAAGATATTAAAGATAATACCGTTGTTAAAAAAAGAACAGTACCACAAGAAGAAATGATAGTGCAAATCGAGACTGAAACACCCCCAAGCACCGATAATAAAGAAAATGAATCGAGAGGCGAAGTTGATGGAAAAAGTAAACGGGAGTCTCGCGCGGAGCGTAGAGCTAAACAAGAGGCTCAAAGAGCTGCTAAGCAAAAACTGATTGCAGAAAAGAATAAACCTAAGTCAGTTGTACCTCCTAAATTGAAATCTTTACCCAAAGATACGGATTCTGTGAAAATAGTAAGAAAAACGCTGATAGAAAATAATTTGCACGAAGTTAAACTATTTAAACATTTGTATCACGAAAGAGAACAATCATTGGTCAATTTTCCGACTTTAAATTCACATATACACCCTGCGATAGTAAGACTTGGAGTACAATATGCAAACAAGGTGATTATTGGTAGCAATGCAAGATGCGTCGCGTTATTAGCCGCTGTTAAACAATTGGTTGAAGATTTCGAACGCCCTTCTCAAGCAGATTTTACAAGAGGTCTAGAAGCTAGTTTGCAAGAATGTGCAGCATACTTGCAGCATTGCAGACCTATGGCAGTTTCGATGCAAAATGCTCTGAAACATCTTAAATGGCAAATGACCCAATTACCATCAACTGTATCGGATGACGACGTAAGAATTTCTTGACAATGTTTCAATATCTTTGTTCGCATCAAGTTTACAATTTGTGTAAAACATACTTTCAGGCAAAATCTAAACTGGGAGATGCTATCGATACCTATATTAGAGAACAAATTCTTCTTGCTGGAAAAGCAATTTCAAATACCATTCAAACTAAGATCTCTAATGGAGACGTTATTCTAACTTATGCATTGTAAGTTTTTTCATCTATTCATCACCTTTTATTCCGATTGATTAAAAAGTCTGTTGATCTCTGCTTCTAATTTGTTTCCCAAAGCTCTTTCTCAGTTTCAATGAGTCTTGATTCTCAAGTATCAGATGCTACCTGAACAAATTTAAAGTTATTATTATTATAAACCTTTGAAGATTTGTTGTGATCACAGAGATAACAATAAATAGATTATTCATTATTAAGTCCTATCTGAGTTGATAAACATAAAAAGCATTTAAATGACGTTAAAGTACTCAGAAATTAGCAAGACAACTTTGAGAGATGATAAATTAGATTAAACTGCTGACTAGAATAAGAAATTGATGAATAATGATGTTTTTCAGCTCATCTTTGATACACAATATATTAATCGACGCACAAATTGCTGGCAAACAATTCAGAGTAATTGTAGTTGATGGTAGGCCTTGGTTGGAAGGAAAAGAACAGTTGAGACGACTAGCTAAACATGGAATTGAATGTTCCTACATATTGATCAACGCGCTTAGTTTCATCATGCCAGAGGTAAGCTGCTGTTTATAATATCAAGGGTAATTCATATTTTAAATACATGAGATTAATTCATGAGAAGAAATATACCTTTTATCTTACTACAAAAATAACTCCGAACGTTTATTTGATAATCACATGATTCATTTGATGTTTAAGGTGACCAAAGTATTTCTGGGAGCACATGCAATTTTGGCTAATGGTGCTGTGATGTCCAGGGCTGGTACGGCGCAAGTTGCTCTCATGGCAAAGGCATTCAACGTCCCAGTCCTAGTTGCCTGTGAAACGCACAAGTCCTGTGAACGTGTGCAAACTGATTCATTTGTCTATAATGAAATAGGTAAATTTCATATTTATAGTCCCAAAAAATTCTTACAAGTAATTTCTAAAAGATTGGAAGATATTTATTCTGTCACTGGATATTTCTTACTTCATTACATGTATCCTAAATTGATAAAAAGGTAATAACCATGTTCAAGAAATATATCAGAATCCTCTAAACGTGTGTTGTTGTATTTCAGGTGATGCTGATGAACTGGCTTGCAACTTATTCAGCAATTCTAAAAAATCATTGCTTGTTAATTGGAAAACAAAAAAATCATTAGATTTATTAAACATAACGTATGATGTTACACCTGCAGATTTAGTATCGGCGGTAGTTACTGAATTAGCGATTTTACCATGTACTAGTATTCCAGTTATACTCAGAATTAAACCATCTGAAATTTGAATTTCAATTTGGATATCGCTGCTTCGCTATCAGATTATTATGACTGGTTCGGATTACTTTATTACCATATAATTACATACTGTACATTGTGTTCTATACTTTGAAATAAAATGCTTTTTAAAAGAAATTTTGATTCTGTTTCTTCCAAAGCTCATATTTTAGGATTGAGAATCCAGAAACAAAGATGTGGTAATTACTTTGAATACTAAAAATCAAAACTATCGAATCAGATACGGAAACATTCATTGATTGATAAAAAAGTAAAGTATTATTGTTGTCAATTATTAAGACTAACTAATTTCTACCTGAAAACATTACTGAACTGATGCTTACAATTAATAATAATAAGATTATTTTAATAGCTTTGTCTGGATTAACAATTTATTTACTTTCATATCAAGCCCCAATCGGGGAACCAACATTATCACAGGCAAAATAGAATAAATTTTGTGTAACATTTGTTATTAAACATTACACTGATAAAATATTTACTAAAAAAAAAAAAATTACAAAAATAGTAATGTCAATAATATTTCTTCTAAAAGTAACAAGATAAAGCATAAAGTAAAGATCTCCAATTTAGAACTCTGGTAAAAGAAATGAATACAAATGAAAATTATGTAAAATAATTTATATAGTATATGTATAATATATGTGTGTATATATACTATATACGTATGTACATATTACAATAATTAACAGGCCATACATGACATATAATAACAATTTAGAATACAATAATTTTTTCCGGTTGGTAGCAATCGATATCCCAACTATTGTCGTGGACGATTAGATTTACTTTTACCCTAACAACACATCAAGTAATTGTTAGTTTAAAATAAATCTAAATGTGCAACGGTGGGGAAGAGTTGCATTCTCATATTGTGTATGTATATATATATATTCATATATATTCTCATTAGACAGTTACGTGTAATACTGAAAACCCAGAGCCTCATCAAGAAGGAAAGTAAGTGAACATGATATAACATAATCTGAAATTATTTTCTTCTATCCCTCCGACTTGTAAGCAAATTATAGATTATCCTAAATTGTTAATAGTTAACTTGTTAGAGATATTTTATTTTTATTTTTTATTTTTATTTTTATTTTTTTATAAATTACTAATCTATGACGGAAATTCCAGTTTGGTTTTATTCGTCAGTCAACTAACTTGAATTATAATTTTTCCTCCTTAGCGTGTTCCACTTAGTTATGGAAGATGAAGAAGAGATGACTAAAAGAGTGAAATAGCATTTGTCTTTCTTTTTTATACTTATAACAAGATGACAAAAGCGATTACATTTATTATTATCTTTCTAATAGATTAATTATTTACTCAGATGTAATTTATAGATTTGTGGAATCTCAGTATAATAAATGTATTCCCGTAAGCGAATCAAGTTCTCAAAAAAAAAAGAAAAAAAAATATACAATGATTAAACGATTATAAGTCAAGCCTGGCTTTGAAAACATTAATTTTTGCCAGATACTAGACTACATTTGCAAAAACATGTATATACCTATATATATTTTTTAATAACCATTTGTCAACCTCTATTAGAACAGCCGCACAACCCCAAGTCATTAAATTATGCCAAGTGGATAAAGAGGGCTAGTAAATGATATAATTTCCTCCATCAACATAAATATATCGTAATATGAAACACGCTGACCGCTCTCATAACTTTTAATAGTTACTAACAACTTAAAATTTGACCTATTTTCTCAATCGTACAATCGCTGTATGGACGATTTCGTATTAGTACGTATGTATCAAATTTCATTTGAATTGAATGAAGAAAAAGACTTTAAAGAAACTTGATGAGTAAAATGAAATATAATTAATTTTCGCTTATAGATGAATACCTTTTAGGTATTATTGGACAAAATTTAAGTTGGTTGGGTAGAATTTGAGATATGTTTATGAGAAATATCTATGAAATAGGAGGTATTTCAAAATTCACACTCAGGTTGGCAGACTGAGCCAGTTTTACGATGGTAGATAGTTTTACTGCAACACGTGCTGCCTCGTCCAGATCATCGATAGGTACAATTCTCAATCCTGCATTCGCTATAAGAGCTTTTGCCTCATCAACGTTGGTTCCCTGAAAAAATTATGTACACGTGAATAATGAAAAATAAACATTTCACAAAATCTAATGATCAACAAACAAACATTTAGAAGAAGTATTTCACATATTTGATAGAAGTTTCATTGCTACAATAAAAATTTATACGATATCTTATAGGAGGTACAGAAAATGTTACTCAAACAGGAGAGCAAAGGAACGGAAGGGACGGGACTTTTCTTCCAGGACAAAATCTTCAACTTTAGATTTTTTTCTGTATTCATATCTAAGAGTATAATCGAAGGGGCACAACAGTCTTGCCTATACCATCAAATTTCACGATGAAAAGTTATCATTTCATCACGTTATTTTCTGAATCCTGAAAGTTTTCAATAAAAACAAGATCCGTTTGAAATTTCAACCAATCCATTATTCATATAAGATGTTTAAACTTATTTGAAAACATTTTTAATCTACCTGTAGTCTCACAACCACTGGTATTTTTAGGCTGAGCTCCTTAGTCGCGGCGATGATGCCTTCGGCAATAACGTCGCATCTCATAATACCACCGAATATATTAACCAACAAAGCGTGTACCTGAAAATAATAAAAGTAGCTTAAATTAGGGGAAAAAAAACAAACACCCAGAAAGAAATTTGTACCAAATTTTAAACAGTTTTGGTGGAATCAGATGTGGTATTGATCTAATGATGAGAATTATTTGTTGATCCTTACACTAGGATCAGAAGTGATGATTTTGAAAGCTTCTTTAACAGCAGAAGCAGTAGCACCGCCACCAACATCGAGGAAATTGGCAGGATCACCGCCATGTAGTTTGATTATATCCATAGTAGCCATAGCTAAACCAGCTCCGTTGACCATACAACCAATGTTACCATCCAGAGCAATGTAATTCAGTTCAAACTTAGCCGCTTCAACTTCTTTTCTGTCTTCCTGGGTCCAATCTCGTAAAGCGAACAGATCTTTTTGCCTAAACTCCGCATTGTCATCAAATCTGCATTTGCAGTCCAGGGCAAAGTCTGTAATAAATTAAACTTTGTATACTTTGGTAGGCACGACTTTGAAGTACCATTTCTCTTTTTCATCGAGAAAAACTTATTTGACTACCAATATTGTTGTTTTTAAAAAAATCCTTTTTCTCTTAAAACTCAAACATCTGAAGATTACGCAACTTTGTTATTATTATCTTGGCACTGTATGGCTCGTAATAACAATGATAAAATAATAACGAGAATCTAAGCATACATTTTCCATTAATATCTTCAGCGAGTGGATTAACTTCTAGAAGAAGGGCGTCCTTTTTCACGAACATATCATAAAGATTGACGATTATCTTAGAAATATAATCTTTGGCGCTTTCAAGACCCATTTTAATTGCAATACGCTGAGCTTGGTCCGGTGTAATTCCTTTCTGAATGTCGATTGGTTCGTAAGTTATTGCCTCAGGATTAGTAGCAGCAACTTCTTCGATATTCACGCCTCCTTGACTTGATGCAATTATTACTGGTCCCTTGAAAAACGATTAAAAATTGCAATATGTTCGCCACGATAATTAACAAGTGTTTTATTTATTACCACAATCAATTTTTGTGGTATCAATACTATATTTTATCTGCAGCGTAGTAAGTCTAACGGACATTCTCAAAAACTATTACATCATCTACTTGATAACATTGAATTTGCATGAGCCGAGCTGACCTTAACGACCTTGAATCTTAAGTTTGTGGAATCGAAGTTGTTTTTTATTAATCAACAATAATCATTTCGGTTATTAATTAGTTATTAACTATCAATGATTCTAAACTCTATCAACTTACACCAAAAGATCTCTCCATCATAACAGCAAGGTAAAATTCTTTCCGTGGGAACATGCGTTGTGTTACCATAACAGCATTGCATATCCTACCAGCTTCGCCAGTCTGTTTTGTGATCAACAATTTTCCCAGCATCTTTGAAGCCAATTCCTTTGCTTCCTGAGGTCTATAATTTTCAAGGTAATATTTACAATGCCTCCGGCAATAAAATCAGCATCTGATTAAATATCGCATTAATACTCAACACCAACATTAAGAGTTTTCTACAAAATATTAAAATAGCAAATATATTCTTTTTTTTTGTTATTTTTTTTGAGTAATCAGATAATATCACTTATTGGTGATAACGAATTTTCAATCTGGAACAGATTTACTATTTCAAATCATACTATTGGAACATTTTTCAACAACGATACTATAATATAAATAATATAATACTTGCTATTATGCCCTTGCTATACAACTTACGTCTCACACATTTTTACACCGCCAATATTGGTGCCCTTAAAGTGCCCCTTTCCTCTACCGCCAGCAAGAACTTGAGCCTTCAATACTATGTCTTTAGTATTAAGGTCAGCAGCGTACTTTGCTGCCTCATCCGCAGTTTTGGCCACACCAAACTTTGGTGTTGGAATCCCTGCCTCAGTGAGCAAACTATAACTGATGTGTTCGTGTACATTTAGGTTTCTGACTGGCTGCTTTGGCAACCCAATCGTACCCGCCAAGATCTAAATACATATATCAAATGAGATATGATGAGGTAATGTTTTGCATTATAGCATCAATTTATCACATCTATATGTTTAATTTTTTTAATGAATAACAGAGAGGTATGTAATATTAATTTCAATATTTTTATTAGAAATGGTACTAATTCCTTCATGAAATTGTTCTTTGTTTGGAGAAGAAATTGAAAAGTGAAAAAAAAAAAATTACGAAAAGATCTAAACCACAAAATTGAAAATTCCTAAATGATGTAACGGAGCAATACAGTGCAACGATGTTACATGCATCTTGATATTTTTATATATTCAATAAAATATATTTGATCTAGGCTTTTGAGATTCTATATTTTTTTCCAAGAGGATAAACAAAAACATCAATCAGTTTCAGAATCTTATTTGCAAATTATTATGGCGATAAAGTATATTATAAAAAAACAAAAAGAATGTTATGAAAAGTGAATAATAAATCTATTTTAGTATCATTTCAATTGATAAATAATAATCTCTGATCTAAGAACTTTGATTCAAGAACAATAACAGTTCAACTTAGCCTAGTTACGAGTAATTAAAAAAAAAAAAATTCTCATTACAGTAAATTCTGAATTATTTAAAATAATTATTTTGAAGTAGCTAAATGTTTGTGCTCTATTTATGCAACTGTAATCATTTCCGAATAACTTTGTGTATGTCATAATTCGTAAATAAATATGACTGATAAAATAGTTGAATTCAATATTCATAAGAGATTAAAGCAGTTCTAGTTTAT
The DNA here is from genome assembly GCA_963924015.1 of Macrophya annulata. Classification (NCBI taxonomy): domain Eukaryota; kingdom Metazoa; phylum Arthropoda; class Insecta; order Hymenoptera; family Tenthredinidae; genus Macrophya; species Macrophya annulata. Next base: position 24,317,632 of record OZ001258.1, read on the forward strand.
TGACATTTGATATTATTTCTAATCAGTAGTAGTAGGAAGTGTTGAGTAAACTATACGATGTAAAGACAACTTTGTGATTTAAATTTCTTGAAGTTCAATGTCCAGAAAGAGGTAAAAGGAAAAAAATAGAAAGAACCCATCACGGATGTTTGTTCACATAATTCGTAGCCATGACTTATGTTACAATAAAAGCCTATTAGGTCATATTCAATCTGGTTATCATACAATACAGTATTTTTCCAATTAGTTATTGTTAGCAAGGGTATAACATTGAGCGAAATACAAGTTTAAAAATAAATTCGATGTCTATAAACCAATGGCAGTCGGTCAGAAAAAAAAAAGATGTATACATACATATACCTGAAAGTCATTTGCAATTATGCAAAATATTGATATTTAAACAATATTTAAAGTTCTATAAACGGCAATTATTATGCCAATCGATTCTTATGACGTTACAGAATATGTCGCGTGAGATTATGTAATTGACATTAAATTTTTTTCATTAAAAATTAGGTTAGTAAAGCGCCTTTCATACAATAAGATCCTTGGCTTCAAATCACTTGACCCTGGCGCCCAATTTAGCAGACTACAAATCTAATATGGTGATCGCCCCGATCGGGATTTTTTTACAATACACATCGACTGGTTATCTTTTTAGCGTTCAGAAATTGGAACCGAGAAATTATGTATTAGGAAAATATATTTGGGAGATTAAATGGTTGCAAAACTCACCTTGGAACCATTAAAACGTGAAAAATTCTCCACGATAGTAATCGTGCGAGACAACATCGTAGCCATCTTTGAACCGCTGGTTTCAGAACTGCGGTTAACTGCCAACTGCCAAGCAGTCTTTTCCCACGCACAGAATACTTCACTAGGCTCGGTGCCCAATGTCAGCAATGTCAGGCGTCAAGTGACGTAATTGTTATGCTGCATTTTGTTGTAAGGTGGCGCTACCACAAATGACGTCAGAAATTCCAATTAACATTAGAAAAATCGATATTCAGTAACGAATCATAAATATTATTCGGTGTCGAATTTACCGACCGAAATCGCATTGCTGTATATCTGTATATTCGGACACTATGGATATACGGTCGGTAAGTTCAAATGCTGTTTCATTCCTGTACGATACCTGCCCGTACGATTTTCTCTCATATACTCACTGTTTAATTTTCCTTCTTTTTCTTCTTCTTCTTCCCTTCTATTTTTTCCTCTTCTATTTTCCTCCTTTGCAGGAATAGAAATAAATAAATGCCTGGGTAACCAATCGTTATTTATATTTATTTATGTATAAAATACGTGTAATTTAGGCACTCCATTTACAAAAAATGATACTGCCTAAAAGAGACATGTCTTCTCTGATTATTTTTGAATAATCACCGGTCAAAATTCTGAGCACCTTGTCAAATATGAAAATATTAAAAATGGAAAATATAATAAGAATGAATTTAACAGCTAGTTAAATAGATATACAGCTTCAATTAATCGTATTAAAAATTACAGTTTCATTTCAATAAAGTTCTACTACAATAGCGCAAAGCGCGTAAATTCATTCGCCTTACCTTTAATACCGAAAAATAAAAATACGTGTACACGTGTTACAAAATTGAATTATTATAGAGATTAAATATGACTAGCATAGTTTGAGAAAATTTTCACTAAAATTTTTTTTTTTTTAATAAATAAAACATCCAAGAACTACTCTATAATATATGCATGTGTGATAAAGTTTCTGTATCATAGTATAGTACCTGCTACAATAACTACTTCAGGTATATATTTACTAAAGTAGCGATTGAGAATTTTATCTTTCGATTTCATAGCTGCTAACATTTCGTTCCACTGGAACCTTTACTACTTTCAAGTACTTCCATTCGAACCTTTACGTTAATGGATTTTGCGAGTTCAACAATCTTCGACATTGTGACAACGGTACGAGCCGCATCGGAAAGATCATCGTTTGGAACAATCTTAACCCCTTTTTCTTTTGCAATTAAGGCCTTTGCTTCTTTCACATTCGTTCCCTGAACGATAATACAGTTAATATAGGACAGATGCAACATAATTGTCATTATACGAGAAACTCATAGAATTCAAATCACAGGATCAACGCGAAATAATAAATTATACTGCAAAAAAAAGACGGCATCCGGTAGTTTAATTTAAAGTATGTACCCTACCTGCAGCCTTACAACTATTGGAATATCAAGTTTGAGGTCTTTTGAGGCAGCAATAAGTCCCTGTGCCACAATGTCACACTTCATAATACCACCGAAAATATTTACCAAAATAGCATCTACCTAAATAACGAATAATAATTATAGAATATCAAAGCCTGAACATTTTTTTTTTTCTAATAAAGATGCAAATTTTTTGTTGTATGATTTTCATGAACACGCCGGTGAGATTTCTAAATAGGTACAGGTAGATCAGAAGGATAGGAGAAATAGATGTCATAAAATTCCGAAAAATTGAGCTATTTCTCGTGTATGGGTATATTTACTTTGGGGTCAGATGTAATGATTTTAAAAGCCTCTTTAACGGTTTCCAAAGTTGCACCACCACCAAGATCGAGGAAATTAGCCGGATCTCCTCCATTCAATTTAATGATATCCATCGTCGCCATAGCAAGCCCAGCCCCGTTTACCATGCAACCAATATTACCATCAAGTGCGATGTAGTTTAAATCATATTTGGCAGCGGTAACTTCCCTCGGATCTTCTTGACTCCAGTCTCTAAGTGCGAATAATTCTTTTTGCCTAAACTCCGCGTTATCGTCAAATCTGCACTTGCAATCCAGTGCAAGATCTGTAAATAATAATTCCTTTGCATTTAACTTGAATTCATACTGGCAGTAATAAAACTTTACAGTAAATTGTACAGTCACTTGATAGCAACAATAAAAGTATGTAGCTGATATTCCATTTAATACAAAACGTCCAGAACTTACAATTCCCGGATATAATGTCTTCGGCAAACGGATTAATCTCAAGCAGAAGTGCATCTTTAGCTACGAATAACTCGTACAAATTACATATGATCGCCGCCATCTCATATTTTACTTTTTCAAGACCCATTTTTACAGCAATTCGTTCTGCTTGTTCACATGAAATTCCATCTTTAATATCAATAGGCTCGTAAGTTATAGCCTCTGGGTTTGTAGCAGCTACTTCTTCGATATCAACGCCACCCTGACTCGAAGCAATTATTACCGGACCCTATACGTATATTATAAGCAGAATGATATACTTTGAAATGTCTTTCAGTTACTATATGATAACATGTAGTTAAAATAAGCCATAATATAATATCACGTTGAGATGAAATAAAACGGATCTTTGTAGTTCTAATTAGAAGTATCACATGCTACTGACGATTGTGAAATATTTTTTCATACGATTAGTCATCAAGAGAACATTATGCTTTTCTGACTAACACCAAAAGATCGCTCTAGCAAGACAGCTAAGTAAAATTCTCTGCGAGGAAACATTCGCGTAGTAACCATCACGGCATTGCATATCCGACCCTCTGCACCAGTTTGTTTAGTTACAAGTAATTTTCCTAACATTTTGCTTGCGAGATCTTTTGCCTCTTCTGGCCTATAAAAAATCGCATTAATTTTTAGGCAATTCTAAGAGTTTAAATATTTTAGGAAAACTATAAACTCCGGAGAAATGATTAAAATTTGAAGCTCGATAATGTCAATCAACAAACATGGTGTTGAACTTCATTTGATGTATAAAATTGTAATAACGTTTTATAGAAATTACGTTGATTGTGCTCACGTCTCACACATCTTAACACCCCCAATGTTGGACCCTTTAAAAAATCCTTTTCCACGACCTCCAGCTAGAACTTGAGCTTTCAAGACTATGTCCCGTGTCTTGAGGTCAGCAGCATATTTGGCCGCCTCATCTGGCTTTTTAGCTACCCCAAATTTGGGGGTAGGAATTCCACCCTCTTTCAGCAATTTATATGCCACATGTTCATGAACATTTAAACTTCTTACCGGTTGCTTACTGAGATGCAAAGGGATCTAGATTAAATATTCAAGAACCTGATTTATCATCCTTGACAATATTTCGTCTTGTTTTCGCTCATTTTCCGGTTTAAAAACATACCTTGAATCTAAAGGACTGTTGGAAAATCCGCGAAAACATCGCGTTAGTTTTCGTAAGGATAAAGAATGTTGATTACAAGGACCCTTAGAAAAATTAATCTTTTGACTTTTAATTTCACGGTAAATCCGTACGAATCAATTCCCCTTTTTCACATTAAAATCATTGAAAAAAAATTTTTTTCAACTTTTTTCTAGATGAATTTCGTTGTATCATCAGAACTGAGATGAACTTGTTTTAAAATATACAGTTTTCATCGGGATTAGAGAATCATTTGGCTTTTACCATCAGTTTTATTATACATGCGTACGTAGATCTCAATTTCTTAACTGAATCATTGCATTGAATTGAATGTGAAATAAACACGCGAGTATCTATTGACGAAACAAAGTCGTCTAGTAGAGAATTTTTTTTTTAATCCACACCACGTTTCTTGAAAGACAAACGTCACGTTATTCAAATGATATCAAATTTTGCTTTGATAGTTCTTTTTTTCAGCTCACCTTTAAAATATGCAAGTATAAAAATGTCCAGAATTTTTTATGACATACGTAAAATTTCCATGCAATCGCAATGACTTGTATTTAACGATATTTTCAAAACCTAGATCGAGGACAGCCCTGTATGAATTCGAATATGTATTTAAATACACTAACACCGACAAAAAATTAACGTCTTGAATTTAAACCAACAGAGATCATAATCACTGATTAATACAGTATCCATCTCAATCAGAATCAAATATAATCAATCAATCAATTACTGCTTTATATGCTTGCAAGGTTTGCACAAGAATGATAGAACTTATACTACGTATTATAAGATATACATAAGAACAGGTAAACATGGCTGTTATTAAATTATTCCAACGCTGTATCCTTGTAAGAAGAAATAGCGAATATCGTTAGATAGAGTTACTGAACACTTGTGTAAATGATGTATTAGTTAACAGAAATATATTCGTTTGCACAACAGATGTTGTGAAGAATAAAAGAATAAACGAACAAAAAAATACAAAAATACAAAGCAAGAAATTCTTAACAAAAAAGTATATTTATTACCTTATAGTGTATTTCTTTTTTTTTCTATTTTTTTTTTTCGTCTTCTTTCTAATCAATTTTCATGAAATTTTTAAGTTTAACATTTAAATGTTACTTTATATATTACAGTTTTACTTCTAATTATTACACGATATTCTTATTACTCCTATTATAGATACTACAGAATATATAGTGTTACAGAGTATTAAACACTGTTATTATACAGGTAAAACACTCCTTACAAAGGTATCACACGTTATTAGTTAATATATATATATAAGGAAAACAAAAATTTAAATTAAACGAGGCACTCAATATTTTACGTAAGCTATTAAATAAATATTTCGTCATGTATGAACATTTTTCACTCTTTTTTTTATCTTGGGGGCTTCAACAGAGGTGTATTGTTATTATTATTATTTTTTTATCTATACTAGATGGTCTAACTGTCCACTTTCATCCAAAGATGTGAACCAATAAACGCGTTGATCATGACTAACTGTGAGTATAATTATTTATTTAGCTTTTTGTACACGTTACAAATTTAAACGTAATTTTGAAATTTTTCATATTGGAGAAATAATAAGAAAAAAAAAAAAGAAAATGTTATTTTTACCACCTCTACTAGTAGAAAAATCATAAAATTCTAAATTGATACATATATGTATTTCCATCGACTTATGATTATATAAAATATCGATACAGCGAATGGAGATAGATATATATTAAGAACAATAACGTTGAGGACTTTTTTTTCGTCTGTGTACCCGAATTATTATGATTTTATATTCGAAATAAGATATTCATGTACTAGAGAAGAAGTTGAAGACTTCAAGAGCATTTGGAAAAAGATTCAAAATATCGTTTTATCAAAGTAAGATCACACGAACAGAAGGCCATAATAAAATTTCAGACATTCAAATCAAAATGATTAGAATTAACCAATTTTTCTGGCACATCATGTTCAGTTAGAGAAATAAACAGCCTCACAGTGCTGAGGATTTCGAAACTTGATTAATGAAGGATTCAAACTAAATTTTTACTTATAATTATACATTGTATGATTTCAATAGCTACTCAATGTTAAATAATGAAATACGCAGTGCCATTAGAGAATAAAATTCATTTCATACTATTCAAAAGAGTTATTATCATTTTACGAATACCTTATTATTTTTACAAGTTACTGGCTACAATTAATAATCAAAGCTAGAATACGAATTACCATGAATGATACACACATATTATCTGTTCTGTTCCGGAGATTGAATTTGAGCAAATGTTAATCTGAATCTAAGAATGCAAGAGGTTTGAATTTTGGCCGTGAACAGAATTGTCTTGATGTAAAATACGAGTTAGATTCGTTTCGTTTTTTTATTGATTTATTTTTTTTTGTTATTTTTTTTATACTTTGTAGATTTATAGCATTTAAAGGTGAATTAATATCTTCTTTCGGGCGTCTTCTTAAGGTATAGATTTACAAGTAGTAAACACTGATGGTTAATGAAATATAATTCCATTGTATTTGGAAACCTTTATCAATGCAGAGGATAGCGATGTGTTTAAATTGATTCACACATATTCACACGCGCCCCTTTAATACCAACAATCTTTTAGTCATATTTTCAAGCCAATGAATTACCTCAATTGCTGTTTCACTGTAGCCTTATAGTCTTAGGTCAACGATATATACCTAAATCACTTCCCAAATTAAAAACTGAATCTATCATTAAGGGTCCTTCCAGTTACACCAAGGTTTCCAGACAAACTATACATAACTTCGCTGAAAGTACGATCATCAACGTCAGCTCCTGGATCTGCAATAGGAACATTACGAGTGCGAGAACGTGAACGTGACCTAGAACGAGAGGGCCTCTGTTGTTGAGCAAAAAGTGGGCCTCGACCAACCTGAAATTCATTTTTCTATAAAATTTTTTTCAATTTGAAGAATCCACACACACACACATGATTACTAATATACAATAGAATTTGACTTGATCCGATCTAATTAATTATTTCCTCAAAGTTAGCTGTATTTCATATTTCAGAAAATATATATTTAGTACCAATGGTAATTTGCATAACATATTATTATGTTTCGTTTACCTTTACTGTTAATAAGTTTAAAGAAACGTTGACAGTTTTGAGAATGTAAGATAAGTAAAATATTGACAAATTCTTACCATATTTAAGCCTTGCATGCTCTGTCTGAACGGAGAACGTCCTCTGGGTAATTGACGAAGATTGTTCATGCTCCCTCCTTGGTTTCGTGATAGACTCATTGATCGCTGACGAATTCCACGCACATAATCATTTCCAAGAGTACACATGAAGTTCACATTTGGACCAGTATTCATTCGTGCGGCACTATAAACGCAAGCAGTCTTCATTTGACAGAATATAGATTTTAAAACATAGATTGAAGTTGAGTTTTAGCTAGAACCAAGTTCAATTCTTACACTCCTTCTTCAAGCTGCAAAAATGTTCTATAAACTTTTCAAAAATTCATATCTGGCTGATATTAATAATTACAAAAAAAAAAAAAAAAAAACAGATCACCTTAACTAATAAAATGTGATTTGTAAATAGAGGAAATATTCGCTATATTTATCCCTGTGAAAAAAAAAAATCATAAATAAACGTATCATACTTCATCCTCATCAATTTTTGTTCATATTGAGCCCGTCTTTGAGCGCGTACTATCTGGTCAGAGCGTAATCCTCCGGTGTTGAAGCGACGTTGAGATGTAAGAATTTGTTGGCGGCGTTCCAATGCTCTCTGTTGAAGTGTTGTCAATGATTTACCAGCTTGTGGCATCTGTAAATAGATCAGAAACCTGATAGTATGAGACACCCTTAATACAGATTATATCATTAACTACAGTAATCATGTTAAATTTCCACTACTGCCTTTACTGTTATTCACAAGTTTTTCAACTTTTGCTTGTCTTTTTCTTTCTTAGAGTCACATACTCCTCGAGATACAAGAATCACACTAATAAATCTCTAAATACGAAAAAAAAAAAAAAAAAAATAATTATTACCACAGACAACAAATACTAATAAAATTGTCAAATACTTAGTTAAAATTTATTTACTACTCTTTGCAATCAAATCACAGTAGAATAATTTCTCTCGAAGGATTTGACTCACAACGGGGTTTATCATTTCAATCTGTTCGTTATTTTTAACAACTAGAAATGGAATTGGAAAACATTTTGCATTCTAATATTACTATTACATTGTCTATGAATAAGAAATATATTACAATTCTTGTAAATCATTCCGCCTCTCTTTTCAAATGTATTTACAGTTTTCAACTGACCTAAAGAAGACTTACAATCAAACCACAAACCACAAGCCACATTCCCGTTCTATTGAACAAAAACAATTATTTTGCATTCTAATATTACTATTACATTGTCTGTGAATAAGAAATATATTACAATTCTTGTAAATCATTCCGCCTCTCTTTTCAAATGTATTTACAGTTTTCAACTGACCTGAAGAAGACTTACAATCAAACCACAAACAACAAGCCACATTCCTGTTCTATTGAACAAAAACAACTATTTTGCAAGATTACATTGACATAAAACTGTTTTGGGCATAAAATAAATAATGGTTGATTATTAAAATAAGAAATCATAAAATTTCTGAATTAATCTAAACAAAAGTATAGCAAAAATCTTTTTCTTACCCTAAAATCATTAGGACGATTTAATCTCTGATGTTGTCGTTGTAAGAGTACTTGTTTAGCTCGCTTGACTCTATTTCGATAAGCAACTTGCGCGGGGCTCTGATATCCCAATCGATTATGGACGGAGGTAGGATCTCTCAAGTTGGGTAAGCTGTTCGTTCTTTTGAGTAAATTCTTGTTATTATTAATATTGTTGTTATTATTTCCTGTGTAAAATCCTCCCTGCTGAGTATAGGCAAGATTTGTACGGCTTCTGCTACGATTTAATCCCGCTCTTCCACCTCGACCACGACGAGATATTGGCCCGCCTCGAATATTATTTTTGGGCATAGATCGGTTGAGATTGAGATTCAAATTGCTTCTTGATCTGGTTAAACCACCGTTTTTGTTGAAACGCTTCTTGACGAAACCGCCTTGAATTACGTTCTGATTTTGATTACGATTTAGACGCCAAGACTGGCTAGTTTTACCAGGAATACCATTTTGCTTTGGATTTCTTGTACCACGACCTCGGAAACTACCTCCTCGGCCCCGCGCATTACCACCTCGATTACGCTTAACGCCACCTTTTCCGTTGGCGGTAGGTATCTTTTTGTTCTTTTTATCCTTTTTCTCCATCTTTATGATCTCATCTTAAAAGGAAGAAAATTCGCAAGATTTAGTGAGCGTACGGCCTCAACAGCGAGTTTATGCAATGCAAATATTAAGTTTCAAAAAATACGAATATTCCTCTCTGCTTTTAGTTTTATTATCGTAACATTGGAAAATGTTAAAAATGTATTTCTTTTTCTCTGGTCTCGTTTTTTTTTTTGTTTTATCTTTTTTAAATTTAATTTTGATTCAATTTTTCAACTCCATTTTATTATTATTATTATTATTATTATTAGAAACGGCTGTCTCTGAATTTTATTCTCATCACTTTTCAAGATATATTATTTCGCATCTTTTGCTTTGATAAGTATTCCTTGGTTGCTCAAGTCTCAAGTATCTTCTCCATACTTTCAAATTTTCTATTTTTCTATTTTTGTTTTTTTCTTAAATATCTATAGTCCTGATGATTTTCAAAACTTAGTACAAAGCTTAAGACCCAAAGTCTATCTTTATCTTCAATATTTGCTTGTGCTCAATTTTGTAAGGTGTTCAAAGGAAAAAAAAATACCAAACGTTGAACTAATAAGTTGATGTATTATAAATGAAAATATACAGACATTAGTAAATAGAAAATGCAAAAAATTATCTAAATCTTTTATTATTTGAACATTTTTTGTCCTTTGTATCATAACATTGGTACATATTCAAATATATTTATGGAAAAACCTCTGTAGAAGCTTCAATAGAAAGAAGTAGAACAATAGAAAAATAAACATGTGCTTGAAACTAATTGAAATAATCAGACAAGCCCACCCCTTTCTAATAATTTTTCTCATTCAAGCAGCGTAGATACTTTGTTTCCGTTTGATCATTATCTCATAGCTGATGATGTAAGCCATTGTGGAATGATGTCTATTTACGACACAGGTTTATTGAAGCATCTTATTCTGTAGTCTTGATATTTGTAAAAGTTGTAATTCCGAATATGATGATGTGGTAGGAATTATACATAAGGTATGTTTGTTTTGTTCAGAGTTTAGTAGAATCTTTCATTGAATTTCCGCCGTTGTCACTCTTTGTGCGTGACACCAAAGAAATGAAGATGTATACATATTTTTTTTTGTTTGAACGGATTTTGGAAGAATAGCCGAAATGTTTTTTTTATTTGAGTTATTATTATTATTACTATTTTTTATTGAAAAACGGAGACCCTTTCCAAGAGACCATTATTCGGATAATAATTTTCATCGATATACTAAAATTGGCAATAGATTAATTTCGCGTGGGATTTCCCACGCGATGGCAAGTACGGGTTTCTCTTCTCTTTATAGAACGTGAGTCAGAGAAGGGCGTCATCATACGTACATAGGTATGTATGTATATCGTAATATGACCCAATTTTACAAGAAAAACTTTTATCGAAAAGTTTCATTAGCCACGTTGTGGATAAGATGCAGATTTTCAAATACCTCCTTTGTAGAGGAGGATCGGTATTACTTTTTTTTTTTCTATGATAAATGCTTCCGATCATTGAAAATTGCCTCGCTGTTGGAAGGCATGTTATTTGTATCGCAGAGGAAAAATAAACGCGTAACATTTGCGTCGCCATTTTATTTTACAGGCGCAAGAAATGCAGCCGTACGCTCACAAGAGATCGTGAAATTTCTACATTTTCTGGACACTGGCCACTTACCGAGGGACATATTCACTTTCGCGTCAATCTCAGACATATTCAAAACAGTTTTATCTTGTTCCTAAGAACTCGCGTGATACCGAATAAATATTTATCACTGAATTCACTGAATCGTGTACTTAAAAACCACTTAACTCAACTCCCAAACACACATCACAGTTTCACACTACTAGCGCGACTGACTACAGTCTACACGACCTGACACGACCGAAGCTTCACGAAGTTTCACCGCTTGAGGAGCAGCAGCGAAATAAAAACACTGGCGCCATCTATTAACCAGAAATTCTGCCTATCGTTTCCACGTTTGACAGATAGAAATTATAACCTTTGGCCTTCGAAAACATGTCGATGTGTTGCAATTGATAACAAAAAAAAAAAAAAAAACAGTTATCAAAAGAATCTTTCGCTGACATCCAATAAATTATATTGATAATAATTTGTCATTTAAGGAGTATTATAGAATATACTTTAGTAGGTGAAGATGCAAGGAATTAATATACGAGAAGCAGTGCGTGAAGATTGTCACGCAATTAGAAGTTTAATTCAGGTAACGTTTTTTTAGTTTAATATGTATTAGTTATTTAATTATCTTCCAAGCTAAATAAGTGAATGTGTTAACCTATTCCTATAAAATTCCTAAATCCTACGACTTATCTTCTTTTTCCCTAATAACGAATAAAAAGAGAATTTTATGAAATGATTTGTTTATGTTTTTCCTTTCATTATTTTGACCATTACTATTGTTTGCTTTGTTCAAATATTTTCAGGAATTAGCTGATTTTGAAAATATGAGCGATGGCCCTAGAATAAATAGTAGAGGTAAGAAGACAATAATTAACAAGTAAAAAAAGGTGTCGCGCATCTGATTTTACCAATTCTACCTTCTTTAGATAAAATTTAGGTCTCAAATATATCTTTCCAGGAATTGGCTGACAGTTCAGGCAAATCGCAAGACGTTAAATTAGGGTACAAAAGTAAGTTTATCTCGTGTAATAAGGTTTCTCTAATTATTGGCTCAACTTATTCCTTTAGTAGTTTCAATGGAACATGCTAATACAAAGTGTGCATTAGGGTGTGTCATCAAAGTTAAATTTATGGACCAATTCAACTTTTGAATGAGTGGGTCTATCATATTATGACTGAGGATCTGTTTTGTAGAGCATTCAATTACCTGCAAGAATATGTCTGTCATTTCTGTATATTAATCAGTTCGTGAGATATAAAATTCACAAGAAGCAAACAAAAGTTTTCCAATTTTATATTTAAATGGGAAATAGGAAATCGCAATGAGGGACCTCTTAATATTGATATTAAAGGCTCAAATTTTAACAGGCTTCTTGTTCTACTTTACTGCAAACATAGTATCTTTTTGTAGATTGAAAAAAAATGTTGCTCTGAAATGACATACCCTAGTGTGTGTCTAATGAAACAAGTTAACATTTAAATTTCTCTCGTTTACTCAAAATATTAAAATCAGGGTATGTGATCGAATATTGTTATAGCAAAAATTACAACATTTTAATAATGGAAAGCAATGTTATATTTGTAGAAAGAATATAGATGAATGTTGTTAGAGATTATTAATCTTTCAATATATGGTTGATTCTAGTTTTGGAAGCAGATGGATTCAACTCTGAGCATCCTTTCTTCAACTGCTACGTAGCTGAGGCTAATGAAAGACTGGTTGGATACGCTCTGTATTATTATACCTATTCAACATGGACTGGAAGAGCTATGTATTTGGAGGATCTCTACGTCACTCCAGACTTTCGTAAAAAACATATCGGCAGTATGTTGTTCAAAACAGTTGCTAAGGTATTTGATGAGCGTTTTCAGTTACTGAAACCATTCATTACTGAATCAGATTTTTTTCTATATAATAGAATGAATAAATCTTGAAATATTTCACCCTCCATTTTCTTCAATTTTTACAGAAAGCAGCAGACAGTGGATGCTCCAGATTAGATTTTATGGTTTTGAACTGGAACCCAGCTCAAGACTTTTATAAAAGTAAAGGAGCTGTTGATCTCACCCAGCAAGATGGATGGCATCATTATCGTTTAGAGGAAACAGCTTTGAAGGATTTAGCTAACACTGTTTAAAATAGATTATTTTTGTGGTTGATGAAAAAAAAGTTAGGACAATTATATTGAACATGATCACATTGGATATGTGTGATAAATTAACTAAATATTCTATTATATATGTACAAACTTTGAAACAATCTATGTAATGCTATTATACGCTTTACGAAATATAACAAATTATCTGCAGCTGAAAAATGAGTATAATTTTTTAATCTACTCCAATAATTGCTGAATTTGTGAATCAAGAAAACGAAAAGCTAGATTCAATTTGCGACTGTTTTTTAACAGCTGTCATTTGCGATATTTTATAAAAGAGAAAGAAAAATCTTGATCAGAATATTTGAAGAAGAAAATGATGCATAAGAGTTACGATGAGTTTCAGTCAACGTACGGTAAATTGGATCAGAATCAATCCGATGATATGAGCCATTCCTTGAATCATAAGAAACATATTTTATCTGGTTTGGATGGACAAGTATGAAAAATCATGGCAAATAATAGTAAATTTTTTATCAATCTAATGTCTTAATGCTGTTTCTCTATGATATTTTAATGTTAGAATATTACCGAGACACAGCTGAAAATTTTGTTCACTTTTCCAAACTAAATGAAAGAATAGTGTTATAAGCTGTGACTTTTATGCTAAGGATAAAGCTATAGTTTGAGGAAATTTGTCCTTTACAGCCTGAGTTTTTATTTTCTCGATCATTGGTGGTGAACAAACATAACATTCCACGTTCTGTTAGTCAACTGCCGTTCCAACACACTCAACAATACTATGAAACTGCATCTAATCACCCTCTTAAATTACCACCGATAACAAAAAAATCAACACTGTCAGCCAAACTGGAAATAGACGATTTTCTCCCCCACGAAGTTGACATGCCTCTTGCAAAGCCCGGTTCATCTTCTTCTCTATCCTCCAGAGTACTTGGCTTTTTCAATTCAGTTTTATTATTATTGGATCTCTGTTCGTTAATTAGAATACTAGAGTGATTGTTGCACACACTTCATTGAAACCTAAATAGTTTTTTTTCAAGTCATTTCATTGACAGCAACGTTTAAAGATAAATTTTGTTCTGCATCAAAGTCAACATCATCGGTATACAAGGAATATCTGTTCCCAATTCTCTACCAAAACTTGGAGAGTGATAAAAAGAAGAAGCAACGCATTATCGAAAGTGGATGGGGACGAGGTACAACATTTGATATCGGATTATGGGAAAACGAAAATGCTCCCATAATAAAAATCAGAAGCAAAGAGGACATTGCGCTTAATACTACGGAAATCACCGATGTCTTGTCTCATGAGATAGTCGGAGCATGCTCATTTTTTTTAGCAAAGTCTCCAGAGATTGGCCTTTATGTTGAGAACAAGTGTGAGCTAATGAAAATGGTACAGTATATTAATTTTAGATAAATTGAACTATGCGTTATCAAATGGTGAAAATCCAAGTGTAGAGAGAGCTAAAGTATTCATGTGATATTTGTACTTTAACTAAGATCGTGTGTTTTTATAAGTATTATGAAACCTAAAGAAGATTAAGCAATCATTTGATCCACGGAATCCTTCCAGAATCTAAGGGATATCTCAGTCTTATTTTATCATCGATACCTACAATACATAGACCTGGCAAATAATAACATCTCAGACTTGACGCCACTGGGAGGTATTCCATATCTCATGTATTTAAATGCTGCACAAAACAAGCTTAGAGATGTGTTGAGATTCAGACCCCCTTTGTATTTGACACATGTAAATTTGATGCGCAATAATATTTCGAAAATTGATGATTTGTCTGAATTTTGGAGTATTGTCAGACTAGATTTATCACACAATGCAATTGAGTCTATCCAAGGACTACAAAATTTAAAGTACGCATTGTGATTCATTTGAGATGCTTTAAATGTTGTGTATTAAAGAAAAGATTTTAATCTAAATCAGTTATTGTAATTTGGATGATTGTAGATACTTGAAGTACCTGAATCTTGGCTACAACTTAATCGAATGTGTTGAAAACTTGGATAATTTAAACATCGAAGAACTCAACTTAGAATATAATTGGATAACTGATTTCAAATCTGCTACACCCAAATTTGGTATAAGCACGTTGCAAAATCTCCGTTCCTTGATTTTCGCACATAACAAATTGAGCACATTAGAATTTTTTGAGGTAGCTAATGTGTCCACACTCGTTCATATCACAAGTATATTCGAAACGCATATTACCATTGAAAAATAATACTTCGAAACAGATATTTGGTTTGTAGTAAAAAGATCAAATTATAAAAATTGTTTAATTTAGGTAATTATTCTGTATTTATTAACGTCTATTCAGGGTGCTTATAGTTTACGCTACATTGACTTGAAGCATAACAAAATTGTTGACTTACTGGAAGTATCCCATTTGAAAAGTCTTGTTTACGAAGTAGATTTCCGAGGAAATCCTTGCACCAAATGGCCAAGTTATCGAGATGTACTATTATCCTCAATGCCAAGTGTTCAGTTCGTTGACGGTGCAAGTGTGACAATCTCCGAAAAGGTATTTTCTGTCTAGATTGTGAATTATTTTCAAAGAAAGTTAATCTCGCTCTATGATGTTCTGTTATATGTAACATCGAAATTAGGTGTCTGCTAGCACTTTATTTGCACCACCGATGGAATTAATAGTAGCTCGCAGTGTAACAAAACTAATGCTGTTAGAACATTTAAATCCAACCAATATTGATATGCATACTACACCAATTGATCAAAGTACCCCACCATTAATAATACTCAGCGGTCCTCCTGCTACGAAGAAGTCGATATTAGCTAGACAGATAGCCGATAGCTTACCTGAGCGGGTAAGAAGTGAAATAAAATTTTATCATATACATATATTATCAAATTGGCAACCGCAGACTGAGTTTTATTGAGAAAATGCAAATAAGTATTTTTAACCAGGTAAGATATTGTGCCAGTCATACAACAAGAGAACCAGCCAATGATAACCAAGGCAGATTGAATTACCACTTCACTAGCAGAGAAGAATTTAATGAAATGACAAGAAGGGGTGAATTTTTGTCCACGGAAGAGTTACTTGGAAATAGTTATGGTTTCCGTTAGTAAATACACCTCAATGATTTGAAAAAGATTGTTGGATATATTGATGCATTATTAGTTTGTCACAGATCTGAGTGAAATCGCTGCTCTTGTATTGGAAAAGAAAATTGGAATCACTCATATGGATTTGCATGCAGCATTACAGATGCAAAATCGTTATGTAAATGCGAAATTGATACTGATCTTGACTAAAAGTGTAGAACTCCATCGAAAATGGATTCAAGAAAAATTTCAAGTGTTTACATGGGTCAAGGGTGGTGGACAAAATCTTGCAGCTATAAAAGTCGGAAAATATCACCGACCTACAGTAGAAATCAAAGAATCTTTAACCAAAAAGCTTGATTTTATTGGTGAAATACTTAATGAGGTAAGATGATCAATATTCAATAACTAGTATCAGTGAGTATGAATAACAAATCTTTAACTTTGCAGGTGATCGAAACAATGGAATTACCACTACCTAGTATTGGCGATAGATTACAAGAAACAGAAACAACATTAACAGATATAATAATAGAAAGTCCAACCATGCTTCCTAAAGTCACGGAAATTGTTAGTGAGATTGTGGTAGAGAAGAAACATATTTCCTTTCGAGGAGAGGGAAATGAAGCCATTCTGGTCCCCTTATTTGAAGTGAATATTACTCCTAACAAACCAGCCGCATCTACGGCAGTTGGATTAAAGGTTTACTTATACTTTATGGCAGAATACAATGATATTAGTTTTATGATTGTCTGCTATCAGAGAAAAGCGATGAGAAAATTGTATGAAAACTGTATGTTCCAATAGCTTTGATTTTATAGAAATGTTAATTGAATTATGAAACCAGATTATCTTAGATGAACAATCCAATGTTATTGTTGAAAATAAAGATGAGAAAAGAAAAAGACAGAAGGCAAAACTTCACTCGCATCACAATTCTCTAGATCTTCAAATGGATAATGGTGAATTTAATGAAGATGCAGAATTTGAGGGGTCCATGTCCAGCGAAGATCTATTGGTTTCAAAACCAGTTAGCATCAACCGATGTTATAAATAATAGAATTCAACTCTAATAGAATTCTTTGCTCTTGTGGTTCCATAACGATATTAATTTTATTTCTGATTACGATTTTCAGCATACACCTCGTATAGATTCCCCAAAAGTTTTGGAAGAGCTTTACAGTAAACTAGTTATAAAATCAAGAGAAGTCTACCTGCAACAACATGTTGATAATCTTGGATGTTTTTCTCTTGTGGTAAGTTAAAGTTTGCACAGCTGTTAAGTCAATGTATTCATTCGAGCTGATGTTAATCCCGTAAATAGCTGTTACATATTTAAAAATTAAATATTTCTTTCAATTAGGTATTCACAGATGAATTTGCGTCTGCTTACAATCAAGTGATCGACTTCATTTATGAATTTTACATAAATCAACCAATACGCAAACCAATATTCTCTACAGAAACTAAGAAATTGATGCAAACTATAATTCCATTGAAAACTGAAACTTTTCTTGAGGAACTAAAAGAGTATATGACACTAAATTAAATCTGAATTAGATCATTGCTCAATATAACTACACGTCGGATATAAAACACGGTACAGCACAGTAGTACAAGTTATGAATGATCTGTTCGATGATCTATGTTGAAACAAAGCAGTGTATTTAGCAATGATTCAAGTAATAGAAATGAATATCATGTATTATTAACACATAATAATTTCGTAGAAATCTATCGACATCTAGAAAGCAGAGATTAGTCAATCTAAGGTCGTATGGTCTTACGTCATGGAATCAGGCATTGCCAAGTCAATTATCGCAAAATGCTACGGACATTGTTACCGGCAAAGAAACAAAGCGAGAAGAAGAATCGTTAAATGTTATCTCATAAAATTGATTTATATAATTTGTAAATCATTTCTCAGTAATGGTCCTAAATAATTGAAATAAAATATATTTTTCCGATATCATTAAGGAATCTATTTTTCTTTAATGTAGTGTAATATATGACGAGATGAAAGAAATAAGTTTAACACCTGGATTATTTTGTATAAACTTTTTCTTTAATAAATCAGTCTTCGGGTTCAGATGAAGTATCAGCTGCTTAGAAATTGTAAAAATATTTAGATTATAAATACAATAATTGTTCCTCTTACTGTTGATAACGAGCAAAATGAGAATATGCAAACAGTAAGAATCACATAAAATGTAAATAGTAAAGTAAAATAATAAATACAATACAATTCAGATGTTACAAAATTCGTGAATGTAGTATCTCTGATTTTGCCATTAAAATATCAGCAAATTTCTTACAGATTTTGTACTATGATACTAACACACATCGACATGTTAGAAAAAAATACAGAACAGTTTTTCTAAATGAAAATACGTAGATGCTTTCATTTTATTTAATTGCAATAAATGCATTTACTTTAGTTTTGATTGATTTATCCATAAATGTGTACTAAATGTACACAGATTTAAAATACTTATCCTCATAGACTTGAACTGTCCAAGATAAACGATAAAAAAAAATAACACGATTCAACGAGTTAATTTAATTATTGTCTACCATATTGTACCTAAGATATAGTATTCAATTTATTACTACGTTTTGAGAAATAACAATTAGTATTTCATTGTTATTCCTTCAAAAGTCTTGATTATTAATTTCAAAAAATAAAAACAAACATCGAAAATTGTTTAGAACTATTAGTAAAAACGACTTTGAAAAATACTTCGACTATCGTCACTATAAACGTATTTACATTATATTTGTGTTCTTTCCATTGAAATTTGATTTCCACTTGGTAGTGCTATGTTTGGAATTAAGTTTCTATTACAACCCATGTCAATCAACATTTTGTGATTTTCCAAGGCTACTGTCAACGGATTTGTGCTAATTTGAAAGGTATTCTGTGTCTGTGATATCTTTGGATCGCTTTCAATACTTTCTAATTTTGTATACCCTACGTGTTGCCAGGCTTGATCAACTGTTATATTATCACGAACATCTATCTTGACGACATTATGGTTTTGATTTTGATTTTGTACTCTACCAAATTTTGATATCGGATTTTCGACATCATTTTCGTTACTTACCCACTTTCTATTACTTGTACTTTCAGTTTCTATGCTATGATGCTGTCTCAAATGATCATCAAGCTTTTGCTTCTTATCAAATAATATTGCACACTGCTTGCATCTGTAAATTAGATCAAGAATAATTCAAAACTCAAATTTAAGAATTTCATTCATGTTCTAGACTGTGCAAAGTACAATTCAAGTTAAATTGTTCTAATATCAGTCCTGAAGTTAAAGGAAATCGATTATATCAAACGATAAAATTTTAAAGTTGATACTAAATATTTAAACACAATTTTGTGAAGATTCCAATCTAATACAAGCTATATGAAATTTTTTTATCAAAGCCAATGATTTGTAGCATCGATAAAAGTTTAAAAAACATTAAATATTCCCTGTGCTCACTTGTACTGTATTTTCTTTGTCTCTTTGGCTAGTATCTCTGTTGGATCATGTATTTTTTGATGTGCGAATAAATTGTATCGTTCGGCGAACCGTTTACCGCATAATGTACAACTGTATGGCTTCTCTCCTGTATGTACTCTCATGTGACGTTTCAAGTGTGATGTTGATAATAACGATAAATCGCACACCTGAATAAAATAATGATGAATTAGTCAATTTATAAATCGTGTGTCTTTGTATAAAGTATATGCCTGCTCAAAATCGTTACATTAATCAAAGTGTTACCTCAAAAAGGTATGCAATTAAAATTTCTGTTAAAAATTAGTCAACAGTTAAAAACATCTATTATTAATGATTAAAATGTGTACAATGTTGGTTTGAAATGTACACCAAGGATAAAATCGGTGTATAGATTTGTCTGTATAATTTTTACTTAGAAGCTACTACTATCTACTTTTTTTTTTCCAAGTATCTAAAAGCAACAAATCCACGTACATGACACTGATAGGATTTTTTCCCAGTGTGTGATAACGCATGCATGTTGTACGATGTATGATGTACAAAACGTTTTCCGCATAACTCGCATTGATATGGTGTTTCGCCCGTATGCATCGGTAAGTGTCTCATCAGAGCTCCCTTTTGTGTAAAACATTTATTGCAAAAACTGCACTGAAATGGATTAATACCGTTGTGCATTCCAACGTGAATCTCTAAGGCATGTTTGTGTTTGTAAGCTTGGCCACATTTCTCACACATATAGGGTCTCAAATTTGAATGAGATTTCAAATGAGTTTTTAACTCTGCAGATGTTCTCCACTTTTTACCGCAAGTTGGACAAGGATGTTTTAACGGCTTTAAACTGTATTTTGATATTCCTCCTGACTTGTACGTTAGCTTTTGAGAATTAGATGTTACTTGTTTAGAAACATCTAGCATTTGCATCGATTCATTTCCTGAAATCATTACAATATTTACAATTGCTTAAACTAAAATTTAAGATATAAAACACAAAATTTATTGAGGTAAAGTCTCTTCTTAACATACGTGAAATACTGTCTTCATTTTCAGTTATTTTTTCAACGTTATGAACCGCTTCTTTCCACTCAAAATCATCTTGTTCTTCGTTATCTGACATTACGAGTAATTCTTCAGGAAAAATTCCATGATTATCGTTAATAAAATCAGTCATTTCGCCTTCGCGAGGTTCTGTAGCAATACTAATGGCTTCTTTGGCTCTAGGATGTTCTTGAACAGCGTGAATATTAGCTGCAGATAAGTCACAAAATCTATCTTTACATATTCTGCATTTGTAGGGTCGTGATCCACCGTGCTTCAACGAATGTGACTGCAGATCATTCGCTTGTTTAAACATTCTACCGCAGACTCTACATTGATGAGTATATAGTGCCATTTTTTCTTGCCTATTTAAATTCAGGCTAATTTCATTTCTGATTGAACTGTTAACATTCTCTTCTTTCAAAACTGCCTCTGTTTGATTAAGTATCTCATTAGATGCTTCATTACTAGAAAGATCATCTCCATCTCCGAAATGAAATCTCTCAATTTTGACTTGAAATTTTCTTTTATCTCTAGAGTTTATTTCATCCTTAGAAGAATCGTTATCAGAGCATACAGTCGTTACAGAATTATCTACATTCAGTTTCATACTTTTGTTAAAAATTTTATTAATGCATTGATTTATATTCTGATTTAAGTTCGATTGAACAACTGGAATTTCTCTGCCTTGTGCCAATGATTCTTTGGAGGAAGTTAACTTAGGGCATTCATCATTAGTTATTCTCAAAGCGGAAGAAATATTTTTAAACTGACTCATGTTTGTTGTAAGCTTTAGTTTATCTTCCTGGCTATAGTTTTGAGGAAAACATTTATTTTCGATATCAATAAGCTCTGTGTTGTTGATGATAGAATTTCTGACATCTTTTCGCTTGCTACTAGATTCATATACTTTTAATATTTCGTTACGAATATTAGCTGCGGTCCATTGCGCCTGTTCTAACATTTGAAACAAGCTATAGCATTGAGAACAGACATAGGAACTTCTTAGATCTGACTCAAGACATCTTAGTACTTGTAAAATGAAACTACCAAGTTGTGTTCCATTACGAGGTAGCGATGTGTAGAAAATATTAACGCAGGATGTAACTTCTAATTTAGTGTTACACACGAGACAGGACAATTCCGAGGATTCCATGTTCATTTGTTATTATTTTGTTTGTTTTATCAAGAAAACACAACAACGTAAATCACAGTCAAATGAAACATGTATTTATATTTATCAGACATCGTATATGGTTTTTTTTTTTTTTAATAAAAATTATGATTTTTGTACAGTTAAAGGTTGACACAATAAACAAGCAA
Organism: Macrophya annulata; assembly: GCA_963924015.1. Classification (NCBI taxonomy): domain Eukaryota; kingdom Metazoa; phylum Arthropoda; class Insecta; order Hymenoptera; family Tenthredinidae; genus Macrophya; species Macrophya annulata. The sequence continues at coordinate 24,339,821 of OZ001258.1, forward strand.
CGAAATATTTTCGTTTCACTTTGAACTTACGACACACGTTTATACTGTCAAACATATTTAATCATCTATTAGGCAAGTGAAAGGTATCATTTATTTATTTATTTATTTATTGAGATCATTAATTAGTTGCGAAACATGTTAAGCCCATCTAAATCGTGGGACATAACATTAGCGACTGTAATTAGCGGCCATTTTGATACAACACATGTCAAACACGCTGCTTCTAGCGACATCGATCACCATTCATCGCAAACTATAAACAAACTGTTCAACACTTGTGGTAAAACAGGTTGCAGAAGATGTAAAGGACCCCGCATCTGTCCTTATGTAAAAGCGGTTTTGGTCAAATTCCATGAAAACTGGAGTATGTTGCATTCCAAACCATGCTAATTAAACGTCATGAGCCACACCGCCTAAAGTGAAGGGTTTGAAAGATATTTAAGTATAAAGTTTGAAAATTGCAGCTGGCAAAGGCAGCATGTTTCCACCACACATATATTGTATACTCATTAGGGCAGGCCAAATAAACCGACTATTTTTTTTTGTTTTTCAAAAGTTACTCTCAAAAACTTGTTTTTTATAAATAACGAGCCTCAAGAAAACTCAACTCTTAAGATTGATATTTAGAGATTGCTCATCGCTATTGTTTATTTTCCATTTTAAAAACATGGGAAATGTTTTTGTGGCACTTTTCGATTTATATATCTCAAGAATTAATTCACTTAGACGAATTCCATATAACTACTTTTGTTAAAAATTAAGTGCTCTACAAAAAAGATCTCCTGGTCTTTTTCGATGAATTCAACTGTTTTCAAGTTAATCGCACTTGATATTTAAATATCTTGGAAACCGTAACATTAGGGGGTTTGGCCCATGGAGACTTCTAATCAGAATAGTTTGAAATGCAACATACTCCAGTTTCATGGACTTTGTCTGAAAATGCTGTAACACAAGGAAAAATGCAGGGTCCTTGGTTTATAAATATTATAATCCATAAATTATTTTGCTAATGTCTATTATTTCATCTACAAAAAAAAAAAAAAAAAAATAACATAAATAAATAAATAATATATGGCTAATACTATTAATTTGGGAATTGCTAATCGTTGATATTATTTGGTATAGAATCCTGGTAGTACAGATCTGAAAGGATACTTTTCAATTAACTGGATACTGATAATTAGATGAATTAGTACTGTATTATCTTGAGCTGAGATTATTGTCAATTCAAAGATAATAATTTCTGGAAGGTGATGTAAAGATTTTCTTATGGCCGGGGCTTATCTCATCAATGGCACAGGGAGTGATATTATATGCTTGTCTATAACTTGGATCAGCTACTTTTAGTTAGTTAACAATAATAAAAACAAGTATGATAAATGGTATTCTGATTCCAGACTTGCAAACAAGAAGTTTTCTATCTTATGGCCAATATTTTTTTATGTCAGGGCTTCATTCCATCTGTAGCAATTCTTCAATATCAGATTCTATGTCAGATTCATGATTTCTTTGTTTTCTTGGGGCTGGTTTTGGTAGCTTGTTAGTTTCTGTTAAGTTTTTTGTAACAATTTGATTTTTTGGACTTTCGAGTATAGAACTTGCAATACTTGTCGAACTCCTGTATTGAGTGTTATCCTTTTCATTTCCTTTTGATCTAGGCTTGGCCAGAAACATCGCTTCTATTGCTCCCACAGGTTTCTGGCGTGCAATACTCAACTAGAAATGAAACAAACAAGATTTGTAATATAAATAAATTTACCCTCATCTGAGCCAAAACCACTCGAAACTTGAAAAATACATAATTTGCCAAAGTACCATCATAAAATTCTGTATGATGATAAAAATAAATTGTTTCAGTAATCAATTTACCTGATCTTGTATTTTCTTTGAAATTATTGCAATCTTATCACTCTGTGATGTTTTCAAAACGATATTATCTACACTTGGAGACTTTTGTTTCTGTAGGCTTATATCGTCGTCTGATAAGCTAGAATAAATCATTAATTATCAATAAAACAACATAATACAATGCATTCCAAGTATTCAATTGTAAGAACAGAAAATAAACATAATCAGTATTTTAAATAATCAATTTTATGTTTCGGTTCTATTATATCAAGCCTCGACTTTCCAACATTAAATGTTTTGTAGTTTGATGAGAAAGTCAAACTATCACTGAGGAACTTATTTCAAAATTTGATAATTTGATTATAAATATTGTTTTAAAGGTACAAAATGTTTTATATTTACTTCGAAATATTCCAGTCATCGTCGTTTGATTTTTCATCCTCAAAATCATACTCTGGAAATAATTTCTTTGAAGTCTGGCTCTCTTGTACAATTTTTTTTGAATTTTTTTCATCATTTTCTAGACTTTGCTCCAAATCAAAGAGAACTTTTTTCTTTACTAAGCTACCAACTGACCCTGTAGCTGACTTTAGTACACTTTTATTATTCTTTGGAGAAACTGGCAAACTATGTGCTCTCTCATGATTGATCGATTCATCATCAGACATCTCATCAATGGATGAATAAGATCGTTCCACAATATCGTCAATCGATTTATTCGGTGTGGAAGTTACCTTTGCACTTTTACCTTGTAATTTTACATCTTTAGAAACGCTGTTGGTTTCCGAAAAATACGGTTGCTCTAGACTAGTTGAATCCACTAGTTCATCTGTGAATTTGTTATGATCTATTATTTCAGGACTATGTTTTCGATTAGAAATCTTTCCAGATTTTATTTGACTCGGCGCTTCGGTATGTCGTACAGAGATTGGTCTGATCCTGGGCTGAAGTTCGGGCTCTCTTTTCTGCAAGGATTCACTTGTTCTTTCACTTCTTATTTCGTGGATATCAGATTCTCTCATTTTTTTGGGAAGTATTTCTAGATTTGATGTTTGTCTGGAAGCTTTATCACGTGGTGTTATAAGCTGTGACTTCAAAATAGGTGTTCGATGTTCTGAAATGGGATGAAAAACTTTTTCCATTAACTTTTTGATCAATGATTAAAAATAAAAAATAATATCATAGGACAAAACATTCGTGGTTTTCACTTACCAAAACTTTTCTGATATTTTAATACATTCGCAGTTTTAATTCTGACTTTGTTCATAATTTTATCTAATGGAGACATCTTTTCTAAATTTTCTGGCTCAGCACGTTGTTTGAGCAATTTTTGGGAGATTTCTTTGAGGATTTTCTGCCGAATACGACTGTAACCATTTATTTTCTGGAAAAGTATGGAAACAGATAAAATAAACATGATAATCGTACTGTTTATTGTATTATAAAAACCTGTTTACTCTTACTTTTGAATTTATATTCTGGTGATGAACCACTGTTTCTATTTTCTGTTTAAACGTTGCATTAGGTATGCCATTCCATTCCGGATCGATTCCTAAGTCCCTCAATTTATTATTAAATACTTCCCTCAAATGTAAGTTTAGTTCTTGTAATATTTCGGAATTGTCATGTATCAGTTCTTTGAAACTCTCTTTTGAATCAAAATTCCTAGCTTGTTGTAGATTCGGCTTCATCCTTTCTGTTTCTTCATTTTCAGATAAAGTTTGCGACTCAGATTCCGAGGTTTCTGATTCAGACTCTGTCTCGCTATACTCTTCACTATCTTCAGGTTCTTCCAATGATTTTTGTTGAATATTGACTTTAGAGATGGCTTTCTTATTTGAGACTTTGTCGTCTAATTTAGTTCTGTACGAATGCAAGCCTTGCTCAAATTTCATATTTTTAATCAGAGTTTTTGACCCATGATTCAAACTTCTAGTGTCAGAAACTGGTTTGTAGAGTTCTAAATTTGGACTAGTTACATTAGGTCGATGTTTTCTACTTCTCTGTGTTGGATTTTCTCCACTTGTTCTAAATGTGTTGATAGTATTTTTTTTGTAATTATTCTTCTGAGATCGTTCGTCAATTAGTTTTTCCTTGCGACCAAATTGCATAGTTTGTAAGTTCAAATTTTCTACCAAATTTCTGCCATCATTTCTAGTTTCCACTTTCTTATCAAGCCTAAGTTTTCTACTATTCGTTACTGGGGTAACTCGTTTATTATTATTCCTAATGCTCTCTGTATCTTCACTAGATTCGAAATCTCCATTCCCTGATAATAGATTAGTATGATCTTCATTTTGTAAGAAAACCTTTGCATTCTGTTTCGGGGACCTTGACATCTTTGGTGATTCATGACTAGACACGCTACCTACATCTTCATAAACTAATTCTTCCTGTTTATTACTTTTTAAGTTTATTCTATAACCACCGTCGTCTACATCTCTAAGACTTTGTATTTTTTTATTTATATTTCGACTAGATGATTTATTTGCTAAACTAATTTCTGGCTCTTTAATATTTGTTTGACTAATTCCTCTCGATTCCAGTAGATCCCGAGACAGTTGTTTAAGATGCATACCCTGAGCCTCTAACATTTTTGTTTGACTTTTTGAATGCATTTCTAATTCATTCACTTTAGATTCATAAAGCTCTTTCATTTCCCTAGCTGCTTCTTGGCTCATCTTCAACTGTGTGGATAAATTTTCAGTATCCAAATTGTGCTGCTTTTCAAGACGTTCGTTTATAATTTTCCAATGCTGCTCTTGGACTTGTAATTTTTCTTGAACGTTTTTCAAGTCCGGAGTCAACTAGAATTCCAAATATCATCAATAAAATATACGAATAATAAATAACGTTGAAAACTTCACGGATCCAGAATACATAAGTAGATTATGGGAATAAACATCAATTGCTAATAAATTCACCTTTTCTCTCAATTGGTCTCTTAGTGAATGAATCTCCTGTTCTTGTTTCCTTGTCAATTCCTTAAGATTCATAATATTTGTTTCATTCTCAGCTTGGTAAACAGGGTTTGAACTGCTATCTTTTTGCTTTAAATTCTGTAAAAATAGGAACGAAAAATTGTCAATTAATAAATTTTGAAGGGAATTTAAAATACCCTTCGATAAACGTCTCTTTGATAATTTGACAAAGAACTTACTCTGATTTCAGTGAACAGCATGTTCTTTAGACTGGCTATTTCATCTTGATACTTTCTCTGTTGTTCTTTTAATCTTTCTTCTCGTTCTTTATCGTTTGTGTATTCTCCTTTCTCATATGCATCTGATCTATAGCTGACATCAGTTCTACCTAAATCCAAAGCTTTATCTGATTCATTTCTTATCACTCTTTCAGTTTGATTCAATCTTTCCTTTAACGTTTTTATCTCATTGTGTAGTTTTTCTGCTTCAGCACGATACTGCTCGTGAACAGGTGAAGAGGCAGCCATATATGGATCAGATAAATGCCCATGACGTCGAGCAATATGTGCACTAACAAATGTTGCAGCTATAAATGTCTTAGCACAATGTGGACACTGAAAATAAATTATTAAACTTAAAATATGGTGTAAATACAAAAAGAAGCAAATATTATGCAACAAAATGGGTTCAGAAATCAATATTATGGTGCTCTTAAAATAATTCCGATTGTGCTTCGTTAATTTTTATGATTTTCATAGATTATGATAAAATTTGTAGCTTTTAAGGGAATATCGTTTTTTTAGACTAAGAATGCTACCTTGAAAAGTTCCCCATTAGAATCTCCCAATTTAGATTCAATGATTCTATTCCTTTCTTTAAGTCTCAGATTCAAATCTTTGATTGTTTCATCTAGTGTCTTTATTTCTTTTTTCATAATGGCGTTATCTCCTATTTTCAATCTTAGTTCATCTTTTAGAATGATAACACTGTGATCTAAATATTGTTTACAATACAATAAATATTCTACTGATAACTGTGCAAGGCGAAACAACTTGACAAAATTTGGATCCAATATTTTAACATCGTATTCACTTTCGAGCGAATAATCTACAACGTTATTCACATTGTCATCGACTGTTAAAAAATCTCTCTCTCGAATCACTCGGTCAATATCAATAGAACCTGAAAGCCATAAATAATTGATTTTAATATTATAGCATTTTAGTTTTTTGTCATCTACAGGGTGTCCCATTTTAATGGACTAGGCCAATTAACTTTTTTAGTTTAACTTTTAGAACAAAAAAGTTCTGTACTAAAGTTGTATGATTTTAAGGGGGACATTTGACAATGTTATGAGTTTTGAATTTTTATAGGATTTTAGAGGGTATTTGTGAGGTAACTTTTGTTTTTTAATGGGAATCCCTATTTCTTAATGCTGATTCACAATCTTCAGAAGAAAATATATTACTTTTGTAGGAAACTTTGTTCTTCTAAAAGTTGAAATCAAAAAGTTAAGTGGCCTTTTTAGCAACCTAGAGGATTTTGCTACGCATATTATATGTACAGAATGAATAGCGTTTGGCAGTTTAAGACTTACTAATGCGATTCCAGTCGACTCTAACTCTTGTTCTATGGACATTGAAACAGAAGCCAGATTCTCTTGCAAGCTTTGGAAAATCATGACACCAATTTGTACCAGCTCTGAACGAGAATGCCATCGTAAATCAATATGATGAGCGATTAATTTACAGGTTATGATGTTGACTGAATTATCAACACTGTGACTTTCAACTTTTTAGTTTCGAATATGGTCGATCAAATTTTCACACTTAATCTATTCCATAGAGAGTACGCAAAATGACGAGCTCTGTTATCATAGATCATTTTATATGAATTTTATAGGCTATCAATACGACGCAATGTAAATAAACAAATTTGCGATTAGATGTTGAATTTCGATTCGATATTTTGAAGCGATATATCGAAATATTTGACGCTTTGCACGGCCGTAAGAACATTGGTTTGAAAATGAAATTGGAACTGGCTCTAGTCTCTCACAACTTTTTGAGCGTTCAAAAAGTTTGCGGGGTTTTGCAACAACTTACAAGAATCTGGGTATGGCATTGTATATTTAGATTCTTAAAAGTGTAAAATAGTTCAACGGGTTCTTTATAAATATACAATCAATGAAGTATCTATCAGATCGTTATTATACATGTTGCCCAGTCAACGCGATGTTGCGCTTGCCATACGCGCGCATTATAATTTCAAACTCTTCCGCAAGATGTCTCTAGTATTGATGTAAGTTGCCGGCTTCTGTCAGCTGATGAATTTCACGCAATAAACAAGCATGAGACCGCGTGAAGGGTGGATTACATCGCACCGTATTTAGTACTGAAAATAAAGAATATTTTTTTCTCTAAAATTACTCATGATTATATCTAGAAACTGTTATAATGATTGGAAGTGATGAAGCAAAACTCAAATCTCCTGAAACCAGTCCAGAATGTGATTATTCAACGTTGGTAAAACAGGAAGCTCGGACTTATCTGCGCGAGAGATTTCTACGCGTTATAAGCGGAGTTATTGGTAAGAATAATTCTCCATTAATTACACAAATTTTCAATATTTCAGTACTTTTATGAATAAAATAAGAAAAGAACTTAAAACTGCCAAGTAAATTAATTGAAATTCCTGATTTATCCTCTGTCATCAAATAAATAGATATTCCCTAGATATTCGGTAATGAAGCTTACCGCTGACGTCACAACGCGATTATCTTATCGAATAATTAAAAAAAAATTTTTTATACAATATTTGTTACTAATTGTATTTATCATTCTTCTATTTAATTATTTCATAGGTAAACACGCGTCGTTTCACATGTACGAGAATACGAAAGTTGAGGCAGAGTTTCGTGGATGTGATGTTAACTGCTTAGAAATATTTGCCAGAAATCTTCAAACTCCATTGGGCAAAGTGCCTGAAGCTATTCTGAGAGGAACAGACGTAATTTGTATTGAAATTGATGGAATAAAAGCTAAACCATAACTCAAGAAATGCTTTAAAAAATTTCAGATTTTAAACCTATTACTGTACATATGCTGTTTTTCATTTTATGTTTTTATACTTAAGATTATAAAAAACGAAGAGACTAAAATAGGCGCAGGACAGTACTTCTTATAAAATAACAACTTTATTATTTAATATTAATAAATCTTAAATATACGATTTAATAATTAATCTTTTCATTACAAACGTTTATATTTTTACACTAAAAAAACTAAGAACGCCGCATTGTCAACATCGTGTTTATTTCAGAAATTATTCTTCTAAGGTGGTCTATTATCTCCTTCAGATGTCGATTTTTCAATACAACTTGCTGAAATCAAATGAATAACATAGAAATATAAAAGAAAACTATTATTCGAGGTAATTCTTTGAATAGAATTTTGATATTGCTAACACTATAACAAGATGAATTAATCTATTAGCAATTTCCTATTTAAAAATAGCCATACAAACCTCCATTATTTCTTTGCTCTCTTCACACGCCAAGCGATACGATTCTGAGGTCTTTTTTTCGTCGGATTTCATATCCCACTCTTCTTTCAATGGAATCAAGCTTTCAATGTGGGTATATTCCATACCTGGTATTTGACAATTTTCGTTACATTTTTCATAGATTAATCGCAATCGTTTAAACAGCAATTTCAACATCCGCAACTGTTCTTGCACCTTTAATTTCTTATCATTAGCTATTGTTGCTCCTTGTGCCGTACCTGAAAATAATCAGAAACAAAACGAAATAATGATTTGTTACCAAAAACGAAACCATACAAAATTGACAATTGTTTTACATGCTTCTTTAATTAATTAAACATCAAACTACAATTGTCTAACTCACCGTTAGGTGGCTGTATGACTTTAAGTGTTTGAAAAACTTCTAGTGTCCGGCTAACAATATCCTGTACAGTCTCTTGTCCAAATCTGCATAAACTTGCTGTGTTAAATTCTTTATTTTGTTGTTGTTGAGCAGGTGGTGGTTGCGTTGGTGGTACTGGAGTTTGAGGTGTAGTAGCCTGACTTCCGCCTTGGCTATTTTGTTGAGCAAGAGCAGCTTGCTGTTGTTGCTGTAACTGTAACTGCTGCTGTTGCAACTGTTGCATTTGCTGTTGCATTGCAACTGATTGCTGCTGTTGTTGTTGTTGAGCCAAGACTTGTTGGGCACTGGGTATACCCATTGCATTAGAATTAACACCACCCACACCCACTCCTACGCCAACTCCAACTCCAAACTGTTGTGGACTGACCATTCCTGCAACAAATAAATAAATAAATAAATGAATAAATAAGGAAAAGGAATAATTAAAAAGATTAGGAGGTTTACAATTGATTTAGGTAACAGCAATTTTTAATGGGGATGGTTTAAGACTTTTTCTAAATTATAATTTTGGAATATTCACCTTGCTGGGCACCCATGAGTCCCGGAACCATTTGTCCACCGCCAAATTGCGTCCTCATAGCAGCTTGTTGAGCGGATGGAAAACCAGAAGGAAAAGGGTGTTGCTGCCCAGCCATTTTTATTTTGTTGATATTAATTTATGTTGCGAGGATTTTGGCTGAAAAAAAGAGAATAATTGATCTAGATACGGATTAAAATATATTTTATTCTTATTTTGTGATAAGCTAATATAAATGCTATTCAAAAATCATGTAGCTTATGATGTTAATGTTAATGTTAATGTTAATTATTTTGCGTAGTATTTGTTCTTCTTGGGTTTTTTAAATAAAAATAACGAGTCGAATATAAATGTAATAAACTGGATAGTATAATAATCATAATTATTATTATCGGATGTTTTTAAAAATTATAAAAAAACTGAAATAATGCTGCACTAATTTTTAACCAAAATATTGATATTTTCACGAAACGAAAGGTAGCGTATTGCTTCGTTGTGTTTAATTTATTGGATTTAGATCATGATTTTGCAAATTTTTTCAGTCATTTTGTTTGAAGGTATGATATTTGTAAGGCTTGTGCATGAAATGAGTTTTTGTTTTGAGGTTATCTTGGCAATTTGTACTAAAATAGTTAATTTCATTGATCTATTAGCACTGAAAGAGACTGTAAGTAGTAAATAATAATAATTTATAACATAAGCCAGGTTTTCCAGTGAAATAGAATAAGAAATGAATAGTATTTTTAAATGAAAACGATAGTGTGTGAATTATGACGAGGTTATTTTTGCGTTAAAATTACTTGATTCAGTTGCACCGGTTTTTTATTAAATACGTACAGATTGATGTCACTACCTTACAGTTCTGTTAGCCTCGAGTTATTAGTTGTTTTTAACTAAAATTCGTGTGAAATTAGAATTTTGACAAACAGCACCAAGTAAATATTGACAGCCATCATCACAATTCGCGCAGACTCGAGGCTGATCGTTCATGTCGATCACATTCTACCTCGAAGCTCGATTACGGGTATCTCGAGAATCGAGAAATCGATATTCATACATTTGAAAATTCAAGAGTAGGGCGCCAAACCGTCTTTTCTCTTATTTCGTATAATGACATTGAACTATGTATAATACCTATCTAGAGAGATCCCACGGATATGAAATAAAGAACAAACATACACAAAATAGTATTATGTATTTATTATACTAGCTCAGACGCGCGCGTAGCGTATCTGCGTTGACTGAATAATATCTGTATGTATCAGGAATGTAGCACGGGTTGCTTGCAACATGGTGCATGTAGTTGTGCAAGAATTCTTTTTTAAGAAAGGAATTGTATAATATGTAAAATTTATGACTATAGATATATATATATATATATATATATATATATATATATATATATATATATATACAGGGTGGGGCATCTAAAGTGTGACAGAGCAATAGCACTCAAACTATTGATGATACTCAAAAATGTTTCATATGAAAGTTATATTGTTCGGAAAGGCCGTCATACTGGACCATCATCATATTTTTTTGGTGGAGGCGCTGAAGCCACGTCAAGGTCAACTCCACTTTTTTAAATGGAACGATGTATTTTTTTTTCCACGACATTATTACTGACTTTAAGACGAATTCAGTGACCTACAACACAAGGTCATTCTAGGCACGCAAAGTATGAAAATAGTCGAAGTATCAAATCAAATCGAAATAATTACTTTCGAAGGATTTCCCAGCCTTGGTTTGTGTCTACCTACAGAAGATGCTCGAAGTGATGAACCTCGACTTGGAGAAACCTGAAGAAATGAAAACAGCGAATAATAAAGTGTTTAAACACTTTATTCAGTGAACTCTTTATTCACTTTCATTTCTTCAGGTTTCTCCAAGTCGAGGTTCATCACTTCGAGCATCTTCTGTAGGTAGACACAAACCAAGGCTGGGAAATCCTTCGAAAGTAATTATTTCGATTTGATTTGATATTTCGACTATTTTCATACTTTGCGTGCCTAGAATGACCTTGTGTTGTAGGTCACTGAATTCGTCTTAAAGTCAGTAATAATGTCGTGGAAAAAAAAATACATCGTTCCATTTAAAAAAGTGGAGTTGACCTTGACGTGGCTTCAGCGCCTCCACCAAAAAAATATGATGATGGTCCAGTATGACGGCCTTTCCGAACAATATAACTTTCATATGAAACATTTTTGAGTATCATCAATAGTTTGAGTGCTATTGCTCTGTCACACTTTAGATGCCCCACCCTGTATATATATATATATATATATATATATATATATATACATTTATTTGAAATTGATTTGAAATTTGCTGTATAGAGATGAACGATAGATACTACAGTGCATTTGGGATAGAGAATTGGTAGTCGCTGTAATATTATATTATATAAGTAGAATATCTTGAGGATGAGATGTGCAATGTGACAAATAATTATTAGACGCATGTACTGATTATTTTCCGTTTGATATCGCGATCTAAAATGAATGTAATTTTTCGCAATAAACGGTTATAACGATTCTAGTCGTTATTTCCGAATACTAAAAACACTTTATTTGTATTATGCTCACATGTAAAAAAACAAAAACAAAATCTTTATTTCTTTTTAAAAATAATTGCCTCATCGATTCGCTTCCTTTTGTGTACCAGTCAATTTGCCAAGTTCTCAAGTGATAAGTTACACTAACTCTTTTTTGGTACCTGCAGTGTAAGTGAAAAGTCCTTCTCACTTTGTCAGTTTATAACGATGAGATCGCGTAAGCATATATAGCTATTACTATCAGTTTATCAATATTACAGTGAAATTATTATGTATAGGAGTAACAGGAATCAATCTGAGCACTCGAAAGAGTAACGTAAGCTTTGTAGATCAAAAAAAAGTACGGTCTGCTCAATTAATCCAATACATTCATTTATTAGACTTGATATTTTTCAAAATTTGAGAGACTTGAGTCTGCTGTTTAGCTTGAATTCTGATTTCGGTCATAAGATCAAGACTTGTATTCATATTGCTCAAAAGTCACCGGAGCATGTCAAACAAGGGTAGCGAACCAATTATTATAGATTGCAAATTTTGAGTACTAATGGAGTCGACTATACTTCGACAACGGAAATATAGTAGGACTAAGGCATGAGTAGCTCACAATACCCAATTCGATTGTCAAGTTCTAGTCATCTAATCTGTCATAAATTATATTTTGCAATTGACCATTTTTCTAGATAATAATTTACAACAAGCTTTTATTATCTGTCATTTTCGACTCTTGCTTGATCAGTACTTACACACATATTTCATTTTGACATTGATAATATTGCATAGAAGTGCTTCAAGAACTTGTCAAATGCTGGATTTCATAGGCTCCACCAATTTCCTTTCTGACCACTTATTTTCACATAAACTATGCCCAGCAAGAAAATAGTATGCTACCTGCAGTAGTGACGATTCACCAGGGAATCCTACAGGGCATAACTCAGACGACCCAGAATAATCGAAGTATTTCTGTCTTCCTGGGGAATCCTTACGCACAATCGCCGATTGGAGATCTCAGGTACGCCACACAGGGAAATTAAATAACTTTGGTCTTTATGGATTTTATTTTCTATCTTGAAATTGTAAACTGTAATATGAAGGACTCAGTTTTGGCCCTGGAATGGGTCCGAGATAATATCCGGTACTTCGGCGGTGATCCTGACCAAGATCCAACTTGGCACATACGCACATAACGCACTTCAACAGCATCATGCCATAGCGGAGAATCCGCAGAATTTTTATTCATTCAATTACCGGGACAGTTTGAGCTCCAGTTACTGGAACACCGGCACTACGGCAGTCTATGGCGTAGGTCATGGTGAGGACCTCATATATCTCTTTCCATCAATCTCACTTACTACAAATCCTAATTCTACCATGAGTGAAACAGATTATGAAGTAGTGGACATCATGGTGCAGTTATAGACATCTTTTGCTATTAATGGGTGAGCTGATCTGGATATATTAAATATTGCTTCGAATCTGCTGATAGAGTGACAATGATAAATCTATAGCCAATAATTGTCATTCTAGGATACCCACAGCGCTTGTTCGAATGATCTCAAAGTTTTCGATTTAATTCTTGATTTCATATGTTATCATTCTATGTTTGGAAACGCCGTCAAAATTTAAAAAAAATTTTTCAATCAACCTTTTTGAAGCTATGATTTTTTTTCAGCCTTAAAGAAAGGACTTTTTTCGAAAATCTGAAAAAAAAATCACAAAAATTCTATTGATGATATGGAACAACATCCCACTTCCAGAAATGTGGGCAGGATTTTTCTTATATTTTTTTTCTTCAACTTTTCAAAGATTTTGTTCAAAAAAATGCTTCACCGATGAAAAAATGATGAAAAAATTCAAAAAAAAATTTGACAGATTCTCCAGGCATAGAATGATGACATATGAAATCAAAAATCAAATCGAAAACTTCGAGCTCTGGAGCCGTGTAGTTTTGACGTGGACGGCCCCATATACATATATGTGTGTTATACATATAAATCAAAATGTTATCAGTGTAAACTCAAAATACAACTCTGCATTGAACAAATTTACTTCTTCTTTTATTAACATTCATTAACTATTTAAATAAATATCTATATCAGCTGAAGATGATGAGGCTCTGAGTCAGTTGTGATTACTTTATTGAAGGAGTAAGAATGAATCAAGATATAAAACCAAATGTTGGAACTTTGGGTATCAAATCAGATAAATTTTCCATATCAGTTAATTAATTTGTTGGGTATCAATTACAAAGCTTTAAAATTTTATTTCGACTCAGTTCAGAAAAGAAGGAACACGACTGCGTGTATATTATTATTAGCCTGCCGATATCATGATCGAATGATTAAATACCTATGACAGAAACAAGAATTAATTTTAGCACTTGAAAGAATGACGGAAGATTTGTAGATAGTTACAACGTGTAGTCGGTTTAATTAATTTATTACATTCATTTCAATTAGAGATTAGATATTTTTCGGAAATCGAGAGACGTTTCAGTCCGCTGTTCAACTCAAATCTTGACTGTTGCTAAGGTCGTTGACTAATGTAGTTAATCATACTTTAGCAGTCCGAAATCTAGCACGGAAGGAAAAGTAATGCACCCATGATTCTCGATCTGATTGTCCAATTATGTGCTAATTAAATCTGTCGTGAATCGTGTTCTGTAATCAATCATTCAGATCGATAATATAATATATAACGAGCTCTTATATCGTCTGGAATATAATTGATTTCGTTCTGACATTAATAACAAGATATTATTTTATTGAAGACGTTTACAAATTTGTTGAATGTTGACTTCCGTACGCTAAGCCAATTTCTCAACATACTGATGTCACATTTTCACGCTATCATATAGTTACCTCGTGAATTTAGTCAGATAAAAGTTCTCTTTAATTACACAACCATACCTGGATTAGCAATGGTGTTGTACCATCCGCTGAAATGTCTACTTCTTACATTTTTGCTGACTACTTATTTTATTACAAACTATGCTCAGCAGGAAAATAGTAACATGCCAGAAGTGACGATTGACCAGGGAATTCTACAGGGCATAATTCAAACGACCCGGTACAATCGGAATGTTTCTGCTTTTTTGGGGATTCCTTATGCACAACCACCGATTGGAGATCTCAGGTACGTAAGTCATTTCCTACAAATTATCATTAGGTATTTATTCTCCCATCACATAAATAAACAGAACATTTCTGCCGGAATCATTAGTTGATGTTGAAAAATTGATGATTTTGTTTGATCCTATAATTTCTTTACGATTATAGATTCGCGAACCCCGTGGCAGCTGGAGGTTGGAACGGGACTCTGGACGCTAGTGCCAATCCAAGTCGATGCCCTCAGGTCACAGCGAACATAGTTTCCGGGGAAGAAGATTGTCTCTACATCAACGTTATCACACCACAGGTCAATCGTTATTAACAAATGTTTTCAACGCTGATTGTACTCCGCTTCCAGAATTATTATGAAAAATTTACGCATTTTGAGTTTGGATGCTATATATTAGAAACAGAATAGTTTAAGTATTCGATGTCATTTCGAAATTCCTTCTTTTTGAACAGCATAGAATTGTTAATCAGCAAGAGTTTTGAAGCTAGAATAATAATTGAATTTGCTGACTCTGTACACATCAAATGATCTCATTATGGTTTTTACAAAAGCAGCTTCCGGATGGTACAAATTCATCATTATTGCCTGTGATGGTGTACATTCACGGGGGAGCGTATAAAGTGGGAAGTCTATCCACCAACCCGGGGTATCTCCTGGATGAAGATGTGGTATTAGTCTCTCCGAGCTATCGCCTAGGTCCGCTGGGTTTTCTGAGCACCGGCGACGAAATCGCATCCGGAAACTGGGGGCTGAAGGACCAGGTCTTGGCCCTAAAATGGGTCCGGGATAATATCGCGAAGTTCGGTGGTGATCCCGATCGAGTGACGCTCTTTGGAGAAAGTGGAGGCAGTATTTGCGTTCACCTTCTGACGCTGTCAGATTTGACGATTGGTAAGTAATAACGTATTCTTAATTCGTGCTAAGTTGATGTTGGGATTCTACTGTAGCGGTTAATATCTCGTGAGGTCTGCTATTCCATAACGTCAAATCCCAATCAATTAACTTCGTGGGTCAACAGGACTCTTTCACAGATATATAACGCAGAGCGGATCGGCCCTCGCGACATGGGCTCATCGACCTAGTGCTGCTTACTCAAACCTCGCTTTCCAACTTGGCACATACGTTGGCTGTTCCTACGACACGTCGGACTCCCTAATCAACTGCCTAAGGAACGTCAACGTCTCGAATATTATAGCCACTGAGTCGCGATTCATGGTTTGGCAATCCCTTCCGGACATAATTTGGGGCCCGACCGATGAGCCGGATATCGACGGCGCCTTCCTCACAGATAGTCCCGCGAATCTATTTGCTGCTGGAAAAATTCGCGATCTTCCTTGGATTTCTGGTGTTGTTCGAGACGAAGGACTTCTACTCACTAAAAGCAAGTATAGTAATCAAACCTAGTCACGATTCCGAATTTTTGAGATTTGGTAACTGATTTTAATAATTTTTAGAATTTTTAATTCAACTGAAATTTGAAAAACAAATTACTAAGCAATCGAGGGATCATCTTGTAACCGTGAAATAATCCTCAGGAATACTAATATCTTCTGAACCTCGGTATTACCTCGGAACGACAGAATGTACTTTTTGTCCTACCTGCACCGAAAGTATATGCTCTTACGTGCATGTAAAACGTGCACTTTTCCGCCCTCGGGCGGTAAAGTAACCTTTTGGGAGGCAAAGTAAACTCTAGGGTGGTAAAGTAATAATACTGTACCGCAGTAGAGCACTTTACCGCCCTAGAGCGGAAAAGTGCTACCTTCTGCTCGTTTTTACATGCACTTCGAAGCAGACTTCCGATACAGGTATTGGACAAAAAATATCGTGTATATCACGGGCGAAAGTGCGATTCTGACTCGTGTGATTAGTACCCTCGCTTTTCTCGGGTGGCAGCTTTCACAGTCGTCAGTAATCGTCTATTTTCCGTCCTTGATACACAATATACTATTCCACATTTATTTAACGATTTGGAACTTATGTAAGTTTTACTATCTCTTTTTGTTCGATTCATACATCAGACTTCTACCAAGATGAGGAAATATTTGATGAATTTTTGGAAAATTTTGACACTCTTTTGCCCATCATGTCCGCTTGGACGTACCAATCGGACTCGGGAGCTGCTTGGGTCAATGCTACAAAGTCATATTACTTCAACGACGATCTAACGATGAACACAACTGAAGTGAGTATCAAAAAAATTGATATTATTAAGCAAATTTCAAATAATTATTCATTCAACGGTACACACTTTTCTGGCAGCTACTCTCAAACCTCACGATCTTTGCTAGTGACTGTCACTTCTTCTATCCGGCCTATAAGGCACTGCAACAGCATCATGCCGTAGCGGAGAATCCACAGTATTTTTACACTTTCAATTACCGTGGCAGCTTTAGCTTCAGTTACTTGTACACCGGCTCTATGGTAGACTATGGTGTAGTTCATGGTGACGATCTCATATATCTCTTTCCGACAACCTCGCTATCCCCAGATCCTAACGCAACCCTGGGCGATACAGACTATGAAATGGTTGACATCATGGTGCAGTTATGGACATCTTTTGCGATCAATGGGTGAGCTAACTTGAATATCGAACATCGGATTGAATCTACTGATATCGTAGTGATGAAGAATCTGTAGCTAACAATAAATTGACATCGCAGGACACCCACAGCCTTGGCTCTAAACGGTGCTATTACATGGGAACCGTATTCAGCGGATGACAATTACCTTAGAATAGGGACCGATGGTGACTCGACTCTTGAGGCCCAATATTCGTTCTTTGACGATCGGATGCGGTTTTGGAATATTATAGATGCTCTTGTGGAAGAAGAGGACACCCTGGTGGATGATTCAGGCACCATAACTGCAATTCCCAATTTGCTATCGTTGGTCTGAATTGCTTGTGCGAAATATATGGCCTGTTTGTAGCAACAGCCATAATCTCGGGTTAAGTTGATTGTTGATCAAATTCAGAAAATTGGCATCGGAAAATAGACCGAGATCTTATTATTCACAATTTCCGATAAAAATTAATTCAATTTTGTTGAATATTAGGAATAAATTTATCTAGCTAATGGGAAACGTAAGATAAGAAATTTATTTCAAAGTTTGGGGTGAAAGCTTGAGAATATTCAATGATTTTTTAAACACCCCGGATATTGATTTTCTTGTATTTGATGCAATGATGTAAAATAAATGTAATTCTATAAAAACACACGATGATGATTTTGATTATTTGAAAAATTCATAACTGCAGAAGATAAACTGGTACGTCCAGGCAATTTGGTAAGGACTCGAATCTTTTTTTTATTTTATTTCTACGTAGAATTTCGTGTAAGAAATTTACCTCGATCGATTTTGCAACTATTCGAACAAAGTCTAATTTCTTGAATTATAGAGTTGACCCACTTCAACTTGTGTGGAAATTATTTTTACATTCCAAGCGAACCGGTTGCCTGATTGTGAGGAAAAGTATTGGGAAGTCGGATAGAGGCATGACTTTATGTTATTGTTAATGTTAATGTTTTGCTGTCTGGTGGTGGAAGGCAGAACTATTGCGATAGTACGAGGTAATTTTTTTGATAAGCTGGCCTTTTCGTTCAGGTGTTTGTTGGCTGCAATCAACACAAGCATAGAACGGAAAAGTTGGCTTTCATTTCTTGAAAGATTTTACTTACTAATGCCAGAAGGTCATGTCCGCCAAATTATTTAAACCGAAGTTATCGATGATAAAATAATCATTACAATTACTACAGAAATGAAATATATTGCTTACGACTTTATGGCATTAGTCGTGCGAAATGATACCCAATCCTATTGGCCGATTTTACGCAAACTAAATTTGAACTCATATTGTGTCGAGTCATATTGTGCGATCGATAATTCTGGTAGGTAAGAAACAAGCTACTGTGTAATCAAAAGTGATAAATTTGAGTTCGAAATTGATAAAGATATAATGTTACATCGAAGAGTTATATAAGAACTGACAGAATTTTTATTTTGGTATGCTATAAATTCTTAATTTATAATATGTACTCTCATAATTTTACACTATATGTCACACAACTGGCTAACTAATTGTCCAGTCAAAAGTTTTTTCTGACCATAGTACAGTACTAGTCAACAATGGTGTCATATCAACCCCTGGTTTGTCTCCTTTTGGTATTTTTGCTGTGCAATTATTTTGCTCAAAGCTATGCTCAGCAAAAAAATACAGCGCGACCAAAAGTGACGATTCCGCAGGGAACCGTACAGGGTACAACTCTCACGACGAGGAAGGGTCGTAATATTTCCGCTTTTCTCGGAATCCCCTTTGCACAACCGCCGATTGGAAATCTCAGGTGAGCAAAACATTTAAGTTTAATAAAGTTAGGTTTTTACCTTGTAAAATGCAAATTGTACACTCAGTTCTCCTCGTGTTATTTTTAATTGTAATTTTCATCCTACAGTTCATCGATATGATGAAGCTATATGAATATAATCATAATCATAGAATATCAATATTAATGCCGTGTCTCTGATTGTCATGCGGTTTTTTTTTAAATTTTTGTAAAATAATTGTGCTTAATGCTTTGATCACAAACCACCTTTGACCACATCATGTTCTTGTTGTATCCGTTGAATAATTCAACACGATCTGATATGTGCTTTCATCATCAAAGGCGCTAGTGTAACACGCTATTGCGAAAATTCTGAAACCTGACAACTACGTACATACAATTGCTTAATTCTGAATAAAATATCTTTACTTTTTCCAGAAAATAGACATTCAATGAAAAATAGTACAGATTGAATTCACACCTCAAATTTATCTGAATCCCAAGAAAGCGGAAATCTTACCTGAATTGTTGGCCGCACTGATTTTGCAGTAAAATTAGAAATAAATAGCAAAAGTTGTCATAGTTTATTGATACTCCAGACTTTTATTCCTATATTTCTATACGATAGATTCGCAAACCCTGTGGCCGCGGACGGCTGGAACGGGACTTTTAACGCAAGTATCGACCCAAGTATGTGCCCGCAGATATTATTCGATGTAGTCGCAGGGAAGGAAGATTGTCTATACATCAACGTGTACACACCACAGGTCATACGTTAATAATTAATTATTTTAATGTTGGTATCCCGCTTCCGGTTCTGCTATCAAATATATCAGATATCAGATCAGATCAGGTTTCAAAGTTAAAATTTTCTGTCTCTTCGGAAAAAATTATTAAAGTGGCTTAAAATTTACCAGTTTAATTTACACTATCACGGTTTGTGCATACGTAGCTTCCCAATACGAGAAATTCATCATTACTGCCGGTAATGGTTTACATTCACGGAGGAGCATTCATTGCTTTGAGTCAATCCTCCACCAGCTTCGGACCGGACTATCTCCTGGATGAAGATGTGGTTTACGCGGCCGCGAACTATCGTCTGGGTCCTCTCGGGTTTCTGAGCACCGGTGACGAAGCTGCAGCCGGAAACTGGGGATTGAAAGACCAGGTCTTGGCTCTGAAATGGATTCAGAAAAACATTCAATATTTTGGCGGTGATCCAAATCAAGTGACAATCTTCGGACAGAGTGCAGGCAGCGCTTCCATTCACCTTCTAACGTTATCTAACACAACGATTGGTGAGCATAAGGTTATCTTCCATTTTTACCAAATGGACCCTGAGATCTTGCCGTATCAGTTAACGCACGTATTCATGACCCTGAGGATTGATTTTAAGTGTATTGTGTCCAGGCTCCATTTTTGCAGCCTGTACTTTAGAGATATTTGTGTTATTGATGTTTCATGATTGAGGTGAAATATAACGCTTGAATTAATTAATTTTTCATATCAACAGGACTCTTCCACCGATATATAACGCAAAGCGGATCAGCACTCGCGACGTTCGCTTACAGACCTAGTGCTGCCTACTCGAGCCTTGCTTTTGCACTTGGCACATACGTCGGCTGTTCCAACGACACGTCGGATTCCCTGATCACCTGTCTGCGGACAGTAAAACTTTCAAATATTATAGCTACGCAGTTTCAATTTATTGTGTGGGATATCTTCCCTGACATAACTTGGGGTCCGACTGATGAGCCGGATATTGAAGGTGCCGTTCTCACTGATAGCCCCTCGAATTTGTTTGCTACCGGAGCAATCCGAGACCTTCCGTGGATTTCTGGTGTTGTTCAAGATGATGGACTTGTACAAACTGCAGGCGAGTATTGAACGTAGTCTGCAAGCCCCGTGATTATTATGACGCTGTAAATGGCTTCTGAAACTTGCAGGATCCGAGATTGGATGACAATTTGAGGACCAAGTTTCATTTATCAAGTAATGCAAAATATACAATACCGTAATTAAAGTTGCGACTGAACCTTCATATTCCTTTGGAGCCAAAAAATTCACGGTCGATTGATTAGGCACCCGTAACTTTTGTTCTCATTCTCATCCTGCAGTCGTAACAGCTGGGATCTTCCGATTATTATGTATATAGAAATCATTCGCTTTAACCGTTTTCTTTTGAATTTTTATCAGGTTTTTATGAAGATAAGGAGAAGTTCCAATACTTGCTGGATAATTTCGACTATCTCTTGCCCATAATATTATACTGGATGTACCAATCGGAATCGGGGGCTGCTTGGCTCGAGGCCACAAAGTCATATTACTTCAACGATGATCTGACGATAAACAAGAACGTAGTGAGTAACACGAAAGCTAGAATTACTGGTCACGTTTCAAATTTTAATACCTAAATTTAACGAATCACATTTTTGACAGCTACTTTCAAACCTCACGATCCTTGCTAGTGACTCCCACTTTTTATACCCAGCATATAAGGCACTACAACTGCATCATGCCGTAGCGAAGAATCCGCAGTATTTCTACACTTTCAATTATCGGGGCACCTATAGCAACAGTTACATTTACAGTGGCTCAACGACGGACTATGGGGTAGCACATGGTGACGATGTGTTGTATCTTTTTTCCGACGTAACTGTTTCCCCAGATCATAACTTAACCCTGAGTAAAACAGATCATCAAATGGTTGACATCATGGTGCAGTTGTGGACATCTTTTGCGACCAATGGGTGAGCTAGATCGGGTATTTAAGATATAATTAAATCTGCTGATATGCCAGTTAAGAAAAATCTGTATCTCACAGAAAATTCTTATTCTAGAACACCTACAGCCTTGACTCTGAACGGTGCTTTTACATGGGAACCGTATTCAACGAAGGGGAATTACCTCAGAATAGGAAACGATTCTGACCCAGTGCTTGAGATCCAATATTCCTTCTTCGATAAGCGGATGCAGTTTTGGGCGAGCATAGACAGGATTGTGGAAGAGGAGAAGGCCCTGGTAAATGAATCAGGCTCCGTAACGTCGTCTCCAAATTTACTTTTACTGGTTCTAATGGCTTGCGCCAAATTTTTTCTACCTGTAGCCACTAAATGAAACTTCGGAATAACTTGCTGGTTTTTCAAATACAAGAATCGAAATGGAGAAGCTTAAGAAAATAGTGAGGTTTGCTACAAAACGGTAAAAAATTATTCAGGAAATATAATTGATGCACGTATGGTATCTAATAGTAGCTTATCGTTAATTAGACCGTACAAATAATTATTATCTAATTTTTTTACGTTGATAAAGAAGCGTTCGAAAATAAACTTGATTTTTCTGCACAAAAAATTGTAATACGAATTATTTCAATATTCGTTAGTCGTGGACGATAAAGTCCGTACCTATATGAATTCGCTATGTGCTTTATCCCAGCTAATTTCAGCTGACAACGAGCATAAACGTAATAACTATATAACTTGGCGTTATTTTAACGGCCCTGCAATACTTAGAACTAATAGTATGTATTCACGAGTTGCCCAAACAGGAGATAAGAAAGACACACAGATAATATAGGTGCAGCTGGTATAGGGAGATAATGTGGCCTATGCACCGCAATATCAAGCTTCTCAACGCATCATCGTACGTCTTTCTCGAACAGGACGGTCAGTGCTGTCCTTTCCTTGAGATTCGTCACGTCTCATTGTCACATTACAAGTCAATCATACGGTGCGAGAAAATTTATAAACCATAATTTATAACAGTAGTAGATATATCGGAGTGTGTACAGTGACGTGAAAAAATGCTTAGCAATATCTCATTATCGTGTACCTTGAGAATCATTATTTTCGCTGTGTTATTCTCATCTGCAAGTTCGATATCGGTTTCCGGTAATACAAAGAAGATTAAACAAATCACGGAACCGATTTTTCCATCAATGTTATCTGAAAATTTTCCCAGAAAAGATCCAACGATCGATAAAAAATTACCTGGCAAAGATTTATTCAATCTGGACAATAGAGCCATCCTAGCTTTATCAAAACTTGCTAATCTACGCTTTGAAAATCCGGCTGAAAATCAGCAGAAACAACACATCGTTTCAGTATCAACAGAAAAATCTTCAACGCTAATGACAAGTGATGATAAAGTTTTTGGAAAAAACACTTTGGTTGAAATGCCAGAAAAGTTTGAATTCAAGCCTAGAAAATTCCATTGTCATCCGATTGAAGACATATTTATTCCGGCTATTGACAAGATGGTACCAGCCTACATCTGCAAGTTTGAACATCGCGAGTTTATCATTTCCAGTGAAAGATTTTTAGAGGATAATAAACACCACCTCGATGTCAGTGTGGATGAGACAACATTTAATCGTTTACTTATACCTGATGAGATTATAACGGGAAATTCGGTCGCTAATTTCATTCCAGTCACTTTGACCCAGCGAAAAGGCGACGAGTTTTACGGGGTCAAACAGACCTAGGATCAAGAGCACTGTAAGATCCTTTGGGTTCTCGGAAATCGATGGTACATCGTTGAGATTAGAATTTAGATTTAGTGTATGTACAGAAATGGTAAATGGTTGGGCGATAAATGTATCTTACATTAGTTGACGCTACATAATGGTAAATTTTGTCATTATTTGAAAACGTGTAAGAATGGATATACGATATTATATACACCTTCATAATCAGTAATAGATTTTCTTTCATTTCCCTCCCGAAAAAGTTGAGGTAAAAAGGAGGTACGAAAGAAGAGTGTCTAATTTTGTATTCTTGAAAAAGTATGTTTTTTAAGTTCTCAATTCAATTATAATCATTTTACTAAACTTGTGTGTGTGTGTGTGAAAGAATGTTTCCGAAAATTCCTTCAATATCTTTAACCACCGATAAAAATCAGAATGTAAACCGTTTCAAAATTTTCTTTGTCTCAAAAGTTTACGTTTCAAATATAATTTGTGATTTTTTTTTTTTTACTCAAGTATTTCAGTCTTTTTTCACTGTTCGACAGAGAGGTGAGATTCAAATCACAAATGTGGTGTTCTTTAACGAGTTTTTTTTTTTTTTTTATTAGGTTTTATTACAAAGTGAAATGACTTGGCTTTTAATTCGTATCGTATAGTGTTCTTCTTCCGTGTAAATTGGATAAAACATTTTTTATCCGGTCTAATAAGCACCACTGATGTATGTCTCGTCTTTTTTTTTTTGGCATCGTATATTATTAGCCGCTCATATTATTATTGTGCAACTGACCATTAGACCAATAAAGTAACGTTATGTTCTCACGGGTTTATAAGTACTAATGAATATCAACAGTTACTTAGTTGTCAGTATATATGCGTGTACATATGTACGTAGATTGTAGATACATGCACATTTAAATTTTTAGACATTAGTTTTTTCAAGTTTATATTTTTCTTTAAATTTTTTTATTGGTTGTCTTTTATTTTTATTTTTTTTTTTATAAAAAAAGGTGGCTTACAAAATAACAATGTAGCGTTCGCATTTAATATATTGCTTCTTTTTTTTCGTTTTTTTTTTTTCTAAAATAAATAACAGTACCTTCATTTCTCCTATTATACCAACGACTTTCTAGTACAGTATCAACATCAATGATCAAGCTAATACGTAATATAGTTTTAATTTACAATATAATATTTATACGTAAATCAACCTCTTCTTACGATTAGTTGTAATTTTTTTTTTATTTTATTTTATTTTTATTTTTTTATTTTTTTTTTTTATTTCACTCTAAGCAATTTGTTCCGACTCGTGAGACTTGGAACTTACTGACACGCTGCTACTGTTGCTTTCAACACTTTCTTCACTCTCGCTTGACTTACTGCTCAACGGTTCAACACTATCCGATTCAACGTCAGTGTCTTCTTGCAAGCTCACGATTAGAGATGGAACATCCTGAGGAACATCAGTTGGTGGTCCAAAATCTTGGCTATTATGTTGCTGAGGAATTTCAGCTGGTAGCTCTGGATAGTTGGGATTTGGATCGATCACCTCGTTGGGTTTGAAATCCGTCTTTTCAACTTCAGCTGCAAGTTTCTCCAAGTCGTCCTTTTCATTGGCTTGGACGCTGCTTACCTAAGCGAGACAATATCGATAAAAAAATAAATAAAAAAGTAAATAAATAAATTCTTTAAGGATGTCCCTCTTTTCTTCGCCATTTTTTATGCAACGAAGATTATTTTTAGGTTTTTTTTTTTTTTTTCTCACCTCAATCGTAGCTTCCTTCGATACGGAAATTGGATTTGGTTTTTCGGTCTTAGCCTCGGAATTCGATAGCTGTTCGTCCTCGCGTTCCTGGGCCGTCAGTAGCTGAGGTATTCTGGACCTGTTCACCTCCAGCGTGACCGCTTCAGATTTTTTTTTAACATTCGATCGGTTTGTATCCCGGCGTTGCATCGGCGTCACGGCATCGTCGAGGTGCAAAGTCTCGACGTCGACATCGTCGTTTTGTTCTTTCGATCCTTTACCAGGTTCAAAGACATCAAGTGTACTTTTATTATTTATCTGATCGTGGGCGTCAGATATAAGTTCGTAGTCAACGGGCTGTTGCACTTCCAATATCACGTTAGATTCCTTCAGGATCTGAAATCGATACAGCAAAGGAATAATTAGTAAACGAAAAATAGAAAAAAATCAAAAAAGAAATGGTCAACTCAAAGAAATAAACAGATTTCTTTTCTTAATACCAAGAAAAATTACTAGTATAGACATTGCATGAATTACCTTAGATGATGAGTGTTCGGCGAAGGCCTCGGCCAGCGCGAGGTTAATATCCTCCAAGGGTTCATCGCCGTTTCGGATATAGACCGGAACGTACCCAGGAATTGGTGGCAAAAACTGTATAGGTAGGGTGCCTGTGCAAAAATATCTCTTAATTAATAAAACTCGTTTAATTTTTCTCTCTTTTTACTATTCGTTTAATTAATTAATTAAATCCTAAAACGTTATAATACCGTAAAATATATCGAAATATAAAAATACACTAGACGTTACAACATGCTATAAATTTTTTCTTTTCTCTCTAATTAGCGCTTCTAATTTTCGTAATAATTAAACAACTAGAAATTGGAAACAATTTTCTATTTTTTTTTTTTTTTTTTTTTTTTTTTTGCGGTCAAATTGGCGAGGTGCTGATTTCACTTCACAACACTGATAATAGTATACATAATATACGTAATGAAAAGCACTCGTCGGTTCACTAGATTGATTTTTCATAGTCCTCTATACTAGAAGTACGAATATATACAATCGTCGGTATAGTAATTGACGTTGATTGTTATCTGTAGATACGCGATGTCAAGAAATATCCGGTACTCACTGGCGTAGGCAATGATAAGGAAGACGAGAATGAACCCCGTTCGCAGCATCCCAACGGCTCGCATCTTTGAACGGTACTGGGCCCCCCGCCCAGGGGGCTCCTTCATATATATGTACACTTCTCCCCTCCCGATGATTCCAACAGCTAGGCTCTCTCAGGATTCCATCCCGTTAATATAGGATGAAAAACGGGGGCTTTCAGAGTATTCTGCGATGAAGAAAAAAATATCAAGTTCAAATCTGGTCGTTTTATATTTCATGTAGGTATACCTACAGATCTATGTGAATAAACTTTGCACGATTTTTCTAAATTTTAAATAAATTTTCGAAATACGATTTCGAATTTTTATTCAACAGTACATAAACCAAAAAAATTTCTATATTCACCTGGTTAATATTCACGAAGATATTTCAAGTGAAATTATAACGAATTTCTAACTCGTTACGCGGTCGTCGTCTAGTACCACAAATTATAGTCGAAAGCCGTATCTAAGACAGGTCCAACCTGTTGCAGAATCGAGTTACAAAGCCATAGACAACCTTGACGACCTCATCTTCCTGGTCAAAGATATTATAAAGTACCTAAGCATGAATTGATGCGGTAAAGAAAGAACAAGCAGAAAAGGTCAGAGGTTGAAGCTCGTCTATAAATCTGAAGAGAAAAAAACAAAAAAATAAATAAAAAACAAATAATAAATAAATATTTTTTAATTACATTCAATCATCGAGGCGAATTATTATCCAAAGATCGAACTATGCCCAGTTTCCGTGTAGCGATTATGAGATCATAATATGTATATGATACATGTTAGTGTCACAAATTTTAATCCGCAATTACCGGTCAGTTAAGTTCGAAAAACCTGCACAATATGGAACATGTCAGATAAATTATTTTACGAGTACGCTTTTCGGTTTGGTGAGATATTCGGACCGGGATAACGAGCGGAGGCTACCGTTAGACATTTTACTTTTTTTCTTATATCCTCAAAGATCATTTTTGTAGATCACTTGGCGGTCGAGCACTGTTTTGGTACGGTCTGGAGTCGTTAGAAGAAAAGTGATTAAAATCCCGGTCCTGATTTCGTGTAAAGATTAATTATTGTCTAATCCAACGGATTATCACCGTCTTAGCTGTTAATCTAATAATAATAATGAACAATGACGATATCGATAATAAAGTACCAGTGAGTAATGCCTGTAGTTAAAAAAT
The DNA here is from genome assembly GCA_963924015.1 of Macrophya annulata. Taxonomy (NCBI): domain Eukaryota; kingdom Metazoa; phylum Arthropoda; class Insecta; order Hymenoptera; family Tenthredinidae; genus Macrophya; species Macrophya annulata. The sequence goes on from OZ001258.1 coordinate 24,367,593, forward strand.
ATTAGCTGTGAATGACGCATGATACGAGATCACGTGATTAATTTGGTTTTAAATAAAGAGAAAGTGGCGTACAGGTATTCTTACATTTGTTTCCAATCTACGACAATAGGATGTGAGAATATGGATGACGGGAGTTTCGGTATGAAAAAAATTTTCCCAATATAATTGCAAAAGTTGGATTTCAAACATCAGAGAGGATGTTCAAGGGCGTGAATAAATCATATGCAAATTATATCGCGATATTTAATGAGCGTAATCAATTCGTGATATAAATACTCTTTCGAAGAGCAATTACTGAGCGATGAAACGCTGATGAAACTAACCACAGACCATCGCCTTCTTAAGCCACGTCGAAGCTTCTTGAATTTGAATAAATCTCTATACGAGACTAATGATAATACAAGTTTAATCGGTCCTCCTATTACCTCTTGAGATAATTCAATAATCGATCCAACGACCGATTATATCTCACTCCTGATGGAGCGACTTAAATATTGAGTAGCTCATGTACTTGGAAAGATAACGATCTACCAGACGTCACGAATCCCTTTAGCTTCAAGCTAATATTTTATAAGTTTTTTGGCTACCATGGGTAATATCGCAAGTCGTAATTTAACTCTGATCGGGTAGTTATCGCGCCCGGTGCTAATATTACACCCATAACAACTGGTTTATATTAAACGTTGAGTTTATGGTAGGTATGGGAAGAATTACTGCCCGTTTGACTGTTTTATGTATATGGTATATACTATTAAAGTTCGCGGTCAGCTGCGGTTTTTGTAACCCGCAGAGAGAGGCGCGAGACCGATATCATAAATAGGGAGAGATTTATTTTAATATGGTTTAAGGTTTTAGGGTCGAGACAACAAAGGCAAGCATTCGTTAAAAATATTCTACGAATTCGTTGGTCCTTCTTAGTAACTGATCACCAGGATAACCAGATACCAATCGATTAGCTAGAATTTTATTATTTAATTATCGAATCTCCCGGTCAGTAAATCGGATAACTTTTTATCTCATCATGAGCTCACGTGTTCGAGTAGGTACTTATTTATTAACATCCTACATATCCTGGGTCAGAGGTCAGGATCATACGATCATACGTCAGACATCTGCCAAGTAAGTAAAAATCGTATACGTCCACACTAACTTATAGAAATACGATGTGCCATTCACCGATGTAAAGGCGCGGGCATAATATTGCGTCACTTTCGATTTTATATACCGCATACCATTTAACCTGTTATTGCGAATCGTTGTTAAGTCATCATCGTCTCATATTCTCATCAGGGGCTAGATTCGTCTGCTGACAAAACTAACGATGTGCAGCAATTAATCTGCACGGTGTTAAGCCTGTTCAGATTTCACATTTTGGAAACGATGTAGCTGTAGATTTTTTTTTCTTTAAAAAATAACTGTGAGCTTTTTTCGAACGCAATTCTCTGATAGCGATGATCATCTTTCGATCAAGGCTCTCACCTTGGGCGATGTTTGCATTGACCATAATTTATATATAAGAATTGATTCTATGTGATTATCATTGACAAGTCTTATCAATTATTCAAAGGCAGAATTGATCGAGAAATAAAATCGTATAATTGATATTACCTCTGTTCGCAAATTATTGTCAGTGCTCTAGACGTTCGAGGACGTTAAGCTCACACTGTAGGTCTTGTCAATTGAGGTAGGTAATTTTTGAACAGAATTGTTTGATTATAGTGGTACAATGAACATGCATGATACGTTACGTGAAAATTTAGAGGATTGAAAAGATTTTTGGATCAGACCATATCAGAGTTTAAAAAAAAGGTTGATCATTTGTTGAAAGAGACTTTTTTCGTTAAGTTTTGTAGAAAATCCTATAAAGGATTGTTCAATGGCTTCGCAGTTTGGCATACAGGATTAGTTCAATCTTGGTAATCATCTGAACTATGATTTCCTAAAATTTCAATGATGTTAAATGTTTTCAAAATTTTCTTCAAGTCATAGTCAAATTTTACTGCTTAAGATACAATAATTCGAGATTTTGGTAACATGGTTTCCGTTGGCTTGTAGAGGAAACCTAAATCCGAGTGAAAAATTTTTGAAAAAAAATTGACTTTCAAAGTTTTGAATGCTTTGCAAATAATATCTACTGAATGATCTTTGAATCAGAGGTCTTGTTAATAACATAAATTTTTTTTTTCAATGAACAGACAATTCTTGAATTATAATCGCATTAAAATTTTGAGAGGTGATGAATAATTACAGCCTTGTACGTCTATGATATCATGTTAATCTTGCTTACCATCCCAAACTTGGCGAGGTTATGATAATTCCATTTCAAATTTAGAATCCGAAAGAAGAATATTAAAATTTGAAGTTAAATAACCTGCCTGGCAATATCTACTTCCACTTATGAGATATATATCAATATGATCTATAAACAATTATACAATTTTTTTTTCTATGTGGAAGTAGGTAGTAGGTACCCAAGATCATATCTAGTATAGTTACACGTTTTAAGATTTTTCATAGATTATTTTCTAAACAACAGAAAGCACTAAGAATGCATATGGCTAAACCACATTCTGCAAGGGAAGAATAACGACTCCGTGTTCTGTGGTTAACTAGGTACTATATAATGTATGCAACAACATGCCTAGCAAAGGCTTTCTTTTGCAGTAGGTATATTCGTATCGTATTTGCATCGAGGTTGAAGGTAGCGCCCACAATGCAGCTATTGAATTTCATTGTACAAAATTTCATTGACAATTAATTGTCGTGACCCAGATGGAAACAGGGACATTCGTTAGTACTGAAGTCAACACCCAAGGTGTAGTGCTATGTATATAAATTCTATCAATTTTAGACAATCCTAAAGGTACCAAAATGTTGAATCAAAGATTCGAAGGGTCCCTTAAAAGTTTCGTTTTTTTTTTTTTTTTTTTTTTTTTTTTATGATCCTGGGTATCATATGCCCGAGTGTTTCGTTGTCGCTGGATCTCTGTCCGTGCCCGAGTATCTGTTTCCCATCCAACTCCACGGTTTATTTTCCGTCCATTGACCTTGACGCGTGGTGGTGACTGACCCCCTGGAAAAACTGGGCGAACCGGAGCCTAGGGGATAAAAACTGACCCCAACTGGCTCCTTGCTTAAGGAGGTACACAGTGGGCGCGCAATACTAATCGAATAGAAGACCACGAGGAGATTATGGTTGCGTCATCTTCGTGGGTTCGGTCCATTGTCCTTCGCAGGTTGCTGGGCTGAGTTTGCGCTGTGTACAGGTACATTCATCTACGTATATCGGACTGCACAGTGATTATAGATACTTCGACGAGTCTTGAGGCAAGAGGCCCCAGGTTATATGAACAGTGTGTATAAGCCAATGCCAACATAGTGGTCAGCAAACATACGGGGAAATGGTTTAGTTACAAGTTGAACTTGAGCAGCGAGCATTATACCGTATGTATTTATGTATGTATACATATATACACACATACATGAAGATCGTTTCAAAACGGCTAAGATTTTTCGTTTGATTGTTTATTTAAGCAAGGAATGTGCAGTCAGGCGTGGCTGGCTCATTTCGGAGTAAGATTCGTTCCGCGCAGAGGTCATGGAAAATAAAGAATCGATCTATATACCGTTACCTTCACCCTGAAGCACTGGCCAGTAGTAATTACGGCGTCGTGGTACGTCGTGCTCGCTTCAGGCGAACTGTATATCGTTCACCTGTCGTATTAATAGACTTAATCCTGGAATCACTATCCGGATATACCGCAAAACGACTAATTGTCGTTATTTGTTATCCGCAGTTATCGGCAGTTACCAACAGCCATTCTATCCACAAAAATCTAGAGCTAGAGTTGAACGTGGAATTTGGTATTTTCGAGGTCGTGTCTTTGACTTGTTATCCTAGCAAATTTATCCTACACATATTCCTATCTTCTCAGCAAATCGATGTACAAATCGTTTATTAACCGTTTGCTGGCAGCTGTAATGAATTTTAAGAACGACTTTATATGATATGGCGTTATTGTTCATTAAGTAATAAACAGTTCTTGTTGGGTTATCGTGTTGTTCGCAGTTTTCTTCAACAGCTCTGGCTGGTCCAGTACAGGCATCAGCCTTCAGCATCGTCATAGATACTTACGAGTTTCGTTGGATAAGGAAGTGAAATACTTTTGAAATGAAAGAAAGTTTTACTTTTCTTTTTGACAGTTCATGACCTCTTGCTACAGAAAGTATCAAAGTTTATATCAAAGTTTATGAGCTGTTCTGGAACTAGTCGAACATTAATATCAAATGTGTGTACCTAGTTGAAAATAAGTTGTCTAAGATATTTACATCGGATATTAATTGATTATTAATCCTACGGAACGCGGTGAACACTTTCAACGTCTTATTGCAAAGTATAGAGTTTGGAAATCGCTAAAAATGCAGATTATTACCTAAAATGTAATCGTCAGTAAAGTAAAGGACTTAGGTTAGTTGATGCAATTCGATTGTGGAGACTAGAGATTTCTTTCAAGTCTTACGACAGGGACAAGATCTTAAATTTATTTATAATACTGATGTATATTTAGCTCGTTTAAATTTCCAAAATTCTTTCGACGTCTCGTTACAGAGAATTTGAACTTTCATCTGTGAACTACTATGGTTACTTTCTCATCGTTTCGACAATCATTGATGATATTCCTAGAATCCAGCAATATCGGAGGACAATTTAATGACCTTTTATTTCATATATTTCATTTTCATTTCTAGGAACGTTAGAAGATTTCGCGAGTTCTAGTAACAATGCTGCTTCTGTACCTAACCCATGCTGGAAATCCTTGTCCGAACGGTCGATTCGAATTTTTATCCACATCTTCGGCGAGGGAGTATCTCCGACTCTAGCCTGTCGTCCTTGGCGCAGGATTCAACGCCCGTTTAAAGTTTTAGCTCCGGAAATGCCATCGTCTATACTGAGCTGGTGGTAGTATCGAGAACTGATGCTGTTGCCAGAGTTAAAAATGACAATTCCATTGCTGCATACCTGGGACCTTAATTCTAAACTCTAATTTGAACCCAAATATGAACACGAATACCGGCTATTTTCACAATCAATTTACTGGTGATAATTCAAATGAATACGTCCAAGATCTTGTGAGCTCAGAGATACAGGACTCTCGTGCTGCGGTCAGTGAAGAACAAGACTAGAATCAGGGCTCGAACGAAAACCACAAACCTAAGTGGAAGAATTCTCCACAACGTGGTTTGTAATACACGTCTTCGTGGCTGGTAATGCCAACGACGTGGTATCAGAAAATAGCCAAGAATCCGGGTTTACAAATACTGATTTTGCCGTGGCGAATCTGACACGAAAAAGTCAGATTTTAGCTACTATGAATAGCACGAGTACTTGTACTTGCGATCAGTTTATTCCAACAGTCCGTCCTTGGACTAGTCAATTAATATTTTGCAGATATTCAACTGTTGGTGAAATTTATAGAGCCAATAGTGTAAACGTTAATTACTGCCATAAATCAATCCATATTTTCAAAGTACTTTTGATTTTTCGAATGCTATTTCCAGTATCCAGTTACAGGAAAAAAATCATTCTCAATTTCTCATTTAGAACTCGAATACACTATCTGTCTTCTCCACATTATTAAAATCTTTTATTTACAATTAGACCACTGTGGTCGCAGGTTGAAGTTGCAAATCTATTCCCTTGGGTCTCGGAAATGCTAGATCTTTCATCGGCGATTAAAACCAGAAATTAATCAGCACGGGAAAGCCAGTCCGTTAATTGTAGCTAAAAGAAATTCTTCACGAGGGACAATCATTGGTCTGGCCTGGTATTAATCCTAGTGCTTTTTTTATCCTAACCAACATCAGCATTGGCGGAATATGATAAAATTCTTACAATCTAAGCTCCAAGTCTAACGATAAGTCAATCGCAATACCTACAAACACTTCTAATCGAATTTCTTATACAATTCTCTAGTTGCTATGCTTAAAATTAGATGCTATTCGCAGATCGGATGTCATCTATAAATTCATCCTATTATGGTGTGCGCAAGTATTGGATCTACCATATCATCGATCGCGTGTTATACTTGAGGTTTTATCAAAGCTATTTGTAGAGGCTCTTCGTTAATTAAACAAGTTTCCTTTTCAAGAGCATACGTCCGTGCATGTGATTTGAATAATCCATACGTGCCAATCGAGTCTGTAATGGCACTTAGGCAGTTCTAGAAGCGTAAAATTTCAACCAAACGAGATGTTGTCGACGGTTAGTATTACAGTTACAGAAAATATCTACGTAAATTGAAAAAGATGCGCTATTCATTAGTCCAAGAAAGCTTTTTGCTGCGTTCATACGCAATTACTGCGAGGTAAATTCTTGCTACAAGTCAGAGATAAAAATATGGACAACTAGTTAACAGCTAGAGACTTGTTTTTGGGATTGTCTTGTCAAAAAAAAAAGGGTTTTGTAACCGTTCTCAACACATGGGAATAATATTACCGTGTAAAAAAGTTTGATCGAAGTTGATCTAGGCTTTAAATAATTTTTCAAAAAATTCTGATGAAATAGATGTAAGAAATGTTTGATAAAATCCGGATTATAATTCCTGAAGGAAATAGTCTGGACATGTCGTTATTCGCGATGAATCATCCTGGCAGACTGGACGCAAACAATACCATCGATATTATGTTCGATTTCTATTGAGTCACGATCCAGGTGAACATTATACTTAAAGTCTACGTGATATTTCGGTTCCAGTCAACGAACGGTACAGGTGGATAGACTGAACCTGTTACATTTATATCGAGTCACGGTTCGATTACGCTTCAAGATTAACAGAGATTTGTATAAATGAAGTATAACAACCAGACTTGACTATCGTATAGAAACGGTACAAAAGGCTAAACCTGTTCACGCATCTTCTGACTCACGTAAGCATTTCGTCGCTAATTTAGGGTATTAAAGGTTTTGATCGTTAAATTTTTATGGAACGTGCAGTCTTGAATTTGTAAAACTGCAAATTCGTTATCGAAATCCAAATCAAATAACTGTCTTAAACAGTAAATTTAGGCGTGAGAAAGTTTTTACTCAGATTTTATTATCTCTTATGAATAACTAATGAGGTATAAATACATGAGTCAGAACCGAACGATTAGGAGAAGAAAAAAAAATTTAATATCGTAGTAACACATGGTTTATGGTTTTATTAACGTCGAGTCTAAAGGAAACACGTGAATTTCAATCAATACGGTGGTTCGAATCATCTCAGTTATCGTAAATTAGATTTATGTTAATTAAAAAGTAATTTTGTATGATAAGATTGCAGTTTAGTAATCGAGGGATAATGACCTGAGTGATATTTCGTTTTTTTCAATTAATATTGCGAATTAGTTTTTGGTTTTAGTTTTACTTAGTTTAGTTAAACTCGAGATGTGAGGCGGAAATGTTCTCTCTATGGTTGAGTTATTTTAATTGCAATATTCTTTCCGCGAGTGTTAAAATAGAATGAAAAAGATATATCTACTTAAATGAGTTCATTATACAGGAGCGATGACTCCCGAGGAACGTTTCAAGGACAGAAATCTCACCCACAAAAACTTCTATGTCCTCGCAACCTGGTCTTATAATAAAAGAAAAGTTATTTCGTTGAATTTAAATAATTATTTATTTATCAAATTTCCTAATAAATATATAAGTACAAATGAATATTTATAAATTTTATTATTCCTTATATTAAATTGCCGATGATTTTGCACGAACTTCGTAAAATTTGCCCGTGAAAAATATTAAATAATTCATAACTTTCTGCTCTTTTTATGATTGCGTAATACTTCGGTCAGCAAACGACGGTGACCGTTTACTTTCAATTAACGCTCACCAGTAACTTCATCGTATATGTAAAAGCAGTGTGTAGATTTCGTTTCAGTGTATTATCTACCAGTTTGAACTTGACGATGATGCTTGTGCTGAAGCTTGTGCTGAGGCTTGACTATGAGAATTGCCGCCTCCACCGCCCCTGAAATAACCCATAAATATACTTGGACACGTTTTTGAAGATATTTAAAAAATATTTCTTGACCGTTCATCGTTTCTTCTTCAAGATTACGATTCGTAGTTTATTCGTAATGACATGGTGCTAGCTACTACGATTATTATACTTTGTAGTATGGACCTGCTTTGTAAGCTAAGAAATTATACCGATGTGGCAAAAACAGCTCGAAAGTACCGCGTTGGAATTCAACTGAGGAACAAGTCGGATCTTTTCAATGTAGATACGGAATATATACTAAGTTTACTATGCTCCAGGAGGAAACAGAAAAATCATTGATAAAGATCCGCATTCATTGAATGCAATGAACTTTGAGATTCCCTTCGGTGTACTGATTAAATTTATCATTTTATAGTAAAACTAAATTCGAACTCACCCGCCTCCTCCTACAGGGTAATAACCTCCTCCTCCTCCTCCTTGGGGATGACCACCGTTGGTGGGATAGTATCCGTTTCCACCACCATTATTAGTCGGATGGTAACCATTTCCACCATAACCACCATAGTTGCCACCTCCATGTCCTGGTCTTCTTCCGCCACCACCACCACCACTTCCAACGCCAATTGGTACAACTACGATGGGAATGACACCGACAGTTTGTCCGCCTCCTGGTAAGAAAGTTTGGGTTGTTAAAATTACTCTAATTGGAGAAGGGATGGATTGAGTAAGATCGTAATGTTCTTATACGGTAGGTATGTATCATTTTTTTTCGAATGTATGAAACCGCTTAGGATAATTTTTCAGATTTTTATCGGTAGACTGGAAACTGATCTCTTACTTATAAGATCCCATTCCATTTATCTATCTTATTTCAATTTCTACGATGAGCAGTTACAGCCCAATGACTTTTAATCAGACGATTTCTTGTCTGGAGTAAACTCACCAGTAGGGTGACCACCACCTCCGCTAGGATAATTGTTATAGCCTCCACTAGGGTAATTATTATAGCCTCCACCATAGCCTCCACCATAGCCTCCGTTATAACCACCGCCGCCGCCGCCACCGCATGTATTGCATTTCTTGAAGAGTGTCCTCTTCCTGCGGATCTTCTTTGGAATTACAGGTTTATCTTCCGCAATGTTCGGTTCCCCAGAATCAGTTGAGTCGATTTCGATTTCCTTAGTATCTTCTTCCGAACTAAGACTCGCATAGTCGTCTATTAACGACACTCGGGTGAGGTCATCAAAAGTGACCTGATCACCGGCAACATTATCATCAGCATCATCGACGACAAAAAGTAGCGAAGCCAAAGGTCCTGAAACCGAAGATCCCAGATTGTTCATTCACAAAATGAGTGAAAATTATGGGTTCCATCAGTCCAGTTTTAATTTCATTTTGATAATTTGCAGCATTTTTTTTTTCCTTTTGGGTATCCACATAGACGTTTTGGAAGTAAAAAATATGAACAGAATGGTTTATAATTTGGTCAAGAAATTCATTGACACTCTAATGTATATATTTGAATAAAAAAACATTCAGTTATTACAAAAAAATTAGAAAATTTTCATCTCAAGGTTTAAACACACCGATGATTTCCGGGCTGTCATCTGTCAAAATGTTTTCCGCCTTTTCATCAGAATTTTCAACCGATTTATTCCTAACGGCGAATAGATTGATTAGATAGACGATTCCACGGTGTTCTCCTGCAGCTGGAAGTGGCGGAGGTTGTAGTTCGGTGGACAAAGTGACCGCAGCATCGTTTTCGATCGTTGTTTCTAAAATAAAGCAATGGGTACAAGTAATTGAATAATTGTTTGCAAAATTGTTTTTATTTCCAAATCTTAAGACTTTGAAATATTTTTCGATATCGTTTCATTCGATCTGCAACCGATATCTGAACCGATTGACGATTTACGTTTAGGTACCTTATTTCACGTAAATTATAAAATTTAGTATTTTGGCTACATATTGATCTGCAGCGTTACTTTCATATGGAATTTCTTTGAATTTATAGAAACGAAGAAACCTATTCCGTATACTATCGCAAATTATTTTTATAATCCGATAGTTGATTTTATTGTAAAATGCTAAAGAGAGGATTGAAATTAATTCAGTTGGAATGAACTGCACATTTAATGGATTTATTCCTCAAACTTTACCTTCTGATGCGACCGGCTCTGAGCACACAAACACGACACCGCAGCTTCCCAGCAATAATAGACTGTATACCTTAAGATTCCACATCTCTAAAGCCTGTTGGATGCAAACTAGAGATGCACTGTGATAAATCCTTTGATGTTACAGCTTTTATACCCAGTGTATTCCTTGTCCATAATCCACTGTATAGTTATGTAATTCTTCAACCTCCACATACGTCTTTGTTGTATTGTTTAGCTTCTTGCGATCATTGCAGCTACCGCGACTACTAGTAATTAGGAATTTTTAAAAATCTGGGAAATACCGAAGATACCGGCGCACGGTAATTACTCTATGGTATAATTGCATCGAGACTTGAACGTGAACCTGTTCATTTCCTGAAATGAAAATTCACAAATAATTTGTTGAAAATTCGTTGACTTGGTCCGGTCAAAATTCTGATCAAAAGTCAAGATTCTTACTAATTTATTAATCTCTTAAGTTCGATAGTTGATTTCTATAGTACCGCAGAGAAACTTCGTCAGTATCTCATTAATTTGAAAACTTTTAACTGATTATAAAAAGACAGCGAGAATTTAATACGAGAATTGCTGCACCTTGTTGAATCTGTCGTAGGGATCAGTTCCAAAAATAGATTTACCAGAATAATAAAAAGTATTCATTTAATATCTTGTCGTATTTCTTTTCCGACGACTATATTTTTGTCACAGACTCTTGGGCGGTCGGAGATTTCGCCAATAATATTTCAGCTGACGATAAAATCTTACCACTATATACGCTGTGCATATAACCTGTGTAAGTTTTGAAAATATCGTGTTACCTAAAGATATATGCAGGGGGATATGAAATACATTTATCTTTATGTTTTATATCTCATGGTCTTATAAAATATAATATAAAAGATAAACTTTCATTTTTAATTATAGAAAAATGATATCAGATTTTAATACTATTAACACACTTTTGTATTGGATTTTGAATGAAATTAAAGCAAAGCTATAGGTTAATAAATTATATTTAATTGAGAAAAAAAATAAATGATCCAATTTCAGAAATACCAGCCAAGACTATAAAAGTTCTTACAATTATACTCTCATTATTTTTACTTTCATCATAAACCAAGGTGTTATTACAAATTGTGTACATATATACATACTTACATTCTATAATCTTCATAGAATTCATCTTCCTGTTTATTATAGAATTATAATGACGCTCAGCCTTCAGCCGATAAATAATCACGTTCCTATGAGTTGTATAACAATTAATGAGATCCCCATCACAATATTCGAGGATGAGTAGGTATAACGAAATTAACTATACGACTTGTCATCGGCTTTGAAAAATTTATTGGTCAGTATAGTCTATCAGATATTTCAATATACATTATTCTTACGATCAGATTAGATCCTAACCAAAACTAAAAGAATACAAATTTAGAATATGACAGGATAGATTCAACATCGAAAAATTCTGGTGATAGGTATAAATATGCTGGATTTGTGAATTATACATTCAAAGAAAAAAAAAGAATATATATTTATTCTGACAGGCGCCTAACAGATGGTAATTTTTTATAAAATTTTTTTTTTTCTCTTCTCTTCGTTTTTGCCTCATCTTAGGAAACTCATCTGCCTCAGGCGTTAATAAAGCATCTAATAATCAACAACAGGGTATCAAAGTGTGATTATACATGGTGTTGAGTACGACCCTAAGGCTATAAATTTTAGTCTTTACAGAGAAGGCAAAAATAATTGATAATTTAATCACATTAATTATTTAACCGAGATATAAATCAAACTGTGTAACAGCCTAGTTAATTTTTCGAAATTGATTTAAACTTAGAAATAGAATTAGAAAAAGTCAACTAATTCGAGACTTTATGCAGATATACTAAGAATGGGAAGATTACTTATAATTAATATTAATTTGTCGGGGATTCCTTCGACATAAACACATGGTTAGTCATTTACGAATATGGCTATGTATTGTACATACATTATATACCTACGTACTGCAGTACTTATTCACGTGCAATCATGTGTAATTATTATCAATTAGAAAACCGCAGAAGATTGTTGTACACGCAGTCATGCGTATAGGATATAACATACAAGCTCGTCTTTGATATCTGCATTATGTTTAAGTACATAAACTCGAGTAAAGAACTCCGAGTAGATAAATTGATGAAATAAATTTAACAAGAGGGAAGTAAAAGAGTAATCGTTAGCAATTATTGTTCTGTGATAAACCATTGAGATTTAATCACTCCTGAATTTTACAACTAATTTATAACTGCAGAACAAAATTTCCAACTGTATAAAAGTTAGCAGCCTTATCTTTTTCCCTTACGATAAATGGATACTATTAAATGATATGGTACATATGTACAACGGTTTTAAACTTTGGAATGCCTTATTTTTCTATAACTGTACATACACTGTAGGTACAATAAACAGCTTCGATGTATACTTGACTCTATTAATACGTTCAGCACAAAACACTGTAATTAAAATTCGAAGAATTTGACTGTATTTATTAAAAACTTTCGTGCTATAGTTCCAGTTTATTCGCACACCTTTAATTTTAGCTAAGATTTAGTGATATTGACAATCAATTACGCACGAGTCAATTTGAATTTAAAGTAGATCATTCATCTCGAAGAGAGGAGGTTCTTCTTTGGATGAGCTCAGAATTATCAAGAAAAGTCTGCGATGTAAATCGGAGATTTATTCTTTAGATCTGTGTTGGTATTCACCGATTTTCATCTTGTGTGTATTGCGATTAGTAATCTCAAAATAGTACGATTTGGTTATACTACTCTTTACTCTAAAAAATATAGCATCAAATGAAACTGCATGAAAATGGTGAGATTTTTAGCACAAGACATGCTAATTGTGCTAACCATTCATTAAAAGCATACATCTCTTCGTGGAGCCAAATTGTATGTTGCTATATCGCATCGACATGACACACGTCTGTAAATAGTAATGATCATTCTCTTTTATTATTATTATTATTATTATTATTATTTGTTTTCTTACAGCCGAATGCAAACACAAAAACAGCGAAGATCTTACGTTTAGTAAAGTATGGGCGAATTGATGATTGTTCTAAATCCGTTCGCGCTTATTCTTTGTTTAAAACGGGAATGAAATGTGTTTGTTGAATTTTTTTTTAGTGACAGCTGAACGATTCATCAACCATTCCGTGATTCCAGACATACAACCACATCAATGAATTCCATGTGGCATTATGATCGTCAAAAAGCATTAATGTATTTCCTGATTACCTGTTTAGCTTATAGTTCATTCGTCGTCTTTGATTGATATGATATTGACAACAAATGAAAATAACACGATTCGTGTTATGGATGATTCAAAGTTACTCACCTTGGAAAGAATTGCCAATAATTTTATGCGCTAAATTTATCGATTATTCAAGATGCAGAATATTCGCCGTTTTTTTTTTTTTCTTTCTTTCTTTTATCACACTTATGAAAGTTTCGGGAATCTATAAATTTCGCCAATCTATCGGAGAGTAAAAATGTAAGCAACAATAAAAGGAATATTATAAATAAATAATTATTGAGGTTCATCAAGTCTTAGAAATTCTACGAGATTCGAATTCCGGTTTTTCTCGTTGTCCTTTCTGCAGATCTCATATTAAAAATCTTCAAGTCGACTGAGCTTACGAACATCCGAGTAGACTTACCGAGCTTATTGTGGGTGTCGATAAGTTACCATAGCCAGTTACCATTGCTGGATCTGTCTTTGCCCATAGTTTGAAATCTGCCATAACCGGACAAACGGTTCTGTAAATCTGTTGTCAGATGCCACTATTGGGCTAAGAACCTTTCATTGGATAATTGACCTTCACCTTGCCTTCGAAGCCTTAACCTACTTGGAGAAGATTTCTCTAATGACCTTTGCATCCATGTTTATCGCAAATAATCAGTGACGAAATACCGATAACTTATAATCGGTAATGAGGTAGAATTAGACTGGCAATTAAATTATTTTTTAAATTAGAATTGCCTTCGTCTTTATAACTCGGTGTAGAATGGATTTATTGGTGTCTATAGGATATCCTGTCTTTGAATATCACATATAAATTGCCTCGAGTACATTAACAATAACAGTATAACCAGTTTTTTTTTTTTTTTTTTTTTTTTTTTAGAGAACAGGAGGTATCGTATAATCAATTAAAAATAAATTGCATCATGTAACGAGGACCAGTCACGATTTAATTGGCTGTAAAAAATTTATTTAGCTACATATCGTCGATGTAGATTATATTAAATGAATATATTTTTGCTTAGGGAATACATTTTCATATATACCGTCAGGATCAGAATTCGACAACACGAATGTTTATAAATAAAAAATTAGATAAGATAAGAAAAAATTTCCAACAATAATGCATAACCGATTAATCTCCTTAATAAATTTATACCGCTAAAAAAGTATAAGGCTGTAATCAAATGTCACTAAATCGTTGGACATATTGCGATTCGAATGAATGACGTATCGGATTATCAAATTTCGTCTTTTTGCATTATATATCAAAGAAGTCTGCCACTGAGTCCGTGATTTCTGTGATAATAGTATCAACTGGATGTCTGTCCTTCTTTCTACTTCTTCGATTTTGTTCATTACGGGACGTAGGATGACTCCTGATGAATTCTGTAGGGATATGTTGGACAGAGTCGACGGGAAATCTGACGAAGTTTACCGAGCCAGCATTAGCCGTACCTTGAACATTCGCGTCTCCATATGTCTGTGAATTTACCTGACCTTTGGAATTTTGTCCTTTGTTACCCGAAATTGCTGTCCCAAAGGACTGACCGTTCCCTTGAGAACTGCCAACCAGTGTTCCCGATCCAAAACTCGCTTCTGTTTGTCCGTTCGTTTGTCCGATTGCAGCTGCCGCCCCTTGGGAAAAACCCTGTGCATTGCCAGAAGTCTGGACATTGTGATTCGTCGACGAAGATGGACCATTCGGACTCGAATTACTCTGCGAAGAAGATTGTCCGAAGGAAAAGCCGTTTCCTGATGACGATGCACCGGAACTTGCTGAGGCTGCTGATATCTGAGTAGAAGGTTGCTGATTTCCTCCACCATTAGACCACGTACCGGCTGGCGAACCTCCAATGGTTTGTCCATTAGCGACATTTCCGCAGCCATTATTTGGGTTGTAATAATTTGCGGACCGGAAATTGCCGACTCTTAAAGGACGGCGACCTCCGCATCCAAGAGACTGTTCTTTGTTTTGCGAAAAGTTAGGGCCTTGATTTTGGGCAGGCCTCCAACTGGGCGAGTTCCAATCACGTTCGGTATTGGGTCCAACGTTTGTCCAAATCGGACGACCCTGACGATGGCCTTGGTAATCGAAGGCTGACGCGTCGGAGTTTGCCGATGAGTGGCCACCACCTGCACCAGAAGTTGCTCCCGAAGACGTACCGCCAACTCCTGACTGGGCTCCGGAAGAAGCTTGTCCGTTATTTGCAGCTCCTTGGGATGTCGCCGTCGCATCACCTAGACTAAAGGAGTTACTGTTGGCCTGAGATGTTCCCCCAAAAATTGGGTGGTTTAGGTTAAACGCGTTAGCGTCTGACGCCGAAATCCCGGAGAGACCTGCTGAGAAGGACGTTGATTGACTTGCCGATAATCCGGTCCTAAAAAGTGAAAATACACTTTTGCTCACCACTTTTCGTATCTCGTTGGAATATTTTGCTGCTTTTTTAGAATAAATAAATACAGTTTGGATAACAAAAAGGCATGATCTCACCCTTGGCCGGCGAAAGACCCCAGAGCGTCTGCTTGACTTGTGCTCTGTGAGAGACTCACTCCTCCATTGTTGGCTCCGACACTTAGTGAGTGAGCATTGTTTGCACCAGCACTCAGAGAAAACGAGGCAGAAAATGGTAAGAATCTTGCTTGCGGTCCACCAGGTTCATTTTTTGACCTCCCAATCGGTTCTGGTATTAGTTCAGGCGGCGTGTTCCACCGGCGTTCATCTTCCTCATTGAAGACAATCCGATCATCTGCAAATGTCGGATTATATTTGAATTTTCCGAATGGAATGCACCGATGCATGTAATTTGGGATTCACTTTATATGCACTTGCAGGAATATGTTTCCAAAATTTGACAAGTTGATGAAAGTTTTATAACAGTCGAAAGTTACTAATTACCAGCCGATACTGATGTTCTTGTGAAACGAAGAACCAAAGCAATGAGATACACAATCCAAACGCACTTCGCCATGACTGAATCGATTCTACTGCGTCCACTTGGATGTCTGCCCTTTTTTAACAAGTATAAATGGCCTTAGATTCCTGATTGAAATGCTCAAAGCGTCGCACGGTGTAATAACAGCGTCGTTATTGTTGTGCGATCACGTACCCACGTGCTCAGTTAAGAAAAAAAAAATAAAAAAAAATAATAAAAAAGAATACGTATGTACAATCGTTTTATCAGTATCTGATGATCAATAACTAAGTGATCACTAAATTCTGTACGTGTTCGCTGAACAAGATGAGCTGCTCCATATCAAAAAATCTTTTTTTTTCGGGTATGGAAAAGCTGTTCTATTTTTTTTTTTTATGGATCCTAAAAATCGGTATAAAACTTAGTAATTACACGTAGCACTGGTCCTTGGGGATTACCGAGCATCAATGCATTGTCACTATGTAGGTGTGACGGGGCTGAGGCTATTCGATTAAGTAACGATTATTCGGAACTAATAAACATATAAGTGTAGACGAAAGGCATTGTATCATTGGGTTACTCCAATATGATGTATTCTTCTTTCATCGTTGCGGATGTGTAGAAATTGGTTTTCACATAGATTTCTTTTCACGGGACTCCGCTCATATTTGCATACTGAAACTTGTGATATGTTAAAAAAGCGAAAGAGCGTTAAAAATCAGTTTAAAATGCTTTTAATATTTATTAGATTCGTCTGCAAGTAGAATGAAAATTCAAGATCGCTATTTGCAATGTTGATTTAATATTATCTATTTCGTGATCAGGCCAATTTATGACGACATGGCTTTTAACACATCCGAATTCTCATTTCTGACCCTGGTGAATGTCTGAGTACTCTCACAAATCCAGGGACATTGTAAATTAATTTTCAAAAAATGAGAAGCATCATAGTGAAAACAATGGATCTATATTTAAAGATGAAGTCCTTATATGAATAAACGTATGTCAGTCGGTGTAGGTTTCTAAATCTTACAATTAAGTCATTCTTTATTTATTTCCGTCTGTTACGCATATATTTATATTATATTTTTAGTTTTTCCTGTTTCTTTATTAATTCACATCAACTTATTTACCTCGTATTGTAAACGATTGTAAATCAAACGTGATGCAAGACCAGAATATATCGTTGAGATCGAATCAAAGTGTAATTAATAATCTATACAATGATTCGTACAAACATTCAATATATTTATTGCATGTACAGTGGTAATATTTTTTTTTTTTTTTTACTTTTTTGTTTTATTTCAAAGCTTAGATAAAAATTAGTTAGTTAATTAATGCATTTCAAACGCCTTGTCCGAATTTCAGCTCAATTAAAAATTTTTTATAGTTAGTTTAAGAATTTTGAAAATTACCATATGTAAATTGCAGTATAAATATTAAACTTGTTTTTTTCAAAATGATTGAGTAACATTTGAATATTAATATTTTGAATTGTAATATTAGTATGTTCCTCTACAATTTACATAAAAAAGATTGCATTAGTGAGAAACTAACGAATAAAAAAATTTTCTTTGAAATCGATTTTTTTGAATTTTGAAATTTTTAAAATTCTTGAGCAATCTTTAACAAATTTTTAATTGACCTGAAATTTGAAGAGGGCTCTCCAAATGCATTAAACTATAAAAAAATTTCATGTAAGCTTTAAAAAAAAAAAGCCAAAAAATATTGCTACCCTAGTGTAACATACCTACTGCCATCGCTAGACGATACAGTATAACACATGGATGAAAATAATACTCTGTCATTTTATATAATCATGGTAAATAATTTATATATCTATATAAACTTGTTAGAATTGAAACTTCTTATAGCTATACTTGTGTCGTATATGTTTATGCATTTACTATGTATACATATAGGTAACATATTAGTTTGGTATAGACTTGTCGACAAAAAACTTTTCCTTATCAAACTTGCTTCTTCTTTTCTGGGTTACTATCTCTTCATTTCTGCTATTCCGCTTCCGGGGGTGGAGTAGTTACTTCGCCACTGGAAGCAGGTAAATGATCTGGGGATGAATTCCTATCCTCGTTAGGTTTTGCAGGTTCAGGCGCTTTTGTAGGTGCTGCCGGTTCCGTGGCAGATGGCTTATTCGCATCCTCCTTAGGTTTTGCAGGGTCAGGCGCATCCTCCGTAGGTTTTGCAGGTTCAGGCGCTTTCGTAGGTGCCGTCGGCTCCGTGGCGGAGGGTTTATTCGCCTCCTCCGTAGGTTTTGTAGGTTCCGGTGCTTTTGTAGGTGCCGCCGGTTCCTTGGCAGAGGGCTTATTCGCCTCTTCCGTAGGTTTTGCAGGTTCAGGCGCTTTCGTAGGTGCCGTCGGCTCCTTGGCAGAGGACTTATTCGCCTCCTCCGTAGGTTTTGCAGGTTCAGGCGCTTTCGTAGGTGTTGCTGGTTCCATGGTGGATGGTTTATTCGCATCCTCCTTAGGTTTCGTAGGTTCTGACGCTTTCGTTGGTTCCATCGGTGTAATGTTCGAGGGCTCAGTGTTCTCTTCTGGCTGTGCAGGTCTAGTTGCGGGCTTCTTGGTAGAGTCTGGCTGAGGTTGTTGGATTTTATCTTTAGGCACTTGATCCTCCTTTTTCGGGGGTGATTTCGTGGTTGGTATCACTTTATTCGTAGAAGGTGTAGTACTCTCGGGATTTTTAGGACCTAGAGCCAAGAACTTGGTTACAAGTTACACAACAAAAGTTTACAACAACGTATCGTCAATGAGATGAACAAGTCAAAAGTAAAGTTAAATAAACGAAAAATCTTACAGTAATGACAATGCCAATGGCTTCAATTATATTCTGCATTAAAATGACTGCGAGAACCGACGACAGTTTTGTTATTAATTGGAATGATTTCGTCAAACAATTTTGGAATATGATGAGAAAACAAGGCAATAAAGTCTTACGTTTCTCGAGATTCAATTCTATCAAGATTTTTCCAAGTATAAGGAAAATTATTATCTATGACAGTGACGTAAGTCGCAGAACTTACACTCGTCGGACTCTAAAATTCATGATTCATACTCTTAAACTGTTTTATTAATATGCTTAGACTTTATCAGGAAAGTCTTACGTAAGTCTGGCAGATTTTCACTAGAACAGTCTATCTCTGTCAAAAAAGATATTCGATGTTCAGTATTTAACAAGAAACGAAAAATCTTCAAAATTTTTTACATAAAAAAAGACATAATTTCAAACAAGAGTAAATTCACAAGAGAGAACAGTTACGAAAACACTAACTGACTTCATTGCTTTGTTAGTATCAGTACTGCACTTTGATTATTGCCAGTAAAAGATGCGTTTCGACTATCAAAAATTGATCATTTCTAATATATAAGTTAACCGTTTGGTTCCTCACGATTCTTTTTCTTCAAAATCTTGTTTATTTCCTTCACCAATTTCTCGATAGAGGTGAGTTTCTGCTTAAGTTCTGGAGACTTCTTGGGTGGATAGAATTTCTCGGAGTAGTTCGGTATCGAAGGCCAAGATGGATAATAATATGACCAGCCTATTGTTCTTGGACGAAAATTATCTCCACTTACCGAGTCTACAGGATTAATCACGAGATCTTCGCTCACTTTTTCTGAAATAAAAATTCGATACTCGTGTCATAATTGTCTTGCATCTTAGTCTGTCGAAAATAATTATTGTTTCTTCTGTAACTGACAATGAATAGAACTTAAGACTATTCTTTCAGCTGTCGATATTCGATGTGTGAAAGGAACACACTGACGTTTTAAGAATATTTATAATCATATGCTGAGAAATATGGAAAAAATTTTGACAATTTGATGCACACTAAGAAGAAATAGAAACGTTCGGTTTCCATGCATCAGTCATAAAAGCGTGAATAATATTCCAGAAATATCTTGCGCTATTCTTGGTCATCTATAATTACTTAAGATGGGAAAACAGCAATTATTAATAATTAATAAATGTCGATATAGTATAGCTTACCTTTGACTTCTGAGCACTGCGCAGTGGCAATCACTACGAAGAGGAGAGTCTTGAGCATCTTTACCATTAAGAGAAACTCAGTCTTCCAAATGACCAAAGCGGATTAAGAATCAAAAGTTTAAGGGTCCAGTTTATATACTTTTTTAGAACCACAGGCATTAACAGTAGCCAGTAAGAAGACGAGGCCCTATCTCAAACTATCTTGACAAGGCCTGGTCCCGTTATGCCTTATCGTTGTTTTGAGCTATGACAGGGCTTTTTTCAGGGCGTCAATCCCACTTGATAATTAATGAAGAAATGTAAATTATAGTGACTTGATAGAACGGTATGATATTGAGAAAATCTTGGAATTTCTCCAATAATTCATTGTTGAGGGTCAACGACTTTCATAATTAATGATACCTGTGATACATTCTAGATGTTTAAAAAATGTGCGGTTTGTCTTATATAATTTTATCTTCTTCAAGGTAGATGTTTACAAACTTTATTCCATGTTTCGATACTCCATCATTATCACACCTAAATTTTCCTCATATTTCTTAGATAAATTAGATTCGGTAAATAACTACGTCACGCAACGAACACAATTGATTTGTTCTTTAGTGCTGCCAAATTACTATTTAACAATCGAGAAACGGCACCTCTTTGTCATGAAGGAGAGATTCTTGCGCATTATTAGCACACACACTGCGTGTCAGTGTATATAAATTGCTGTAAATCTCCTCAAGTGTCAAGATCGTTGGTGAAAAAAGATTGATCGACGTCAAAGATGCATGAAGATAGATGATAGTGAAGGTGTCTTGGGCCAGAAGTCAGGCAAGTTTTGTCTGATTTTAAATTCCATTAAACTTGGAAATTTCCGAGCTCGTATCGGTAGACAACAAGAAATCAAAACCAATAACTTTTTGTTTGTATTATTAATTTTGATGCTTAGACACGAAGTTTTCTGTGATTACTCTGACGTCTTGTTTATACATTAGGGACAACATTTCGCCTAAACTAGGTCTTGGATTTTGTTTTGAAGAAATTTTGACTCTCAAGTCCTGCATAGATATCTCCTCAAATTAACATCATTAATGAACAATATTAGTTGTTGGAAATTTACATTCTGAACGACCTGCATAGATATGTCTTCTCAAATTATGTAGCATCATTAATGAAGAATATTTGTTGTTTAACAAATTTCTCTAAATTATGATTTACAGTCTAAGTTCTTACATTTATATGGGTTAATACACTTTTTTAGCATAAATAATGAATCATAGAAAATTATTGATCTTCTGAACAGGCCTAAGTTACTCTTAGAAAACTAGTTAAAATGATGATGACTAATTCAGGGTCAGAAATTTTAGATGCATCATAAATCGTATAATGCGATTCATGATCGTTGGTTGGTTTTAATCGTCAGTCCATATAGCAATATGGGGAAAAACAGAAATCTCTTTGTTTGTTATATTCAATCCTTTGTAATTGATAGATTATCCTCAATAACCGATAAACTCAGCGTTGAAATTATCGATAATCGTACGCATTTGAATTTCTAAGTACAAATTATCAAAGCAAACAATAATTTGCGAGCCTTTTTTTTTCCGGGGATCGCGAAATTATACCTTATTAAATTACGAGCTTCGAGACACGTTTCCCATCAATTATCAAGACCAGGATGTTAGTCAAAGCGGGCGTGCTAAAATGCAACTTCTAATTAAAATTTCCAAGGTCAACTACCAGCTTTTAAAAGCACCATTTTGGTCCAAAATTTCATCGTTTTATACCTTACAAAGTATAATCCCATAACTCTCGTGCTTTCCGAACAAGTAAAAAAAATACATTAATTACAATTTTCATTCAATTTTAATCATTTCCGATTAGCTTAAGCATTCCTAATTCAACTATGACTTGTCTTAAACCATCGAGCAATGTATCAACAAAAAAAAATATATATATTGACAGTTGGAATTGTTAAATTTGAATATTTTAGACTAAATTAACATTTTTCGAACTCTTCATCTGTAAGAAATACGTGATTTCTTATTTGGTTTCATGACGGGATTACCTCAGATAAATTTGTGCAAATATTATAACTAGAGTCTAGCAGTTTTTGGATAACAGCCTTGGCAATGATCTTGAATTTGCTACCGCATTCACGAGACTCGTATATCGTCATCATTGATATACAGTCTAGTATCGTAGTAGCTTAAATTTCGTATATCTCTTCGGTTCGTCGCCTATGATTATGTCTCTAATTACGATAACCTTGACTCCCGATCTTGGAGGCCAAGGTTTATAAAATAAGATACAAAACGGTTGATGTTGTATAGGAAATCGTTATTATTATTTTTTTTTTTTTTACAGAAAAACCTCGACGTGTGATTTTTTGGACTTTAGAAAATCCGATAGTTAGTAAATGAAGCTAATTATTCTAAGAATCTTATACAATTTCAATATTCGAGCATTTTACATTCGTGGCTTATGTTTTTCGACGGATTCACAAATCACAATTACTAATAGCGATTATAACCCAAGGCTATACCGAAGTCTTGACCTCTGCATTACAGGCGATTCGAACCGTGACTTTTCGATAAGAATTAACAATAAATAAAAATATGTATATATAAATATACATTTAACTACCGGATTCTTCTCAATTTCAAGGCGTAATAATTCTGACGTAGAGTTCAGGTTGGGAATAAAGTGTTTAGTAATAATTAATATGCGGATAAAAGATCCGGCTTAAATTACTATTTTAACTTACATCCAAACTACGTCTTATGTAAAATAAAATCTGTCTACAATATTTTAAGCTTTGTCATATCCCGATTCAATCTTCATAAAATTTTACCTAGTTTCTAAATATTTCCTTCTTCTTTTCGGATTGTAATTTTTATACTAATTGATCCACAATTTTGTCTAAGCAAATTGAATTATTCAAAGAGTCTAAACCTCCATGAGTATTGACTATGTGAGTAATTGCATAACTAGAAGTTTGAAAGCAGAATATTGGCACTCGAAACGTAAATAATTATATAATTATTGGAAAAAAAATCGGTTCCATAACAATCACGTAACCGGTTTTTCGAATAACCTACCGATGTATTCGGGTTCAGAAGGTTGAAGACAGAGGTTACCCGATGCTATATAAGATGATGAGTGGACGGTCCCTGGAGTCATTCGTATACGCGCCCAGAGTGTATCAAGATCACAAAGTGTGGCATTTGCAATATTTTTGTTTTTTCTAAGTGTATAAAAAAATTTAAATAATCATTTTCCCTTGTCAATTTTTTGGCATGAAAATGGTTGTCAAATGGACTTGCGCTCTTATTTGCCTCCTGGGGATAATTCATCTCTCAGTTGAGGCTACTTCATCGCAATTAAACGCAGAAGCCGAACGTGAGTCAGATATTTGAGTATCCGTACCTAAAGTGTCAGTAAATTGTTTCTCCGAAAATTAGTATAATTAAAATTTATTTTTCGTTTCATAATTAAGACACCGAAATCTTTTCAGATTTATGACTATTTTGTTGTTTCTTTTTTTAATGACAAAGCATCAATAAGCTACACGATCAATTTGTCTTACGATAAGCAACTACCTTTATACCTATGCTCAAGAAATTATTATTATTATTTCTATTAGAAATTACTACGTGAATCTCATTAATGATTTTGCAGTTTCGTGATTGAGTATTTTCTCAATTTTTCTACGGCTAAAATTCATTTCGCGAAGAATGAACCATCTCCACCTCATTGATTAGGTGGTCAGTATCGCGTGTCATACGTCGTTGAAGTAGTTATGCAATCAGTTTGGTCTGTCCTCTCTGTCTGACTTACCGAGAGAAAACGTATAATACATTCAAAATTAGAATGAAATTTTTGAAAAATAGTAGCATTTTTATTACACTTTGGATCAACATGTACAAAAACTTGCGAAATTAAAACAAGAAAATTACCACATTGAATAACGATATTTTATTCGAAATTTTGTAAATTTTATCCTAAATATCGCTGCCTTATAGTTTTTGAATTCCACCTCATACCGTGCAACGTGGATATTGAGCAAACTTTCACCGTACTTTATGAAGCTGATAATCCAGTCACAATTTGCTAAAATGTAATAATATTTCGCATCGAATTTTCATACTCTAGGATTATCAAGAACCGAGATCTGAGTTTGTTTAATGGTCTGATATAAATTTTACCAAGGCCCTTAATCACAGTTTTTTAGCTCAGTTGGCTGACAAGGCTAAATTTTTAATCTAACTAATTATTTTTAGTAATAATGTGAGAGTTGCGTATCCTATGAAAACACTTTGCCGTAGATCATTGTCGTTGCTCATTGATATCGTGTGACATTGACAGTAAACTGCGCCTCCCCCCTACGTCAATTAGATTTCCGCATAGCTGTAATTTCATTCAGAATCAGTAATCACGATTCGTAAATAGGTTTATTTATTGTACACACTTTTCCATGAAAAGTTAAATAAAGTACTCTGTAATTTTATCATTCACAAGTACATACAAATAGACATAATATTTTATTAAGTATGTATATATTTCATGTATGTATACTATGTATCAATATTGAAATATAATAGACATATTTATTACATACACACACACACACACACACACAGAAACACACAAGCAGAAATATTTTTTGATTGTCATAACATATTATGATAAATTTTGCATATAGTATATTTGACGTCAAAAATGATAAGGCAGTTGCTCCTTTTCAGGCACTTTATGCTATGAGAGAGATAATTTCTTTGCATGATTCTTCTTTCCGTTTACTCTGTTGCCTGCTTTCGTTTTTTTCGTTTTAGACCTGGATTAAAAAATTTCATTACAACCTACAAGGCCAAAGGTTTTTTATAGGTATACTGACGATAGTTAGTGCAGGTATATATATGATCGAGCAAGAGATATACTTTACTGTCTACAAATCCGCAGATCTTTCTGCTATAAGGTCTGATTATATTGTTAATAGCCTATTAATTCCTCTAAGCAGTTAGATTTTAAATTGTCCATGGATTAAATTCTAATTAGATTTTTAGTATACGATTAAAGATCTTTGTCGATAATTAGCATTAGGATAATTATCGTTACAAACTGCGAGAGTTTTACGATCAATTCAAATATTTTTATCAAATAATTTTTGAATAATGCTATTAGGATTATAAACTGAGTATAGATGAAGTTATGTTTTTTTCAAGATTCAATTACCCCAAGATTTTTCTTACTGCGATGAAAAATTATTCTATTCTAAATCTGTATTCCTAGTTTTTACATTTAAACTCGTTCTATCAAAAAATCGGATCTTAGATCGTGCAGAGAATTTACCAATAAATCAAAAACTGTCCAGTTTAAGATTTTTTAATTTTTTTTTTTTTTTTTTTACGTATTATTAACATGAAAAGAGATAAAATTTGCCAATGTACCAGCTGACTTTATTGTCTTGTTAGTATTAATCGCCTATTTTGGTTATTGCCAGTAATAGATGAAATTTTACTGCCCAATTCATGACTATGATTGGTAAAGGACTCGTAATTTCACTTCGCTTCTCACCCCCGGGCTTCCTTCTGCAATTCTTTTTTTGTTTCTTGTAACATTTTCTCAACAGCGTAAATTTTTGACAAAAGATCTTCGGACTCCATATTGCTTTGGCGATTATTGTCTGGATTAAAATTTTGCGACAACGATAGCCCGAAAGGTTGTGGCTTAGATCCGAGCTGTAGCCATGGATGCACGAAAGTTCTACGATGACGTTGATAGATTGGTTGATTATTTGCAGGATTCTCGTTTAATACATCTGAAATATAAGTTCGATAATTTAAGATAGAATTGCCGAAATTTTATTCATATTCTGAAATATTTAAGTCGAAAATATAATTACTAGCCCTGCTTCAACTTACATGACGATCAATAGAAATACAGACTGTTTTTTCAGCTATTGTACGCCGATGTTTCATACGTGTTTGTATTAAAAGGCTTTGAAAATAAGAAAATTTCCATATATGACGATCCCAAAGAAAAAATAGAAACGTTTTTTTACTGAATATGACTCAGGCACAGTCTTGATTAAGTTTATTATTTTTATTCTTATTATTTCGATATTGTATTTGTCACAAGATTCTGCATAAATATTTTTCGCGATTTGAGATGAATAAGTCACAATTTATCGTATTTATTGCCTATGCGATCTAACGAGTAAAAATAATTCTTTTTGTTTTTTAGATGCGTAAATAACATTTCGAAAATATTTTTTTACTATTTCTGATCGTCGATAATATATAATGAAAAAATTGTGAGATGAAATTAAAAATATAGATACAGATTACCTTTTAATTCCCAGCACTGGACGGTGCCAATTATTACCACGAAGAGTAGTAGAATCTTCAGCATGCTTACCCTCGAAGCGTAACCTTTTCGAATGACCAAACTTCAGTAACGATCCAAACTGTGAGGGTGCAGTTTATATACTGTTTGGGTCCCATAGGTATTACGGATAGCCATTAAGATAACAAGGTTCTATCACAACTTGACAAAGACTGGTCCCACTTCGCCTTATCGTTGTTATAGGCTTTGACCTAGGATGCTCTTAAGTCCTAAAAAGGTCTTGAAATTCCTCAAAGAATTAATTGTTCTGGGTTAACGACTTTGAAATGGTATTTTCATTTTTTTTTTTTTTTTTTTTTAGGGCAGATATACTCATCAACCTTATTCCACGTTCTTGTAATTATTATTAATGTCCATATTTTTAAATTATTTTTCGAAATAAATCCATTATTACATAAATTTTATGGCTCAGATTTGGAAATTTCTTACGCAAAGATTAACGTGGTAACGTAATAGTTGCTTTAGTGTTACTGGCTTCGTTACAATTACTAATTAGAAATCATAGAACGGAACCTATTTATAATCTGAGATAGATGCTTAAGCATTGTTAACAAAGACAATGCAATACAGTTTATGTACAGTCTTTAAGCCAGCCTTGCTTACCTACTTAAAAATGTCAAGATTGTGGGTAAGAAAAATCCAGCATTATCAAAGGTGGAGATTAAGGCTGATGAAAATGTCTTGGGTCGTAGGTAAGCGAGCAAGTTTTGTCTGACATTCGACTTGGAAATTTCCGAATTGGTATTATAGACAACAAGAAATCAGAGGCAATAACTTATGACGTAATACATGTTCGTAACTGTTTGTTTCTTATTGCCTATTCATACTGCTGACCAAACACGCAGATTCTTGTAATTGGTCGCTGACGTGATGCCGATTTATGATGTTCATTAAATCCCTCAAAGATCATCTTCGATTTCATATTGAAGAATTTTTTGTCCGAAGGTGAACGACCTGCATAAATATCCACTTAGAGTATATCATCCTCCAATAAGTATATTAGTTAGTTAAAAGGTTTCTCAAAATGTCGATACAGATCCCACGCAAGAAATTTGTTCAGGATTTTTGTTTTTTTTTTCTTTTTGAAGAAATAATAAATACATCCCACTGTATTTGCGAGATCAGAAATTCAGAGTTACGAAATTTGAATTTGTTGAAAATTGCAGAAGGGGACGAATCGTTGGTTGGCTATAATCGTCAGTCTCTATAGCGAAGATAGGAAAACAGTAATATCTCTGTTTGTTATATCCAATCCTTTGTAATTGATTGATTATCTTCAATAACCGATAAATTCTTCGTTGAAATGATCGATGCTTGTACGTGCAAATTATAAAAGCAAACAATAATTTGCGTGCCTATTTTCTCCGGGGATCGCAAAATTACACCTTATTAAATTACGAGCTTGAAGAAACGTTATACCTATAGGTTTCTCATCAATTATTAAAACCAGGATGTTAGTTGAGGTGGACGCGTGAGAATGAAACTTGTAATTAAAAAAGGCCAAGGTTGACTACCTGTTCAAAAATTTACCGTTTTGATCCAAAATATCGTCGTTACTTTTTAAAGAGTCCCGTAACTCTTGGGTTTACACAAACCAAATTTCAATTAACCATTTTCGTTTACTCTTTACCGTCCAATTTCGTTGTAAAATTTTCATTCCAATTGTGAGATCTGAAATTGTTGAAAAAATTAATACAAAGAAATATCACATCTTGTTACTTTAGAAATTAATTATTATCAGTTAGATTTATATCTAAATTTTTTTTATACATATATCAGCAATATGTAAATTATTCTTTGCTGTCCTTACTGTAGGATGACCTCAGCTAAGCTGTGCAAATATTATTATTTCAATATAGCAGTTTCTGGACAAACCACATTGGCAATGATCTTGAATTTATCACTAAACTTACGAGACACGTCGTATCGTCACGATGATCAGTTTAGAATCGAATTAGTTTTAATTTTGCATATTTCTTCAGTACGTCGCCCATGATTGTGTCAAAAATTACGATAACTATGAGACTCAGACTGAGATATCAATATTTATAAATTTAGAAAGGTAACGGTTCGCGTTGTTCAAGTATAGGAAATCGACTTTTTATTTACCAAGTCTAGAAGATTATGTTCATCCGTATTTAACGGGTGATAATCATCGATGGATTCACAAATCAATATTATTTTATATTGTAACTATAACTCGAGGCCATATTGAAGTCTTGACCTCTGTTATACAGAGGCCATTTAAAACGTGATGTTTCGATAAGAATATTAAATAAAAGTATGAATTCATCCAACTACCGGATTCTCATCAATTCCAATCCGCAATAGATCTCTGACTCAAAAGATCAGCTGTCGAGAATTAATAATTAATAATAATTAATATGTCAACAAGAGATCCGGCTCTAAGTACTATTTCATCTAACATCCACAGTCACAATAAACTCTCTAAGAGCACGAATGAGTACACTTTAATTAGTCAAATTTTTCCAATGTTTAGACTGACCAACTACAGACTCGAGTTCTCAAAATTTACGCCTTTTTTTTTTTTAATTAATCGATAAAAATAACTTGACCGAATATAATTCGATGTTAGAATCTCAGAAAGATTTTACTCACTTGAGAGTAACTGATTGTTGGTTTCGTATATTACCTTCATACTTTTTAGCAATTATCTCTAATTTTTAAACCTATTCTAAAAAATTTTGCATCACAATTTTGTTATTAATTACGGTGATGTCTATGGCTCAAAGCTTTTAGCCCAGCTCACTTAAGTATTGTACTGCGTACGGAGTACAGAACTGAAGAGCAGATAGAGGTTACCGATGCTATATAAGATGATGAGTGGACGGCCCCCGCAGTCATTCGCATACGCGTCCAGAGTGTATTCAGATCACGAAGTTTCACATTAATTTTTATTTTATTCAGAGTGTGACAATAATTTTATAATTAGCTAAAAGTTATATTCATTTTTTGAATACAACAAATTAAATACTCCTTGACAATCTTCGTGTGAAAATGGGCGTCAAGTGTACTTGTGCCCTTTATTGCCTCCTGGGAATCATGGTTTATCTTACGGTTGAGGTCACCTCTTCGCGGCATGCAGACGGTGGAAGTGAGTTAGATCTTTGAGTATCGTACCTAAAGCGTCCCTAAATTGTTCTTTTTTCAATTTCCCGAAATTAGATGATTACGTTTTTCTTTCTCGTCTCATAATTAAGGCTTTGAAATATCTTGATATCTAAATTGTTCAATTTCATATTTAAGCGCAAAGAATTAAATTCTTTTCAATAATGACAGACCATCGAAGCTATACGATTAATTTGGCTTCCGATAAGCAGGCTATACCTAACGGACTTTTTTGTACCACTATTTTTTTACGGCAATTAAATTCTTCGTCAATTTTTCGATACCTATATTGCTAATATTCATCATCCGAAGAAGAGAGCGAACCCTCTCCATCCAGACCTCTTCGATTAAGTGTTCGACATCGCGTGTTATTGGTACAGCTGTTTGAATCATCCATCTTTTCTCTGAAGAGATGAAAATATTTAAAATTAAAAAGAAAATAATGAATAATAATAGCATGTTTGTTTAACTTTGAAGGAACTTGTACAAAATGTATGTACATTAGACAGTTTCAAAAAAATCGACTATTTTTCAGTTTCAAAGAGTAAGTCAAAAATATTGTTCCAAATGACAAAAAAAAAGTACTGTCAAAGTTTGAGCTCTTAATATTAATATTAAGCGGTGCCTCATCGTGATTTTCTATTTCCCATCTAAATAATACGGGAAATTTTTTTTTTAACTTTGGAATTTTATAACTCGTCAACGCATTAGTGTACTGATAAGACCAGAACATATGTTTGTAGTGAATTGAACGCTCTACAAAAAAGGTCTCTTGTTCTTTTTCGATAAATCTAGCTATTTCCAAGTTGGTGTATTGGTTATTAATGGTAATTAATCATGACTAACTTGGAAACAGTTGGATTCATCGAAAAAGACCAAGAGACCTTTTTTGTAGAGCGTACAATTTTCAACAACAGTACTCATGCAGAATCTTTCCAAGTAGATTAATTTCCAAGATATAAAAATCGAAAAGTTCCACAAGACCATTTCCCATATTATTTAGATGGGAAATATAAAATCGCGACGAGGCACCTCTTAATGTTAATATTAAGAGCTCAAACTTTGATAGCATTTTTTTTCGTCATTTAGAACAATATTTTTGACTAACTCTTTGAAAATGAAAAATAGTCGACTTTTTTGAAACGGTCTAATGTACATACATATATACATACCTACATCTGGTTGTGTAATGTTGTATAATTATAATCGTTACCACATTGATTACTGATAACGTTGCATTCACTGATCAATCAAGGATGGATATTTTTATATCAAATTAGTTACACGCTCTGACCTTTCAGCTAACTTTACCTTCGATATTGCCGTTAAATATTTCAAGTCTCACTTCTTAACGTATGATAATCAGGATATATCAAGCTGAGTTTTATCGCAGTGCATGAAACTGACGCTACAATCATAATTTGCCAAGGTGAATATCTATTTCGATAAAAATTTACATAGTCTGAGATCATCAAGAGCCTCCTTGTAACCGAGTAGCTTTCATGGTTCGATGCAGGTTCTTACCAAAGTGCCTAATGGTTTATTCTGTTCTAAGTTAACTTAGCAGGCATGGCAAACCTGCAATTTGCTGATAGAATAATTTTTGGGTATAGTATTTTATTTCCAATTATGTAATAGGGTAGAATTTTTGTGATCTTCCTGTTTATTCGGGTGATAAGCACGTAAGCCTGGCAAGAATCAGGATGGAAAATATAAATGTGTGTAGGTATATCCATACGTCGAAATAATTGCACGATCCAGCAATTTCAGTCGGATCAGAATTTATTTACTCACGTATTTATTTTCGTAACGAGAAGAGCGTATATTTATCTGGAATTGCGACGTAGTTAAATATTGACGCAGGTTTACACCGATATTATATAGAGGTCACGATAAACGTGTGGCATTATGCAGTTAAAATGTATTTAAGCATAATATAGACAGCGGTAAACATAAGTACCCGTGTTGATTTGACCAGTAGAACGTTTATCTACCATTTTGTTGTACAGCTGGATTTCGACGAGCTTTTGCTGACTTTGTTCCAGATGGTGCGGGCTTCTTTCCGCTGAATAGGGAGAAGCGTTCAGGCATTGATATTGTGAAAGATGATGGTAAAGGACACATTCATACCGTGAAAGATGACGGGAAAGGAAACCATCAAGAAACATCAAGCTTCTCCAGCGGGAATGGTCATGGTTCTTCAAGTAGCTGGTCCAGTAGCAGCTCCAGTAACAGTGGCAAGAGTGGCAAATCAGGTAGGTGATCTGGAGCAGATAGAAAACCAAATGATTTTCCTTGACTTTCTTCGTTAATTAAAACTAAGTATTTGCGGATTTTTATCTGTTAGAGAAGCTATTGACGATTTTGCTATATTCAATTTTTATTTTTATCTTAAAAGGAAACGTAGGCGTAGGATCCCGTTCATCATTTTCCGATTCAGGAAATTCCCAGTCGTCTAAATCGGGACGAAATCAGTCAAACGGTGGTTCTCCAGGACGAGATTCTAAAGGTTCTAAAAGTTCATCCAACGATGGTTCTCAAGAACAAGGTTTGTCTCATGGTGAATCTCAAGGACAAGTTTGGTCTCGCGGTAATTTTCAAGATGAAGACTCGACGGATGGTGGTTTTCCAGGAAATCGATGGTCTCACGGTGATTTTCCAGGACAAGATTGGCGACGTTTTATGCCACGGCAGTTCGGTCCTAGCTTCCCTAATCAAAATTCACTCCCTTACTATTCCCCCAGCTTTAACTTTGTTGATCCTCTCGAACAGTATTTCCGAAACGTCCAAGAACAACAGCGTCGATTCCACGCCTTTGCCCAAAATCCGTACCAACCGTAAGTTTCAAAACACTCTCTTCCAGCTTACACAGCATGAGGACCTGTGGCTAATAACTACATACACATCTGTCTCAAAATTATCCGCACTAATTATCAGCATTATCTCTCGACTAACCTTTACTTTATCTTTTGTCTTTAATCCTCATTCAATTCCAATTTAAATCTTAAACCACTTTGTATAATATACAATCGGCAATAACCAACTCTCTCTTATCTGTTTTTCTACCGAAGCTGGACTATCCAGTAAAAATTTATCGATTATACTTTTGAGTGTGATAAAATACAATTCTCGATTTTAAATCACGTTTTTTTTTTTGTGAGCTTTTCACTTTGCTATACTTTCTGGTTCTTTCGGTGCTTCTCTTCGCTTTCACGCTACTCTTCTGCGGTTGGGTTAAAAGTGGAGGAAACACTTGGGCTCACGCCGCGGCTTCTATGACCAGTCCCAACGGCGGGGTTCAGCCCAACGCAAGGGTTTATACTTATTCTTGGTCATCTACACCGACAAGATCAACAGAAAAATCTAATCAGGATTCGGACCATTATTTTCAACAACATAATCAAGCTGTAAAGAATCAACAGAGGTGACGGTGTCATTGTTACCGATTATAATTTGCAAAGATTATATGAGAAATTCGGTGATTAAATTCCGAAAATTTTCAAATCATTTATATGAACAAATACAGGTTCTCTGGTCTAAATAACGGGATTGATTACGGATCTCCGTTCAACAATTATTACCCAAATCCATACAATACCGGTAGCCGCGGCGATTTCGGAAACGACTTTGGTAATTTCGATGGTTTTAATCAAGGATTTCCAAACAGTCCAAGCGATGGATTTTCAAACTCTTTCAGCCAACCTCAAGATGGTAACAGCGCATTTGCCAGCATTAGTGTAGGACCTAATGGAGGTTTTAGACAAGCTGAAGTTCGACCTGTGAGTTAATTTATATTTACAAAAAATTTACGTCTTATATTAATTACTATAAAACTGTATAATAATAAATAAATTTTGTTTATTCCATAGGGAAGTCCTGGCATCGAATCCCGATTTGCTGAAGACCTTCCTCCACCTTCTGGTAATCAATACGGTGTTTTTTCAAGCTCCAGCTCAAGCTCTCAGACCGGTCCTGATGGCAAAGAGAGACATCAAAATACTGCCGTTATTGGAGTGAACGACAACGGAAAACTTACCTACCGCACTATTCACGATCCTTAAACTTGACTAGATTCATCATTATACAGTTATAATAAAATATTACAGTTTTATCGTGTTTTTTTTTTTTTTTTCATTTTTTGTTTGTTTTTTTAGAAATTATAGCAAGCTGTGCATGTAGCTAAGTAGTTTTATATTTAAAAATTATTAAATTTTAATCCCTGCATATATATGTTTAGTTGTAGGATATATATTTGATGAGAACGAGTTGGTATATATATATATGTTGATTAAAAAAATTGTTTAAATTATTCACTGATATTATTTATTGTTAATAACATTATACAATTGTGCAAAACAAATTAACTGAAAATAATTAATATCAAGCTTTTGGTATGTTGTAATAAAATAAAATAAAATAAAATAAAATAAAATGTCGTTTAGTTACTGAATACATTATACTGTGTATTATATAGCCACCGGAATTTTATTCGGTATTATCATTTTATATCCTGCTCGAAATGGGGGGGGTCAATTATCTTTCGCGTCGCATCCTATATGCACAATGGGTACCTTATAGGTATATATAAGTATACGTATGTATATAATGTATGTATGTACGTATATAACTTGAATTACGAACGAGAACGCAGTTTCAGACTACACACTCAAGGTCTAATCCGTATTTATTTCAACACAACTTTCGCCGTCATAACGTAGTTTTATAGAGACTATTATATATACACTAGAGTACATTGGCATTGCATATTATACCTACCTGTATATACGCCTACGCAGTTGGTCTTTTGTGGAATGCTTTAATATTCATTAAGTTTAACAATGTCGAAGATAAAAATAAAAAAAAAAAAATTAAAAAAAAATTGAATGATTCACTATAAAAACTAATTCATTCATTACACGAGAGTATAATTGTCCATTCAGATACGGCGATTGAACATCAGCTCCAGAATAGACTGAAGTATCACGTTCCTTTTTATACCACAATTAGTTGGAACTGTTTCGCAGATGTAGACATTGCGCGAAAAATCGATACACGACTCTCCCCCTCCCAAGCAGAAAAAAAAACAAGAATAAAAATGAGAGAGAGTTATAAAGTTTGGCAATAAACACGATTTTTTAAAAGTATTTTGTTTTATTGGTTACAATAATTGCTGAATAATGATTTAAACTGATATTTCGATCTGTTCAAACGTGATAGCTGGTCTAAAATCGGTTGCTATATACAAATAACCCAGAATATTGAAAAGTTAAATAAATTATAAATAAAATAAGCTTGTTATTAAAAATATTAGGACCGATTATTATCTTCGTACTAATCTTGTTCGCTGTTGGATTTAGTTTTACTTAGAGGTGGTTCGATTTTATCATCAACGATTCCTCTATTTCTGGTTTCTGTCCAGCTACGACGTCCTTGGGATGATCGTGAGTCTTTAAAACCACTATCTAGATTACGTCCATAGTGCCAAACAGGCCTACGTCTCTCCAAGATAGTTGGATGTTGATGATACCAAGAGTCAACGTCCTGTCTGTGTATTGGGATCTGATAAAAAGTAAGAGAAAAAAATACAGTAGTCCGTTATTCCACATAAACAGTAATTTCTGAAATACTTAATTAGACCCTCACATATGCATGAAGGTGAACTCGGATAACGCATTATGTGATAATTAGCCATACCTCTGCGAGGAAAGGATTAGTCATTAAAGTTTTATTTTAATAACTGGTTACCCGAGTCCCGAGGCCCAGGTGAGATTGTGAATCCGCCATGCGATAATTATTGCCTTAAACTTTAAAGATATATAATATGCGAAATACCTGTCTCGTAAAGCGTCGCTTCCAGCAGTATTTACATCGGTGATTAAATTATCAATTATATAGCTAACTACTTTGAAAAAATATATTGACACAAAGTTTATTACCTGAGGAATATTGTTGTCGAAGTACGGTCCACCGTATCGGACGTTTTGATCGACAAAGTGGAAAGCTGGCAGCTGGTCAAATTGCGGTGTTCGAATACCTGTCGTTCCTTCAATTACAGGAATATCTGCAACCTCGAGAGATGGTTTGTTCATCTTGGTAACTACGCTCAGGTGGACATTAGTTATCACATTTCCTTCGGCGTCTGGCTTCGAGATAACCCTGACGTCACAGACTCCATTTTTACAACCGTTAACTCCGGGGCCAGATTCATTTGCGTTTATTGTCACATGAATGTTGTTTATGATCGTTGGCTTGACATCGGATTCTCCATAAAAACCCTACAGGGAATCGCTTAATTTTAAGTCACGGCGTATATCTCTTCTTGCCAACGGCTTAAATTAGACATTACAGTTCTCGAGTTTACTCATTTATTTTCTAAAGTCATTCTATCTAGCAGAGGAACTGAACACGAAGAACACAGTTCTGGTATCCCTGTCAAATGATTTATGGCCGTTTATTGTTCGGACTTTTCCTACTTTGGATACCATAGAAATGACATTTGATGTTAAAACTTTCTAACATCGAAGTTTTCGTGGAGCGTTTCCTGTGCATCTATATCGACATTGCGTAGGTAATAAATAAATTCAAAATGTCAGATTCAATGATATTCATGACTTTAATTTTAGGGGACTGTAAACCCCTTCAATTCAACAGGCAACTCATACCCCACCCTTACTTAACAGGATTAAAAGATCTTCGTGACATCATGGTCTGCTGCTTCAAGGTGGGATAATCATAGATTAGGAAATATCAAGTGTCACATCGCCCAAGACCTACGTCATTTTCAAATGAATCCTTGTTCACGTAATCCGATTAAAATCTCGATGCATATTAGAGTATGAAATGATGTCAATATTTTTGAGATAATGAAAAAATAAGAAAGGCCTTTGAGTTGGAAAATAAAATTCCATCTTACAAATTTTGTAACTT
This sequence comes from Macrophya annulata, assembly GCA_963924015.1. NCBI lineage: Eukaryota > Metazoa > Arthropoda > Insecta > Hymenoptera > Tenthredinidae > Macrophya > Macrophya annulata. The sequence goes on from OZ001258.1 coordinate 24,404,403, forward strand.
CTTTTGAAAGTAACTGTAAGAGATGACCCCCGTGAATTAAAACAAAAACGGTAATCTAATGGAAAATAAATTTCAAGATACATCATGATCGATAAGAAAAAAAAATAATAAAAAAGCTCCAGTGCTGATTGTGTAAAGAAAATATGTGGATAGGTGAAATATCAATGAGTCATTCAGTCGAGTATACATTGACGATATACCAGACGGCGCCATTATCCCTTGTATGATAGGATGATTAATCGCATAAATCAATATGCATACACGTAAGAGATTGCACGGTGATTAATTCGATGCGGGGCACCAAGGCTAAGCTCGCTAATTGTAGTTTGCGGATAATTTTGCACTGGAGTTGTTCATTTTTAGCGATAATCTTTTACCTATAAACATTTATTCTTACCTGTGCATTAGAAGCGAACGATGTACTTAAAGGATTTTGCTGAATCTGCTGTCTCTTCTTCTTGAATAAATCCTCGATGCTAATGTAGTCGTCGTCATCGTCGTCAGCTTCGTGGTTGTTGTTCACTGGCCTCATTCCAGATTGCCTGAATCCACGGGATGGTTGTAATTTCGAAGTGATTCCCGAGGGTTTTGAGGTGAGTCCAGCTCCTTGATTTATATCTACGAAAGCCTTTAGTACAGAACTACTTAGCGTAGCTGGTGGGGTAGTCCTGTCATCGTCCAGATCAATTTTCGACGATATTTCAGCCCCGAAAATTGGAGAAATAATTAATATGATTAAATTGGTTGTTAAGAAGATGAGAATCTGCAAACGAGAAACCATGATGTCGTCTTCTACAGGAAAAACTAAGACCAACTGGAATTGAATTCTGGATCTAGACTAAGGATCATTTTAAGTTAAACAACGAAAGAACACTAAGACGATGGTGAAAAAGAAGGGATAATAGTCTTAGGATGTAATAATAATCTCAAGTAAATTGCGATGGCCTCCGCAGATCCACAGCTATGATAAAAAAAAAGCGTTCTATAGTCTAGACTCTGCTACGAATCACACATTACTTATGTGAAATTATTCTGTTTCATGGGGTCCAAGGTACCGTTCGCCTTTAATTAAACAACAACACTTTTCACATCCGCATCAGTACCAAAAACTTCAAATTATTCCACCATAATTTCTATCTTTTCTAATATCTTCGATGATTCCATCTTATCTATTCAAAGAATATCTTATACGTCCAAAGTGATATGGTCATTTTCAAAATATACACGTATCACTCACCGTTAAATTTTTTCCATTTTTTTCTTTGTTCGATAACCAAGCGTAGTAAAGTCATCGATTTAAAATGGTAGAAAATAATTCGTTCCCATTTATAAGCGAGTAGCAGAACCTGGTCTACAAGATTCGTAGATTGAAATGAACGGCCGTTGACCCCTTCTATTGACACGACGAGGGTGCGATTCATAATATATAGTATGCACGAGAAGCAGTCGACAGTGAATTAAATTACTAAGGGTGAGTGTAAAATGGTCCCTGAAAACTTTTCGAACTGTAATTCTATGCAACAGTCAATTCCGTCGACCCTCGGGTGAATTCAACTAAAGTTACCGGCAAACAAAAGGGGAATATTTTTCACATGTGTGAATGTATACATTAACAACTATTCGCATGTGTATAGACATTAGGGTTCATTTAAATTCATTAAAATTTGTACAATCTCGTTTTTGGGTATCCGAACCTCAAATATTTATAATCAATTATGAGATTATACTGCAGGAGGAATTCTGGACTAAAACTTGTCAATTTGGATTTTTCAATTCCTCTTCATGAAACGGGAGTAAAAAGTATTACCATCCATGAGTCAGAAGCTACATGATGAATCGAGGATTTATCATATTTTCAAGATTTTATTTTTCTCAATCAACACGCGAATAGTTCAGCTTTATCAAGTTTAAATAATAACGTGATACACGTACGTTATACCTATACCTTATGTGCTGAGTTTTTACATGAAAGAAACCCGTGGTTATACACTCACCTTCCGCGGACGCAAAACCTGCAATTATAGCAACACGTGAAGTGGATTGCCTCACAGTCTTCGCTGTCTTGCGCAACTATGGTGGCAACTAGCATATCTCAGATTCTAAAATATCGTTACTTGATGTTATGCTTTGTAATTTCAATTATTTAACTAGCTTTTGTGAATATTTTTACGATTTTAAATACTCTCTCATCTTGTACAGCGATTCGGGACCCAGTTGCCAAAAAGTTGAATAAGTTTTTAAGATTTTGCTTGACGGATTTCAGAGTCTACATTCCTGAATGACAGTCACCCATTACGTAGCATACTTTTTTCTAATTTGCTAAAAAGTCAAATGGTGCTTGATTCCTCTATACATATGTAATAAAGTACAAGAAACGTATGGCATCAGACTCGAAGGCAGAGTTCGAAAAATACAGGATTTAAATTTCAACCTTTTTGTACTTACTCCATACATATAGATATAGCAGAGAAGACTAGTGATGAGAAAGGCGTGCCGTAGATGGAGAAGCATAAATTAAGCTGATTGTGAGACTCACTTATAGCTCTTAGAAGCCAGGTTTGAACACGGTGTAATAAGTCAGTTGTCGGTATAACCATTCCGATCGGAAGTCACAAACTTTTCGCTGTCAGGGTCTCGGGGTCACGATACAAGTGATTAATTTTGTTTTTTTATTTTTTTATTTCTTAAATATATACTTGCGGAAACCGTTGATAGGGTCATGGCTTCTCCCGGAGCTAATTTTTGATGAAATAAAATAGAAAAAATAGACAAAAAAATTAAAAAAAAATTAAATTTCTACTACATGTAAAAGTCTGTAGGCATAAACGTTAGGATCCACCGTTAATATAATCGACAACAGTAAGTAGTAATACACTAAAGGAATTTATACCGCGTCGCAGTCACTGCCTTCGTCGACATATTATATCCTCATTTCGTAAACATAAAGTAACCGCAGATCTTCGACCACAAATCGGAGTCACGTCTTCTTACAGACGCGTCTGATGATCGCGGTCATATTTCCAGTCAAATAATTGCCTCACCTGGGGCTAACAATATTCTTTCTTACATCTGCGAAATCGAATAAAAAATTTTCGTATATATGTACATATACCTACCTCCATAAATATCTCGAAAAATAATATTTAAAAATTTTATACAATATGACTCGATTGAATTTTATCAATTATTTCAATGATTCGTGACACACGTATACGTGTAACAAACGAAATTCTCACGAAAAAAAGTAGGCGATTTTTCTGTGCAATTTTGGGTCTTGATATTGAACTTGTGCATGCAATGATTCGGTGTTAATGGTACATTCGCACGATTAAGTATATATAAACGTATATATGTGTTTTCTTGTCTGACATTCGGCCGTTAAGGTTCTTTCACACGTTCAGACTTCCTGTTTGCAATTCCCATATTCCCCAAGGCCCCATTGCAGCAGCGGCGCTGTGTTGCGGATGCGTCGTTGATAAAGAACTGTGCTTAATGTCCTGTAACTAATCGATGCACTATTGGTAAATTTCAACCGGTAATGACAGCATTAATGTGTCATCGATTAATGGCTACTCTGTCACTAGAAATTCGTTTTGACATGAGAACTAACGCATAATGTATAGGTAATTAGTTTTCACACGTTTAATCGTGCGTTTGTCTCACTCTTCGATGACATACATTCAATTATTATATTACCGCTAAAATCTCGCATTAAAATTCAAACTATTTTCGAAAAATTTCATTTCTACATAAAATAAAATGGGAAATAATAGTCTCGCACATTTGGGTCTACTATTTTCGCTCGCACCGAAGCGAAACGATTACGAAACTTATGTCTGTATGTATATGCTTACTAAGGATAATTCGCACTCATGGTTTTGGTCCGTTTCGATTTTAATTGTATTAAAAAAATCGTCCAGGTATACTTGGGCTCGTTTTTAAAACTTTTTCTACTCATTCTTGACTAAAAAAAGAACCAGTTTGCAACAGGTTTAAAATTATTGAATAATCCTACATGCGTTTAATCGAAATTCAAAACGATGTTAGATAAGAATTCTGTTTGCTCTTTTTCATTTATTTCATTTTTTTCATATCAAATTATTCGAAATAAAGACAGGTGTATCTCTGTTCCAGTGATATGGTATATTTGTTCTCAAGGCTGAAATGATGTCAAAAAAATGGTAATTTTTTAAGATTTATATGAGACAGTCATTTTCCGATCTATTTTCAAAAGTGTTCTACAGCAATTACGTGCTGTTCATATGAATCTGCATATCATACTCCGAAATGCAGTACCGTTTAAAAAACAAAAAAAAAAAGTTGAAAATGAAGTGCGGGAAAGTCGTCTTCTCATTTTAGCTCCGTCTAAGCTGTCAGTGTTTCTTTGTAAATAAATATTCGTTTGATATCTGATTTCAAAAGACATTTTTGTCATTTGTCATTTTAAACAAGACGTCACTGAAATGCCATTAATTTTGTCACTCGACCCGCCTACGAGATATGAATTACAGGGCTCGGCTCCGACAAGACATATTTCATAGCTTGACGAATGATTTCTTCGAAGGGTATTTTTCAGCTGTTCTATTTCCGAATATAAGTCTCAAGGATTCGTTCTAAAAGGGTAAAAAGTTTCATTTGTATTTGTATGAATCAGGGAAATAGAGAAAAAGTAAAAACACAAAACATAAGGCATCTTACGGAGACAATAATAAATTTATTGTGTATATATCGTATGTGTTGTAGAATTTTTGTACATATACGTAAAGTTAATATAATATTTATATATATATATATATATATATATACTTTTTTTTTGTATCCTATGTACAAAGGTCCTTACATAATATTACTGAATATATACAAAAGTACAAAAATTGGCACATTCAATGTCATATTATTTATTATACGTGGGGCAAAGCGGTATTATTGGTATCACATGCTTAAAATCCTTTTCATTAATTAAATTTTCGGAATTATTATTTACTTTAAATACGAAATACGAAATTTTTAACACTTTGCTTTATAATCTCTGGCTAAGAAATCTTGGCAGTGAATTTTTGATAGCATTTGATTGACGTTTTTAACTTAACTAACGTAAATTACATATATAATTATCATAGAAAATTCAGTGAGAATAATACCTAAATGGTTTTGTTTATTTTCTTTTTTCATCTTATTTCTAAAACTTAAACCGAAATTCAGATCTGGTTCCATTAACTTCAAGCAGATCAAACTCAGTTAAAAACATTTGGATGGAAATATCAAACGAGACAAACGCAGATACTCGTCTGACAAACACAATTATACATATATTTACACATAATAGTATCATAGTTACACAAAAATTCTAAAATTCAAATAAATTTGTACGTTTTGTTTTTTTATTCTTTTTTTTTTCCATTCCTTATATTTATTTTACTCCCTGTCTCTTTCTCTCGCATTATATCATCAACTTAGACGTATCTTGTTAGCTGGGTGTGAAACTCCTGTAGACAAACTATAAGTTGACTAAAAGTTGGCCTCTCATCGGCAGACATAGCCCAGCAGTATGCCATAACAGCAAAAAGTTCATCAGGACAATTTATCGGTTGTGCCAATCTGTAGCCATCTCTAAGATACGCAGCCATTTCGAAGGGATCTACTTCGACGTAAGGCTGTTGTGCTAGGGTAGTCAATTCCCATAAAAGAACGCCAAAAGCCCACTGAAAAATCGTTTATTTAATTTCTGATCGATTTTAAATAAAATTTTAAACAAAAATCAGACATAATAATAATCTTGAAATTTTTCTCCTGAAAAAAAAAAAAAAAAAAGAAATCGAATAACTAAATTTTCTTACCACATCCGAAGCAGTTGTGAATGTCTTGTTAGTCAGACTTTCAATGGCTAACCATTTTATTGGACGATTTTCGTTATCCCCTAAGCAATGATAATCCTGAGGGAAAAGATCTCTGGCTAAAGCATTGTCCGTGATTTGAACTCTGAGCTCATCGTCGACCCTGAAATTGAGTAAAACGGACGGAATTGTAATACCAAAGTAGAATTTTTGACATATTGTTTAACTTTAAATAGTAAAGCATGTAATTTTTTTATTTTATTTTTTTAGATAAAAGATGAACGAATGAATCGGTTGAATACTCACACGCAGTTTCTTGCTGCCAAGTCTCTGTGCACAAGTCGTTTTTTGTGAAGATATTGGGCTCCTTTAGCAGCTTGAAGAGCCATCTCAACAACACCTTGAGTAGTAAGTGCCCTGGGAGGCCCCTCGCTGCTTAATTTGCATCTTACTAAAAATCTTTTCATATTTCTATACCCGGTATGCGGATAAAGTAAAAATGGTGCGCCTCTGTCTTCGATTGAAACACCCAAGACCGGAAGTAGAGCCGGATGACTGAGTCCGTACAAAGCCAACCCTTCGCGAAGCAACAGAGCGACCTATATAGAGGAGATAAAATTCGATATATCAGTGACGAATCTCTGAAAAATAAAGAAGAAAATTTCTTTCAACGGTTTACACATTTCTACTCACTTGAGCTTGAGAAGCGTGCTCAGCTGCGGTCTTGACCAATACATCTCTGGGCGATTGGGCACCTTCTTCATGATAACTTCCTCTATAAACACGTCCGAAAGTTCCCTCTAGTTCAATGCTTAGTAGGCGCACTCTGCACCTTGATAAAAATAAAATCCGTAATAATTAATCACTTCAAGTCCCGTCGATAGTCGAATAGCGGTTTCGTGTAGTGAGTATCATCGGTATTAGTCAAGTAACCCTTTATTTTCTAAACGTACAAAATTAGACGAAAGTACGTTGTCTTAGCGCCGTAAATCAAGCTATTACTCTTGCATAGTTTTCGGGGTTTATTTTAGGCATGAACAGTTCTAAAGTGTGCATTTACACCTACGTATGTCGAGCTACGTTAACGGTAACACGGTAAATTAGTTAGGTGAAAAATCTACACCGAGATTTTCTTCGGGACCATTAACCAACCTTTGAACTGTGATCTCCTGTATTCTCTCGTGCAATTCTCTACTCGGTCGATCGTCCAATCTTCTATAACTAGATGTAGAAGCGGCTGACAAAGGCGGCGGTGTTTCTGGAGGTAAGAATGTTTGAGCTGGACCAACTCCTGCACCTCTTTCCACGCTGCAGGCTGAACTGAGGCCCCGGGACTCTCTGAAAAATGATTAAAAATTAATTGACTTTACTCTCTATTAAAAATTCTTGATTATTTCACCGTAGAAACGAAATTTAATACGCGAATCCGATCATCCAAACACTTCATAATCGTCATACTCACTGCAAAGGATCTCGGTGTCTTCGTGTCTTCTTATCTCTGACATAGTAAGCGATTACGAGAACGCAGATGGCCGCTATAAACGCACAAGCACAACCAATTGCTGCGTAAAATACCTGGCCACCAGAACTTGAGCCCGGAGCGGCTACCAGGACTTCTTCTGAACCTGGGTACCCGTTGTTCTTTAGACAGATTTTCTTACGACGTAGAACAATGCTTGTCGTGTTGTACCGAGATTGTGAAACGTTTATTCTGAGTGCCAGGTCAACTTCTGCATGGTAAGGACCGCAGTGCAAAGCCAATGCCCAGGTCTGGACACCACCAATTGGTATTTCTCCGGCCTGAGAAACGTTCAAGGAACCGCTGAGAGCAGAAGGGTTGCTAATGTCCACCGACATCGTGTAGGGTAACTGGAAAAAATCATTTTCAAAATGATTCGTACGCATGAATAAAATGGAAAATTAATTTCTCTGAGGAAAGTTAGAAATTGCAATTCGTGTCAGGCTATGGTCGACAATCATGCGACAGCAGTGTAAAGCCTATGACCTGTCCATTATCCAATCAGTCTTGGGGTGAACGATGTAGTTATTGAAACGTATAAATCGTCGAGTGTAAACATTTGATTGATTGCAATTCACGTACGTTTTGAAGGTAGACATTGCGAGTGCAATTTCCGTTCGAACAAAATTTCACCAATCCATGACGGAAGGTATATATACAGTGTGAAGATAAATACGCTCTTTCCTTCGATTCAACGAATGAAACATTTTTTTTTTTCCGTTTATTTTCACCATTCCTATGGACTTCAATTTCTGTCCGATGCAAATTGAAATAGAAAAAAAAATGTACTAAAAAACAGATATAACAAATCCGTATCCGGTTAACCAGAAAGCAGCCGGCTTGACTGTTCGAGCGTTAAATAATAGGTAAAAATCGTTGAATATAAACGAACTCGGTGAAGCCCGAGTGAATTCAGTTCCGGTCGTAGGTATTGGACTGCAGACTGCAGTCAGTGGTCAGACAAAGCGAGCCTTTTAAAGCAATTTGGGACATTGACTCGCGTGTGTTAAGTCAGAAGGTCTGACAGATGTCCCCGTAGAGTTCGTCAGTCTTGAGCGTCGAGAGGTGGAGAATCAGCTAAGCGCGGTGGATACTTTGTCCCTTCTCAGATTGTCGGGCTTTTTTATACATCCTGAACGAGTCAATTCAACACCATAGTAAATGCCGTGAATTTCATAGGTGGAATCCTCGAAGTCAGATTCTTCTTTAACGGATTGTTTGACTTATCTATCATTCAGCGTTTTACATCACTGAATAACGCACGGTGCAGGTTCGCATCAGTGAATATATCTCCAGGTCGTAGAACGTGGCACGCTTCGATAGCTGGGTTAACTATGAACGTACATATACATACATACGTACTCTACACCTCGCGTGAACGAATAATGGTACAAGAGCTTAAGAATTACCCGGTCGTAACTATCCTGCGAACCTTGACGGTCTTTGCCCGGGATTATTGTAGAAGAATAGGTACGCATAGATAGGTATGTGAATGAGCTGATAGTTTACGAGCTTAAAAGTTGAAACCTATTTTCGAAATTACCTAGCATAGCGCTATAATCGAAAAATATATGCTTAGACAATCTATAAAAGCTCTAGAAAATTTATTACTATTGTGTTTTCATGACTTACCGGTCTTCCAGCAAGGCTTTCCCATGTGAAATGGAGCTTGTGAACCTGGGCGGGAACTGGGACTACGAACTTCATTGCATAATCGTTGATTATTCCACTTCGGACGTAGAACAACTCGCCTTGAAGTCCTGAAAATCAGAATGGAACACGCTGTGAGAACTACTATGCAAAACAAACTCGATAAATTAGATAAAATTTAGTAGATCAATGATCAGACTATACAGAAATGTGAATGAAAATAAATAAAAATTAAGTATATTCAAACACTGTGAGGCATTTGCCCATCGGATTGATCGTCAGCCATTCAGCAATTGACACGTTCGTGTATATAATAGTAAATCCTAATTTTAGGGTACTTTGGTGCCGAGTTTTTATAGTTCACCATTTTTTACATGGCTAAAAGATTTTTCTCGATTATTAATGAAGTTTGAAAGTTCAGGTTTCGGGTTTAGAGTATCGAATGACGTCACGTGACACGTGGGAAGCTGTCAACTATAAGCAGTAAGCACGTGGACGGATTGGTGCAGTGAGTATGGTGTATGGTATGAGTAGGTATATTATTGCCTGCGGCTGGTATAATGGTTTGTTTGATATGTCGCAAGGGAGTCGTCGCAGGTTTATCGAGTATAATACATAGCGAAGGGATCCGATAAGTAAGTACGGACTTCGTATCAGATAACGAACGGTCCACGAGTGACTCAGAAAAATAAAAGTACACCTAAGGTCCGTTCCAAAGGTCCCCAGAGATCTCACCCCGGATTACAAGCCGCTCTGAAAAGACCTTCACGAAATTGGCGCAGTAGTCTAAAAGCCAAAGCCAAAGCTTAAGCCAAAGCCAAGGCCAAAACGAATATCTCGACTGTTGTATCGGACATCGTTATAGCCTAGTCCTCACTATTCACAGGTACAGAGTTCAGGACACGATTAAATCTAGCCGAGGGATCGTCTCGACTCTTGAGTCCCAACGGTGTATTTTTAATTAGGTGAATGAAAATTTATTTTCAAATGTATATAGATGCTATACAGTACAAGTTGAGACAGTGTACTGGCAGTTGAAAAAGACCTTTGGGTCCCATAATCAGAATCGTTAAATTAAAACTGTCAACTGTACTTTATAGTTATAGTATATACATATTTTGTTTCTAAAATTAAATTAAACACCTAATTAGCAAGGAAAACACATCGGCAGCTGTAATCTAATTCACGTCAGTTCAGTTGATAGAAATTGCATATAAGCTGGAATATATAAGATTCGATATATTCATACTTTCTCTTTGTCTGTTATTGGCAGGTATAACCCAGGCCTCTATATGAATATGGTATGAACGATTGTTATGGTTAGAAAACGTATGCAATTTGCTGCATGCAGGATTTATAGAAATATAAGTCCATTGATTTCATAGTTCGTTTGTTCCGTTGGACGGCACACAGCCGATATTGGATATTCGATATTCGATATTCGATAGGCTTTGGTCTTTGATTACTTTCGATATTATGTCCTATGTATAGAGAAAAATCTGCACGTGATATAGGTACGAATTAAATTTGAAAGAAATATAAAACGATTGGAAATAGTTTCAAAGTACAGATCTGCGGTCTTTCGTTAGCTGACACCTGCTGCTTCATTAAATAATGATTCAATGATTGTTATGCCTAAGTGTAAGATGCTTAAATCGTTTAGAATTGGGCTGAAGTTAACAATAAATAAAATGAATTAGTAGCCGGCACATTTTCCGTTTTCGGTAACAAGGATATCCTCTTCCTGATTTAGGGAGGCTGTCAATAGGTCCTGACAAGGCAAATAAATAACAACTCCTCCCTAATTCTCGTTCAGTCGAACTCCCCTAAATGTGAAACCTGGAAGTTTTAACCACCACCGCACATGTTAGGCAGGTGTTGCTATAACAGAAAAAATACTTGTGGCTTAAATTCCTGGATTTTCGTTTAAATTTCGTGACAGTGGAGACTGAGATTATCGATTTGTAAGTTTATTCTTACGAAAATCTAAAATAAACTATAAAAAAAAAAAAGAAAGAACATTTTGATTTCGTGAATAAGGTTCATTTATTTATTCGTATACGATCGTTTGTTCGTTTTCAGCAAGTATAATGCACAAATGTTGAATAAATCGTAAAATCAATTCGATGCAAGTTTGTTTCTTTAAGAGCACGAAGTTGTCCGAGTTGCTGCTGGACCTTAGACTCTTACAGAGAGAAAGAAGCAAAAGATGTGAGAGAAGGGGATGCGGAGGGCAGATGCTGGGTCGTGGGTGCGATATCTGATGCAGAAAACCGGTAAAGGCCGATGCCCAGTGAAACAAAACGAATTCGTGCGACACGGTGGGTCGACCTCGAAGTAATATATATATATATATATATATATACATACACACATACATACATACATATATTTATATCTACACCCTGCATAAGGTAACCTATACCTACACCTATCAACACGTACATAAATATTATACATGAAGGTATATACCATATAGTGGTATTCAATGTGACTTAAAAATCCCGTCGTGTCTCGTTACCCGCGGTTAAACCCTTCGCTGGAAGTTGTTATCATCGCCATCCGTTACCGGACCCTGACTTTAGGTTTCTTCTCCCTTAAATCTTTATGTCGTTATATACCGTCGTATGTGAATTTTTCACGTGTCGTTCGATGGCGAGTTTTAAAAAGAACAGAAAATTTTTCTATTCAATTGATAAATTACAGGATAAACTATTACCAAATTTTATAGTATTGATCAAAGTGAGATATAAAAAAACCAAATCCCTTAAGGATTAACGAGAATTTTTTTTCTTTATTTATCCTGCATGGTACGTCTTTATAGGATTCAGAAATATAAGACAGAGAGAGAGAGAGAAGAACTAGAGAGCGGGGAAAGAGTCTGATGCCTTTGATGTCTGCGTCTCTACTACACTGAATGAAAAGTGCGACCCTCCAGAAGTGCTAGACCTCGACGAGGGTCGCGTTTCCAGGCTTCGGTAGAAGCTTGCTAGCCTGTTTTCCTAAAGCCTAAAGCCATGGAACGAGGTTCTATATAACTATATAACCATCGTGGCTCTTTCCATCATAGGTCGTTTTCCACGACTTAGTACTTAGGTATATACCCTTCTTCGCGTAGGAGGTACTGCAGACTTGTAGTCCGCTTCAAAGATAAGTAACTATAGATATATATACAACGAGGGTTCGTGCAAATGCACACGGTTCAAATCTTCGGATACCTATACCTGCTGAGAAACTAATCGTAAAATAGAAAAATTCTCTAGGATATATAATAGGGCAGTATAAAGTACAGGGGTTATCTAGTTCTACACAAGTCATCGGCTTCTCTTAACCGTGAAATTAACCGATCATGAGGTAAGTAGGTATGTATGTATACATACAATACAACGTGCCAAATTGCATTCTTGAGAATTTCGCATCACTCGGAAATGATATCGCGTGTATAAGAACTCGAAATCGGCGTGAACGCAGAATTATTAACGGTGTAGTTAAATTGAATTACTGCGGTCAACAAGTTAGCCTGATCGCTGGCTGTCATCGAGTAAATGTTCGTTACACGGGTAAGTATACTTGCTAAGTACATTCGCATACTTTGCAGTTCATTGGCATAAATCACGAAGATTATACACATGCGAATGGTAGTAGGATTATATTTCATTAGGCGTTGACAGCCGCGTGGTATTTAATGAAAATTGAACATCACATATGTATGTATAATACTCGTAACAGCACGATATCCAATTAAGATCGTCATGACTGACAAGGGGCAATTATTAATCAATAAACACCTGTCTTCGTGCTGGGTTTAATTTTGGAGTTTAGGAACTTTGTGTACCTTATGAATATATACGTGGACTAAGAGTACACCTACTCCGGTTATTTTTGCGAGGCGTGAAACAGCCGGCAGAATTTCGCAGGCCGCCGTGTCCCCCGCTGTCAAAATACTCTTTTCACTTCGTTGACGAGGCCAAAAAGGAGAGAAATTTGGTCTATAAAGAAACCTGGTAAGCAAGGCGGTGAATAGGAACACGGAGGCTGGTTTAGGGCCTCACTTGGCCTGAGTCCCCCCCCTCCCCTTTTGGGTCAGAAACCCAGCACCTTGGAACACGAAACCCTACCTCCCTTTTTCCTCCTTGCAGTCCTTTAATATGCAACGGACTTTGGAGTTTGGGCTACGTATAACGAGATCCCGTGGTGCGGCGCTATTCTGAAGGGACGAAATATGGAGAAGGATAAAAAAAAAAAAGAGGAAGAGAGAGAAAGAGAGAGAGAATAAAGAGAAACACGCTTGGGTATATATTGGATCTACACGAACCAACGCCCGCGTACAAAGAACGATTGTAATTTCATTTTTCGGTGTCATTTTTTTTTTTTTTTCTCCTATTCTTTCCGCGCGTCCGTAACCTCTTTTCATATTGGCGCGCAGCAGTTGTCAGCTTGTGAGACAAGGGGTCGTCCTTCATCCTTGACGAAATCTGACTCGAATGGATCTCTCTGTAATCGAGAAGATCAGAGATCACTACGAACGCCCACCCACGGGTTTCTAAATAATCGACATAATCTCGATTTTTTCTTTCTTATAAAATATAAACCAGCCTCTTTTCGATTAGAGTTTACCATCGTGGCTCAAGCAAAACGAGAGAAGAGGTACGTGTTGTAGTGCCATTACTTAAAAATTGAACTTTCGGTTGGAGAAAGCTCTAGTAAAGTGTCGAGATAAGGAATATGGCGGTGGATTTGAAAAGAAGAAACTGTTATTTTCTACCAGGGACGAAATGTTCATCTCACCACGATGATGGTATCTTTTGTTCGTTTTCAACCACCGATTAAAACATGGTTCAACACCGCTTGGGGTCTGGGGTATTTCAATTCCTGGCGTGTTGTATTTACAAGATAACGTACACCCGACAGCCTGCTTACTGCTTAGCATATTTCCTTGTAGATCCTGGGAGGCAGGATAAGGGGGTTTAGAATCAGGGGGGATGTCAGTCTCTTGAATAACCCATAAGTCTAGACAAGTCCTGCGTCCATAAGCCCGGCGGACGGAGTCCAGGAAGGCGTAAGTTAAGTGACACGGGTCATAACTTACCTTGAGTCCTGTGCTATAAAGTTACGAGAGGAATCGAGCACTAAGGCTTCTTACTTTATGAGAATTGTCTTTAAGGATTAGAAACAGGAGACCTGCATCCAACGTTAACGTCGTATATCCGGTTACCAAGGTTTCGGGAATTTTCACAGCCATAAACTCGCGGTGAATAACGTTTTCACCCATTTCTATCCTTTTTTTTTTTCGTTCTTTTTTTGTCCATTCCTTCAACGAAGGAGGGTAGAAATTCTAATTTTCCACGATATTGTCGGTTTGTATTTACGTTATTTCTTTCTCCCTTTACCTCATTTCACGAAAATCCATTAAAAATGGGTAAACGACAACGAAAAAAGAAAAAAAAAAAAAACCACGACCGGAAGATTAGCCTTGATTTTACTTCCCTATTCACTATAAAAGGGAACGGTTCGGATATACATATACCTTCAGTATATGTTTGCGTGTCTGGTGCAATCGCAGCGTGCGGTAGGTCCCAATCTCAAGGACTTTAGCCGCAGCATTATCTCTGGCTGAAGCTATTTGTTCATGACCATAGAGAAGAGGAAGACGGGACTTCAGAAATTCTAAAATAAATACGAGTCTTCCTACAGTCAAGAGATAAAATAATAACGATAATAATAACACTGTTATTTCCATCACTATAATTCCAATGAGAAATCTATTTCATTCACATTCAATATAACCGTACCCATTATAGGTTCGACGACGAACGGTCTGTCAATTAATCCACGGAATAATCTGTAATCCTATTGTCCAAATGGCTATGTGACAGATGCAAGCGTGATTGAGACATCAGTACTGGCAACCATATGGTCACCGAATGGTGCAATGTGTGTTCTACTGATTCGCACTAATAATGACGATCTGGGACTTAGAGAAGTTGGTATAGGATTTTCGAACCCGGATTATAACGAGGCCTCTATTCACTACCAATTTTACAAACAGGGATTAGTTTCCAGCCTTTTTATTGTCGCCTTTTTACTTTCGACGATGGATTATTATTTGGTGAAATAGAGTCACGTTTAGGGACTAGATACCGAGACGTGACTTTTGGGTATTAACAATCTACTGTATACGCTGGACCCAGAGGACCTCTTTCCCGTTCTCATGCAAGATCAGTTCTACAAACGATTCCCTTGGGTAACGCGAACAGAGGATTAGATTGAATATTTTTATTTCTTTTTTCCTGCAGATACTTCAGCCATTAAATTTTGAGGGTCGAAAAAACTGACCTACCCCTAGACGTGACATCGTCTATACTATATAGATCCTTCGCAGGAGCGAATACAACTGCCTGCCAGATCTTTGGATAGATATATTTTCTTTTTTCCAAGTCCCTTAGGAGTGTACGGAGATTGTCGCGTACCATTTATCACTTCGACTAGGACAAGCCGGCACCCGGGGGATGAGACGTAAAAAGGCAGACGTGGGGACCCTGCTACCCCCCGCTGGTCCGATCCCCGGATGAGATATCCGTCTTCGAAGGGCAAAATTTTAAACAGCTTTCCATGTTTCTTTCCTTCACGGAGTCACGCCGAAGGTACAAGACTCGATAAGGATCAAACTGCACGTCTTTTTCATACAAAATTTTGAATTCTTTACAGGTTCAAATACCCTTTTCGTTTTTTTTTTATTCTTCAAGAAATTTGGAAGAGATTTTATGCAATATTATACGAGTAGGTATAGTTTGTGTTATGTTAGTTAAAATGAAGGATGGTAACGAGCGACGTGAAAGGACTCTGGGCTAGATTGGTAAAAAAGGAAAGTGGAAGCTGTCTGGCTGTAACAGCAGCAGCACCACCACCACCAGCAACACAAACCACTTAAACGCTGATTTGTCAAAAGCTGTTTGTCTCAACAAAAAAAATATATATATATATATATATTCCGAAGCGTAGTTTCTTGTCGAGTCACGGAGAGTAAGGGTTTGCCTGGGTACGTTTGTCATGAAAGGATCCTCCCGTCTTGTTAAAGGCTGTTGCCTTGAGATCATCCGACTTCTTTAGGCATACAATCTCCTAACTTCTATGTGTAGAAATAGTAGTGACTTGAGTCGGGATTCGATTTAGGTGAGAAATAAATTGAAGAAGAAAAAAAAAAATAAATAAATAAATCAAATGGAATGAAATGAAATAAGTTAAGCTAAGAAATTAAACGAGAATATTTAAGGCACAATGAAATATCAATTAAAAATAAATATTCAAACCCTGTATGAACAAAGTTACGACTCATCTCTGATCGCGAGAGAAGAGATGCTCGTTAAGATCCTGTCACTCATATACACATTTTACTTTTACTTATACTCGTACTCAGATATATATATAGTTGACTGTAACGAGATAAGATTTCGTATCCTTTTTAGTAGGTACTCGATCGTCGCACGTTGTATATATGTATGTACAATGAATGGAGAATATTTTTGGCAGAACTAAAAAAGGTATGAGGAAAGGAAAGTTGTAGCCATAAACGAATGAAAAGGATGACAGATGGGCACCTAAATGACGCGAATTTATTATACGCAGTCGAAAGATATTATCATAAGGTTTAAGTTAAATATGATGAAACGCTATTAAACTTCTCAGTTTCCCATTTGTCTCGAGAACTCTCAAGGAGAGATTCGGTATCTCTTATACGTGTATATATATATATAGGTATAAATTACTTAACTGCCTAAAGATAATTTCCGGGAAGGCAAGAAGCAATTTTATCCGATGACTGCTGTAGTGAAACTTTATTGACGTGTAGATACGATGGTGTATGTACTGTTATAGGAAAAGTACCTACCCCCGGATTGAAAATTGACTGACGGAGAGGGATGCGAAATTATTTCGATCGAATAATCGTGTAATGGAATTGACTCGGGGTCTCGTTATCCCAAGGGATTCGAAAGACACTCGACTAGTTCGGACTCTCATTCGTTTCGAGCCGAGGGTAAGCAAGGAAAGACCCTTGTAGAAATCCCTTGGGAGAAGTGAGATGAACAGGAATAGAGTTTTAGTCTGTATAATTCTCAAAATCCTTTATATATTTTCAATCCTTATCACAAGTATAATATTTGAGTTAAAAAATCGTCAAAATTTCGAATTTTAAGACTTTGACTCATATAACTCCGGGTAAAGCAATAATCCGTCGCTAGTTTAAAATGAGGATCCACGGGGGTCCTCCGGGTCGACCCGGCGCATGTAAATGTCCGATACTCTTCAACCAGCAAAGGTCCTTCCTTCGTGTTCGTCGTTCTTTACGAACACGGTACATAAGACGACGGGGTGGTTATACGGACTCACACAGAATCATGCATAACACGGGCGTCTTAACGAGAAGTCGGAGATTGATGGAGGCTGCAGAGGCGTCGCTCTCGCTATCGCAACCACCTTTTCTTATTGCCGTGCTAGACTAGGTGAGACAAAAATACTACTACGACACTATCCCGAAGACTGATGATGATCAGGACCGTGCGGTTGATTATCAGATAGTTATTGATTGATGCGGGAATAAAAGTGCAGCATTTATGTAGGGGATGATCGATCGCATGCTAATATATCTAATATATCTAGCATAATATACTAAAAATTTACCGCTCTGAAGAATCTTAATATTTTTATATTACTCTGCCGTTACTATATAGCCCTTCGTAAAATTATTTGAAAAACGAGTCGTTGCAGCCGGGGGAAGAGATGTAATTTTTTCATATATTATTTGATTGATTGACGTCTCGATATATGGTATTCAAATTTTGGTCTTCCTACGTGTAAATTGAAATTACATGCGTTATATTCTCGGTTTCATATTATAACCACTACGTTCATTCGGCGCCTATGTGCGTACATAAACGTTTTCACGGGGTCCCAGCGGGCCCTTTGAGATCTCCCCCACTCTGAGTCGAACAACATCAAGATGGGCCTGTCAGACCCTAACTAGGTAGGGTCCAAAAGCCCAACGCACAACGCTAAACCAGCTTTGGGCCTCACGTTATAGGCGACCAGATCGTACCGTACCATACCATACCTCGGTGTGTTTTAGTGTTTTGACACTACCTCATGACAGTTGATGCTTGTTAAACTTCGAATGATTTGACGCGACGAAATTTAACGGGATTATATAATCTAGATGTAGATTTTAATTCCATACAAATTTACTGAACAATTTCCAAGAAATGAAAAAGGCAAAGAAGTTGTTAATTATAATCGCGCGTTTAAAACACCGGCAGAAACTTTCTGAGGGTAAAAATTACGGCTTAAGAAATTCAAGATTTTTTAACTTTCATTTTTTCATTTTTCTTTTTTCTTTTAGATATAACGAGAGTCAAAGACCAAGTTTCCTCCGCGGTTAGGTATTACATATATTATATAGGTAAAAAAGTTGAGTCGTCAAAATCAGAAGTTTGTAAAATCTGAGAGAGCCTCAAGATAGTTGGTTCGTCTCGAGACTTGAGTCCTCCTTTTTCTAATGTATGCCAAAGATTAGACCTGAAATGGGCCTTATTTTGGGACAAATTTCGGACTATCTTATCTAAATAGGATGCCATACGACCCTAAGGTGCCGAGCGCTCATAGAACTGGAGTGTTTTTAGATAAGATTTAAATTTCTGGGACCTGTATCCCGCTCTGTTAATCCCTGTTGGTTCTAATTTTATTGATTTTTTTTTTTTTCTCTTCTTCTTTTTTCCCCAGATGACTTCATGCAATGTAAGAAATTTAAAATTTGTAGGTGTATGTGTGCAAGAATAAGTAAACTTTTGATGTATTCAAATATATACGTTTAATTAAATTTTATTTTAAATAAACACTCGTCTTTTATATAAATATATACACTAATTCCAAAGCATCAATTCTTCAAAGAAAAAAATAAAATCAGACCATAAAGCGTGTGTTATATAATTACTCTGGTTGTACTTTATAACGGGGTATATATATACGTATACATATATGTGTTCACGGTCTTTTTATAATTACCACTTTGTCGAGAGTAGGCACCGTGCGAAGTAGAGAGAATTTTTGTATAGAATGCGTTGACGCTACGTTAATTAGTATAGAATAGCGATAATAATTATAATCACTTTGTATGCTATAGAAAATGTGGATTTTTAAACCATGTGTAAAGGGATGAAAAAAAAAGAGAAAAACAAACAAACAAAAAAATACGATTATAAGGTGAAAATATAATTCCGGATTTACAATGTGCGTTAATCTATTTCGCTTGATATTAGCAATCGGTTATATATACGCTCATGGCAAAGAACCCGGGTAGTTTATTCTAGCTCCGAAATGAGAAACCCAGTTTTCCTTGAACCAGAGTCGAAGAGTCCATATGGGCAGCGGTCAAAGAAGTAGGTATATCGGGGTCCGATCTAACTAAGCAAGAGCCTCTCTTCTCGTAAGGCCCCGTAAAAAAAGAGAGGAAAGAAAAAGAAGAAAAAGGAAAGAGGGAAAGAATATAAGAATAAAAAAAAAAGGAAATACAGGACGAAAAAGTGACTGTCGATTATTCGGTGTCTAAACAAACTAGGACCGGTCCTGTTCCACCCCACGCCTCCGCAGTTTAACAAGGTCCTCGTTATAATATTTTATTACATCCCTACTATATACCATACATATATATATATATAACAACGACTATGTAAATGTGTTTGTATGTATACACGTTCATGGGGTGAACCGAGAGAATAATAGATCGTAAATATTTCAGTCCACGTATCCACTAGATAGATAAGAACCAGAATCCAGATTGTGTTTTCCAATAAATTTTTCATCCCTTTATCCATAGTGAATAAATTCCAGAATATCTCGCAGTATACTATATACCTATAAATACCCCTATAAACATCATAATGTAAGAAATTAATCACCTAGACGACTATATGTTCTTTATTTAAAAAAATAAACCCTACATAATTTTTATAAGTTCGCGGACCAATGGAGTGAAAATTAATTCTATACGCGGATCATTGAACCGATGACAATATAACGAGGTGATAGTGCGTCAGCGTAGTATGAAATTTCATAGTCTACAATAAGCTGGAAGAAATTTACGAATATTATTACTGCAAATTGTTACAGCAACAAGCATATTACACAGCGTAACTACTAATGCGTTCGTATACGCATTATGTTAGATAACGTGTTTAGAACTTACGCAGATCAGGCTAAGCACTGGCATACCTATCGTTAAGCTTTATTTGATAGGTTTTAAACTATTCTTGAGTGGAATGAGTTGGATGAGAGAACTGGCGATGAGATAACTGGTAAGTAACTTATGGGTTAGCCTCCTATAATTAGACTTGTAAGTTGTAAGTTATAACGCGGGAATTAATGGACAGAATATAGGATAGAATTAATCTTCTTCTGATTCGTTTGGACTCTGTGTTAGTACACCTACATGAAGAAAAAAAAAAAAAAAAAAAAACATCTTATGAATAGAGAATTCATGCGCAGGTATAAAATTTAACATAACAATAAAATATTGAGAAATATAAATTTCGGAGTATATGCTTACCCATTAATTTTCTAACTTCTGCTTGGCTCAGAAATAGATTGAAATTACCAGCTCCTGGACGCAGGATTAGCAAACAAATTGCAAATTTGAAGAACAAGGTACCCATCTCGATTGGTTAAACGCGTTAAAATATTATCAAAAACCGCGAGTCCAACCCTCGTGAAAATTGATTCATTTCATATTTGGTAGACGGGGTTTTTTTCGCCTTTCGCTTATGACACACCTTGGCTTATATCGCGATAAAAAAAAAAAGAATAATAATAATGAAACGACAAAAAAAAAAAAAAGTCACCCCTGTATTATAATATCGTATATTTACCACTGTGAAACTTTAGCGACACTCGTTATGTTGGATTATCATTAAATTTTAGGTGATGATCTAGTCTGTGAATCCTTAGAATAGCTCCGAAAATAAACCGAGCATTTGACAGCTCGATGAAGGGCAGAATAAATATTGTAATAAAATTCTTTAATTACGTATTATTTGTTAGTTTTTACGTATTTTATAACGTAGCTTTCACCTACTATATGAAATTGTCAATTTTTATTAAACGTAGTTAATTTTTTCGACACCGTATTAAGTTTTTTTCATCGATTTAAAGAAATATTATAAAGCTGTGTGACGCGGAGTAGTGCGTGGCTCAGTGAAGACTACAACCAGTTGTGTTCCGCCATGGCCAGCCGAGGCTGCTGACGCTGAGGGTCGCGTTGTGGAGGCTGGTGTTCAGAGGAGTAGTGGAGGGGAAATTTTACGTCCGAACGTCGCCGATCGAAGCCGAATGAAGCCGGCTGCGCCCACGAATGATTCGTTTCAACAAGTTCTACGAAGAGTTGAAAGCTCTGGTCTATTCGTACTTAAATTCGACAGGGTTTCCTCGCATCAATAGTCAAAAAAAAAAAAAAAAACTCGTATAAATCTAATGAAAAATAAAAAACAATTTTTTTTCGTTCTTTTTTATTTCAATGGTATAAAAATTGAGATGCTCTCTCTTTTATCGATAAATTTTTCAAAAACTGGAGCACAAATAACATACGTTACTAGTATGCGTGTCATCTGCGCGCGCATACCTCCGCCAGCGCCGTCTAGCGTTGATTCGAAACAAAATTGGGGTATGTCTACCCGCATGTATTTAAATACATAACACAAGTCTATAAATATGCATGTGAAAATAGTGAGTTTAATTTTTGTTCAGATATTCGAAATTTAGTAGATAGTCGAAATCTCACGGATGATGTTTAAGTTTAATGACAGTTTTTTAGTGTAGGTATTTTTAGGGAAATGCCTAGCGATCTCTGTATGTATGAGCGTGATTTGTCCTATAGCTATTTTCCTTCTTGTCTATCCTCGTATAAATATGTGAGTCACTGCACGCGCTGTAGGATGGTATATATATGTATATCAGAAAGTGTAGCGTTAGCATGTGCATCTGCATCTCTTTTTTGACCATTTTATTTATTTTTTTCATTTGTTAATTTATGATTAAGAATAGAGAAACATATACCAGACTTATATATGAATATGATCCACATAACGCCGAGTTCAAAGGGCTACAACTGCACTCTTATTATACCGGTGATAGGAAATATCTCTGACCTACTATACCGCATAAATGCATATCATGCACACGATATGAAAATAAACTATATACCAAAGCTCTATATGTGCATTTCGTTATATGTATGATTTCATTCTTCATATTATACGTTTATCATACACCATTCATTGATCGTCTCGGTAGCGTTTGCAGAGCTACGCCAATGTACCGATAAAATGAGATTTTCTTGCTGACAATAGTGAAGTAACAACTTCTCGGTCTCGCTCTTCTCTCAGTGTTTACTTACAATCTGTCTCTATCTAACTCGGATACTTTGTGTCTGTAAAGAAGATAGGATATAGAATAAAAAGAAGGCGGACAGCAGTTTCAACACTTGTCGCAGTGATATTGCCTGTGGCGAATCGGCGTTACTGATGTCAATAAAAAAATAAAATAAAAAAAGTCAACTTCACAAAATTGGATTCTTATTTATACCTTATACATATACATATACATACATCTACCTATACATCGGCATTTTCTTGATTGGTAAAAAGTCTAATCCTACTTCTATCAAATTTTTATATCTACTTTTGAATTACTGACGGCATGTAGGTATTCAAATATGCTTATATCCGATCAATGTGTACGCTGTTTAATATCGATTTTGTTTTTATTTTTACTTCAATTTCGTATCCCTACTTTTATAAGCACCTCTATACAGATATATAATGCAAAATTTGACCAGCGGTGATTTTAAAACGTTCGAACCTCCGTTCAAGAAAGATGAAGTACTTTATTGAAAATTTTTTGTTTCCTTTTTATACCATTTTGACGTAATTAAACGGGTGATTTAATATCGGTACTCAAGTTGCAGAGCGACTTTCCGTAATAACGATTCTGATAAAATTTAATATTACGACGGTAAACCTTCGCCTCCTTCTTGTTTATTTGGCAGAAATAACAGCGTAATGTAGGTATAGGATAGAAAATATCAGTCTTGAGATATACAGGTTGCATTTCAAATAACCAAGATGCCTTAAATCAGTATCGAGTATAGATATACCTGTACAATAATAATCTTTGTCTTTTTTTCGACACGCTTCATCGATCGAACGGATGCTTTCTTTATCATTTCTGAATTTTTTCTTTTACTTCTGTTTTTGTTCGTTTTTTTTTTTTTTTTTTTTTATGTGACTTTTTTTTATCCGAAGAAAGAAATTGCAAGACGCCATCGCAGCACTGTATCCTCATCTCCCTTACCTTCCCCGGGACAGAGTAGGTAGATATATACTTGGAGGGAGAAGATGAGTTAGGGACTGCGAAGTAATCGCTCTGCAATCCTGAAACTCGTTTTGCAAATTTGCAGTTAATTGAAAACTGTTCCAGTCGTGCTGAAAATACGAAACGACGTCTTGTCGGCCATAATTACCCTATAATTCGATCTTGCGTCTTTATACCATATACCCATATCTTTTTCTCTATACAGATAAAACATCGCTGATATAAAAATAAGTCAATTGAAAAAAAATAAATAAATAAATAAAATAAAAAAACACCAAAGAATAAATAAATTTACAAAAAAAAAAAAACCAACAACAATAATGATTATAATAAATAAACCAATTCATCCGTCGTTTCATGGACCACCCGGACCGGCAACAGCCTCTGGCCTTACTCAATTATATTATATTAAATTCAACAGCTCATATACTGCACACACACATTATACATAAGTAGATATATTTATTATAAAATCGAAGCGATTTTTGCGATCTACGAAATATAGTAGAGATCCACTTGTCTGCATTATCATCCTGTTGAGCCCCCTCCTTCCCCATAAACTTGAGCCCTCCCCCCTGGCACTTTGGATTTTTATATCATGCCTGGATTACCACCGAGGGCAACATAAACAAGGCCTCGAGATAGGAAACTGGGCTTTCTTAATCTCGGACAAATACAGAGAGGGGCTTCGCTTAAATCAAGACTGAGTTAACATGGCGGCGTGTGTAAGAACGGGCTCCTTTGTCGGTCCTAATCTGGACAAACAGTCGTATATCTACGGCTACTACTACTAGTAATACTTTAACCACTGTACTACTGTACTGCAATGCATTTAACTGTACAGCATTAAACTTTGACTCAGGCATATTATTTGGATGTATGCGAGTTAGTTTTTGAACGGATGTGTCATCCCCTGCAGGAACGGTCGTATGAATATATATGCATGTGAATTATGTTATGAACCGTCGTATTTGTTAAGGTAACACCACTATCGCGTCTCTTGACGCTGATTGCGGTGCCTCTAATTAACGTCTACATCCCCCTACTCAACCTCATCTTTGACTCTTTGAACCGGAGCGGCAAAAACTTCGCATCAGCTGCGACCATATGGAATACACACGTATCCTTTAATACAATTTTACCTCAGAGTGGTTAATTCAGCGTTTATTAAAAGTAAAATGGACGCTTTTAGCAAGTGGAAAACGTAAGCACATAATTTATGAGATATACATATACATATATATATATATATACCTGCGTGAGGATAGGTATATACTTTATTATATACATACAGTACGTAGGTATGTATGTGCCCATACGTAAGCTCGCCGAGTTCTTAGCTCTCCCTTTGCTTGAACCTGCGTGACCCTGCAGTGTGCCACGGACCACGGTGCAGGAGTAAAAAAGGACGAAATAATACCTACCAACAACTCGAAAAAACAAGCGAGAGAAAGGGAGAAATAAGGGGGAAAAGAAAGAGATGAAGGGAGAGTATATACATATACATATAGTTTGTCGATGGGCAGGGAGGCAGAAGAGAAGAGAGCATGTTGGGCTAACAAGACGACGGTACCCATTATCATAATTGTGGGCTGCAGGCAGCACTGTGCCCACAAACCAGACTCGCTCGCCTCGTCATCTATCTCACATCTTTTTACTAAAAACCTTCTACTCTCGAGCTATTTCCAACTGTGTACATACATTCGTATATATATATATACGATATATATAAGACTCTATATACATATTATAGCCTCAGTGAATCCACCCTGGGTCCCCTTTAACTTTATAGACATCAGCTATAGCCTCGGTTTATGGTCAGTAACTACACTCACCTATTTGGAATTTAAACTACGATTTTCATGTGCCGTCCATTTCAATGTTTCCATCAGAATTCCATCAAATACTTAACTTTAGATACCAATCGCAATGGTAGTCCTAGTTCTGATAATATTCAGTAAAAAAATTTTATTCTTGCAAATTCATTACATTCACAATCCTCTGTCGATAGCCGGGACAGAATATGATACTGCAGTTCACAATCTGCATGAGGTATGAAAGTTAGTCTAGGGTCTCCCAAACTCATTTTACGGTTCGTATTATGACTCTAAAAACGCATTCTTTAATTTTTTTTTTCGGTCAAGATAACATTTTGCAGGTTTGCTCTGACCACAAATTAAAAGGTGAGGACAATTTTCATCATAATTTTTTTTTAAAGATCAAGGAACAATAAGTTCATCAGATTCGTAAATTGGGATTAAGAAATGGTTCTACTCCGTATCAAATTTCTGAACATGACAATCAAATTTTTGAGTTTTGAAATAGATTTATTGCTTATACCCATGGTTGAGAATTAAATAGTTCAATTCAGAATTACACATGTAATAAATTGCGCTTTTGAGCGAATCTAATCACGTCAGTGTAGGCAGGTATGTACATACGTACATACATCGTAGGTAGGGATCTATACGCATTTGTACAGAGCGTTGACTTTACGTTACGAGGTAAGTAAAGTTTCTCTGAGTAAAAGTCACGTATGTTTTGACTGACGTAAGACAGGGGACGGTTTTTTGGCATGTATAACTACTTTTCACAGAGTTTAGGTATGGGATAATTATTCTTTTCAAAATACATAAATATAACTGCGATGAAATGAAAAAAGCGAATTCTGTGATGCGGTTTAAAATGGTTTAACTTCAAAACCAGAAAAATCAGTGTCCGTTTGTACCCAATATTTCACAGTCTAATTCACTTTGCCTGATATAGACCTCGGGTCATTTCGATTCTACATCAGTCTGAAAAAAGCTCTTCGAGTAAAAGCCTTGCCTTCGAAGAAGTGATAAATGAAACATTTACACGTAGGAATCACTTCGAAAACGTGACTCCGCAACAAGACTTCTATCTCTTAGTTCACTCGGTTGTTTATCGCTGTATAATTAATAAACTACAACCTAAACATCGTGGGGATAGCCAGGCAGTCATTCAGACAGACGAGGGAAGTGCGTGCTTGTACTGCACGTGTGATGGAACACTCGACTGCAACTCGTGATTCTTATAGCAGTGGCTGAGACCAGACGTGCATCAAACATTTATCTCTCAGATAATTTTTTGGTTATTTATTATTATTATTATTGTTTTTATTTTCAATTCTCCAGGACTACCTGTCCCTCATTTACTCTCCTTTACACTTCTCTCCTCTACTCTCACGGTTGACTCCTTCGATCTGTCTCACTCTGCTGTATCGTCCTGTAGTCTTAGTTTCTTTTTTTTCTAATTTCATTTCTTGCTTTTTTTTTTTTTTTGTTTTCTTTTTGTTTTTTATCTTATTTTTTTGACGAGAGATGCCGTGGGCGTGTATGTTTGTTTAGCTCTCGGCACCCTGTTATTAGGCCCAATGTCCGCTCCCCTTAAGAACGGACCCAAAACATCGGTCTGAGGCCCCGAATCTCGGATGCACGGGGGCCTTGGAATGGGCAAGAAACGAGCGGGTTTAATAACTGAGATACCGATTAAGATTTGCTTCAAATTTATTAGCGGTAGGTTGTATATACCTACTCATGTATCTATGTATGTATGTACGTACGTAACATATACATAAAAATATTGATGCTTTAAGTATAAACAATCTTTACACGTATATATTATATGAGCACAACTTTTTCTCTATACAGAGTGTGATAAGATCTAACAGCAAACTACGAGACTATATAATATTATGTAAATTATTATAGATACATACCGTAAATGCCATATATACTGTTATTCTTTTAATTAAATAAATTATACCTAACTTTCATTATTTATACGTTTTTTCAACAATTTTTTTCAAGATTGACCGCAAGGAGTTACATTACAGGCACATCTAATGATTATCATCAGTGTCCGGAGCGAATACACTGTAATGTGTTAAATTTTTAATTTTCACCCGATTCTGAATTATCTCAAGGAAATCGAGCTTTACATTGAAATTTTTAACGCAGTCTAGTCTGATTGAAAAATTATCAACTTTCGAACTCCCGGAGGTACTGAAATAGTAAATTTTCGATTTTTCTATGAAAAGTAGAGACTTTTTTCCGCCTTTATCTTATTTGAAAAACACGTAGAATATCATAGGTTTATTCAGAGAACAGGGATTTTTCAATTTGAGTGCGAGAATAAAAATCAAGAAAAATTTGCATACTATACACTGACAGTGTTATCTTCTCAGCAACGTGCTTCGATCGATTCTGATTTTATTTCCAGATTCAGCAAGCCCTGGCAGTGGTAAAAAAAAAAGAAAAAAGAAAATAAAAAATTGAATCTATCTTCTTCCCTGTACGAAATAAAGAACGGAATAAAAGTTTCTCCGAGTTTGGAGTAGTATGATGTAATTTATTACGATTGGACCGAAAAACTTTCCTCCGTGGAACGAGGCCAATAACCGTTTCTCAAACTTTTTTCTAATCCCTCGTGGCACTGTTATCTCGCGTACCGATAATTCCGCTGACTTGATGCTTTATTTTAATTATACGGAGAAAAGAAATAAAATTTACGATTCGAACGCTGTGCTGTGGGTTATACATATATACATATAGTTTATACATCTGCAACCAACTTCGGGCTAATACATCTATATCTATCTTCCAGGAATCTAAATGAGGTACCTGATTACTGCAAAAATCAAATAAATCGGTATACCAAATACGCATAATCACGATCGTTCGGACGGTGATTCACGTGGCCATCCCGCTGGGTTGGTAGCTGGTAGTCTGGTAAATATATTTTCAGCCAAACTTTTTTTTGTCTTCTTTCAAACAACACAATACAGCGTTGATGAAGCAGAAGGACCAAGCCCTGCGGTCTGCAGGTTCGAAATACAATGTGACGTCGTCTGTCTGTTTACACAGACGACACGTGACACATGACAGTTGCAGCTATTGCGGTTACGGGCGATCTACAGGGTCCGGTTATGGGTTCACACGCAGCAGTTTTATTTCTTTAATTTCCTACCATTGTCGCGTGCCTTTTACCCGGCACGCAACTAACCAATACATACGTATACGTAGGCTGTATAACGAAGAAGGGCAACTTAATTCAATTGCGGTCGCGTGTTATGCCTATGGGATCGAGTAGGTAGACATACATTTTTAATACATGATGGACGTTGCGTTGGGCGAAGGGAATAACACTTGTTTTTAATTTAGATTTCGAATCATAAATTCGTAGAGGTCAGCTAATGTTTGCATTATTTAACTCAGTTTACCTTTCGCACAGATTTTATTAACCCCACTATCGCTCGAGAGTAGGCATGATGATCGTTCTCACGGTAGTGTACGTTAAATTTTTTCAATATTATTTCATTTTAGGAACAGAGCTGTGTTCGTATTAAATCTAATAGAGAAACCTTCAAGACTGCTTCTTAAAGATTTTGAGATTATTGTTATTTGCCATTTCTTCACTTGTTTGATTATTTAATGAATGTATTAGCAACGTCAGATTCTATTCCTAATCTATAAAGAATTCTATTCCGACAAGAGGAATAGCGGTTCGTGCAAGATCTACTGCGTTGTAAAGGGTTAATTAAGTACTCCTTGATAAACGGCTTTTGCATGTCGTATTAGTGGTTAATGCATGCCCTCGGTGCTTCAAAGGTAACCGTTATAACGTAGAACAGTTTGTTTAATCGTAAGAAACTTGAGATAACGATCTCCACTGCCCTGTACAGGGCGTGTTCTCTAGACCCACCCTGAATCACTTTAGGGCTGGTGAAAGTGAACCCTTGACCCTCTTTACTCGCCCTATCGTACATGTGTCTGAATCAGCTATAGCTCTACTCTTTCAGAAACGGGGGTGTTAAGCCGTGCAGTTCAATACGACGATAGAATAAGTCGTTTTGGTAAAAAGTTTTCGTGCTCACTAATTGGGGTACGTCACAAAGGATTTTTTTTTCACCGTTGTATTTTATCCCGCGATAATTATATTGAAGAAGAAAAATTCTTTCACTCTCGCGTGTATTTTACTTCTTCTGTCATTCAAATTGACTGAAATATGGTAAGTTTTGAAATAATTTTAACCCTTTTAACGATAAAAAAGGTACTCTAACAGTTTTTTAATTTTTTTTTATATCCTCTCCAAGGTACTAGAATTATTAACTTCGAATCCAGTCAAGAAGTAGTATAATTTAACCGAACAAGGATAACTTTTTGACTTAGGTATGGTGTAAGGCTGTGAGAATGAAATAAAGAAAATCAGTAAAGTAGCAGGTCTCTACTTTCTTGCGACGATTTTTATACGACATTCCTGTGGTCTTCGAAAAGATTACGTGGTAGAAAGATAGGAAAAAGTGGTAGTAACTAGTTGCGGTAACGTTACAAGCCTTGCAGAACAAATAACACTGGTTCTTATATATGAACAAAGATTATAAAACTGTTGTTCGTATATTCAAACTAAACCGCACTGTCTTTTGTTGCCACTTTGTAGTTTGATAAGAAATATTTGTCTGTCTTAAAATAACAGCGAGCAAATATCTTTATCGCATTTATTATATTTAGGCATCGATTTTTTTACATGAACACGCGATCATGCATATCACAACCGAGGAAACTCATGGGGGTGGCCGATATTTTTCTATTACTCACGTTATAGGTATACGATTTTTATTAAACGTCCAGACTTGGGGCACTGCCAATACATTTTGGTTCCTAAAACATTGAAATACATAGTAATACCAATTTTTAATTTAAAATATTGATATTGGAAGATCGTATGGATTATTTTACATAACGACGTACGTTAATGTATCGGATACTCATAACACCTCGCTGATACACTGTTCAATAACCACAAATTAGTTTACATATTAGCGAAACAGTATGAGGTGTACAAATTATCAAACCGGCTCGTTGAAAGTTGTTCAACTTTGTCGTAAACGTAATTAATATTAACGTTGTCTATTCCTCATCGCCCTGAAATGGGATTAGTAATTACTAGCTAATGTTGAATAATGGCTAGCTTTCTCACGGATCAAATTTGGTCGGCCACTTTAAAAGAACGATGTCTTTCATTACGGGAGAATAAAATTATATCGATACTCGCTTTTTTCTTCTATTCCTGCGATAGAAAACTGCCAAAAAAAAATTCCAAAATTCAACTTTTGAGGATATCATGATAGTCTTGATACAGGCGAGCGTGTATTTGTCTTTATGCTGCATAAAAACTACAGTTGATAAACGCACAACCTTACCCGCGGGTGTTAATTAAGTGCAAACATTTCCACTCGTGGCTTCGTGCAATGAAGAAGCTTTTTAAGTGGCTGGGATTTAAGACTGCATCAATTCACTCTGTTTAAAGTGTGACTAATCGTAAAATAAAGAGACCATTAAGTTCGGAGGGATTCATAAGGATTAGCTGACTGCAGTGAGACTCACGGAACTCGATGGTAAGTATGAACAGGTGGTTAGTGGCGAATGGTTAATAATGCTGTGTGTACAATGTTCCGTTACTGCAGTTTCTCCGGGTTGCAGAATTAAAATGCATTCAATCATCTACTATTTTTTTATTTATTAGACTGAAAATAATTTTCACGTAGTTAGTCCGAATGCATTGGTATTAGAAATTTTTAAACAACTCAGCGTACCTTTACAAGTTCTAATCATTTTACGGCAACGAATAATGAATTAAATAATACGGAGAATTCATACTGATTGTCACCCATTTTTTTTTATCGATTTTTCACAAAATCGGTATACAGCGTGACAAATAATTTTGCCATCACACAATTTAGACTATGAATTATTTGTGCCGGAAATGTCTCCACGCCTTATTATATGCAATCCAAAGTTAAAAATTGCAAGAATGACGGGTGGGTTGCATACGGCAAAGCTGTTGATGTGGGTGGCAAAAGTGATTCTATCATTTGTCACTCCGTTTACAACGAGTTTACATGGGAGCTCTGTGACGACTTTGACAGACATCTCATTAGAAATATTTCGAACGCGGAAAAGTTATCGCGTAGATATCCAAAATTGGAATTTTCAAAATTGGGTTATTTTTGTTTGGCAAATCAATGGCAAAATCAAGAGAAGAATCTCTGTCCGACACAATGTAGTTTATATTATAAGAAGTTGTATAGTAGTAAGTTAATAAGGATGTACTCGATAAATTGCAATGCGTATATGTATATTCACTTATAAGAAATAACTACATTTTGTATGTATGTATGTATGTATGTGATAATATTGATAATGAGAAATATTGTATCGATGTTGTAGCAATAAATTCCCAGATATACCTATAATTAATTACTTCATTATTTTCCATTCTACCCTTCCTACCACTCTTTTTTCAGGTATTGAATAAGGTAAGATAATCGAAATAATCTTAAGAAGACACGATGCAATTTTTCAATTTGGAGGAATTTTAAATCGAAAAATTAGGTACGCCTAATGATATGCAATCTCAAGTCGGATTTAATCAGATGGGGTGCGAGTTGCATGTAATAAGGCGCCCAATTTTTCCCGCCAAAAATTTCAGCACACCTCCTTGGGTCAGATGTTGTTCTGATACCAGGAGAAATTTTTCGGGAAAACCCCCGAGCGTATATCTAATCAAGCATGCATTCGTATAGATACGTGTCTCTATGTATGTCTCTTTCGCTTACAAACTTTAGAATTTTTGAAATTTTAAGTCGAAAATTGCTCCTGGTATCAGGAGAACATCTGACCCGAGGAGGTGTGCTGAAATTTTTGGCGGGAAAAATCTGGAGTGTATGTCTAAGCAGGCATGCATTCGTATAGATGCGTGTCTCTCTGCATGTCTCATTCGCTTACGAATTTTGGATTATTTGAAATTTTACGTCGAAAATTGCTCCTGGTATCAGGAGAACATCTGACCCAAGGAGGTATGCCGAAATTTTTGGCGGGAAAATTTTTCAGCGTACAGACATGCTTGCATGTGTACATGGCTTCATGCACGTTGCTATGTCTCTATGTCTATCCGCAATATTCAAAGTTATACAAATTTTAAGTCAAAAATTGGTCTTAGTATCAGGAGAGCATCTGAGCCGAGGAGGTATGCTAAAAATTTTGGCGGCAAAAAATTTTCCGATACAGGCATGCAATTATACAGACGTATGGTATATGTTTTTATTGCAGGGATTGGGGACAGTTTTAAATAAGGCAACCTGTAATTGTTTCATAAAAATAAACATGTATCCATCGCAATTGATAGAGTTTTTTTATTTGCTTCTTGACATACAATTAGTTATCTTAATATATCTATAAATTACATTTTTATTACAATAATATACCTAATACAACTAATTTTACAAAGACTAAGTTCAATATGCACTCGTTCGTTGCAATGGGAACTTCAATCCATACTGGACGAATATGTTCCGACTTTGGATTGAAGTCGATTCATTTGTAACAGAAGAACGAGTGTTATAATATCAATATCTGTTTGGAGTATTCATATTGAATTCGTTAACACAACCTCCATACGAACTCTTTGACGCCACAAGGGCCACTGACCCTGCGAAAGCAGGTGCCACTATTCAAGTTTAAGTCCGTTGCTTCCCTCACCAACGGGGTCTGAAATGAATGAATGAATTATCGAATCAAATGGTAGCGCCATCTCGCGGTTGAAGTGACGAACTACTTTTGCCGATAAGAGCGGTGTCTCGCACGACTGCTATATCACATGTGTTGTAGCTGCGTTATAATTCTCTGACGGCAGACGTGGTGCTCCACGCTGCAACGCTGATGAACGACTGGCAGCTAATATACTCTCGAACCCCGGTTCCCCCACTTTTTAGACCAACGTTTGCTTATGCGAAACTGAACGGCGCTGATGATCATTACCAGCCGGCCGGTAATCTTTCTGTCTCTATCCTAAAGTCTGCGTCATAGAGAGAGCAGCAGGCATTAAAGAAAAGTGTATTTCGCCACACATGTGTTGTAGCTGCGTTATAAGTCTCTGACGTCAGATGTGGTGCTGCACTCTGCAACGCTGATGCACGACTGGCAGCTAATATACTCAGCTCGAACCCCGCTTCCCCCGCTTTTTAGATCGATAGAAATACTCCAAAAGCAAAGAGGTTATCCGAAAATAGAAATTAGGAATAGTCTATGTATAGAATAAACGAAAAAAAAAAAAATATATATATATATATATGCTTCTTATATTTCCCCGTCCTTTATTGCAATATTGATAATATTTGTTGTCGTTCAAATGCGATGAACCGAACTCTTTTTCTTGCTGAAGCCAAACACCCCAAGCTTTTATTATTCTGTAAATAGCTTAGAAATGTATTGCTGCATATATCTAATAATCAACGAATTGAAAATTAATTATACCGACTGAAGGGTGACGAGGCTTCCGAGCAGATGAGGGGCTAATTATGTGGAGGTGAAAAATTGCACCGTGTCTTGGCCAACTAACATCATTTATTATCATTATTAATTTCCAATGCCAACATTTTTATTGAACAAACAAACAACTTATCGTTGAAAATAAGACACATAGTTTTATCATAGTTGTAGAAGTTTACTAAAGAATATTGATACTCATGTGTAATGGCAGGGCCATTTTTATTATACAATTAAATTTGGTATCACGAAGTTGGACAGTTGTTCTGATCTGTTTGAAAGAAATGTGATCTAGTTATGTTGTTCCTATCGACGATTTGATACGCTTGTTCCAATACCGTAGCTGACGGGTTTTGTTGTCTTGTCAAAATCCAAGAATGACGGCGACTAAGAAACACAAAAATTTCATTTCAACAATATATTGCGATTATCATGAGAAAAATTAACGTTTTTTACTCTCAAAGTGAATTAAATTTCGAGTCATTTAATTGTCGATTATTAATAATCACCTGGCTGCAGGTCCATCGTCTCGACAACTCCATACGACAGCCCAATTGTCATAATCGGTACCAATTACCCAATATGGCGATTCCCTACTAGTCGGACCAAACCGAAAGGTGACCGTTAATTTAGCTACATCCGATCTGCCTATGGGTGTTGCTATTCCTTTGATGCTGGCGGGAAGTCCAGTTCTGAAAAAATCGCAATGATATTGCGAGTAAATTTAAGTTTGTAATGTGGATTATCCATATTCGAATTGTTCGAAAAATAAAAATCATTGCAAGTTGGTTTAACATTATAAATAATCTTATCTCTCGATTTGGCTTATTATAAAGAATTTGAGATTCTATGGCATCAGGTTCTGCGATATACTTTCTCGTATAATTATTTAGTACTTTACTCACACAGAAGAAATCTGACTATTCTCGACGAGAACGGTACCGTTTTCATTAAGTGTGTACTTAGCTGTCACACATTTTCCATCAGTTTCAAATCGAGCAAAGTACTTTTCGGCTTCGTACCACAACCCCATATACTAAAAAAAAAAGAAGAAGGTTTCACGTCTATCGATGAACGTACTACTAAAAATTGTTCCATGATTTTATCCAAAGTTAAAGCTCGTATCGAATTTCTTTTTATTTCCAAAAATGAGCCACTTTATTCGTATACTTTTTTTTTCAAATTCCCAAACAACACGTGTCACGTATATCAATGTGAAATTTAACAGTAATAAATTTCTGTAGCTATTAAAAAATTTATTAACATTTGCTGATTTATTTTTATCAAATTCGGGAATCATATAATATTTAAGTAAAATATCTTACTCTTGGTACATCAAAATTTGGCACTGTCTCAAGAGCAGGGCAGACTTCCGGAAATGATACCTGAGCCAGACATCCTGCACTCACCGAAACGAACACTAACGTAATCCACATCATTTTTAAACTAAAAATCAAAGCATACTTTTTTATTTATTATAAATAAATTCTAACAAAATTGGACCAGATAAGCTGCTACCATAAAAAAATAATTAAATATTACTCACAAAGTCGAAAAAATAAAAATAAATAAATAAATGAATAAAATTACTTAACTACCTGGGGGCTAGTAGGAGCCAGAAAATTATTTTCTCTTTATGATTTTTACCTGATTTTTGTTTTGTAAACGAATGAATTGATGTATTTGATTGTTAGTAACATATAAAATTGGGTATCGTACTCACGACGTAAGCTTAGACTCTGCTAATGTTGAACTGCCAGAAATTCTTATTCTAACTTGTATATATACTCGCCTGTTAAAGCATTTGTTACATAACGATGTGAAACGCTCAAGGCAATATGACAACCATATACAAATATCATTTTAAAACATTTGTTATACGATCGTTTCTTACTAAAGTTGTGAAAAAAATCCTCCAAAGTTATACAAACGTGCAATTATTAATTTTAAGTGCTCCAACCGTAGTGAAAAGAGGCTGTTGAATCTTTCGAAAGTATAATTTTAGATACTAAATATATGCGAGAATTTTACGACTTTGAATCGTTACTCATAGACATAAACAATCAAACACTCACCGATAGCTTGTTACGATAGTAAAACGGAAGTATTCTTGGAGCCGCTATATTCAAGAACTCTAACTATTTAAATCAATAAATGTAAGTATACTGACGTCAATGCTTTGCCAAAAATTTGACTTTCCAATGAAGAACGATCTTTTATCTTTTATTATGACATAGGGAAACAAGAACCATTCGAATATGAAAAATATATTTACAAAGACTTGATTTATGCAAAAAACTGCGTTTATTATATCCAACCAATTCCCAAAATCGTAGTCTGGCTTTATAGCTGTTGTTAGTTGGTATAAAAGTTGTTTTGGAATTTATTTAAAATTTCTGTCATATCAGATAGGATCTTGAGATTAATATTTTGAGCTCTGAATTTTTCAGGACGGTAAATTTCTCCTGTTAGAAAAATTAAAAGAATTTGCATAATCAAATTGTTACAGAAGAAAAGGCAGTTCGTGCTATACAATATCTATACAACCTTGTAAAGGGTTGATTAAGTACTCGTTGATAAACGGCTTTTGCATGTCGTATTAATATTTAACACCCCTAGTATCTTCAAAGGCGAACGTTACAACGTAGAACAGTTTGTTTAATCGTAAGAAATTTGAGATTACTATCTCAATTGTGTTGCACAAGGCGTATCACGCGGTCGTGTTCTTTAAACTCACCCTCAATCACTGTAGGGTTGGTGAAAGTGAACCCTTCGTTCTCCCTCACTCGTTCTATTCCTTGCACGTCAGAATAAGTTACGTTTCACTATAGCAGGGTAAACGTACCCTACAAAAGCTTAGGGTGGAATGATAAGTCACGCTGTTTAACGGATGTTCGAAACGTGTCTTTTTGCAGAAAGTCTATTTAGGCTTGTTAATTGGGTATTTCAGAAGAAAAATTTACTTTTTTTTATTTTTCACACACTGTATTTTCTGTATTAGGCGATAAATAACGGATGTGACTTTTCGTGCACTGAGTATTGATCTTGATTTTAATAAATCTCGTAAGTTCTAAACGTGCGAAATTATTTGGCAGTGTTATAAATATATAAAAAATTGATTGAAAAGTCACAAATTTAATAGCAACAAAAAAATACGTCGAAGAATAAATATTAACAATTTTTATTCTAGGTATATAATAACGTGGTGGTCTGACCATAATTGACTTCCGATATAGTCAGAAAACGGTTTTATTTAATCGAATGATGATCATTTTTTGATCGACGTATATTATAGACGTAAGAATTACAGTATAGTGAATATAGCCTATTTTTTGTCTCATACCAATTTTTATACTACATTCCTGTGGTTTTCGGAAAGATTACATGGTAGAGAAAATAGACAAGATGAGCTAGTAACTTATAGTTGTGGTAACTTTACAAGCACTGCAAAACAAATAACGTTAGTTTTTGTATGAAGTAAGATTACAAACTAGGTATTGTTCATATATTTAACGACTGTCCTCAGTTACCTGTTTCGTTTATTTTTTGATATGAAGTATCCGCTTATTTTACAAAACCGATTAGATACTATCAGGTATCATAATTGTTATAAATGACATAGAGGTGCAGATATTTAAAAAATCTAATACAATTTAACGAATCTGAAATCGATTAAGGTTACACGAATATAACGCACATTTATTTCATTAATTCCTTTCGATTATCGACGATTTGTTTTTGGAGCAGTACAACCAATTCGTTACCGTCAATGTCG
Source organism: Macrophya annulata (assembly GCA_963924015.1). Taxonomy (NCBI): domain Eukaryota; kingdom Metazoa; phylum Arthropoda; class Insecta; order Hymenoptera; family Tenthredinidae; genus Macrophya; species Macrophya annulata. The sequence goes on from OZ001258.1 coordinate 24,441,942, forward strand.
GAACACTAAACATGAATATTCATTTTCAGCGTAACATTTGAAACCGAAGGTTTGAAACTATAACTTCATATATTTAACGCCAATACTTTACGCCAATTTACTGGATACTCGCAATACGCTAATACACTGTTTAATAACTACAAATTTGTATATACATCAGTGCATCAGTGTAACACATACAAATGAGCAAAGTGCCTTGCTGAATTCTGCCCCTGTAGTAGTACATACATACTAGTACATAGTATTTTCCTCGTTACTTGGCTATAATATTAAGTAATGTCCAGCTTTTGAATTGTGTGATTGAATAAGTGTTGTTCATTTTTATAAGCTGTTGATAACCGCAGAAGCTTATCCGCCGATGTTAAATTGCCGGATTTCCAATACGATCAAAGAGTTTCTGAACTGACTAAAATTTGAGAAATCTAAGTCAATTAATTCTGTTTATTTCGTAACCAATTTCGAAAAAAAAAATAAAATAAATAAATAAATGATCAAATTTGTAGAGAATTCTGATCACAGTGAGAACCATGAAACCAGATGGTAAGTTAAAACAGATGAGAAAATCTCAGCTCTTATATTGGTACCGACGTGAAGTTCGTCGTACAATAATGTCGACAGCTTGGAAGAAGGTTTCTTCTTTACCAGTATAGATGATTTTTTATTTCTTAAAATTGTCAAAACGTTAATATATTTTTTTTTTATACGTTATTATAAATTTGGTACCAGTGTATATGATAATATCGTTAAATTTAAAAAGCCGAATATGACTGTATTTGTTAAATAATTAATACATCAGTACATTTGGAAACAAATAATTATTATAACGTAATAACGTATACCATATATACGAAAGATTAAATAAAATTAAATCAATGAAAAGTTGACATGAAAAGGAGAGAATTATTTTGGTCATAATTGAGATCAATTATATTGTTATAATTCTAATTTCTTATACCAAAAAAAAAAAAAAATATGTTATTACAATAAATAAATAATTACCGAAAATAAAAGATATAGTATATCTATTACAATCTAACAATTAATGAATAGTCATGATATACCTATGTATGATGGCAGATGTTTTTTTTTTTTTTTTTTTTCATTTTTTTCTATTTTTCTTTTTCTTTTTTTCTTCCTTATATATTTACAATTATTACGAAGCTGGACAATTTTTCTGATCCGTTCGAAGGAAGTATGCTTTGCTTATCTTGTTCTTATCAATGGCCCGATACGCTTCTTCCAAAACTGAGACCGGTGGGTTTTGTTCTCTAGTCAAAATCCAGGCATAACGAAAGCTAATAAGGAGCAAAAATTAATTTATAAAATGTTTGAATTATTGTTTGCGCAAATATTGATTAGAGTATTTGTTTTTATGCTAGTTTCATAGAACGAATAGGATTATAATAAACTCAATTATTAATTAAAAAACAATTACCTAATCACACCAAGATTGTTACAACTCCATACAACAGCCCAATTATCGTAATCGGTATCGAGGACCCAATAAGGTGCTTCTATTCCAAAAGGAAGTGATGGAAACATGACTGTCAATTTTGCATCATCTGATCTACCGATTAGTCTTCCAATGCCATCGATGCTAGAGGCCACTCCAGTTCTAGAATCATAATTGCAATAACGTGATTTCAACAATAGTGGGATGGGTGATCAAGATAAAAACTATCCACAATTACTGCTACGTAATTTTTATCTAATATACACATAACATACCTATGTATACCCTATGATACATATACGACTTGATAAATATTCGAAACAAATTTTCCGAAACTGCTTATTCCGGTAATGAAAATTTCCACACATTTATTCACATCGATATATCCGAAAGTAGCAATTGCAGTGATTCAATAAACCGTTAAAAATAATTGACTCATATGAATTTTTGATATACCTATGCTTTGGATAGATCACAGCGAAAGTTATTTTGTTGACTATACAAAACAGGATTTAATGACATTAAATTCTAGGTAATACTTTCTTGTATAAATTTTCGGTAATTATATATACTTACATAGAAGATATTTGACTGTTCTTAATTTGTACTGAACCGTTTTCACTTAGCGCGTAGTTGGCTGTCACACATTTTCCACCAAATTGAAATATCGCAAAGTACTTTTCGGCTTCGTACCATTTACCCATGTACTGAAACAAAAAGGGGTCAAAATCCTCGTATATCATTATCGTACATCCTTTATAATGAAAAAATAAATTGTCTATGATTTTTAACAATTATAAGGAATACGCGAGTCTTATTTTAGACTTGCTAAATTGATACTATACATACATACATCATAAATTTTTATCATTCATTCTCTGTATCGGAGGAGAGTAAATTTATCGAAGCGTGCAGTGATTATTTTCAGAATTTCCTATGCTATAATTATATCACCGAGGCCAAACCACTCGTTAGTTTTTTTTTTTACTCATATTCGATTACCTATTCCTGCAATATTTAACGAATTTACAAGGAGGTCGAAATCCTCATCCCAACGGACGATATATTTATTTATAATGGCCAATGCCCCATCAATTGGTTTTGAAAACTTGCAATTACGATTTGGATTGCGATTAAAATTCATATTGAACGTCGTGATTGTACGCAGAGAGTCTAATCCCCTCAGGGCAATGATGAATATTGCAAAATCATTGAGGCTATTTAACGCGGGTACTTTCAAATAATTTCACATATTTTACTCGATCTCTATATACCTAGTATAGTTATTTATACATAGAATAATTTTCTACAACGAAAATAGTCTGGAATTAATTATTCCGATAATAAAGTAGGTACAATACGTCGATTGATTCTCAACGACCTCCTTTTGTCACAATTCTGAAGTAGAATATATTACACACATGATCGGTATGGAATTTAACAGTAAATTTTCTGCAGCCATTCGTTAATGTTAATGCTCGTAACGAATTCAGTACAACTTTCTAAATACATAGTACTGCAACTTCAGATTAAATATTCGCAGTCTTATCCCCCTCGCAAGTTCATATTTGTTAATACATACACTAAAAGCAATGATAAAATGACGTATACGTATAAGATTATCTCACCTTTGTCGCATCAAAATTAGGCACTGTCTCAACGGTAGGGCAGACGCCTAAAAATGGTACTTGAGCCAGACATCCACTGACAAAATATAGTGTCAAAAATATCCACAGCATTTTTTAACTGAAAATAAAATTTCACGTTATTAATTAACAATCACAAGCTAATTTTAGTCTTGTTTCAAGTTTCCATATATATACACTGCAAATATAAACTGAAGTAAAGTATTTATTATTGCGTTATAACATTCGATAACGTAAACCGAGTGTAAAGGTCAATGAATATTAATTAGTCAAAAAAAAAGAAATAAATAAACTGTATAAATAAATGAAATTATGATGTAATTCAAACCTGGTTTGCTAATTACAGAGACGTTACAGGAGTAGATCGTAGAGATGAAAAATTATTAATAATTTCCTCACCGGTGATACAAAATTTATGAAAAATTTTCCCCCGAGGTAAGCTTATATACTCTGCAAAAGTTAGACTGACACGCACTAGGCTTTTTTAGCTTGTATATATACCTGCTAGTATACAGAAAAAAAAAAGAAAAAAATTGTACATAAAAAAAATGATTACATAATCAAGTCAAAACATTCAAGGTAACACACAACATACATACATACATACATGAACAAATATAATTTTCTAATATATTATTGCTATCGTTGACTCGCAAAGTTATCACGAAAATTCTTTTGAAACATCGAGCTCCTGTATCTGCTCCTGATTTTTTTTTTCTTATCATACGGGTCGCGAATGGAATCCATAAAATGCATTAAAATTGCAATAATATACCCGTAGATTTTTCGAGAAAATAATAACCTGTCATTATACATAATTGTATATATATATATATATATATATATATATATATATATATATATATATATATATATATATATATATATATATATAAATGTGAGCGTGAAATGCTTAGATTGAACCGGTATATTCGCTGGCTTTATGATATAGCTCGTCAATGAAATGTACGGTATCGATAACTCACCTTGTAGTCTGGTGACTTAGCGATTAATTATGGTTGTAAATGTGTGTGTGTATATAGATAAATGGCACTTGTTAAAGTATATTAATGGATAAATAGGAATGTTGAAGAAGAGTACACTTCCTCTTTACACCGCGTGTAGTCTGACAGTGACTGGGCCCGAAGCATATGAGTGGTAATACAGTCGGTTGTTATTTGTATCAAAGACTTCTCTCTTCGCGTAGTTTGTTAGTGGGTCAGTAACGGGACAGTTCGGTTCAAGGAACCGAGATCGACACGAATAAACAATTGACCAATGATCGGTAGCCGATGAAGAGTCTGATCCAATGAGGATTGGGCCTTACCGATGCCCGGAAGGAGCTATAAGTTTAAGGTTAAAAAAAAAAAAGTACTCAAAATTTTTAGCGCCGATTTCAGACCACGTTTGCGATTCTGTTACTCCTTTAACGCAACCTGGATTACGTCACTGTTGTTTATTTTCAATCTTTACTCGGTCGCCGAACATGTTTCTCCAATCTTTGAATCCGTTTAATACGGTGCGGGCAAGACAGATTTTATTTTAACAACTTTTTTTTTTCCGGACTTTCAGGGTTTTGTCAAGCGCCGTCGTCCCGCGGATTTCACGATGCGTCATGAAGCACCGCTTAAATTTCCAGTTTAGACATCGGAGTTTATCCTCATTGATATTTTATCACTAATGAATATTCCTGGTGCGAAACGCATTCTTTAATTAAGAAAAACTTTTTAAAGAATTTAGATAAAATTAACATACTTTAGATAGCGTATAAGTTGTTATTGAAAATTCAGACTACTATGTTATTGTAATTGTGAGCTATATTTATTGTTAATTGCTAACCATCTTTCGAGTCTCTTTACTAGACGCCATTCGTGACAAGTAATCATTACGGCGATTAAATAAAATCGAAAACCATTACATGTAACGATCTAAATACGTTCTGCAATAGCGTAGAGAGACAATTTTTTCAACTTTATTATCACATACATTTCCGAACGATTTATAAGATAAGAAAAACAACAGCCAAGCCTGATCCGTTCGCAGATTAAATTTATAATGAAGAAAAAAATAAAAAATAAAGCACCATGGTAGAACTTCATATCTTTTATTTGAACATTGAACTGCCTACACGCAGTATAATTCACATGTGAAACTGATTAGGATTAGAAAAATAAGATATGCTTATAGTCACAGTTGTAAATTTGGAATTTTTTTGTATTGAATAAATTTGTTGTTAGAAATGTCGTTTGACTGGAAACAGACTTCCTTAAACTGAGAAAATCAATATATAATAAAAACGATCGTGCGTTGAATGATAAAATTATAAATTACTTTAAAAACATAGAAGACCCGTTCGATTCGAAATGAGTATAGGTTATATGTATGAAGTCTGGGATAACGGTTAACATTGAATAATTAAAGTTTTAGTAAAACCTAAAACTCAAGTAAAACCAGTAAAATTCATGATTCGACAAAAGTTCAAAGACCGAAATTATAACTTATATACGTACGTGTAGTAACGTTGAAGTTGAAATCTGAAGAAAAACTCCTTCTCAAATTTATCATAAATTCTCGAATGATAATTAGGTAATTTCAGAGGAAGTAAAACTGAATAAAAATTAATCCGTAAAATCACGCATTATGAGATACAATCATATTTTATTTTCTATTTCATGGTAAAAAGTATTAAACTAAAATATTAATAGTAATGGATCACGTTAATGTGACACGCAGTATCATAAAGTCAAGTAAATTACATATAAAAATTAAAAATACTCTATAAGTCAAATTCACAAAATAATTATTCGTACATATAGATAAAGTATATTATAGATACGTTTTACCCAATTATTTTTCTTGAACTATTGAAGCCCTACGGGTAATAATGATTCATAATTTTTTTTTTTTAAATTTCTTTTCCCTTATAAATTCTAATTTCATGCATTTACGTGATATATATATAATATAAGAATAATTCATACTTGCACAATATCAAGTGCGGAGTATTTATAAACTTATATGTATATACCTATATATGTAATTATTTTCGATATTCATTTTTGTAAAAATTTATTAATTTTTTATTTATTTATTTATTTATTTATTTTTCATATCATCGTTTATAGATTCACATTTTCATACGGGCTTTGAAGATAAATACAACTTAACTTATGAAAATAAATTATTTGGCACTTGTACGGCGAGACTGGCCGGAAATTAAAACGACCGCTACAAGCCGCGCGGAGTATCGTTAGCCATCGGAATAAGCCTTAGGTCTTATAATGTACCAGATTCAAGAGGGTCTTCAATATTGAACATTAACATTTCAGGGTTTAGCCTCTAATGTCTTAGGTACCTCAGCGATAATCTCAGGTTTTAATTCTTCAGCAGCAACAGCCTCTGGAAGTCTCGCAGTAGTCTCAGGAGCTTCCGGTACCACCGGTTCCAAATTGGTTTCTGGTAACGCGACTAATGTTTGTTCTTTTAGTAGCTGCTCACCACCTTCTGGAAGTTTCGATGGTTCTTCAGACTCAAGAATAACCAACGGGGATTCTTCGGGTACGGGTACTTCCACAACTTTCATCAAATTATTATCTGCCGGAGTTTCTGCTGCCACAGGGATCTCAACAATTTTTACTTCCTGCACAGCCTCAACCGGCACAATGTCTTCAGCCGATTCCAGCAGCACAGTCGGTACAGGAAGTTCAATTTTCTCTGCTGTCTCTAACGGTGTGTCTACTTTAGAATCTTCCGGTGATCCAAGATCAGGCAAAGGTTCAACGCGTTTAGATTCCTCTGCTGGTTCAGACGCCAATAAAATCTCAGCTACTGGTTTCGGTTCTTCAGTCAATTTAATCGCCTCTTCGGAAGGCTTGGGCTCTTCAATCGGCGCAATTTCAATTTTCAATTCTTCTCCTGGAGCTTTTACGGCCTCAACGATCTTCGGCGGATCCTCTGCAGGCGATTGAACATCCTCGGTGATTACGATCGGCGGTTCAGCTGGTACAGCGATTTCGACCTTTTTAGATTCTTCGGGAATCGGGTCAACGTTGGGCTGTGGTTCTTCAGGAATTACGGCACTAGGTGCGGCAGCAGTTTCCTTCACCGATTCAGCGACCTTAAGGATTACCTCTGGGATAGTTTCAGGAGCGACGGCCTTGAACTGTACCTCCTGAGGTTTGATTTTATCAACTGCCGGTTTTTCCTCTGGTAAAACTACTGCAGCTGGCTCTGCATTAGCGACTCGTAATTGATCGACAGGCTCTTCAGCTACTGGGTCAGGTTTTACTGGAACTGGCGAATCGCCCAATTTGACTGCAGGCTCCTCATTCCGATTTGCATCGATCGCTTCGGCCTCTTGTAAGACCGCAGCAGATCTAAGGTGGATTCCTTCACCAGCTGCTCTCGCAGCTGGATCAGGTTCAGGTACTACGGGTTCCTTGACGGGAGCAGCTACTGGGGCGACAGGAACTGGAGCTGGAGCAGGAGCAGGAGCCGGAGCAGGAGCAGGAGCAGGAGCAGCTTCAGCGTGTGGTAGCGGTTCTGGTATTATGTAGGTGCAATCGGATTGGTCTGTCTTCACGAAGTAACTCTTCCAGACTTTGAATTTGTCCAAGACGCCGTAGGCCTGAGCAATAAGTGGAATAGTAAAAAGTATACTGATGTACCGCAGTGAATCGAATTGCAAATAAATAATTGTATGATCTAATGTATTTGAAAAATAATCAACATGTAAAAATTAGCAATTAGACATATAAAATGTAAAAAAAATTACGAAATAAACTGAGTAACAAAAACATTCTCAAGCAATCAATATTTCCTTTGTTAAAAAATCATACTTTAATTTACCTTATTAGAAGAAAATTGGATTATCTAATATTTGGGATATTATTTTGCGACAAAAGGTCAGATAATTATATAATTTTCGTTAAAATTACCTGCTGTAATATTGCTGGTGATGGAACACGTTCTCGAGTCATCAGCCAAGCGTTTTGAGCATGAAGAGGTCCGATGCCAGAGCAACTCCATAAAACAGCATAATTTTTGTAGTCTGTTTCCAGCACAGAGTAATGAGTTTCGGGTGTGAAAGGAACGGTTGTGTACTTCACTATCAGTTTTCCCTCTTCGGACTTAGATGCTGGTGGTTTTATCTCACCTTCAAGGACGCGCTTAACTCCAGTGCTAAAATTAATTTTTGTTGAATAAATAATACTCGTAAACTTATTGAAATACATAAAAATGGAATCTAAAATTAATGGTTCAATGTATGATTGGCTTACTATCTGTTGGTGACCTCGTTGCTGACACGGATTTTTCCATCTAGTCCTCTGGTGTAATTAGAAGTAACACATCTCGAAACAAGATCAGCTATTTGAAAGTACCTTTCAGATTCGTACCAAATTCCCAAAAACTATAACAAAGGGAATAATCAACGATAAGATTGAAATAATAATTATCCAAAATTCTGGGAGTTAGATGAGGTTATTTCGTCAGTTTTATTGCCTCTGCACAAATATGAAAAAGTCACGAATGTAATAATAACGAAAACGAATTGTCGAATTTGGATTTAGTAGAAAATAAAATGATTGATTAAAACGATTTTGAATAAATATTTAAAAATAAAAACTCACTTTACTCATCTCGAAATTGGGCATAGGGATGTATTCGGGGCACCATCCCAGACTTGGGAGTTGGGCCTTAGCCAAGGCTACGGCCGCAAATACGAGAACAATCTTCTTCAGCATTCTTAACGATCTGGCCGTAAGATTACAGATCTCTGGTCTTTATATACATTAACCAGAGGGCAGGAGCGATGACCGGACGATCCCCCCACCTTTGGGACTCACGTTGCCATGCTCTGTCTCTGGGGACCAAGCGCGAGAGATGGACACTGGTCAATAGGGTGTACAATACCTCTCCTATAGATACAGGGCCTTTCACGTAAGTATGTATGTACATACGTACCTATACCTAATGAAATTTTTTTCTCATAAATCCTTCAATTTCACGGACGTATATACTTTTTTTTTTTCTTCGTCTTTTCTTTTTATATTAAAATTTTCATTTCAATTATTACACCTATAGATACCCGTATATACCAAATCCGTGTCGATGAATTTCTTTTTCTACTATCAAATTAAATTCAAGATATTTTAATATACGTATCAAACACGTACCGATACACGTTTGTAGATGTAGAGAATTTTTAACAAAAGTCACGCGGCTAAGTTCCGTTATTTAAATAAGATTTTCATCTACAATCTTTCCGGTAGATCAACTGGCTCCAAGCACACATTTAAAAAGAAGAAGAAGCAAAAAATTAAAAAAAAAAAATAATAATAATAATAATAATAATAAAAAATAAAAAAAAATTATCTCTTGTAGAGATTTGCTATGCGTAAATATATGACCGTAAAAATTCTGAAAGGAAATTCTTGGAAATTGCAGAGTCGCCAAAGGGAACGTTTAGCGTATAAACGCTAACGAAAGAGTAGGAAAAACAGGGAACAGGTAGGCAGTAGACAGGAATATATAAAGGATTAAAATAGAATGTGTTCTTCAGCCACAAGGAATAATTTGATATAACTCTCTGAGCGTTGATTTCTTCGGCTAATTGCAAAGCAAAATATTAAACAGTTTTTGTAAGCAGGATAACTGAAATACAAAATTTCTTGAAAACATATCTTACCCTGTATTATAGATTAATCAATAAGACCGATATCGATCTCATAATTGTTACAAAGAATCGAAAAAAAAAACAAAAACTATGAAAAGAAACAAAATTTCAGAATAATATAATAATTATACAATGAAGTTTCTTCGAAAATTCTCTCCTTTACTCTCACGATTGTAATCGCTTGTTCGTGCTTGGATTATTCCTATTAGGGTTCACCTTCGCTTCTTACGCTAAAAATAATTACGTACACCGCGTTGCGGCTAGTTCGAGCACGCGTCTTTGGCGTCGTCGTTGTCTTAAAAGGGCCTTTATCCTGTCTACGGTTTATATAATGTAAAAAAGTGGTGTTCTCCAATGGGTATTGAACTCTTGTGCAACTTGCATAAAACAAGAAGAAAAAAAATATATATATATATATATATAAAAAAAGAAAAAAAGAAAAAACACCTAGCGGGAGACTCTATCAAACGTGTATGTGTGTGTGTGTTTAACACTCCGCGTCCACCTCCTCTTCTTCCACCGCTTTGGTTCAAGTTTACTCCTCTTCTTCGTGTGTTCAAGTCTCAGTTTGTTGTACATATCATGGCATGGTTAAGACTCCTATGGACTTCAAGAGACCATCTCTTCGCGTCTTATTGGCCTTGCCTAGGCCCAGCACGTAATACTGGTAACGTGATAGAACCCCTTCTCCTCGATATATCGCGATAACTACATAGATGTAGTGATACACATCCATGCACGTATGTATACATACATACGTATATAAATACATACTCATTTCTATACAGTACAAAGTGGATTTGAAAAATAGCATTGCGAGCCTGCAGCATACCTTAGCATCATCGATATACGCACACAAATACATACACGATTATACGCGTTACACATTGTAGACGGTTAAATAGATACGTAAATGTATTGCGCGTGTACGCAATGCGTGCTGTAAATTATATATATATATAAAGATGCGGTGTTTAAATATACGAGCAATTGTTATACATGTCATTCGAAGATTGAATCGAAGCATCGATGATAATGAAATATGTGATCGACAAAGGGGTCCAACCGTTGCAGATAACGGGATTCATTATGAAAGTAGAATCGATTTGACTATCCGGCATATATATATATATATATATAGGATTGAGTTGTAGTAATAATTGGTTTCTAAAACCGGCTATACGTAAATACGTAGATATATATATATATATATATATATATATATATATATATATATATATATATATATATATATATATACGTGTGCGAAGAAGACTGCTTTGAGCAGTCCTGTGTACCAGTTGACCTTGAACTTCGAAGAACCTCGGAAGAATCGATGCCTCGAAGAGAATTTTCTCTGTGAGTAAAACGGGGTGATTCTGAAATCTTTTTTGTATCTTTTTTTTTTATGACAAAGGCTGAAATTATCACAAAATACATGCGCGTGTGGGACAAAGTCGGCGAAGACGTACCAAAATTTTGAAAACTGGATCAAGCGATGTCTCGAAAAATTTATTAGATATCGTCTTATACTTGTCTAAAAAGCTGTTATAAAATTCAACACGGTTAGAGATTTTTGAAATCAAATTTACAGTATTTTTTGAACTTCACAAGTTTCTGAAATTTTAATCAACAAGATGTGAAAATATTTTTCATTTAACCGTTCCCGGATAACGGAAGCTCAGTTCATCTTATTCATATTTTGACCAGATTTCAGAGAGCTTTTTTTCCTTTACATAATAAACAGCCGAAAGTTGGACCATCGAGTATAATTAATTCCAAATAAATTTTGATTACGAAGTACAATATTGTTTTTTTGTTTTTGTTTCGATGGGACGTCTAAACGAAGGAGTTGCATATAAAGTTGATTTTGAATTTTGTAGTTATAGAAAAGACGACAAAAAAATATTTTGAAACTTAGTTAGTTGTCGATGTAAGTAGGTAGGTATATGGGCGCAGTTCTTCGCAGAGGGATTATCGAATGAGAATTTCAAATCGAATAGTTTATACATCTGATCGATAGAACTGTAGTCCAATGAATCTTCATTTTAATCGAGAATGCGATCGTCGTCCACGATGAACATTTGGCAACGAGTATAAAATCGTACGTGCTCGTCTTTTCTACGCTTGGCAAAGCAATATCATAGTTGTCTTATAGGTTTCGAACGTACGCCATATTGAATAGTCTTTCGCAAGCGTCCAGTCATTATTTTTTCTCATCTCGTTGCCCCCTTTTTATATTAATCTTCATTTATTTTTTGTATTTATTTGTTCATATTATTTTCGTCTTCTTCATCCTCTTATTCTTCTTTTTATTTTCTCTTTTCTTTTCATTTTGTTATACTTATTTTTCATTCAAATATAATACAACATTATTTAACAGCTACGAGGGAATGGGCCAGGTGACGTACACTTTAGCATGCTCACTGCTCGAACGTCGTCCATCATAACGGGTCTGATCTTTTTTTATTTTTTCTCTCTATTTTTTTTTACCTTCTTTTTATTTATTTTTACAAGAGTAAAACTTGGACCGTTAGAGACGTTTACGGAGGTGCCCATCTCGTGTATATACGCCAGTTCTTACCTCGTATAAAAATCACAGGCACTGTATATTATTTGGCCAAAAGAATATTATCTATCCGGTCTAAATGACGTGCAGGATTTTAGGGTATACGATGATTGGATAGGTAGATAAAGAGATAAACAGATTGAGAGAGAAAAAGAGGAAAAAAAATATAGAGAGAAAATAATTGTTAAGAATCCGAGGCGCGGTATCCTTTTTTTTCTTTCCTTCTTTATATATATATGTATATATCTTTTTTTGTTTAAATTAAATTTTTGTTTAAATCCTATATGAAGACTAACAAAGCATGCGGAGAGAGGAACTCCGCTTGCAAGACGTTAAAAAGCTACGTTTCCGTGCCCAGGTAATATCTACGAGGGAATTTTTGAACGTATAATTTATTCTTATCACATATATTCAACAATTATTTTGCTTTCTCGAATTATTTGTTTCTTGCTTCTTCGTTCTTCACTATATTTAAAACATTTTTATAATATTCTATAACAAGGTACATATATATATATATATATATATATATATATATATATATATATATATATATATATATATATATATATATATATATATATATATATATATATATATATATATCAATTATTAATTCGTTCGTTTTTACCGAGCCATATTATACTGACGATTGATTTAACAAATTTGGTTATCCTTTCTTTCTTTCCTTTTTTTTTGTTTCACTATATACAGCTTCGAGATAATATTTGACAATTTAAATGTAAATTCGCAGCTCTGTATCTTATATATATCTATATAGTATATATATATATATATATATATATATATATATATATATATATATATATATATATATATATATATATATATATATATATATATATATATATATATATATATATATATATATATATATATATATATATATATATATATATATATATATATATATATATATATATATATATATATATATATATATATATATATATATATATATATATATATATATATATATATATATATATATATATATATATATATATATATATATATATATATATATACCTACTTCGTACGTGATCACAAACTCTCTAGCATATAAGCCACCGTTAAAATTCTTCGAATTTTCGATCAGTATCAAACTTTTTATATGCAACGGACAAACAAATTTTTTTTTTTTTCAACTTTACTCTTTGTTTTTTCTTTTTTTGTTTTTTTTAATACAAGCTACCATTCGATATCCGAATTATCGTCAAAACAGATTTACAGGAATTTGTTAATAACTATGTTTATAGGTGGACGACTTAGGCGAATAGTCCCGGGTATAAGGTACTTAATTTTGTCAACTAACAGTATATATATACATATACATATATATATATATATATATATATATATATATATATATATATATATATATATATATATATATATATATATATATATATATATATATATATATATATATATATATATATATATTGCATAATACATACATATATACAGCTACCGATGTATCTACGGTATGTATGTATATAATTACAGATCACCTGGGCATTGTGCGTATATATATATATATATATATATATATATATATATATATATATATATATATATATATATATATATATATATATATATATATATATATATATATATATATATATATATATATATATATATATATATATATATATATATATATATATATATATATATATATATATATATATATATATATATATATATATATATATATATATATATTTATATATATATATATATAATCATACATTTATATATATACATAGATACCTACCTATATGTAAGATTAATAATTAATTAATTAATATCTATAATGTATTATCTATATATGTAGTGTATAATATTCAAAAACTATATTATTATTTTCATTTATTATCTACTATATATAACTATATGTATTTAGTATATTTATAACTGTTGTACCTGTGTCAAGGCGTCGCATGTTAAACAATAGTTAGATTATTTATCATTTAGTATCACATTGCGTTCACTGTTGTTGCTGGCCGTCTTTGCCTGGCGTTAAATAGAGTGATAAAAGAAAAAAAAAAAAAAAAATGATAGGATATGTAATCTATTATTCATTCGATCGATACATATTCAATATCGGTACAGACAATTAGTAGTGCTACAATGTTGCTAACTGATGAATAAATGAATATATATTATATCAATCGAATTTAAAGAAGAAGCTTTTTGAATCGTATGTAGTTGTGTATTTTTGTTTTTTTGTTTTAAATATATACCGAGAGATTTCGATACGTGTCGTGAATTTTATATCTTATATTTTATAACGTCAAGAGAACATAAAGTATATAAGAACAGTAAAATCATCGTTATTTCATTTATCAAAGTTTAGTAGCTAGTTAAAGTTGTTCTCGTTTTGCTACAGCAGTTCTATACACTGTCGTTATTATTGACAGGCGTTAAACCATTTCTAATCCGATATTATAATAAGTATTACAGTTTTTATCAAATACCTATACATATATATCTATATACCTATGTATATATATTTAACAATCTAAACTTCAGCCATTTCCGAACTTCTGTTACAAAAAAAAAAGAGCCGGAAATCCATCCTGCTGATTGTGAATATTAAAAAAAAATCTTCTTGTCTTTTTACATATTATATAAATACTTGCGTTCAATTTCCCGTTAAATGAATAACAATGAATCGATGAATCCGTAAAACGGATAAAAAAAAATTATAATGCTGGAATTCGTTTAAATTCGCAATCTCTTTATATACGAATCGTATTTTATCAAACTGCAGCTCAATTATTTTGTTAACTAGGTTAAATTTCAAAATATACCGTTTTATTTCGTGAATTGATTTCGAGATCGTATGTATATGTATGTACATACATATCGAGTGCATTTCGAGTGATAATAGTGAGTAAATTGTTCGAATATTCAATTATACCATATATATACGAGTGTAATTGAATTCACGAATTTATTTAACATCGGACACACGTGTAAAGGTAATGTTATAAATTTGTTTTGGTGAGTTTTAAAAGTTTTTAGGTTAACCAATTGTTACGTAAATTTTTTCAATTGCTGAGGTCATAATCGCGAATGAAAAAATGACCCGTTATCTTTATAACCAGTTAGCTCATTTCTTGAAAAAAAAAAAATAATTTATACCCATATTAGATAAGAGAACGGGGCAAAATGGGACAGTGGGGCAAAATGTGATTGCAGAAGATTGGGATGTATTGATGGGACAAAATGTGACGCCAAAAAATAATAGAAAAATTGTGTTCTTACAAGACAATTAAACGGAACCGTTTAGAATAAAAACGTTTTTGAAATCATTTTGAGTGTTTGATGCAACATGGCGTTGGAATTCAGAAGTCTAAGGCGAGGCAAAACGGGACACTTCGGAGTTATTTAAAATATGTATAGTTTTTGACATTCGGTACCTCATAACTTTTGAAAATATTTTCTTTTTGAAACAATATAGAGCTCTGAAGTCAGAATTATTCAATGACGGGACACAAAATGGGGCACCCACAGAAAAGCAAAAATTTGTGGCGTAGAACTTTGGAGCAATTTGAGACTATCTCATCTTGTCCCCGACGATATTTTTTGTCCAGAATGTCAAAATTAACCATCCAGTTCCATTTTTTTTTATCAAGGGGTTACATATGGGTTTCGAAGGTAAAAAAAAGCATATTTTCTCTCATTTTTTATACATAGTGTAAATTATATGAAAAATTGGACTATTTTGCACGTAACTCTGCCAAAAATTCATATTTCAATTTTTTCTAAATCAAAATCCTTCGTTCAATCATTAATCGATCCTATTTTGAAAAAGTGTGCAATATTTCATTAAGATCGGTGCATTAGTTTTTGAGAAATCGTGTTCACCGACGTTCAAAAGGGGTCTTCAAAGACCAGTCCTCAACGGCTGAATTTTCAATATTTTTGAATAAAAATTTTACACAATATTGTTCAAACGTTGTTCATTTATATGTTCAAAAGTTTGAATGAAATAATTATTTTATTATATTAATTAAAAAAAATTAGAGAAAATATACTTTTTTTTTTACCCTTTGAAACCCATGTAACCCCTTAAAACACAATCATTCAGAATCATATAGGTATTAATATAGTTACAGCGGCATTTTTCGCTTAGCTGTCCCGTTTTACCCCGGTCTCTCCGATATATACATAGTATATACTAAAACGAAGATTATTCGCGAGTAGGTATATAAAATATCGTATAACGTATGTATAGATAAGAAGCGATTCATTTTAGAAAATTATTTAAATTTATACAAAAATACGACACAAGATTTTTTTTTATTTTTTTTTTTTTTCAGCAACTTTCGTATATATTGTAGTATATACATATATACCCAAAATTATCTTCTTTATTAACGTTATTATTATAAATATTCAGCCAGGCAACATACAGGTGATATCATAACTATATAAGAACAAAAAAAAAAAAATTTTCAATTCATCAGGTATATATATACATATGTATAAGTATATATGTATATATACCTCTTCATAGTTTATTTAATTTATTCGTATATATGCGTGTACAGCGATATTTGTCGTAGGTCAAAAATTAGTAAAAAAAAAAAAAATCAAAAAAATCAAAAAAAATTTTTAATTAATAATTAAAAATAAATAAATAATTCATCTCCCAACGTTTTAAAAAATTCTATTTCATATAGGTATATAATATCTCGTGATTCTTTATTTTCTTTCTTACTTTTTTTTTTTTTCTTATATTTTTCTCTTTTTATTTTTTCTTATATTTTTTTTTTTTTTTTTTTTCTCATTACCCCTACGAACATATCTTTGGTGTACTGCTTGAAATAATAATTATATTTTGTGCTATTGATTAATTATGCATTTTGTCAATGGGGTTGGGGGAAGGGGTTGGGGGTATTGCGCGGCACGACGATCATTCTATTCATAATTCATTCATTATAACTTCATAATTATTATATTCTTAGTTTCGTTCATTTTCTTTTCCATACTTCGTTTTTTTTTTTTTTTATTTTGTTTTATTTTTTTTTTGTTTTTGTGTTTTGTATTTTGTATTTTGTATTTTGTATTTTTTTTTTCTTTTTAATATATTTTTCTTTATTTATTTATTCACTTATTTGTATTTGTATTTGTATTTGTATTTTATTTTATTCTCTCGTATAACACGCGATAGTTCATCATCATCATCATCATCATCATCATCATCATCCATGATTTGCGTCAAATATTTATATATAAATAAATGTTTATTATGTACATAAATCTTCGGTATTGAAGTAAATTTATACCGTATATATATACATATATAATATATATATATACATATATAGCGAGGTGGTATATATTGTATATTATAGGTACTGCTATCCACTCGCGAATGGTATTTCATAATTATTTAGATATAGGTATAATCTATTATAATACATATACATAATATACATATATGTATGTTATATCCTCTCCGTAATCGGACAACGGTTAGTTACGGAAAGTTTGCCTTTTAAAACACATTTTTATCTATGATGAAATTCAAAAACCTGCCCTCAAGGCACCTAGGGCAATCTACATATTACACAATAATGACGTCCTGCGTCAGGCCACTACAGACTACGAATTGTTTAAAAACCTTCTAACGGTCAATTCCTATATTTACTTAGCCTATGAACACATGAAATCACTGCCCAATCGACCAATTTGGACCCATAAGGCACTCGAATAAAAACACAAAATTAAAAAAAAAAAGAACAATTGAAAAAAAAAATTATGTATTATTATCATAATTTTTTTTTTCTTTCCTTTTCTTTCTTTACATGCTACGATTTCTTTTTCCGTTTTTTTTTTTTTCACCATCTTTCTTTCGTTCTTTTTTTTTTTTTTTTTCTTTTTTTCATCGTTCTAGTTCCGAAACAGTCGCTGCAAATTAGCGATAAAAATCGTTTTATCTAAATATATAATATATATTATTATTATATGCGATGTTTTAATGGGCGATTGCGGGCAGATCACTAAGATCTAGTTGTTTAGACAGAAAATCGGTGGAAAGTCGGTTGGTCCCTTTGAAAATATAAAATAAATTAATATTTCTCCGTACATAACATTATTTACAAGGAAAAAAACAAAAAAAAAAAAAAAAACAAATCGAAAAAAAAAACTAATAAAATAAAATAATACCTATAACATTAATTAAAACGATCATTTCTTACCGTTTAACTGGGCATCTTATTACACACAGGTATAATTATACTTATAATATACATATATGGTAATACAAATATACGGGGAAAAAATTTATCGCAAGTGTACGAACAGTTTGTCTCCATAACCTTATATACCTATACACGTTACTATATCATCAGAATTATTACTTCATTCGATTTATAGTTAAAAAATGTAAAAAATTTACGAAATGGAAAATTAAGATTTATATTTTATCGCGTTAAAAGTGTCAAATTTTTATGAATATTTGTTGAAATTGAATGAAAAAAAAAATAATTTTTTTTTCTTCTTCTTGATTTGTATATATATATATATATGTATAACTATTAGTAAACTTGATAATTTTATCTGATTTCTTATGCAATGGTTATAATAATGGCAGAAAATAAAAAAAATAAAGAAAATTTTGTGAAATTCTGAGAAAGATATATATGGGGAATGTGGTGGCAAAATGAGACACCATTTTCTAGACAAAATATTTTGTTTTTTCATTATTGGCTCATTTCACTTCAGTAAGCTTTTTCCAATTTTCAATAAAATAATTCAGACAACAAACGTTTGTAGAAAATTTTCAAATGACCGCATTGTCCGGGCTGATCAACTTGTCTTATCTTTTTCTACAAGCTGTAACTAAGCATTTTTGAACATTAAAAAAAAAAAAAAAAAAAAAATATGATGTCTCATTTTTCCCCACCATTCCCCTTCGTATGTTACTGTTAAATTTCTCAATTCTGTACCTACTTACTTTTTCATATTATGATTATGATTTTTTTTTTTTCTATATCTTCTAATTTTTCCGTCCACTTGCGTTGTATAGTTGCCCCGATTCAAATTTATACATGATCTTTTATAACATATACATACTGTATATGAGTATAACAAAATTGAATCTTGTGATAATACATCAGGTCAATTAGATATCGTGAGTTGAAAATATATAAATGATAAGACTTCATTGAATGATTGTAGACTGACTGTAGTTAATTGAATAAATGCCCTGCTTTTAGATATACTATAATACAGTGTTATTGTATATAAATTTACAACTGGTCCTGACTGTTAGAATCCAACGATTATAAAACCGTTGATAAAAGCAACCTGTATACTAAACTGTCTCATTTACAGTTATATATATATATATATATATATATATATATATATATATATATATATATATATATATATATATATATATATATACACACAAAACATAACGTATATGTATATTGCATATGTACACTAAACTGTCGCACCTAAATATAGGCAACCAAAGTTACGCAAACGTATTAAGTTGGCAATGCACATCTTGAGGGGCGCCGTGATGGTAAATGACGAGTGAGTTAACGTGGCATTGCCAACTTAAAATATGGTGTAACTTTGGTTGCCTATATTTAGGTATGACAGTTTCAAATTCGTTTAGTGTACTCATGTATCATTTCATCCGTAATATAGATACCCAGTGATATAAATATACATATATAATATTATCGGATTAGAAAAATTTTGGTTAGTAGAATGTGTGCCGTGTAAATTTGGCCAAAAGCTGTTCATTACTATAGTAATTCTACCTTTTTTTTTTATTTTTTATTATTATCATTTGTTTTTTTTTTTGTTTTTCAAACAAAAAGAAAGAAAGACAATGCGATCGCGGTGGAAGATTTTCAATAATGAATTATTGTCACTCACGCATTGTACAGTATCTCATTGATTGTAAATATAAGGTAGATTTAGTATATTTGTGCGTAAAATAGATTCCAAAAAGAGAAAAAAAAAAAAAATGAAGAATAAAAAATAAAAATACAATAAAATTTTCAAATATCAAGTGTATAAATATGTGTAGGTATGATCGAAAGGCTCGACGAAAATGTATGCCATACTTTACCGACCTGCGCTCAAGATCAATCGTAGATCGCAAGTCGATAAAAAAGGAAATAATAAATAAATTTCGGTAACACATATTAGTTTACCAAATTTCAAATAGTATTTAACAATAAATAAAAATTTCGATGAATATACTATTTTGAACACTATTGAACCTAAGAAACAAAGAAAAAAAAAAAAGGAAAAATAGAGAGAAAGATAGAGAAAATAGAAAATAAAAAGAAAGAGGGAAAAGAATAAAATTAAAAAAACCAAAAAAAAAAAACTACGTTTTAGCGTACAATAATTTGTTGTTCGAGGTTTTGTTTTTGTAAGGTGGGAAAGAATATATGTATATACTATATATATATATATATATATTATTCGCACATTCGGAACAGCAGAACAGCCTTAGCTTTGTCGTTCGCGTATATTTTTACTTAAAAGTAAATTATTATGAGGTCCCGACAAATGCCTGATAAGTTCTTGCAAGCTTTCGAAACTTAATGAACAAAAACAGCATGAAAATGTGTTACCAGGCGCTGCTATTACACCCCTGTGTACTGAACACAAATGTTTTAACAAATGAGCTTTCTGTTTAAACATGGCAACGCACAACCTACAGGCAAATGGTTTTTCACCCGTATGAACCCGCAAATGTGTTTTTAAGTTCCAAGACATTCCGAACTGCTTTCCGCAATATGTACAACGATATTCACGGACAGGGGTGGACTTTGGGGGGTCATCCGATGGGGGTGGCGGCGGGGCTCTCGCTGGAGGTACTGTCCACGCACCCCACGGTGGTTCAAGACCCGCAACAGTCGCAAGATCTGCGCTAGGCGGTCTGTGCGACGCCCCTGGTGGCGTCGCCGGTCTATCCTGTTGGAAAAGAAGAGAAAAAAAAAAGAAAAGAAAAATAAAAGCAAAATTAAATTAATCTTTTAAACAATATAAAAATTTGGATAGTTCGAAATGTTCATGAGTAAAATTCAAGATAATTGTGAGTCGAATGACCAATTCCGTTAATACTTTGCAAAAATCTTTTCAACCAGGATCCTTAATTTTTTTAAATTAATTACTATTTTTCTTTTTTCCTCAATGAACAGTAAAAATTCAAGAAAATATGTACATACGTATAGGTATCGACTTTAGACTTACCAGGTAAGGTGGGGCTGAGACGCTGAGAGGATGAGGCGCTTGTAGCCTCCGAGGCGTCTCAAATCCAGGATTAAAGGGTACAAAGGCAGCGTTTTGTGCAGGAGCATTATGAAACCCAGGTCTTCTTTTCCTGTGAGGTGTAACCACGTAAGCGTCTGCCGGAGGCATCGGAAGTTCTTCAGGTTTCCGTTTTCCCGGATCCAATCCGAGGGCTAATCGAGCTGCGAGTTGTCTTCTTCGTTCTTCAGCTTCCTCGAATGATTCCCGTCTTTCCAAAAGCTGTTTTTCGGGCCTGAAAAAATACGATCATTTCTTCAAAATCAAATTTCCATAAAATATCTACACTCGCAGATAATTTTCGAATGTGTAGAAAATATCTTTAGATAAAATTCTTCGCCGGATGGTATAGGAAGTCTAAAGAAGATGCTTAATTCCGTTTTTATCGACAGAGTAACGAACATCCGATCGTAGATAAGTGCGATTCGTATAATTTTTAAAATTATAAAAATTATCTAAATCTTTTACTACAAGTAGTCAAGACGAAGTTTAATGCAGCTTCTTTACATTCCGGTATTTATATATATCGAACACGATTAATTAGTCAGATTATAAACTTTCTTCAAAGCTTATCGTGTTGCATATTATCGACAGATAAATCGTGCTAACGAATCATTGAGCTATACTGAAGCATGATGAAGCTACCCAAGATTCCAGAGACGTAAAACAAAGTACAAATAAGATTTATTTATCGTTGCAGTTATCGAATACGTGGAAAACTGAGATATGCATCTAAAAATAAACTGAATATGAAATTGAAAACGAAGAATCTTATTCAAAATTGAACAATTCTTTATGAGTGATTCAAAAAGTGTTGGGACTGGTTCAAAGTACGGTTTTTAAAAGTTCTGAAAGGTTCAAGTTCCGAATTTCAATACTACCGAATCACAATTTTTGGGAAGAATAATTCCTCGAAAGTCTGCATAGTCGATTAAAAAAACTTCAAATTGGATAACACCGGAGATTCAAAATTCCGAAACTTGGAATTCACGAATTGCCCGTCATGCCCTTTCAATAAATTTTCAAATTCTCGTACTTTCAGAGTTTTGGATTTTCTGAGATTCAAGCTGTCTGCAATGCGATCTTTCCCAATTTTAACATTCTGAATCTTAACGTATTTTCAGTCAATATTGTTTCTATACGAATAGGTACGATTTGTGTTGATATAAATCGATATCAAAAGCTTTAAAAAAATCTCTCCACTCGTCTCGATTTCTTCGTTAATTCAAACTCGATATAAAAAGTATAAAATAAAATAAAAACTAACCTATGAACTACGTCGTGGGATCCTTCGCTAGTCGTAGAGGCACCGGAATTTAAACATAGATTAACTGGGTCCGAGCTATCCCTTCTTCTAGGAGGTTCAACGCTGCCTTCTCTGTTGTCGGTTAAATGGTGTGTCTCGCCTTCTACGCCTTCGACATCAACTTCCGGCTCGTCTTCACAGCCCTCAGTTTTTATGAGAACGGAACAGCAGTCGGCCGGGTTATTAGACTGCCTACTAATTGGGTCAGATGAACAATGAAGATAAAGTTTATTAAAAAATTATAAGGGCAAATTTTTAATTTAAAACTATCGTATTAAATCGTGTAAATAATTTCTCTTTACCGACTGATAAAATGACAAACGATAACCAACCTGCCGTCATACTGGGACTCGTAACTCGAGCTTTCTTGACTTTCTGAAGGCTGAGGTGTCGGTATCCTCTCCTGATCAGACTTGCTAGAAGTCTGCGGATGATTTGGTTCGAAAAGTTCCGATTTTATTTGAAGTAATTCGAACAGTTCTCGAAGTGGTATCAGCTCAGTTGACTTTAAACATAGAAAAAATGATCGAAACGTTTATTAAATAAATTTATAATTTAAATATCGTTAGAATGAAAAATAATAAATAAAATTATCGATAAATTTACTAACTGCAGAAGTAAATCAATCGATCTCTCACCGGTATCAAGGCTTCTCCATTGTACAAGAACTCTAGTAGATAATTAAGTTGAGGTTTTCTGACCCCAGACAGGTGGACGACGTGGTCCAGGGCGGGGTCTCTAAGAAGGCTAGCTAGAAGGGGACTAGCAGCAGCTAGAACAACGCGGTGAGCTCGGACAACGGACCCGTCATCGCAGGCCAGAGCGACGTCCACGTGCTGATCACCGCTGTACCAGGCACCAACTTCTGCTGCCAAGGTTGCGGGGTGTTTCCCATAATGGAGGGTCAGACCGTCCGTATACATCGTCTGAAAATAAAATCATTTATTAAAAATCAATTAAAATATTTCACTCCCATTACGTCAGACAAAAAACGCCACCAGGATGTCGGCTTGGGTTCATCGAACCAAAAAGTTATTAACGATCGATTTGTATTAACTATTTTCATTAAATCCGGGAAGTTAAGTCAAGTCAAGTCAAGTCTCAAGTTATACTTTTTTCATTTTTCATATATATATTTTTTCTTTCGTAATAAAATATCGAATTTATACCAGAAAGATTTCTATAATCACTAAACATTACTGCCACAATCTCGTTGTTTAATGATATTCTCATAATACGTGTGCACCTTATATCCTTGGAAAAATTGTATAATTGGAAGTAAGGAAATAGTCATTCTGAAGTTCAGGGTCAGCCGATGTTATATGATGATTACATTTGCGTTTTCCTTATTCTATTTGGGCCTTGACGCTGCGCCGCGCCGCGCCGTGCTGCGGCTATGACGACGCAATCCGCAGCAAATAGCGTCGATATAACCACCGGACCCCTCTCATCGACAGAGAATGCCTTTTACTTTACAGGTGATTCTATTTGCGCTGGTAACCGGTTAAGCCGCTTGTGTAATCCGCAATTTTATTATTAGCGAATATATCAGCAATGAATTCTTTAGATTTATAATCACGTTCGTAACGTTGTTTGTATGTACCTCATATACCCTGTTACAATAATTAAAAAACTAAACACACAAAAAAAAATAAAGAGATTGTCTACATACACATTAATTCCCATTTTGTAAAATTTTACAATAAATTTTCAAGTCAACAATTTTCGCAATGTATATAATCCGGGTGTCGATTTATTGTCAAAAATCAATCAAGTCGTTAGAATTTAGAAAAATTTCGATTACATATTTCCAAATTCATGATAATCATTATTCCTCTTTCATCTAACTGATCTCTGATCATTACATTTAAATAGTCTACATCCAGAGTTTACCTCGATAATATAAAAAAAAAGCAGTTTTGGAGTAAAACGAAATGGAGAAAAGTCTTACGATCACTAATTAAATATTTAAACTTCAGTCACACATATTGGGCAGATGTTTAAAATAACTAAAAATATATCACACAGTTGTTGTATACACCTATGTATATACGTTTTCAGTATCACTTAAATATCACAAAATTTCATATCCCGTCATTATTCACGTCATCTTAAAACATATGGTCCGAATTTAACGTATTAAAGATAGGCAATTACTAATTAAAGTGTGTAAAATTTTAATTAATAAACATATGAACGTAACTAAAAGATGTATGTTCATTCATGATGAACCTCTAGACAATTTTATTAATCAAAATCCGATTTTTGTTTTTTGTTTTTTTTTTTCTAGTTTTTCGAGACAATAAATTATATCTTCTTGGGTTATTTTCGATAGAATTTAGTCGTTACGGATGATAACAGACTTCAATAATATTTATTACTTGAACTTTCCTGGGTACGGAGAAATTTCGTTATATTATACTTATGACACGAAATCATAGCGGCTTATCATATTTCTCGCAATAATTTGTTGTTTATATTTTACTGTTACTAAATACGATTTCACAGACTTGCCACGTGATTTAATAATGTTCATAATTATTTAACGGATTATAATCAATTTTTGGAAATAAGTTAAATAACCGTGATATTTATTTACTACGCTATTTGATAGCAATTATTTATTAAAAATTATTCAAGAATCCAAGAACTTTATATTATACTTACGGAGAAAAATTTTACTTTGATAATTGACAGAAGTCAATTATTAGAAAATATGAAGAAATAATAATTTTTATTGCTTATTATAGTCGGTGTGATTTTTTTTATTCAATTTTTTTATTCTTTGTAAAGATTTTACCGTTGATTGAAATTGAATTCCTTTCATATCGATGTTGGGATCAATTTTCCTGGTAAATAAAGCGTCTAATTGCTTTTTGGGATGATAAAAACTCAGCCTTTTGACGACTTCATACTTTCATCGCGTTCTTAAAACCCGAAAAGCTCCTAAGCCTGTAACCTTAAGTGTGATTTATAATTGCTTAAAAGTAGATATGTACAAACATACATACATTAACACGTGCGATCATACCTACACGTGTGTCATAACCCGAATGAAAGTCTTGCAAAAACATTTCAAACGTTTAAACGTTTATTATTCTGTACCATAAGACATTACATATTATATTTTTACGTCACGTAAAGATGCAATAAAATATTACGAGATGGTTTAAAAATACTAATAAAATTTTTCATTCATTCATTCGTTTGCGATATGTATCACTGACAGTAATTAATACCTATCAATCGGCCCTAAATTTTAAACATATAAGGATCTAACTTTAACCATGAGATTTCGTTCAAAATAAATATTATTACCTACCATATATGTAAAAAAAATATTTCATTGAATTTTACCACAATTAAAACAAGATAAAATTTGAAAGATTTTAAATTTCAGACGTACGATATCAGACATACACAAATAAAATCGAAAATCTGCAATCAACGAAAGAATATTTCCAATAGAATAATTAATGAGGAATATATTGTATAAAGTTTTATTTTTATTTTTTACCATTAAGGTAATTGAAAAGTAAAATTTGAAAACGTATTGTTTCTTTCTATTTTGTGAAATATATTCTTTCTTTGGTTGTTCGGTTAAATAAAAAAAAGAAGAATTAAAAATTCTTTTATAGTACCTAAGCCTACTGTATTATAGGTAGTGAGGTTAGTCGTGTTGTTTGTAAGACCGGTTTATGCTAACTGAAATCACAACCAAATAGAAGAGAAAAGGACCAAGCAATAGAGAACTCGATGTAATGGGGCCTGCGATTTCCGCTCTATTTTTATTTTTATTTTTATTTTTATTTTTTCCTTCTTTTTT
The DNA here is from genome assembly GCA_963924015.1 of Macrophya annulata. Classification (NCBI taxonomy): domain Eukaryota; kingdom Metazoa; phylum Arthropoda; class Insecta; order Hymenoptera; family Tenthredinidae; genus Macrophya; species Macrophya annulata. The sequence continues at coordinate 24,468,748 of OZ001258.1, forward strand.
TTATTTCTGAGCCCAATTAGGTTTCGCCAGCATGAATAGACCCTGTTTCATGGTTGCCTCGAATGTCGGTATGCCAAGTTTGCCATCGGCCCTCCTCTCTTAAAACTCTCCTAAAGCTCCCTTCACACCAAACTACTACCATCCGCAAAGAATACCATCCGAAATTCTAGATAGTACACAAGGAAAAAATGAAAAACAAAAAAGAGTTAAAAATAAAAAAACCATAAATTCGACTCTTTTCAAAATTAAGATTTCAATCTCTTGAAGAAACTTTGATTCGCCCGATTAAATGCAAGCCGTGAAACGAACTGAAAAGGAAACTCAAAAAAAAATAATAATAATAATTTCGAAACACGAAAAAATCGCGTCTAATTCTAACATTTGACGATACAAACTCGTCCATGTGATAAAACTTAGGTATTATGATAGTCGGTTTATACGTTTGGTCCCCGCGTCCCGGAAGAACGTGTACAATTGATCCTGGCATCCGCGTTTCGCGGTTTCCGGTGTGAGTAGTTGTACCGATCTTACAGAAGCGGGTTAGCAGCTGCCGATGAAATCGTTTTTTGCTTTTGATCCTGAGAGAGTTATTCATTTTATTCATCTAAAGGATCTCATAAGATCTCACGCTTTTCTTCGGACTAAAACCTATATATTATTATATACGTATACATATATATACATGAAAATTCCCGCAAAAGAAATAAGAAATTCTCTTAAGATCGTTACAACATATATACCTATAATATACGTATAAAATTATTTCCCCATAGTTTCTCATACTTAAAAAATATTTACAAGGTGGAAGAAGATTATTGTTAAATTTTTCAATGTAAGTATATATTCAATCAACGTATAGAAATTCGCATATACATGAATGTACATACAAGGTACATACATACATACGTATATAGCATAGATATAATCTACACACTGACTCACTTGAGGTACCATACTAAATAGACGGGTGGAGATAGATGAATAGATAGATAGAAGGAAGCCTAGTCACACTCGTTTAAGCACTCACACTGTATATATATATATATATATATATATATATATATATACACATATGTAGATATAGATACATACATAGATTTATAAATGTATACGTATTTGTAGATTGAATATATGTATATGTACATACGTATAAAGCGAGGCAATTCCCCGTTCGTATTCGCAGTAGCGTACATTTCGTTCAAGGCCAAAAGTAACAGCCTTTTCAAACTGCACTTATCGAGTGGATTAGGTGTAGACACATATTCACAAAGTATAGATGTATTTAGATGTAAATGTATAGATGTATATTTGCAGTTTTACACGATATATATATTGCCACTCCTGCACACAGTATCGCCTTAATAGATACGCGAAAAGAAAAAAAACAGAAAGAAAATAACAAATATGTGTACGCATAAAGGATAGCTGGATAGGATAGGTATAAGGTATGGTAGGTGGGTAAATAATGTATGTATTGAATGTTTAACTGTAGAGAAGCAGACATATAAACGTAGTCGCAACTGAGTGGTTACATGATCCATTCATTATATAAGAACAATCGGCCGTCTAATAAATAGACACTCCATCATTGTAAATCTGAAGGGCACATCCATACCGACGAATACTTCCATCACATACATAGATATACTGTATGTACATTATGTATCCATATATACATGTATGTGTCTGCGAAACCAAGCGCAATGCGCGCAAACCACCAACAAGCGTGTATAGACGTACAGAGACGCCCGGCCTCGCTCAATTATTACCGTGAACATAACGCGCGCCAGTCTCTCTCTATCCTCTGTGATGTGTCCTATGCACAGCACAGCACAGCACAGCATAGCATAGCATAGCATAGAACAGAACAGCATAGCGTAGCATAGCATAGCGCAGCACCGCACCACCTCAACCGGCGTTCCTCTATAAAACTATCTATATAGACACTGGGCTGCCCGCTTGCGTAACGCTAGTGATCTCACGTTGTGGGTGGGACATAGTCTATGGTACGCGAGTACAGGGTGACCCGGTAAGAAGTTGACGATTTTTAATACTGATCATGAAACAGTAAGAGAGAAAGATGATATAAGTAGGTTAATTAAGAGAAAAATTTTATAACGAGATCGTATGTAATTTAGATGATAAATTAGAACGATGGCAATGCATTTCTGAGGTAGGTATATCAAGAACTGGAATCGAAGCTTTGATGTGTTGAAAAATTTTGAGACCCTATTGCATATTATGCGGATCTTTAATCAGAACTAAATTCTGATTTAGTCACGTAGAAAGACTGTCATTGTCATAAGTAATAGTGACAGTTTATGTGTTTATGCGATTGTCAAGGTCGTTTATTTCAGTGATATATATTGAGTGATATGAGTCTTAACAAAAAGAATTTAAAAAACAAAAAAAAAAAAAAAAAAAAAGGAACGTCTGTGCAGCTTTCTTCTATCTAAAAACTACAGAAAACAAATTATTTTCGGTTATGCTGATTAACCTGCCTGTGTCAATTAATAGTGTCTGGCTTTCTAGCTGCTGAAATTCACCTTCAAAAATTTTTGGTGTAATAACTGATCGTAAAATTGTTGTGCCACTGATTTAAGTAGTCAAAGCACGCTGCTCCCGCGACTCGCGTTCTCGAGGAAAGATGTGCGAGGGAAGCGCTTACCTTTCACTGTGTAGAGTTAAACTAGAGATTTATTATAGGTAGGTATAACTTATATGTTAGATTCTTCTATATCGAATAATTCCCAAGGACGAGTGTCACATATAATACATAATGTGTGTGTGTTGAATTTCTATACAATCCTTAGGTCTGATTAACATATATTTGGTTGTAAGATCCGATATAACGACAAAAAAATAAATAAATAAATAAATACTTCGGCTGCTAACCTTTAAGCTCATCATCACATACATTTAGGCCTTCTAAATCAACGACTCTTTCTACTATCTTTCACAATTCGGTTTCTGATATCTCATTGACCGTGAGCTCTATAATGACGTATCGCTTCGTACACATCCGTCAGATAATCACGTATACAAATACCATAAGTGTTATTGTGTAAGCGTTATAATTTTTTCTTTTTTTCTTTTCTTTTATTTTTTTGGTTTAATCTGGATTATGATTAGACGCGTAAATTAGGCCAATTTATATCAGAATGATAAAGAAAGAAAAAAAAAGAAAAATTAATTAAAACATTATTAATATTTTTTTTTTTTTTCGAGACAACTTGACCTTCGTATAAATCACGACCGGTCAATACGAAAGCTTTCTAAATTTTATCGGATTAATTAATAGTCGGCCAAATTAACTGCAGTCTTTCCTTGAATCTCGATACTTTATTTAAAATGAAACTCGATGAATTTACCACGATTTTTTAATCGAATACATGATTGAAAGTTAATAAAAAATAAAAAAAAAAAAAAAATTCATCGTAGCAGTCGATTGCGTGTATGCAACACGGTAAAAATATCTGTGTTGTATCAGACATTTAGAAGCAACGCTGATCGTTGTGTAACAAATGCTATTAATGCGGGCGCGGGCGCAACGATCCTGCCTGATCCGAGTAGCTGTTACTAAATGCAAGCGAAAGCCACCGTGTACCTCTTATATTATCTATACTCAGAATTGAAACAAGTAAAATTTATCAAATTTCACACATCTGTTTAAATCAAGCTAATATAATATATCGTAGCTGATCTATAAAGAAGATAGTTGTGACGATATCGAGAGAGTCCTTGAAAGAGATTAGAAAGACATTCGATGATCAAGAGTAGAGGGTGACTTGGCAATGTGACAGACAGGTCAAACGGAAGGAATTCCTACTGCTATGGGGGCACGCGAAAATATTCAATCAACTAAAATATACGAGGGAAAAGAGAGAAGGTTTTTATTTTATTCTGTTCAGGCATTGAATTTCACAATCACCACGACCTCTCTGAAAAAATAAAAAAATCGAATCGTTCGAGTGGATTTACGCAACTGCATCCTCCCAATGGTGAGTGTGAAATTATTTTAGTATACTAGAGACGAGGGTGATCTTGGGGCCAGGACGCATATTATAAATTGTAATAATTATTGCGGTGAATGTAAACTGCGGAAAGATTTTATGTGACGGAATAGCACCGAGTAATAGCAGCTTTTCCATAGCAGTAAAGTGCTGAAACTATACTAGACCTGATGCAGGAACGCCAGATCGCTAGAATGAACCGAAGGCCAACTAAATTACACGAGTTCTTCAATGTCACGAGTTCCACCTCCATATCCACCTCCACTGCTACCGCCACCGCCACCTCCACCTCCACCTTCATCACCATTTCCATTTCCATTTCAATCTCCACTTCCACCTCCCCCTTCCCTTCCCCCCCCCCCCCCCCCCACCAAAACCTAACCAACGCCGTACTTTACTCTCGAAGAGTTAACTCTTCGTCTCCTCCGCTTTTTCCCCACCGTAAATCGGTCCTCCGTCATCCATCTCCTGCTCTCCATGCGATACCCGCGAATTCCAAACCAGCGTTGTACTTTCGTACGTGACCTTGAATCCCGCACACTGTGGTACCGGATCACAAGATATTATCCGATTGTCCGATCGGCGTTTAGCGATCGTTGGACTGATGAATATCATATAATCGAACGAGGATCAAGCGAGGATCAGAGTTTGTCGACGAAAATGAACGGCGTAGATATACGACGATGTAAGGAATTTCAATTTCACGCATCGACCAATCAGATAGACGGGACGGTTGCGTACCGGTATAAATGAAAGACTAATTCTTATTGGACGGTCTCTCGTTGCAAGGTTAGATTTCGTTTGCTTTTCTAATAATTCTCTTGCGTGATCACGCTGGGCGATCGCGTTTCGCTCACCTTGGACAACCTGACGAATGACCATTTCTCAAATGACCAATATGGATTAGGTAGTATTGCGACAAGGTCTTATATATCAAAGAACTTACATATAGGTAGGTACTACATATCGTTTTAATCGCGTTTACAAAAAAAAAAAAACAACGTTAAACGATCTCTGTGTAGCGTGTCTCGATTGTAGATTATTGGTGTACGCGATAATACGTGAGTATGTCTTACAGTGGGATAAAAAAAAGGAGAAGAAGAATAATAAAAAAGAAGAAGAAGAAGAAGAAGAAAAAGAAAAAGAAGAAGAAGAATTCTCGTAACAAAATGGACAAGTATTTCGAATCTTCAAGTCATTACCAAAGTAATCAGCCATGCCGTGCACGAACCTCCGGCAAAGCCGAACGTACACATTTATAGGTATATACCTTATACCTACCTACCTACCTACCTACTTACTTCACGAACACGGACACGGGCACACGAGGGACACGGCTATAAAGAGACAGACAAGCCTGTGCGCGGGTACTTGAACCGAACAACGATAGCGGATAGACGAAAGTGAAAGGGAGGGTAGAAAGGGTTCTGATATATACGTAAGGCTCCAAGAGCTGCAGTGGGCCCAGAAATTTTACAACTGGCACAAGTATATCAGAGGTATATACCTACGTACACAACAGTCGTACATACCGTCTCAGTATACTCTATATCGATATAATATAAGAATATAGATATATAACATGTATCGTCTGATACTATACGTGTATAAATCATATACATGTAGTTTAGAAAAAGATTTTTACTTCCATACAGAGACAGTATATGTTATTCATGTGTGTACGTGATATAATACATAGAAAACATTATATTACAGCCATGCAATAGACTCGAATGTTTTTATAGGCACCCAGGTATTGCGCTACGAACTTCGCTGTATTGCTAATAAATTAAATCCAAGTAATTAGAGGACTGGAGGTTGCGACTAGGCGAGCTTCTCAAGGCCCTGGCTTCGCCGAAGCGTGTTTCCGGTTCCGATTAACTTCCTCTTTTCTCATCGCACGTTCCGACACACATATTCATACACACACGTACTGCATATACGATATTAAACTTCGTACTGTACTAGACCAGTGTATATAATGTTTTAGGAAATTCACGATATAAAACTAACAATATATATTTTTAAACCTCTCAAGGCTGTGGGGCTTTGATCAGCTGATTTAAGAAATTAACATATCGCGATAGGGAAAGAAGTGAGAGAAAAACTAGCATTTCTTAAACGTGATTTAAGTCTCGACTGGGAACGCAAACACAACCGGCAAAATTTCTTGCTAATACTTTGCATATGAATGAATTAACGTGCTTGCTTCTCTCTCAATGGACTTAACGATAATCCGTTATCAACATGAATTCATATTCGTTTATGACAATAACATACGATTTAAATCGAACTAGATTTTGAACGATCGTTGTATAAATTGTAAACTTTAAACGTATATATTCAAGGATCATATGTTATATACAAATCGATGGATTAAACGATTAGGAAAATTTATCTAGATATAATATGTATATGTATAAGCATATTGGAAATAGCAGATTACCTTTTATTAGTATCCTTAAATCCAATTCCAAATTTGCAAGCTTGGACTTTACGTTTCTCTCGACGAGTGTGGATACATCTCTGACCGTGTTATCGGTAAACCTTTTTAACGATTAAAGTAATCCAAATTGGTAACTAGGCACGTTGTATTGATAGACATTTATCAATTCACTAGATCTTGATTATTATTTTCTTTCTCTTCTTTTTTTTTTTTCTGTTACAATTGATTAAATAAATATCGTTGTTTATAGCCACTGTCACTGCACAAGGGACGTCCTTTTCCTGCACATAGTAACGTTTTAAAATTTATTTTATCTTAATTTTTTCTTTCTTTCTCTTTCGTGTATATTTATAATACGATTAGAAAATATGTTTTCACATAATTCTTAACCGTTAATCACTTTATGGTTTATTTCCCTCTAATATTATAATCAAAAGAGAATATGTAATTGTACTTTAAAAAATATTTCATTTATACACTTCACTATTAAATTTTATTATTATTTTATTAGTATTTCCTTTCCGTTCTCTTTTTTTGTTTTTTATTTTTTATTTCTAAAACTTGGATGAACTTCACGAAATATATTTAATTTTATTAAAAATAATTTTTACGCTCTACGCGATACGATCGTTTCAAGTTCTTTTATCGCACACATCCCTACGTTTAAAAAAAAAAAACACAATAATTTTAAAAATTCTTCGAGATGTACTTTCAAGGTCACTACTAGCCTGCCTGGTGGTCACGTTTTATTGAAGTTTAAAAATTATAATTAAGTTATTAATATATATATATATATATATATAACAGTTTAAAAGTTTAGATAGAATTATTTTACGCCACGTTAGCTGCGACTGGGACTTCTTCTTGTCGAGAGAACATGGGATCGTGAAATGGTCCTTGAATCTTCGAAATCCCCGGACGATAGAAAGAGATCTTGTTCGTACAAACTGTCGTTGTTTGTTTGTTTCATTTACTTATTATTTGTTTTTGGTTTATTTTTGTTTTCTTTTTTATTATCTTCTTCTTTTTTTTTTTTCGTTTTCTTTTTCTCTTTTTCTTCTTCTTCTTCTTCCTCTTCAGGCCTCCCAGGAGCTCCAGGGTCAGCCGGCTGGCTTAGCACTTTTACCTCGCTGGTGTCCCAAGGACTTGCCGCGCTTCTATCCCTTTCTCTTATCCTTTCGCGCGCGCGTGTTTTTTATCCCTCTAACCTTTTTAGCGGACTTTTAATTCCGACGTTACGTTACTTATGATCACCGCTGCCCGCTTCAAGGTAAAGAAAAGGTATATAGAAAGGCGCTTACGTCGTTTTAAATGTCAGATAAATGTTGCTTCCCTTTTTCTATTTTTCTCTTTTTTTTTTTTTTTTTGGTTTTTAATATTTTAATTTTTAATTTTTTAACTTTTTCTTTATCTTTTCTTTACTTTCGTATATGATTCTAATTCTTCAATTATTCTCTATTATTATTATTATTATTATTATTAATATTTTATACGTCAAAAAATGATCTTCGTATGAAATTCAGGTTGCATTTATATATGCGATAAATAATTGTCATTATTTCTTATATCTTCTTTTATATTTCCTTTTATTCTCCTTTCGATATCTGGTCTGAATCTTCTCTTCTCTGAAGTTTCGTGTCAAATTGCGCGACAACTTTGTAAATCGGATTCAGCGCAGGTTCGAACGATCCGTCGTTTCGCGCGCCGAAAGCAGCCTATCTCTCTCTCTCTCTCTCTTTTTCTCTTTCTCTTTCTCTATCTATTTCTTTCTTCCTTTATTTCTCTTTCCGTCTCTCTTTCTCTCTCTCTCTCTTTTTATCTCTTTCCTCTATCTCTCTTTCTATTTCTCTTTCTCTCTCTCTCTCTCTCTCTCTCTCTCTCTCTGTCTTCTGGTTTTGTAACGCTTTTACGAAACTCCGCGCCAAAGTAAAAGTCCGCGACTCGATCGAGGCGGACGGTGATACACACGCGCCAACCCGGTAGGTATAACACTGTACGATCTACGCGGCGTCGTTGATTCCCGATTTCTTCGAATAATTATCGATTCTACGTCGTCTTTTTATCCGTCGCTACTTTTCATACTTTTACACTAAAATATATGTATGTATGTATGTACAACATATAAATCGCATATCGATTTATTATTATATATTTAATATCCTCTTTTATAAAACAGTCTATCAATTAACACAGTACACACTTTGATAATCAATTATATACACTATATAGATTCAGATGTAAGATTTATACCGCTACCACCGGTACCACGTTGCCTACTTCTAATTATTCTTCGGATTATTTGGAGCCGGAACTTTCGACAATTTGTTGATGGAGGGGGGGGGGGGTTGGATTTACGAATTACGCAACTTGTATAATTGCTCCGATATTTTTGAACGTCATTATTATCGATGTATACTTCCTCTTGATTTGTTTATGTTTTTTTTTTTTTTTCGTTTTATGTATATATATGTATATTTTTTTTTTTCTAACCCTCCGGGGATATTTTTGGAATCTTCTCCACTTGACTTCCGAATCTAATAATCCTGAATTTCGCTCCTTCACCAAGAAGGGGGTATTTGGCGGAGTTGCCTTCTGATTTCAACGCGCCCAGTCGACGCCGTTGCTCCGTTGAGTTTCAACTTTTACTTTCAGCTCTTACACAACACCGGGCCGTCGTCGTCGTCGTCGTTCCTCAGCTGTCGGTGTGTATCCGTGAGTGAGCCCGTGCATTCGCACGGTTGCCCGACTGCCGCGTGTCTCGTGAGCGTTTCGGTGCTTGAAGCCTCCTCTCTTCTCCTTTCCTCTCCTCTCCTCTCCACTCCTTTCCTCTCTTCTCCTCTCCTCTTCTCTTCTCTTCTCTTGGCTTAGCCTCACGGCTTGTTTCTCCGTTCCTCAAGTTTCCCCGGCTTCTACTATATGTATATGTATGTATACGTCTATCTCTATCTTTCCTCTCTTAGATCTTCGTATAGAGACTTCCGGTTACCGGGATATTCAAACGTCGTCCTGATAATTATAAAAAAAAAAAGAAGAAAAAAAGAAAAGAATATAACTATCATCGATCGATTCTCTCGTCGTTTTTCACCCAAAACTACCAATGTCACTATTTAATATCTAACCGCTTTCAAAACTGTCACCCAACAGTAAATAAATATTTCGTAAATCTTTTTATAAATAATTTTTTCTTTGTATACAATTATCGTCGAACAACAAACTTCAGTTTTATTATCGTACCCTTCTTCCATCGATACACAATCTATATGTTACATAAGTATCGTTTGATTCGTTGAAAAACCAAAAAAAAAAAACTAAAAATTAAAAACTATAAACTTTCTCACAATTAATCCCACGCGGTGATGTGTATAAAACCACAGTTTGACATTAGAAACAAAACAAAAGAAAAAAGAAAAAAAATAAATAAATAAAAAAATAAACAAAAACAGAAACCAGTTTTATTATCACTAACTGTTTTCACTGAACCCCGATAACGAATAACCCTCGAGGGCGTAACAAACTCCTCGTCCTTCTGCAGGTAGGGTACCGGAAGGTGTCAAAACTGCGGACGTAAAAGTTCGACGTCTTGGTCCTCCGCCTCCTCGCTTAGTTCTACGCCTTGTAGAAAGGAGGAGGGGGCCAGGTGTTCTTCTTAGCTCGTGCAACTCCGATTCTCTCTCTCTATGTATATATATATATATACACCCAGAATCGGTACCAGCTAAGGTTCGCATGTATAAAGGGTTCGCCGCTACCTCAGTATACTAGCTATACCGTATACAGTTCACCAACAGGGTTCGGAGAGGGAATGGGGAGGGGGGGGGGGGGGGGGGGGGGGGGGGAGGGTTTCTAACAGTTCGTGTTGGGGGTCAAAACAAGGTTTAAACGTAGAGATTAAACGAACCAGTGGAGAGGGGAAACAAGCAGTAAATAGTAAGAGGGGGATGTTTTAACACTAAGGGGTCAGGGTTGGGCCAGATAATTATTTATGGTAGGGGTTGAATCGGTAAAACAGGATCAGTTTAGATGTTTACTGGGACTCACTGGGACTGATATGTATTGATCTCTGTTGACTATCATTAATTAAATTTCTATTATTATTCTTATTAAAATTTTTTTATTTTTTTACACGCGAACGATGATCGTACATACATACGTACATATATATATATATATATATATATATATATATATATATATATATATATGTGTATATATGACACTATGATATACAGATATGTATATATATATATATATATATATATATATATATATATATATATATATATATATATATATATATATATATATATATATGTATATGTATATGTATATGTATATATACACACGGTTTTTGACACACAAGACTTTTTGACACACGCGCACGTTCGCGAGGAGGCACTTTGCAGCGCGCTCGCTTCGTAGGTTCCGTCTAGTGGGTCTGCGGCCGAGTCCCCCCCCACCCAACTCTAGTCTCGATGTCCCCCTTGCCCCCATGTACCCCTACCCCACCCCTTTACCACCCCCCTCCTTATTCCCCTCCGAAACCCTCTCATTCCCTCACTCTCTTCCCCTCTGTATACCCCTACCGCACGGTCTCACTCTCCCTTTCCCCACTAGCACTATACTCTTACTATTACATTACAAATAGCTCTCCTACCAGCAGCCAGAAAGTATAGTTTATAGTGTGCTCTTGCAGATATTATACGTATATACACATATATGTATATAGATATAGGTTTATACTACATTTACTCTATGCACATGTATGTATACTGTACAGTGTAGACGTTAATAACAAGAAAAATGAAAATATGAAAGAAAAAAAAGTAAAACAAAATAATTATAAAATTATTTGTTATGTGTGAGTAGGTATATGACTGTGCCATTATACCTAGTATGTAGAAGCTCTTGTTGTATATATATATATATATATATATATATATATATATATATATATATATATATATATATATATATATATATATATATATATATTTGCTATTTTATATATGTATATAATATTTCTTCTCTATGGGCAATACCTATGGAATCTATAGATGTATTTCTAATATATTGTGTCCGATTTTCTTACCCTTCATACCTATATGGGAGGGGGATGGGAAGTGTCTATGGTTTTATGTATACATGTATACGAACAGAAGAGACTTAACAGAGATAAGCTATCCTCGTCTTTTAACTCGCTATACGGTATCGCGTGCCCTTTTAGAGATAGGAAAAACCCCTCTCTGTATTTGCAATGATTTTAACGCACAGTTGTAAGACACCACCCTGACAAACTAATAGAATAAAACTTGCGCGTATATATATTTAACAGAGTCGTGGTCTTTGCACATGAGATAAAGTGGATTTCGTTCGATAATCACGAATTTTGATTTTTTTTTTTTTTTTTTTTGTAGACCTAGAAATAGACAGATATACAAGGTAATGTATTCATTCGAAGTTATACTCATCTTCGTTCTTATCTGTGTGCAGAGATGAGATGTCTCACGCTTCCGTGGTTAGCGATATGTGGTTTCAAAATTAGACGTGCATATCTATCGAATTTATTTTAACTGTTATAGTAATTTATTTATTTATTTATTTATTTATTTATTTATTTATTTATTTATTTACACGGGTCGGTGTATATAAAAGTGCAACTCGAAGGCCAAACGGTATATTACGTAATCGTCAGTTCTACTGTTTGTGATTACGAGATTATTTCTTCTTTCTCTTTTTATGCTCGTGTATCAACGTGCAAGAGTATGAATTGTGGAAAAAAAAAATTAATTAAAAAAAAAGTATATATGTATTAAAAAGAAAAAAGAAACACATACTTTCTGCGATATCTCTTATCAGTCCAGACGCCTTTTATCGCTTGAGTCATCGTGATTTATAATTAGAAAGTTTTTGACTCGTTGCGGAATTATGAGGCTACAATTTGCGGTTTTACGCCTCTCCGCGCATGCATATACCTATATATATATATATATGTATATATATATATATATATATATATATATATATATATATATATATATATATATATATATATATATATATATATATAAACGAACCTCGGAAATTTAATGAAAAATTTTAATCCTGATACCTAAAGAAAAAAGAAAACGTAATTGATTTGAAACGAATTGGAATTACGGTTTAAAATCTAAAGTATACAGAAAACTATTCAGGATTTTTTTTTTTACTAAAAACCTTGGGTTTTCGAACCTTTTAGTATCATTCATTGAATTTATGGAATCATGAGAAAAAAAATTTACTTTAAGTCATTTTTTTAAATCTACATGTTGAAAAAACTATGACCAAAAACGAGATAATAAGGTAACGATTTTTTGGAGCTTTGAAAATAGGTTTATATATCTTATCATAAATTGAAAGAGTTCCTCGAAATTAATGAGAGAATTAAGAATAAAAAATGACGGATTTATTAAGCCGATGCGAAGAACTTTTCGTCCGTTCTGATTGTAGTTTAATTTTATATGCTGTGGGATACGAGGGATTGGATATTCCTATGTGCGAATAAAACTGACTAAATATGTTAACAAAATGAAAAAAATTATATAAGTAATTTAAATTGTTTTGTACAAAAAGTTGATGTGATAAGTTTTTTCGATGAAGTATAATAATAATAAGAAATGAAAAAAAAAAATTCAAATATCACATGGAAATCACACCATGCAGTAGATATAATATATGGTGGTAACAGAGTTAGCCAAGAAAGGTTGAATATCGTATAGAAATACGTGCACATGTATAGTGCAGTACCGCATATGACCACGGAGAACCGCACCTTTCCTTACGTATCGTAATAATACTTTTTATTTGATCGCGGTTCAGTGCGGAGATCGAGTTCGATCGTACCTATAACCGTCTAGCCACGTTGCTTGAAATCCTTCCACGTATATTTTATTTATTCTTATAGAGTACAAGGAGTTGTAGTTGTTGGTCCGCGCTCCGATTATTCCCAAGTCCCGAGCTTCCCCGCGCCTGGGGACTCTTTCAGTGCCAGAAGGATGAAAAGGACGATAGAGGGAGAAAAACGGATAAAAAGAAATAATGGAAGAGAGGAGACGAAGGCGGGGTTGGGGTTGGGGTCGGGGTCGGGGCGGGGAACTTCTTCCAGACCGACTTTCTTCTGTTCCTCGCTACTATATACGACGTCGACGAAGGCATCGGCATCGGCATCGGCATCGGCATCGGCATCGGCATAACCTCCTCCATCTTTCTCTCTTATACTGGCGCAAGTTTCAAGGTTGCCTTCCTCACAGTTGCAACTTGCAGCTACGCAGCACTCTGAGCTGCTGCTTCTCTTAACTGTGTTCATATAGGTATACCTTCTACACTTTGGTTTGGATTACGTGCTACCGCGTGAAGTGGTATGGCGTATAGATATATATATATATATATATATATATATATATATATATATATATATATATATATATATATATATATATATATATATATATATATATATATATATATATATATATATATATATATATATATATATATATATATATATATATGTATATAATTTATGTATATACACGTATACATGTTCCTTTACACCACTCCGCAACGTCACATTATACACACATACGATACATGAAAACTTCCACATATACATATCAATTCTATTATCCTATTCTTTCCTTCGACTACAGAGCTATACAGTGAGATAGCCGCTTGACGCACGCCTCTATATAGTTCGTTGCAATAACGTACCTGTTTCATGTAGGCTTTACCACTTGTCGGATAATCGATAAAATATCATTAAGTTCGAGCAGGTATGAACTGTTCTGCAATTATTACGAGTTTTCGTTCTCACGAATTAAGGATATCCGTAAGAATTGTTAAACTCTACCGCAAGAATCAGTGGTAACGTTATCCATGGCCAGACGCTGCGATGAGAGAGCGTGAAACACCTCGCACGTTGCAACGTATGAAATCTTTTAGATATGAGTCGAAAACGATGTATGAACGCGGTATGGCTAAATCAGTGGAAACTTTATTCATATTCAGACACTTCAATGCGATAGCGCGAAGCGCTACGTATGTACGTCGCGGACGATATCTGTCGCATATTAGTAGAAAACGATGCATGGCCGGGCCAGAGGTACAGGTATAGCTAAATCAGTGGAAGCGTTATCCATAGTCAGACACTTCAGTCAAGTAGTGCGAAGCGCCTAGCACGTCGGGGACGATATCTGTCGCATATTAGTAGAAAACGATGCATAGACGGTCTAGAGGCATTGGTCTGGCCAAATCAGTGGAAGCGTATCCATAATCAGACACTGTAGTCAAGGAGCGCGAAGCGCCTCGTATACGCTGTAGTTGAAATTTGTCACATATCAGTAGAAAACGACGTACGGTTATGCCGAAGGCTTATACTGAATGATTAAATTATGCAACTGAATGATCTGTTGCGATGTTTTACGCTCACTAGCTACACAGGTTATAGATTTAAGAATATGAGCGTAGTCTGATGAAGAATTGAGTTAAGGATTGTTTTAAAAATTAAGTTTATTCCAGTCGATCGATAGTCTTGGATTTAAAGCATACGGAAGTTATTCACGAATGCGTGAAAATGATCGGAGGAAAAAAGAGCCTGACTTTGTTTTAAAAGTTGGAATTTAGTGGTGACAATAATTCCAAACGGGTTTGAAACATCGTTGAGAAATGATATGATAAAATATACATACATTTTTTGAACGAGTCTGTTTTGTTAGAAAAACTGTAGATTTAAGTAATACAGATAATTTTTACGTCAAGGTAAATAGAAATTATAATAATTTGAGTACGTAAATTGAGAAAGGAGGTGTTGGAAATCGGAGTATGCAGACCTGTCTGGATCAAGTGGGACCTCTTGTCTCTCGTTCATTGTAATTTAGTAACCGATTTTACTACAGTTTTAAAACTAGCTGGTAAGCCCGAGGGCATAATGTCTGTCACGTAAATTTGTATATACATACATATAAGAATTATTTTCATAGATACACTGCAATATTACCGGATTTGCTTGGCTTGCGTTTCAAGAGACTATTTAGCCTTCCAGCCTTGTTTTTCAGGCACAAATTTCTTGCACGTTGCGTAGTGACTGCTGCTGTTGGTCTGTTTCCTGCGCTAAATGTACCTACTACCTACCTACCTACTTGTGATTAACTACCAAACGATGTACTCGTAAGTGTTAAGTAGAAGGTGACTGTGTGACGTCAGCCCAAAGCACATTGCTACGCCGACGTTTACATATTAACCTACCTACTCGTGTCTAAAGTAAATATTTTCAGGCTTGCTAATTAATTTTATTTCCAGCGAGGAAACGCTTTCATTATATTTCCTGAAATTTTTTTCAAAGTGATAATTGCATCACTCTTAATTCATCTCGAAAAAATAATGAGATTTTACTGTATATTGAGGAACGAATTTCGAATTTTTTTTTTTTTTTTTGTCGTTACTTTGTGAAGATTTCCACACACAAAAAAAAAAAAAAATGAATTTAGATGATGTATAAGTTCGTATAGCCAATCGATCAGAAGAAAATGAGTAAAACTAAAAAAATAACGCTGCAGCATATCCAATTGAAGAACATTTTTGTCATTTTAATTTGAAGTTTTTAATAGTGTAAGAAAAAAAAAAAAAAAAACAAACACACCTGATGGCGTATGGAATTACACCTGTAAATTTGATATTTGAATAATTTTTCTTAGTTTAAAGTAAAAGTTTTGCAATATTGTATAAGTCGAATCATTATGTAGTTCAGATTGTTGCATTAACTGTAACGAAATTGGATAATATTATTTTAGAGTATAAAATCTGTGCAGTTATACCTTCATACATCTCTCCGTGAAAACCTAATTATATTAATATCCGTATACTATAATAATTGTCTTATAATATATATATACATATTTATAAATGAAGTTCACTATTACGGTAGATATATAGAAATAATATACAGCAACTGCATTGTAGTTAAAAGTTAGCAGCTACAACCTAGTTTGGTTATTGTCGCAAATTGAGGTCATGTAAATTTCACAAGAAACGATTCGCTCGCTAGGTTTAACCGCAATATATGTATATACCCGAACCGATTTTGCCCGAATAAAATAGGCGGAAGAAAAAAATATCGATAACGTACTAGGTAGATACTGCAACATTCTACATAGCTGGTATATGCATGATGGGTGTAGGTGTATGGTTATATAGGTGTAAGTTAGTTATTTACACCGATATGTATATATTTTACAATCACGAGGTGAAAAATTAATCAACCATGTAATCGTTAATTTTCATATATGTACAAGTATATATATATATATATATATATATATATATATATATACACTTTGTAAAAATATTTAAGCGTTAATTCTTCTACCTACGAGAACGGCGCAGCTTATAGTATAGCTATTGCCTTAGCGCAACGCGACTCTCCTCCGCAAACAACACCGCGCGGTGCCGATGCAATCCGTTACGTAACGTTGCTTCTGAACATTTAACACACGACACCTAACGCAACGGTCTCAAGGTTTGTACATTGTTGTTTGTATGCCAACGATTGTACACAGAGAGAAAAAGAGAGAGAGAGAGAGAGAGAGAGAGAGAGAGAGAAAGAGAGTAAGAGAAAAACTCCGTAAACGGAGCTAGAGTACATAGTTTATTGAATGTTTTACGCCCGGAATCGTCGCCCGGTATTAGCCAGAGTATAATCTACCGATTCGTTGCATCGAAAGACCCAACGGAAATTTAACAGCATACCAAACAGCCCATGAAACATACAGCACGAACTGGGGCCTGGCAAGCATGCCTGCGATAAGCCTTCTTATCATGTGAAAGCACTAAAGCACGATGCCCTACTTACACTTTGCATCGTTAGTATTTCTGTATGTCTTGTTATTATCGCTACGCAATGCGTATATAGGTAGATGTAATGATGCGCGATGTAAACGAAAGATTGACGTGTAAGATGTTTTTTTTTTTTTTTTCAAAAAAATAAAAAATAAATAAATAAAAAAAAATTATTTTGAAATCTTAGATTCATTATTTGACAAGATAAAATAATAATGACCGGTCAATTTTATATTCTGTCAGTTTTGAGCTTAATCGATGAAGCTAAAACTTGGGTCAATTGCAATTCGTTGCGTATTGCGGTGAGCCATTATAGGCGTATAGCTTAGAGAGGGAGACCACACTCGCGTCCGCGAGCCACGCTTTCAATCTAAAAGGAAATTGTGCGTTAGCCAGGCGTGGGCCGTTAATTGAGGCTAATTGCTACGTGAAAAGGGGGGAAATGTTAGTGACTATAGTTGTTTTTCATCAAAGGTCAAACGGTCGGTTTCATTCCAGCAAAAATCATAGCAAAAAATTTGTTTCTTTTTACGCTATAATAATACCCAACTATATCACGATAATGAAAAATAAAAAAAAAAAAAAAAAAAACTTTTACCAAATTCGTAATCAAAAAAATTTTACAGTATGTATATTATTCAATATATTCATACCTGATTGATGGACATCAATTTTTCTGTCGAGCCACTGTAACATCTATTACACACACTGTGATATATGAGTTAAATTTTTTTCCCTCCAATCCATCTTTAAAATATATTAAAACGATTAAAAGATCCACAACGATATAATATGGACCCTGAAGCCAGTGAAAAGCAACGACACGCACCAAGCATGTGTATAGAATTGCGAAAACTAGGTCACCAGAAGTTAAACGCTACTCTCATAGAAGAGATGGCTCAAAGTAGGTAACGTCTTATAACTATATTGATAAGACTACACAATGTGCTCATACAATGCAGACACTGTCGTTGCAGGGTATCGGTGTATAGGTATACCCGACGTTTATCGTAACATAATAGTCATACTTGTTAGCTAATATATGAATAAGTTTTTAATCATTCGTAAAATTAAAAGAAGAAAATTAAAAATTATAAAATTGCGTGTAATTTTGAAAGAACGTTTAAGTAATACAAATAATTCTTGAATGAAATTCACACTTCTATTATACATTATCGTTTTATTTTATCTTCGATTATAAATTGGATCGTATCGATATATTAATGATAAGCGCGAAGGCGTAAAAATTTCTTCCGAAACTCGTCATGGCATCTGACTGTATATGCACGTGTCTATGTATGTATGTATGTATGTATGTATGATGATTGCGGAGTATACTTAATCCGTATGTGTAAAAGTGTCAAAGACGCATTCAGCTTTCGGAACTGATTACTGGCGTTGGGCTAACGCCTGGGACGTACAAAAAAGGTTGACACACATTCAAGATAGCGCATAACAAAGCTGCAACCTTGAGCAAATAGATAGGAGAAACGCCAAGCAGAGATACCGAGACTCGTCCAACTCGGTTGAGGCCGACTGTCTATAACGACAGAAATGTCGTTAAATCGAGTCAGCAGCCTACCGACCGGTGGCTTTAGCCTCGGCCAACTTTGGACGGTCAGTCCTCCATAAACGGTGAGGAACGAATACCAGCCTACGATCTTGTATACTTGCGTTAGAAGCAGCTACGACTGTGACATCTTCGTTTTGCTTTTATAGTATTGAAATTGTAGGCGACTGTATAATATTTTACTCTTATAGTTTATTCGGGATCCATCGGTTATATAATGACTAGTTTTTCAAAGAAATTTCATTTTAGTGAGAACAAACGGTTCCGGGGTAGGTAACAAAAGCTTTCCTTAAACTACTCGTTTTCAAAGAGTTTATTTTATAGTTTTATTGGCTCAAACGGGTAGAAAGAAAGAAAGAAAGAAACAAGAAAAAAAAAAATGGGATGAGAAGTAAACAAATAACCAAAACGGATAAACCGATCCTACAACCCTTTTCATTTCGCTAATGACACTGCAAAAATTATTACTTTATTAGCCTTTACGTAGGCTGTAGGGTAAACGCGCCGGTCATTTTCAAATACGACCCTGAATATTATACGACCATTTATACCGAACAATATGAGAGATTATCAGTTTTTACGTGATACTGTTGAAAAATTTTTTTCATCCCTTTCTTCTCTTTCGTTTTTTCATAAGGGATTTTCGCCCCTCGAAGGTTGCCCAATTTTTTGCAATGACAATTTTGGAAAATAAATTTTTCTTCTTTTTGTTTAACGACGAGACAGCGAGGTATGCCAGCAGTATGCCGGTTTCGAAGAAACCTAAATTTTCATTTTATTTTTCTACCCAAGTTTTTTTCTGTTTTTTTTTTTTTTTTTGTTTATTCGTGTTTTTCTCCATCCGGGCAAGGACCATGCCCACTACGTTTTCACTTATCCTTGAACAAGCCAGTCTAGGAATAGAAATTGGCCTTCGATCTTGTAATCCGTTACAAGACTTAGCCTGAGAGATTATACACCCGACCCTTGAACACGGAAACGTTTAGACGCAATATATTTTTGTATATATCGTTGAAAAGGCGAGTTACCAACGGTGACGTAATATACTCCCGCGTATTTTACTCCTACTCTTTTCTCATTTTTCAAGAACCGACGAATCGTCGGGTAGAAAAATAAAAAGTTTAAAAGACTACTAGAGCTGGTTGCTCTAGTCTTTGATACTAACATCGTTTTATTTTTATTTTTATTTTTATTTTCTCTCTCTCTCTCTCTCTCTCTCTCTGTCTCTTTCTCTCTTTATTTTCTCGACGATTCGTGGTATTTACTTTGGCTCAGTAAAGACCAACTGTGGCAAGCTTTCGGATACTTTACTTACGATCATATATGTACACATATACATATATCAATTACGTCTGCATGTGTAGAATACCTATATCAATAGTCTATTTGTGATTCAAACTCGTAGAGAAATGGGAGCAAGGTTCCCGAGTTAGGAAGAAGCTGCTAAGATGCAATAGATGGCTCTCGGCCAATAGTTGACTAAGTAACGGACTTGAGTAAGAAAATAGCTCAGTCAGCTCTTGAAAGCTGAAGCGAAAATACAAGCGTCTTCCTCCTTATCGCGCCCTTCCTTCTCCCTCCATCTCAAACCACATGCCTGTACCACATGTATTTTTTTTCTTCTTTTTATTCTTCTTCTTCTTTCTAGCCTGTAAAAGCTCGCTTGCTCTGTTTAGAAGCTGCCAACAAAAACTAACTCCGTTTCGCAACATTGAATTATTCTCTTTTTTTTTTTCTTCTTCTTTTCTTTCTTAAAATATATATGTAGGTATATGCGGAAATTTATAAATTACTACAACTATCGATAGAAAATTAAAAAACAAAATAAATAAAATATAATAAAACCAAAAACTTTCAACAGATGCGGTATATACCTAATTAAAAAAAAAAAAAAAAAAGTAAGTAGAGATTCTTTCCTCGCATTCAATCCTCGAAATATCTTTTCCCTACGTAGGTATAAATATACGCGAAATTAACTCTCTCCAATATGTAAGCCACGTGATACTATAACGAATGTGACGAATCATACCTATAACGAATTTATTGTCAAATGAAAGTATACAAATGAATCAGTAGCTCGGGAAACCCGCATCGAAACACGTAGATTAAAATTTTTCAATTAATTAGTTCCGGTTGATTTAAACGATCGTAACATCGGAGTTTAGAGATAAAAATTTCGATATTTTCAAACTAAGCCGTTAAATTTAGTTAATTAGAACATTTTTTTTATTATTTTTTTCTGTTATTCTAATTGATATAAATTTTGATAAAGATATAAAATTTAAGAT
This sequence comes from Macrophya annulata, assembly GCA_963924015.1. Taxonomy (NCBI): domain Eukaryota; kingdom Metazoa; phylum Arthropoda; class Insecta; order Hymenoptera; family Tenthredinidae; genus Macrophya; species Macrophya annulata. Next base: position 24,489,934 of record OZ001258.1, read on the forward strand.
AAACTACATTGAAGAAACGTGCGTACGGTGTTTCTGCAGCGGTGCATATCGTCCGGTTTATTGAAAGTATAGTTTGCCCTCGGACTGTGACTCTCGGGCGCTTAGACTCACGGGAGTTTGGATTCGTTTGAAAGAAGCTTTCTTTTCGCGAGTTAAACACGTCGTATGGTATAAGTACGGTACATACGTATAATGTAAGTACATTTCGCGTTTAGTTGACGGTTGACTTCTTTCATTTCGTTAGTCGCCTGCTGCCTACCACAGGCTTCCCTACTGCTCGCCTACTGTACTTTCGATTTCGTTTCGTTGGTGGCACGGGCGCCTGGTTGGTTGCCGTTACGTAATTTCACGAGTCGACGCCAGTGTCGAAATAATAGTGGCCAGCCTTTTATCATATCTACTATCGTTCTTCGCATTACACTTGTCTCTCTATTCCCCCATAATGTAATATAAAAATGACTAAAATAAGTCCCTTCGATTTCTTTTCACACCCTTCCCAGTTCATCCCGACAATTCTAATGCCTCGATTCTCACTCGGGAAACGATCACGTCCGATCGCAAATTCGTCTTATTCAAATTCCCATATGAAACCGGCGAGAAACTATATGGATTAAATTTAGATTTCTAGAAATTTTGATTCGTTTATAAATACATTGGCAAATCTTACATCCGTTCATTGAATGAATAAATCCCGTATTACATACAGAAATTCTCTTCATGTACTTCAGGATTTTAGTCAGAAGCGTGTTGAGGGATATTTTGGAGTCCTGTGGGTTCTTTTTGGTCCGAGAATTGGCTCCTTAACTAAACTTCCAACACATAACATAAAATAACATAACATAACATAACAAGAGTGGCGTAACCGCAGCGCAGAGTTCTGCAGTGCTGTCGCAACCGCGTCAGCCATACGAACACACACGTTGTGTGCTTTTCATACACGCGGGTATCGCGGCTCGTACGGCCCGGCTCAACTCGCGGTATGCTCACGCACGAAATGCGTATTTATAGAAGGAGGCCGCGGAAGAAAGCGCGTGACCTGATTTTCGACACCATCTCTGTAGCTGACCTAATTTTATTCGGCTAAAACATTGCTCAAACTTTGCGATTGCCTAGCCTAACCTAACCTCTTAATGGCAATTACGATTTCGAAACGTTGATTTTCAGTCTCTTTAATAATAAATTTCAAGCTACCCTAAAAAACAAATTTCAATAACGATTGAAAATTTCGATGAAAATGCAATCGATCAATTTAAGTGTCTTAAATTTTTGTTTCTTTGTTTAGGAAACGTTTTTCGATTCATCCAACGCCAGGGGGATTGTTGTGACGGTTAAGAATGGGATTTTGGAAAATGATGTTTGGACAGGTGTAATAAATTTGAACTGCGTTACGCTGTCGCTAAACAAATCAACGGGGGACACAAGGTTTAACAATTTTCTTAGGTATATATCGTGCGCTACTGACCTCGTTCTTACTGAAAAATATTGTAGAAAGTACAGAAGAAACTTGTAGGGTAACAATGGTTAAAATTTGCAAATTATACGGGAGTATCCTTGGACTGAACAAACACCCAAACAAATCCAAATGCAAATAGGCCCTAAATTATTTGCGCGTGGCTCCAATCCGGCCAATAAAGAAACTCCAGGATTATATCCTTCGCTAACCACGGGGGGTCCTCGATACGGTTCCATAGTTTACCTGCTTTTCGGCTACTACTTACGGTCAGGTGGGACAAGGCGCGCGTCCTGAACCATCGACTATTGATCCGGCATGTTATTTCGCAGTTGTGAATATTTTTTGGAGATAAAATCGGAAGGATTGAGTTTAGAATGATAAAGGAAGAAAAGAAAAGAAAAAAAAAAAAGCTTTTATTTTGATTTTTATTTTGATTATAATTTGAATTTGCGCGGTAAAAGTGGGACCGGAAATTAATGGTAATACGGAGGCGAAGCTGTGGACCAAAGTATCCGAGCCAAACGACCGACGTACGGTTGGATTTATATTTATAATCCTTAAAGGCGAGAAGCGAGGTTATTTCCCAGGCGCTGCAGCTTTCTTCTGACATAACCGAACGAAGGCGCGGGCAGCGGTTATGCAATTCGAAAGTGCCCGCCTTACTTGCCCCGCGCGCACGTATATCGCGTGTACCCCCGCAGACCTCTGGCTCTCCAGGCTCTTACTCTATACCAAGGAGTCGCGCTCTTTCAACGACCCGAGAATTTTCCCGACCTGTTAGCGTAAAGTAGGTATGCCTAATGTCTAATGTCTAAAGCTTTGGTATCTAATTATATCTACCTATACAAATCTGACAAACTGATCGAAAACCAAGATGTGACCGATGTATTCATTAAACAACTAGAAAGTTACGCTAGGCTATAAGTTACCGAATATTTTTAGTGGACGTTTAACTTTAATCAATTTTTACGGAGGTATAAATGGCGAAAGTTTTATTTTAGGGGCGGTTTAAACTGCCAAAAATTAAATCAATCAAGTCTACGATTTTTTTGTATTTTTTTTTTTTTCGAGAAATTTATTCCAAATTTTCAATAATTCCAAATTTTTTCTTTTAATTTTTTTTCAAAAAATTGATTTCATTGAAAAATTTTAGTACGTCAGTTCTTCGATTGATCATTTGCAAAACAAATGTTATTAGAGTTTTTGAAATACTCAGACAGATGCAAGAATTAAAAAGATAAAAAAAATTGAATCAAAAAATACAAATTTATGGGTTCAGAATCTTGCTAAGAAAAATTTGAATTTTCAATGTGTGAGTTTTGGCTGCCGTTACCGTTTGCCTCAGGCATTTGAGGCGACCTAGCTCTTCTGCCGGCTGCATTGGCCCGGGGCCGCGTTTCATACGTGTTGCAAATTTTTGGGTATAGGATATTTCTGATCTTTGAATTAATCAATTTGAAGAATTTTTAAATTAGATCTTCGAATTGATCAATTTTAATATTTCATAATCGAATCAAACGAATTGAATAATTGCCTTTCTCTTTCTTTCTTTTTGAACCAAAAAAAAAAAGAAAGATACATTTCAATGAACCCAATGGAATCTCAAAAATTTGATACACTGTATTTAATTTAAGCTCCAGAAAAAATCTAACTTGCAGATTACTATAGATCGATATGCAAATTGAAAATAATATCTGAAACGTTATCGATTTTTTTTTTTTTTTTGTTTAGGTACGATATATATTATTGTATAATAAGAAGTTGTAGGTATGTCTGTAAATTTGACCACCTTTCCAAAACTTAGTCCAAACTCGTAATAGTATTGGCTAAGAGTTGAGATTGTCTGTTTTTGGAAGAAATAATAGGATCGTATGTTAAGACGAGCCCTCAGGTGGTCTTAACGGTCTAAATTCTTGTTTGTCTTACCCAGGAATGAAAATTGGTCGAATAAAATATATCAGATTTTGTAAAACGGCCTTTTACGAAATATCAAGCTTGTCAAGATGCGTGATGAATTGATCTTTATGAACGGAAGTAAATTTGAAATCGATAATTTTACATGGTTGAAGAGTAAAAAAAATTCTTCGAGTAGATATCGAAGACCTGTTAATTGTAATTATTTACTTTTTTTTTTTTATTTGTTCGTTTTTTTTATTTTTTGTTTTTCGCGTGTGAAAAATTTCGGCAAAAATTGAATCGTTTTGAATCCACGCAACCGAACGAAGAGTCTTAAAGTCATTACGCAACAGTTACGTGTAGTCGGTGCTGCATGCTAACCGATACATTAAACAACGTTAAGGCAAATACACGTGCGCGCCCTTCTATTAATGCGCGGGCGGAACTGGAGGGGTTTTACAGTACTTACATGATATATTGTACCTATACAAATGCATTTAGGAAATAGCGAGAGAGAGAGAGAGAGAGAGAGAGAGAGAGAGAGAGAGAGAGAAAGAGAAAGAAAGAAATAGAAAGAGGGAGAAAGAGAGAGAGATAGGTAAACGCGAACATATACAAACGCGTCTGGTGAAAGTGAGGTGCTTTCGCCGGGGCCCCCGTCGTAGTAGGACGCAACCGCGTGCATTATCGCGTTATGTCATATCATGTACTCGTGAACGTTGCGGCGCGGCGCCTCCGCACGTTCCGCGAGCACGCGTCGAGTAAGTAAGATGTGATCTTCGCCTCGCACAACCCTATCGCTAAGAAAGTTGAAAATGGCAAAGGTTGATTTTGATGAGGATTAAAATAAATCTGAATAAATATGAGGATCAAGAATACAAAAAAATAAATAAATAAATAAAAATATTAAAAAATAAAAATTGATCAACATTGGAGAAAATTTTGGTCTATTTGTATACTTTTCTCAAAATCATATCCATCATGAAAAAAGAAAAATAAAGAATACCTATAAACAGATTAAATTTATCTCAAATATAAGTACAGAAAAATTATTGATCGAAAAGTTTTTATTTTTTTTTTTTTTATTTTTAATTTTTTTTTCGTCTTATTTTTGATAAGCTGGTTCATTATCCAATGTTTCCGTAATATTGTCGAATTATTATCGTATAAATCACGTCTCTTATTGAATGTATGTAACGTACGTATATATATACGTATACATATTAACTTTCGCAAAAAGACGAAAATACACCTGTGTGCAGATTCCAATTATTATTATATATATATATATGTTACCGCGTCAGATGGCAATCTCTTTGCAAATGTATATGTAGGTACACTACGTACGTATGTATGTATGTACATGTGTATGTATATTTCGAAAAATCTTTTAGAAACTAGATGCGGTATTGAACGGTATTATTTACCATTAAATTTGTTTTTATTAAAATTTTTACTAGGTATATACATATGTACTATTTGATAAATTACGAATTATCAGATTTAAAAAAAAAAGTGCCAGTATATATATATATATATATATATATATATATATATATATATATATATATATATATATATATATATATATATATATATATATATACTGACAATATACATAATGCTATAAAAAAATATACTAATTTTCCAAACGTTTGAAGAAAAATTTTTCATTCCATATCAATTAGAATCCCAAATACTTACGTAGAACATCGAAAAATTGCGAAAAATTAAAAACAAAAATAAAAGTATAAAAATAATATAAAATAAAATACACTGAAACGATCTCAAATTTTTGCCCTACCAAAAAAAAACACACACACACACACCTGATCATTTTCTCCGCTTGTATCAACTAGCGCCTACAATCGTACATGGAATATCAATTAGCCCGTAACTATGTCGTTAGTGTTAATTTCGTGATCAATGGGTATACCTATGCTGCAGATACGCAAGTTGAAGTTACGTTTATTCTATCTGCATTGATCTTCCCCTTACGCAGACTATACTATGTATATAAAATTACAGAATGATGAATGTTTTCGGGGTTGATTAGAAAGCAAGAAGAAAAAAAAAAAGAAAATATAAAAAGATTACCGCGCTTTGTTTCAGCGGCGTTTTACCCGCGTAAAACTTTAAGGGGTCCGGGGGTCGGGGACCCATAGAGGGGGCAGGGCAGAGCTGAATATTGGGCAATCTAACGCGTCCAAGGCTATAGTCGAGCCTTGAGTCGCCTTTCCAAGTGTTTCACTAACTCGCGCTCGCTCAAGTTATGGACTTAAACCGACTACCAGCTATATACCGGTGTAGTCTCGCACTGTCTATATATCTCTCTATCTATTACCTCATACCCACGGTATAATGATGATAATAATAATCACGCTGAAAGCCCGTTCAAGCGAGTTGAATTTTATCTACTACTATTATTTTTAGAAGGACACGCGGGACGTTTTGTGTACATATATATATATACACGTACCTGTATTTTATGTATATACATACACATATATATACAAATATATGTCCAGGTGTTCCTGCACCCAATAATCCTACCTTAACAATGTATTTACACTATGTATGTACATATATAATCATATTTATACCTACTTATCTACTTGCGGATATACATTATATTATTATGCCTCTAGGTATGTATGTTATATGTATATATGTATGTACAATCATCGTGGCCTTAACGCACGAGGTTCGTTAGCCACCGATCAACGTCTGTAGTTGCAGATTTTTTTTACTTTATCTTTTTTTTTTCAATTTTTTTGTTTTCATTTATCACGGATTCTGCAGCGAAAGAAGTAGAGAAACAGAAAGAGAGGTAGAGAGAGAAAGAGAGAGAAAGAAAATCGCCAAATTTTGGGAGACGCATATATATCGCGAAATATGACGTTCATATGTGTGTCCAGACTAGACATTATGTATACAGATAGATACGATAGGATGGGTAAAGTTTATCGATACGGATGATTTATCTTCCGGTGTATTAAACGGGCTGATATATTTTTCACTGAATATTTGAAGGTTCTAATACATTCTATCAGTATAAAGGTTTTTTTTTTTTTTTTTTTTTCTTCTTCTCGTTTTTCTTTTTCTTTACAACACAGTTAGTTTTGTTGACAGTTATACGAGTGTCGTTATTTTATCTTGAAACTTTGGTACAGGCTATAAACACTATTTTAGATACAGTAGATATATATATATATATATATATATATATCAATGATATACGTACATATATGTATAGTTAAGTGTATAATTTGTTGAATCAACGATTAGCCGTTTTAATTAATTAATATAGAAATAAAAAACAAATATGAAAGATGGAATAGTAAAATTACTAAAAAAATATTAATAAATATAAAAAAAAAAAACTATTAATTATACACCTACACGTATATATCTAGATTATTAAACATATATAGTTGCACCATCTCAACGAATGCCAATTTGTTATTTGGCACAGACGTACATATATAAAACGTTAATAGTTTGACACTAAAACTGAGAGTTTATTATAGCAGATATATATATGTATATAATATATTGTATGTATAATGGCTGTAATATATATATACTATATAGGATTTTACTAACGCGCTATCATCTCGTACAATTAGCGTAACATAAGTTACATTAGTGCCAATGCGTAAAGCAAGGCAAAGGACATAGAGATGAAATAAAAAGTAATTGTAGAGACGTACAACCTGCAGTTTAAGTTGTTTTAAAACGGCAGGAAAGTAATCCGGGTGTTACGCTCTGTAACAATACTCCAACTTTCTCTGTCACTTTCGTTTTCGTTGGTTGGTTGGTTGGTTGGCTGGGCTGGGTCGTGGCGGTGGCGGTGGCGGTGGCGGTGGATTCGTTCTTGGTTCTTAACTCTTGGTTAGATTAGGAAATAGTGCGTGCCTCCCACCTCTGTGCCAACAGATTTTAGAAAGGGTTTTATACTAGTGCTTATACCTCTCGACCGTTCGTTCAGCCGCATAAAGCAAACCCCTTCGCTGATATACCCGTGTGCGTTTAAACGCGAAACTAACATTCACGCTGTAACCGGCACCGGGTCAAAGTGTTAATCACGATATTCGAGAGTTGAGATGAATGAGGGATTGTAACTTATACTATTTAGAATTAATAATACCCACAATATAGATGAGAGATGAGATGAGAATTTGATCGATAGAACGTTCAATCAATTTTCATCTTTTATTATCTCTCAGTTGTCAGAATTATTTGTCACGAACACCGGTTAAACGATAGTTCGTAGAAATTTCAACACAGAAATATCGTTGTGGTGTTCGTCAATTGATTCGGTTATATTATTCATTTTTATTAATTGAAATTGCAACGGTGAAATTATTTTTTTCATCAAATCTGGCCGATTTAGTTGCAGTAATGTATTTCGTAAATTTAATTATACAATTTCATAACGATATTATTCTTAGTCTTCGATCCTATACAAAAAGAATAAAAGTTTTCACACATGTATCAATTCATTGCATAAAATAAATTAGAATTTATTATCTCTTTTCTTTTCACACTCGTCTTCAATGTTTTATCTTTAGTATACGTTGAGATTCTGATTACCTATAATTTTACTCACCTTTAATTAATTCAGGATTTCACTCGAATTGTAATCTGAAAATACAGGATTTTTGTTTCAGTTCAAGATCCTCGATTCTTTGCAATTTCTAAACCCCTTTTGGATCTCGCATTCTTATCATACCGTAGATGTAGCTCGAGGCACGCTGCAGTCTGACCACGACAGGGTTCTACTACTCCTGCAGCACACCGCGTGACAAATGTCTCACAATTCGTTAAACGATACACAGCGGATTTGTTTAAATAAACCTGCAAAAAGGACCTTGAAATCTTGAAAGCAATGTATATGTGCCTTAAGAGATCTGATTCACGGATCATAATTCGTCCCTCATAAGGTCATGCGCAACTTTTATTGTTACCTAAATTTTGGTTATTTTTTTTTTTTTTTTATATTATCGTTTGGGAGAAGACAATAGCCTTGGTATATATGTATATTAAATGGTTATGTATAGTGTTGTAGAAAACTATTTAGGAATTTCGTAACGTTTGATAAATAAAATTTTGATTTTGTTTTTTTTTTTTGGTTTTTTTAACACTTAATTTTTATTTTCCATTGAAAAATAATGCCATACATCGTATATATACATATGTCTTATATGTATATATGTATATATATAATATGTATATTATATGTATAGGAAATAATAAAATCTGCACAAATCAACCCACTCAGCTTACCGCTATAGGTATCGCTCGCTATATCTAAGTATATATTTACATCGCCGAAACATTTTTCAAACTGTAGTAAGTCTCGCATAAAATTGTATCATATTCATATAGGCTATATATATTAGCGTACATAGGTTAAATTCAAAGATCGCGCAAGCACAATATGATCCCCCTTCCAATTTTTCGATTACTTTTATCTCTATAATATTATATTTTATTCACCCTTTGGGGGACCACCGTTTGCCATGGATAATCTATAGCGACAGCAAGGAAGTGTAGTCTATCCTACCCTGTACCTCCAATAAAACATTTAGGAATACATATAGTATCGATCGATATATATATATAATATATAAGAAAAAGATTTTTTTGTTTTGTTTTTTGTTTTTTTAGTAAATAAAAAATATTTTTAATAGTATATCCATATTTGGTTTTTGCAATATTGTATATATATATTATAATTATAGGTTTCATATTATAGACTGCAGTATATTTTATAGCATATAGAAACAACTTCATAGATGGAAACATGCGACATTTATACATCGAGTACATTTAAGAAATTACTTGGTTTTTTTATTTTTTTATTTTTTATATTTTAATATTATTTTTATTTATTTTTATTTATTTTTTTTTACTATATAGCACTAGGTGAAATAGATAGTTGGCAGTAGGGCTGTAAAGTATCCAGATATATTCTAGTTAGAAGATATATACGTAAAGATTTTTCAAATTTTTGAAATCATGTATGTATACGATTTATTTCGCTGTTCGATTTTAGTTTCTTTTAACTAATAATTTTTCAAAGAGTATATCTATAGGTATTTTGAGAAATGGTGTTCATCATATTGAATGGATTTTCAAAGTGAAAGAAAAAGAAGAAAAAAATATAAAATAAAAGTTAAAAATTGTTCTATTGCATTAAAGCAATTAGATTCAGTATGTAAATTTATGATCGAGTATGTATGAATTTTTTAACTAGAATTATCTGGATATAGGTATGTATTAAAATCTGTTTGATTTATTCATTATAGTATTAGTTCAAAAAATTTGAGGTTAATGAGTTTGAAATATATCCCTTGACATGTGCTTGCTGCAGTATAGAAGATATCGATACGAATTTCATTTAAATTCTCTTTCTTTAATTAATAATAATCGAGTAAATTCAGGTAATTGCGTGATTCAACTCGTACGTATGTATATGTATATATGCGTACATATTATACATATGCATGTACATATATATACATACATGTATACAAATCTAAGAATGATTACTAATTAAGAGATCAATTTCAATTCCATGTCATTAGATTTCGGTCAGACTTTATTTATTTATTTGTTTTTTTGATTAATCGTTTTTTTTTTTTTTTTTTTTTTTTACTTTCAACGGTCACTTCGGCGTTTTAAATTCTTACGTATAAGCATATATAACGTGTATACATATTATATATATGTATATTATTTAGGTCTTTCTGTCGACAATATCTGAACATTGATAATCACGAAACTCCCCCCAGTTCCTTAACCCCGTAATTAAGATAGTTCGAAATATTTTCTTTTTTTTTGGACCCAAATAGCAAGTTTTGAAAAAATTATTTCGATATTTAGCTCGCGGCTCGTTGTCGGGTTTAGGTAAGTATATCATTAATCATATCGTGAACGTTTTTATATATATATATATATATATATATATATATATATATATATAAATATAAATATATATATGCTGTCCCATACGCGAAGCAGACAACGTTCTAGACAAGTGCTACTACAAGGTATTAGCAAACTTTTGAGATGCTATAAATTTAATCTGGGACAGCATCCTTCGCGCCGATTGCTATCGCACGGACTGTCTCTCTGTTTTGGGACAATTTACTCTCTCATGTCTTGCTTCTTGACCTTTTGTACATCGAAGATAAGATTTCGTAAGGTGTTGACACACGACATCCTCAATCGGGGCAAGGCCGAAACCCGCTTCTATCCAAAAAACATGATTCCCAAGAGTAACGAAATTCGTGAATTCCCCATCAAGGGAACGCCATAACTTCCTACGATTAACACCACGATTATAAATAATCGCAATCTCAAACTCTCAATTCTGGAAGTTAAATCCAACAGCGTGTTTATATTTTATCCAAAAATTTTTTTCCCTCATCAAATAATTCCTATATAAAACCTCCGAGTGCGTCATGGAACTCTTGCAGGTAAGCAAGAAGCTGTGGCATAGTTGGCCTGTCTCGTGGTGGTCCCAACCAACATACTGTCATCACAGCAAATAATTCATCAGGACATGGTCTCGGCTGAGCTAATCTGTAACCGTCCCTAAGACAAGCCATCATCTCGAATGGGTCCACCTCGAGATACGGTTGTTGTCCCATCGTTGCAAGTTCCCATAGTAAAACACCGAAAGCCCACTGCAAATAATAATTGACTGTGCAAACTTTTAACTTTTTTAATTTCAATTCAAGTATATAATAGAGTGAAATTTATGGATATAATTTATCCTCGTCAATAGGTACGTGTGGATTATTTAAAATTTCATTGACCGTATATTGTATGTATATTGATAAATGACAAAGAAGTGGTATATATATGTATATTCAAATACTAAATAAAAGTTTCGAATTAGCGATGTGGTGATTTTAGTTTGAACAAAATAAGATGCATATTCTATGATTGTGTGACCAGTCTGAGCTGGGGTTAATTTTTTTGAACAATTGAAAGCCGTGTATTAAATTACGTAAGACCAACGAACTATGCGATTGACAAATCAATATATGTGTAATATTTACCACGTCGGTAGCAGTGCTGAATTGATTATGCAGTAAGGTCTCCAAAGCCATCCATCGTATTGGTCGATTCTCATTGTCACCTAAACAGTGGTAGTCCTGAGGGAAGAGATCTCTTGCTAGGGCAGCATCAGCTAGTCTAACACGAAGCCCGGCTGGTTCAATGAGGCAATTTCTCGCAGCGATATCCCTGTCGTTTTAGAAACAAATAAAATCTCAAATGATTGAGTGGTGTTTAAGTTAAAAATTAAAATTAGCAAATATCTATCAATTTTTTATTTTTTTTCTCAAGTAGTATGACTTCTGATTTAAGAACCATGCTCAATCCGTATCATATAGGTATATTTTTCGCTCGTATTCTAAGAAGCGGTAAACTCACCTGTGCAAGAGTCCTCGACCGTGTAAAAAAGCTCCTGCCCTAGCGATCTGGGCACCAACTTGTACCAAGTCTCTTGCTACCGGGTGATAACCCCCGTCCGTCAAGTACAGCTTCAGGTTCAATTCATTTGCCGCACAATTATAGGCTAGAAGTGGACACGGAGTGTCAAGGCAAGCCGCGGCAAGAGATGCTATGTTACCGTGTACAAGACCGGCCAGCTGTGATCCTTCGACAACTAGAAGGGAAGCCTGATAGGCGGAGGCTACTTCTGTAAATTGAAAGAAAGAATAAACAAAAAAAAAAAAGCAAAATAAAAACGAAAAATCTTAATGATTATAAATAAATGAGACTTTTTCATTTTTATTTAGATGAAAAAATGTTCTTTTATTTAAAAAAAAAAAAAAACAAAAAAAAACAAAGATATTTTTTATGAACATTCGAATGACTTTCACCCCGTACAAGGTATTGACAACACCAACTGTATGGTTTAAAGTTCAAACTCGTTTGGTTCGAATTAAAAACTATTTTACCCATTTTCATAATTAATCAGCGACTTATGATATAAAAATTTTTTTTCTATATACGATAGATTTTAGGTAACAGTAATTTTCGTTTAATATATCTTTTGATCTAGATCATAGACCAGCATTTTCAAAGAGCGCTGTTTCTTTCTCGGCCATGTGATGGTAATAAAGATCTCCAATTTTACCAGCACTAGCTGCACAAGGCCTGCTTCACCAAATCACCAGCTTACCAAGCGTAGATCTTTCACTCGACTATCTACTGATGGATGTTAAGCTATTGTCATGATGATCTACGAGATATTTTACCATATAAAATGCTGCAATTTTTTGAAATTAAATTTTCGCAAAAATTTTATTTGATCAAAAAAATATTAATACCTATAGAACTCTGACTTAACATAAAACACATATTTACCTGTAACCGTCTTAATGATAACTTCCTGTTCACGTCCAGCCAATTCCAAAGTGCCTTTAAAAACACGACCGAAAGTACCTTCTTGGGCAAGACTTCGGCAGTGTAATGCAGATCTAGGAACAGCCAAAGCCCTCGCTTTATCGCAGGGATCTGTTGCCTGTAAAGATTTTTGATTTTTTTTTTTATTGTATTTATATCGAATCTTCAATTACGGAATTCTGCGAGCTGAGAAATTAATTGAAATACGTTATTTTCTTTTACGAAATATAACACGTAGGTATATGTATATGTATATAAGGTTTATATAAGTGTATACATAAGTATACGTAAGTAGATGTGCCTGCCTGGAGCTGCAGGTTCGTTGGCTGATTTTGAGGGTGAAGGAAATTTTCCTTTGTCGAAAGGGCGACACTCACCTAACGGTACCATTGCGTGACGAGATAAAGAGAGAAAGAGCCTGGCGGGGCTCGGCTATTCATTAATTTCAATTTTCCAGAGTTTTGCCTCCGAGCGGGACTCAACCCGTCCCTTGCATCCATTCGCTCGTCTGCAGTACTATATCTGTGTTGAATTATACGTATAAATCTATACAGAAATGCCCATCGGTGTTCTGCAGTGTATCCATAAGCCTCACCCTGTCCCATATATCTATACCCTTTTCTACACGCGAATATTTGCTCACGATAATCCATGCGAGGTGTTAACAGGTTATGCGGTTCACGGGACAAGTTAGTGCCAACGGGTTCCAGGCTTTTAAAGTCCGGATGACAGTCGATGGAAGGTAGATACGTATCTTCCAATCTGCGCGTTTGTCAATTCAAACTGTTCAATATTCTGGGGTTTATGTTTATAATTTTCACTTTTTAGCTCGTATATATTATATGCGAAATTGTAACTCTGCAC